>CM053400.1:176828423-176868884 GCA_028644305.1 Xerus rutilus
GTTCAGAGAGCAGAACTTATTCTGGGCTACGTCCAGAAGGCAGGCACTTTGGCTGGCAGTTTCCAACTGGGCTACCTCAAGCAAAACGATGAATCTAAGTGAAATCTTGAGGATGCAGTCATCCCCTGATGGCCTTGTGACTTGTTCACTGCGTGGTCTGATGAGGGACTGGTGGTTTTCCCTGCACTATGCTCTCAGGTGTCTCTCTTATTTCTTATGTTCAAGTGAGGGTGTCCCAGTTGGTAAGACTGATACATTCATGGACTTGGATTTCCTGATAGGGGTTGGATACACCTATGCATCCAGGTACTTCTGATCCAATTTGATAAGTTCACAGGTGGTCGCTTTCATCAGCATAAGTATCTGTCAGTTTGTGCTGTGCAGAGAGGGGTGGTTTACATGTATGAACAGGTATGGAGTCTGTCTTACTTGGCACTTGTACACAGAAAGGAGTAACTCATGGCAAACTGTTGCTTTATAAAACAAAGCAACTCAGGGTAAAGAACAGTCTGAACATTGTTCTTCTATACATCATGGAGCAGCTCAGAGCAGGGCACAGCCTGTCTCTACAATAGGCTAGCTGAAAAACTTTCCTGGCTTCCTGACAGAAGAATACCATGTGAGAAACATGAGGAAAGCAGATAAGCCACCAGCCCCAGACTCAGGAGCAGACCTGAGATTCTGCAGAGATCAGCTGGACTTTCCCCCAGCTGACTTGAAAATGCCAGAGGATAATAAATGAACATTTTGAACAACTAAGTTTTGGAGTGTTTCTTGTACAGCAATAGTTAATACCATAAGTGATGAAGTTGCCATCTGAGTCTATGGAAATTGTGATATATTAGCTATGCTAGTCAAGGCATGTTGAGCAAACAAGTTCCTATCTTTTAAATGGTTTTAATAATGTATTAATAGCTCACTCAGAGTTAATTTTTAAACTAAATAAATTAACAAAAATAAAGAATACATGTTGCATGTAAATTTTCTCAAAACATTAGTGTTATTACTGCCACTGCTACCTCCGATGTTTTTAATTTTATCTCAAACAGCTATGGCTTGCATGTCACTTCTAAATCTCAGCTTGAAATTTAGTTGCTGCTGTGATGCTATTAAGAGGTGGGACCTTTAAGACGTGATTTGTGAAACACAGCCCTCATGGCTCTTGTCACAGGGTGGCCAGTGACCTCAGCAGTGAACTCCTGAGGCAAGTTCAAGGTCAGTCCCCAGCCTCTCTTGGTCTTGTTCTCACCCTCTGTTACCCTTTTGTCATCCAGCATGAAAGCGCTTGCCAAGTGCCAGAGCCATGTGCTTGGACTCTCCAGCCTCCACAACCAGGAGCCAAATAAGTTTCTTTCTTAATAAATTGCACAGTCTCAGGTCTTCTGTTTTACTGCAGAACACAGGCTAAGAGACATGAGCTTGTTTCATGATATTCTATGATTTTTTTTTTTTTTTTTTTTTGGTATCGGGGATTGAACTCAGGGGCACTCGACCACTGAGCCACATCCCCAGCCCTATTTTGTGTTTTATGTAGAGACAGGATCTCACTGAGTTACTTAGCACCTCGCCATTGCTGAGGCTGGCTTTGAACTCACAATTCTCCTGTCTCAGCCTCCCTAAGTGCTGAGATTACAGACGTGCACCACTGCACCCAGTTCTATGATGTTTTTATCTTTTTTGACTCAAAGTAAACTAAAATTGCATTTTACTTAGACATTGTCTGAAACTTTCCCATACTTTGCTGAGATTATAACAATAGGTAGACGAGGTTGATAATCCCAAACACTCCCTCAATGGTCTTCAGGACTTCAAACCAATTGTTTAATATTGAAAAAAAAGTCCAACTAGATAAGACACAGGGGAATTTCACAGGTAGTGAATTCTACATTCAGACATCGGGAAGATGTTTGATTGCTAACTCATTCTGTTTTGTTCTATAAACTCCTAGCTGTTATCTTAATCCATTTTACCAAGCATTATTTATTATTTATTCAACTTAATTTATATAAACTAAGGAGAGATATGCAATTTATTAGGTACTCAATAGAAAGGGTAAAATTTGGTGCAACCAGGATCTGTGGTAGGTAGTGAATATAAATACAAACAGAGGCAAGGAAAAACAAAAAGGAAAGTGTCCCACCCTGGCTTTCTGGAACTCAAGGATAGTGGGACACAGCAAAACCTGGCTCTAACCTAATGGATTAGTGTTCAATCCACTTACAAGGCAGGGAAAAACAGGTGTAGAGAAGCTTTAAGTTTGAGTGATCCATGAAGAGGGTCCAAGCAGGAACAATTTGCAAATGTGGTCAGGCTGAGAGACAGAGAGTGACCCACAGTGCATGAGGAATCACAGTGACGCCAGCCTCAGGGCTTCCCCCAGGCCCGGCTGCTTCTGTCCTCTGGCTATTGTCAGAGGACATGTGCTCTCCTCTCCTCACTGTAACCTCTTCCTGCATCCGTTCCCTGAACTAGGGCCACCATCCCTTTTAAAACCCAATGCAAATTGTATCAACATTTCCCCCACCCTGGAAGATTTGTTATCTTTTTACCACTAGTAATAAAAATTCCTGAAAAAAGCAATTCGTTTTTGCTTCTCTTTCTCTTGGGTCAATTCTCGTTCTTCCTTCACGGAAATTTAAAAATAAAATGGCTTAAGGACAGGATTTACCACTCAACTATATGACTGGTATTATTTTTATTTTTATGAGGAAAGAAAATAATTGCTTCCAAGCATGTTGAATTAGAGATACTCTTGGTACACTGAGAAAAATGTGGTTGCCAAAAGGTTGGCATATGGAATGGTGATAGAATGTTCAAACTATTTAAGTGTCTGCTGAAGTAAAAGGTATAGATGAATCACCTAAAAGTTTGAAGAGTCAGCAAGTCACAGATAATGACCTGAAAATCATCAGCATTTAAGGTTTATGTTGTTATCAGCTGTGTGGCAGCTATAGATGTGGCTAGAGGAGACAGGTCAGGGGGGCTATGACTTTGGGTTTACATTTTGTCTATGGTGAGTGGAGGTTTGTCTCTCTCTCTGATTCCTGGTTATGTCCTAAGCTGCTTTTTTCCACCAGCCCCGTCCATCATGATAGCCTGCCTCATCTCGGGCCCAGAGGCAACAGAGTCAGCCATCTATGGACTGAGACTTCCAAATAAACTTTTCCTCCTGTACAATTTTTCTTGTCAGATCTTTTGGTCATAGCAGTGAAAAAACTGACCACAACGGTTTTCAATGAAAAAAAAAAAAATACATGAAATAGAAAATTCTAACACAAAGGTTAAAGAAGCAGGGGGAAATAATTGGAGAGCCAGGTACTACAGTAGAAGAGAGTGATAAAGTACATTTAAAGGTAAGTCAAGTTGCTCATAGGGTCACCTGAAGCTGAAGGTTTTGAAGAATGCAATGGAATTAACCAGCACGAAGGAGGAGTTTTCTCTTGCTCCTTCACCTCAGAGGATGTTCTACTGCAGGGTGTGACAGAAGCCAGAGTGCAGACGACCACACAGAGAAGAAGGGAGATCCTGGAAGGACTTTGTGAAGCACATGGTCTTTTGATTTTTTTCAGGGTGGAATGAATGAGAGTGAGAAGCTTAACGAGCAACCTGGGTGGAATTTTTATTTGCTTGTTATCTTTAGTGGCTTCCCTGAGAAGTGGCATTTAAGTGACATTCTGAGAAATAAAGTAGGCGTGACACAGAAGGCTTTCTCTCATCAAGGAGGCTGCCCTTGCCTTCTGACCTCACTTGGGAGGAGGTAAGCAATGGAGTAGGTGTGAAAGTCAAAAGGAAGCCACTTTCCCTGTCCCGGCTTGTTCTCTGAAGCAAGGGCAATGGTAAAGTCGCAGCCGGCAACCTGAAGACCAGAATGACTGAAAGGTCGGATGTCAGCCTATTGCTGGATCTCAGGGACAAGTTCAGGGTTTACAAACAGGAGTCCTCCAGCACCTTGCAATTCATTGTTTTTCTGCAGAAGTGAACATAAAAGAAAAAGGAAGGAAGGAAGGAAGGAAGGAAGGAAGGAAGGAAGGAAGGAAGGAAGGAAGGAAGGAAGGAAGGAAGGAAGGAAGGAAGGGCAAAGCGGAATGGTGCAGAAAGCACATTTCACACATGTAGAAATTAGATGATTTTTCCCCCTGGTTTTCCTTGTGAGAGATGTTTCATTTTTCCTTTAAAATAAATTTTTTTCTTGAGCATAATGCAGAAATAAAAGAAGCAAGATCCAGAGTCAAATTCAGGACTAAACTGTGTTTAGTTAAAGAAATCACCTTTGGCACCAAGCAAATATACAGTGAACATTAGGTTGCTGATCCGACCCCTTTTCCTCTTTTCCTCCCCTTTATTTCTTCTCTCTTTACCCTCTCTCCATTTCCTTTCTTTGTCTCCTCATCTCTTTCTCCTCCTCCTTCCCTTCCCTTCCCTGTGTCTCTAGCCCACTTCCTTCCTTCTCTCTTTTCTTCCCTCCCCGCGCTTCTGAGCTGGCTTTCTTTCATCTCTTTTCTTACATCTATAATAAATAAAATTTATATTCACTAGTTTTAAAACATGTTGATGACCTATGCCATAATTGTATTTAAAAACTGGATTTCATTATCAACCTGACTGCAAACTCCTCCTCACTCCATACCATTTGACGTTTTTTCAATTGACATTAAGTGTTCAAATCAATCAGATTATCTCTTTCTGTGGAAATGGTCTTGGAGGAAATGATACTTCTTCTGATTGAGGTATCAGAAACACAAAGGTGAACTCTAAGTGGATTTAAATGCCATGCTCCCCCATACTACAATAATGTGCATTCAAAGCACCAACCCCTTTCTGCTAGGATTTTCCAAAATCCTTCATTTTATTCACATCTTATCATTTTCTAGATGTTAGCAACACAAATTGGGTTGAAAGTCTCAGTGACTAATCAGGAAAGTGTATAAACTAGAAAACAAAGACATTTTAATCAAACTGCTTGGAAAATCCATTAGAGGAGAGGATCATCTATTGGAGCAGATTTATGCTATCTAAGTGCAGTCTGAGTTCTTTCAATGAAGATAAATGAGTAACTCCATCATTCCAATGTGTAGTCTCTTTAACCAACATGCTGTCTGCCATATGATTTGTGATAGTTTTACACAGGAAAAACTAACTGAGATATATCATGGCTGTCAAATCCTGGTATTCCTGTGGGCTTTCTGAACAGACAATTGTTCGTCTTTCATTATCTTTGTGTTACAGATTATGGACGATAAACCAGGTTACAGTTCCCAAAGGAGAGCTCCTTGAACCTAGGAAAGTCTTCAAACACACCCTATACACATTAAACTCTTCTTGCCCTCTGAAGATGCCTTTGAATCAAATAAAAAATTGCTTTACTTCCAAAATCAAGAATCAATTTTCTGGAGTCCCCTGGATGAAGAGGATATTTTTATCTGTGGTCTCATCTGATTCTTGAGGAATTTAATTCGCCATTTTTCAAAGCTTGGTTGGGAGTACTGTAGGATTCACTTGGGACTCATTTCATAACCCAGATTGCTTTCCAGTGCCCTTCTTCTTCCCCATCTCAGACTCCATGGATTTAGCCATCTATTCTTTTCCTTGAGTCCACATACCAATCTGCCCTTCACAATTTCTTCACTCTGAAATCTGGCTTCAAAGTAAGCTGAAATATTTCTAGCTGTCCTCTCCCCCATGCTACCCCAGAAGGCAAGTATTCACTGAATCATTCACTCACTTTGCACACAGTCCATGTGTGCACTAATTAATTAAATAAATTAGTTTTTATTTTTACACCAACTTAAGACAATTTTTCTGGGACCTGGAGGTGCTATATAAATAAAAGAGACTTGCTCCCAAGTAACTCATGAGTTTCTGTAGTCTGTCTTTGCCTTTATTATACATTAATTATCATGAGGCAAGCAAGTGAAAACTGGTATTATATGCAAAATATACCAAACCTGAGGAAGCTATATAAGCTCAAGAAATCACGTCAAAGACTCATTCCTGAACTTTTTCTTGTCTGCTTTCCATTTCCATTAAATGTGCATGCTGACTGAATTTAGTTGATCTGACTTCACCTCTGACACCCACCCCACTCAGAATTTATGAAAACCCCCTTCTTTTAGAAAGCTTCACCTTGCCAACTGTAGAGAGTGGAGAACTGTTACTTCAGCTGGAGGACGTTTTCAAGGAGCTAGTGGGTACCCACTACCATCCACTACGATGCCTTCAATTAGGGAACATTTTACCAACGACCAAGTTACAGGTGACCAGCTTGTTGTAGGTGCAACACTTACAAATATATCAAAACTAAATTATAATTTGTGTCAATTAAGTGGAGGAACTGTTGCCGTCTCTGGAGATTTCTTTGGCAGTCAGCTGAAGTAAATTATTTTGCA
This sequence comes from Xerus rutilus, assembly GCA_028644305.1. NCBI lineage: Eukaryota > Metazoa > Chordata > Mammalia > Rodentia > Sciuridae > Xerus > Xerus rutilus. Next base: position 176,834,810 of record CM053400.1, read on the forward strand.
GTCATCCAAATAGTTTTCAAATGTTCAACTGGTGAATGCTAAGGGATCATAGAGTGGTTACCTTGTTAAGGGTATACTTAAATTGAGAGAAGATATTTTATTATAAGCTCCCAAAAGTCAGCATCTAAAATTCAGTTTTTCAGTTCAGACCTTTCTTCCTTTTTTTTTTTTTTTTTTTTTTTTTGGTACTAGGGATTGAACTCAGGGGCACTTGACCACTGAGCTACATCCCCAACCCTATGTTGTGTTTTATAGGGACAGGGTCTCACTGAGTTGCTTAGTGCCTCGCCGTTGCTGAGGCTGGCTTTGAACTCGCATTCTCCTGTGTCAGCCTCCCAAAGTGCTGGGATTACAGGCTTGCGCCACCGCACCCAGCTAGTTCAGACCAATTTGTTTCAAATCCTTGTAAAAGAATTTTGTTCACTATTTGTGAACATTCCTAAAGTGTTCTTTCAGAAATTTTGATGTGAGCTCATTAAGTTGAGATTTGAAAACCATGATATTGCTAAAAATAATTTTAATAATTTTGTTACCATTTTCTATGATTTCTAAGTAGCTTCATATGGGTTAATGCACATTACAGCCATTTAAATTGGGGTGTCCTTTTCTTACTATACTACAGACTGATTCTATCATATTGAAACTTTCTGTAAACAAGTTTACATATCCCAATTATTCCTTATTAGATAACAAAATTTCTGGATTTTATTATTATTTGGATTTTTTGCTCACTTCTGATTTTTTTATGCATTTTATTTTCCTTTAAAGATAAAGCATTCTTAATTAACTTTCACTAATTTCCAAAAAGTCAAATTGATTTTAATTTTTTAACATATCTAATATTTTGGAATTCAAGTAGTCTTTTTAAACAGGACAGCTTCAGCTTCTGTTAATTCTGTCAGGTTACTTAAATGTCATTTGTAAATATAATTAATATTTCGGTGATTTTTACTGTTGATTCACCAATGAATCAATTCTATATCAAGCTTAATTCTGAATTCTCAGCTGTTAGTAACTGAAATATAAACTGTTCATATTGTCTTCAGAATTCTTTCCAAACGTCATATTTATAGCAAAAATATTTCAGATCAAGGATCTTGTTCTCATCTTGATATTTGGTTACTCGTTAAATATACTTTTCTCAATTTAAATATTTTGTTAAAAATAGTACAGAAAGCAAACTTATCTGTGATTTGGACTTTCAAGAGATCATCTTTGCCTAAATGTCTATTGAAAATAATCTACAGAGCAACCAAGAAACTTGACCATAAATAAATTCAATCAAAATCAAGTGAAATATTCTATATGATAATAAATTCTTATGAAATTCATAAATATTTAATGTTATTAAACATTAATAAGCAACTTTTGAGAAAATAAATGAATTGGCTATTTAACAATGTTGTCAGGCACTTTGCTTTCGACAAGTTGAATCATAGCCTATACAAACAGGAGCTACTGCTGTTCCATAAACTTGTGGCATCAGATGACATTCTTTCATTCTTCTTTTATCTCTTTTGTGCCATATCTCCTCCTAACATCTTTGTTCACTAGTAATAAAAGTGAAGATAGGTTTCTCTCTTTACTAATACCCCACATATGTAGAGCTTATTTAACATGATCTTCTATATGGCACAGTCATAATTAATAAGAGAAAGAAGCAAGATCATTAATTGTCATAAACTCCATGGTCAAGTAGAATTTCAATAGATCTCTTGGTCCACCTTCTTACCCACAAGTAAAACACACACACACACACACACACACACACACACACCAATCCTACAGGTGATTCACATAGGTGGTTACATAACAATTTTAAGTATGCAAAATCATAATGCAAAGTCCATTTGTTTAAATATGCTCATTAAAGAGAGTATATGAAGGTGAATCTGATTGTATTCCATAACCATAGCCAAGTAACTAACACAATTACATTAATGTAGTGAAATTTTAAATGATCTTTTGGTCTTTGCTATAGACTTCAAAGATTCTATAATTTTATTACAATAGTCTTATAAAAAATGAAATGATGTCAATTCACTAAGTGAAGGGAAGATTGCTAATTCTTTAAGACACAATTTGAGTTCAACTTCTTCTGGTTAGGAGTTTGGGAGACATCAGAGAGGTCTAGGAAACAATGGGATTTGACACAGTTGTAAAACACAGCCCATGCTGAGGGATGCAGAACTTTGGGACAGTACTCTAGCTGAGTGTGTGTGTGTGTGCTTGTGTGTGTGTGTGTGTGTGTGTGTGCGTGTGTTGATCCACGCTATCCAAAGTGATTATAATATAAGGGTCCTTTTTGGACAATCCTGCCCCTAACATGACAGACAATTTGAATTGTAAAAGGGCAACACACAAATATAGGAAAGGAGAACTGGAGTCTATTACTTGAGTAGCTATAGCTGCCAACCAGCCAAGTTCCCTGCTATGGTTCTTTTTCCTTACAAGTTCTTTTTTTTTTTTTTTTTTGGTGGGAGGGGTACTGGAGATTGTACTCAGGGGCACTTGACCACTAGGCCACATCCCCAGCCCTACTTTGTATTTTATTTAGAGACAGGGTCTCACTGAGTTGCTTAGTGCCTCACTTTTGTTTAGGCTAGGTTTGAACTTGCGATCCTCTTGCCTCAGCCTCCCAAGCCACTGGGATTACAGGCATGTGCCAAGGTGTCTGGCAGGTTTTCTTTTTCCCCCAAACTATTTTTTCTTGGATTATTCAATGTCCTTAAGGAAGAACAAAAAATGTGTGTCTGTATTGCTCTATCTTGCAAGCCAGCAGGCTTGTTCCCAATACTGCCAACAACTAGTTTTAATTTATATGATATCCTTATGAATCCTCAGCACTAGGTGATAAGTTGAGAATAAGGGAAGAGCCTGTCTTATGTTGTGAATTCTTAGCACAGTGCCTAAAATTTTGTGAGTGAGCAATTATTGCTTTTTTAAAAAAATTCATAAATCCCCACTAGGTTCTTTTCTACTGATAATGGACTGAATATTTGTGCGCAATGGAATTGATATAATGAAATCCTAATTCCACATGTAACGGTTAGAGATGAACTTCTAAGGTTGAATGAGGACAGAAGGCTAAGTCCTAATCTTCTGGGATTGGTGTCCTTATATGAAAAAACGCTAGACAGTGATGGAGAAGGTGGCCATCTGCACACCAGGAAGAGAACTCTTACAAGTCACCCACACTACTTAATCTTTATATGAAACTTCTTGGCATCTAAACTGTGAGGACACACATTTCTGGTCTTCAAGTCACACTGGCTTGGAATTTTGTTGCAAGGGTCTGCACAGATAAGGGCTATATATTTTGCCCTTCCTTAACTTCTGCAATTTAATATAATATAAATGCAACAAATATTCCCATAGCTATTTTTTCCCAATAAGTGGTTTCCAGTCTTACTTCATTACTATAGTTCAGATTCTATTCTATCATGTGACTAATTATACTTAGAGGATTAATGTGATGGTAGTTCTGAACTATTTCTCAAATGAAAGTAGTGCTTTCTCCTTATTAAAGAGTTCTGCATCAATGATGTCTCTAAATGCCAGATAAAAATATATTTATGTAATTACTACTGTAGAAAAATTGTCAAGCTTTCTCCTATTAATATAAAATTAGATACTAAAAGTCCCTTATTTAAGACCAACAAGGCACAGATAACTGCCATCCAGTGATAAAGGCCCATTGCTTTCAGAAATTTAATTAAAAGTAAGTGGACATCTCTGGTTCCAAGTCCTACCTCTCTATTTTTTTTAATATGAGTTAATTAAATCTCCAGGTCATCTTGGGAATTATATAATTATAAAAATGACATTAGACTTGGCATCCACAAGCTTCTGCCTGAGCTCAGCTCACACCTTCAAAAGCCCCAAGCTTTCAATAAATTACCACTAAATTAGTAAACTATCTTAAAACAATTGGTTGGAGACAAGAAGAATATGCCATGATACTCTTTGTGACATTAGATTTGAAGCTACACTTTTGAAAGTAGAGATGAGCAAATTATTTCATGTTTCAAAAGCAGACATGAAAGGACAGTGGTCCTGGGATTCAAAAATACATTAATTTTCTACATTCTGAAACTAAATACAAAAGCATTTTTTTCCTTTCTGGGGCCTAAATTTATCTTCCACAGGTTAAGTATGGATTAGGCTAGTTATTCCCAATATTTTCTCCATTTAAATATTACATAAATAAACATATCTATGTGTTCAAAATCAATGTTTTAAAGCTACTATATACAGATAAAAGCATATGTATCATGAACTTTTGTGCCCTTGTAGAGAACATGCATGCATTTTCTTTATATTATTTCCTGTATACAATAATCCTTTAGATTATTTCTTGTACTAAATTTGGCCGCTGTACATTAAGAACCACTTAGCTAGATATTCTGCAATGAAATATGCAAGTTGGTTTTTGTAACTATAAATAAGAAAAATGCATGTACCTCTCGTTTATTTGAATGCATATAAGTAAAGCTTTGAAAATAAACTCAATAAAACAAAATATGTGGAATCATATGGCTATGTTGATTTTTCAAATCTTAAAATTTTCTGGAAAAATTGGAGAAATCATTATGCAGATGCTTGCATACTATGCCATCCATTTGATTTTATTAATTCGTTCACTCTTTTAACCATGCATGAATCCATTCATGCAGTAACAAGTGACTGTGCAGAGAGCACTGTGCTGCTATTATGGATACAGTTGGAGCAAAGAAGGAGACACTGGATAAAAATAACTAGAGTAATGCAGAAGACACAGTAAGCAAGTCAAGGGGACGTTCTCATAGTCCCATTGTACAGTCGGAAGCAATATGGAAGAGGAAAGGGATGAATTATCTGGGAAAGCCAAGGGACATTTTTGGAGGAGAAGTTGGAGCTAAGGGGATTTTGAGACACAGGTAGACTTCAGTTCAGAAGAGAAGGGCTGGCTATTGCTTCAGTACACTCTGACAATGTGCATTTGTGATTACGTTTTTTTCAGTTTTGATAAGTCTAAAAAGTCTATCTAATGAATTTTTTAAGTAAATGGACTTACTGGTTGCCTCAAATATCTTAATTGAATCCTTAGTTGTGGGGAAGACACAGCTTAATTGAGAGAAGATAAAACTTAAGTTGGTTTATGATGGAGAAAACAATGTAGGTATGCATTTTCTTCTAAATCTTCCTTCTTTCATATAATTCTGTTGGGCTAATGCAGGTCCAGCAGTCTTTTCTTCCCCTGTATTCCACAGTCTCACTCATTTACCTTCTATAAGGAGCCAGCTGACACTTGCGTGAAAATGGTATGCTCATAACAAGTTAGGAAAAGAAAAAGTCACATAGGTGTTAAAAATGATAACATAAGTAAGGATAGCGGCCTTGTATTGCTTACACATTTAATTCCTCTGTGCTATTTCATTAATTTTTTAAGGCATTGATTATCATCATTCTATGTGTGAGATGTCCAATCTATGGTCATCTGGCTTTAAAGATCCAAGTCGAGGGATGATACCATGGATTTTGTCTTCCCATTTCAAGAAGAAATTGTCATTTCCTGTGGTTGGAAGAAGACTTCATGAATGAAATAGAAGTTCAAAGATTGAAGGACAGTTGTCCATGATTTTGGTGGGTGAATTTTAGAAGAACTACATTTTCACAGAGGGAAGCAAACAGGGCAATGTGAATACCCATCAGAGATGCATGTGTTATGTATCTGTGTCTGTATCTACAGCCATATCTACTTCTGTATCTATAGGTCTGTGACTATTATGACTTGAGCAGCTATATCGATAAGATGAGTCATGAATAATCCAAAAACTGTGGGTTGCAAAGATTCTTAAAAACCAGATTAAGAACTGCACACTGTTGTACTCAAAGAAAAGAAAATGCTTTCCTTAATAATTCTGCCTTAAGCCAGCCCCAGGCCTGGGCGAGAAGTGGGACTTCCCACAAGAGCTCCTGGTTCCAACTCTGAGCTCATTTCCTCCCACCATACGGAGGCTCTTTGGCTCTTTTTACTGTATTCCCGAGAGTGGATGCTCTGAATGTCTGAGTAGATGGTGGTGCAGGGCTGTGTAGAGGACCTTCCATGGCTGTGGTTACCATGGTGACTCTCTCCTGGATATCCTCTTGTTCCTCACATCTGCTGGAGTTTTATTCATGACCATTGGAGAGAAGCATCTCTGCATGAGAACAGCAGGAAAAGAGGGGCTCTCGTCTCACCCAGAGGAAGCAATATTAGAACAATTCACAAGAAAACATTTTGCAGCATCTTTTTTTCACTCTCTTCACACATTTGGCTCTATTGGAAAGAATAAGAGCTGCCAACAATTTGGGAGAAAAGTTGGAAATGCAAAGAAAAGGAAAATAAAAAAATTGAAAGGGAGTTGTGACTTCTGTGTGAGAAATTCCTGGTCTGAGTTTATATGCCTCTCTCAGTGTGGTGTCTAAAGTAAGATCTTTCTAATTTTCTAAACTTGTCTAAAGCCAATGTTTATTATTATGCAGTTTCTGAAATATACTCTATCCAACATTGGATTAAAACATATGAGAGGACTCTGGTCTTGATAATGAAAAGATGAGCCTTGTAATGTCTATAATCAAGGAATTGCTGCAGAAAGGTAGAATTATCATATTCCATCTTTTATGGTTTGGATATGAAGTGTTGAAGGTTTGGTCCCCAATTTAGCAGTGTTCGGAAGTGAGCTTGTAGAGTAGTGATTGATCATGAGGGTTCTGACCTCAGGAGTGCATTGTGCACTGATAGCTGAATGAACTACTGGGAGGTGATTCAAAATGCAGGCAGGTGGAGAGAGTTGGAGGAAGTAGATCACTTAGGGGGTGTCCTTGGGGACTATGTTTTGTCTGTGGTCTCTCTCTATCTCTTCTTCCTTCCTGGTTGCTATGAACTGACCAGCATTTTCCCAGCATGCCCTTCTGCCATGATGTTCACTTCAATCCCAGAGCAATAGAGCCAGCTTCCCACAGATGGAAACCTCTGAAGCCATGAGCCAAAATAAGTCTTTCCTCCTTTAAGTTTTTCTTGTCAGGTATTTTGGTCACAGCAATGAAAAGTTAACTTACTTTCCAAGTCAAATGCATTCATTTTGGGGTATCAGGATGATAACAATGTGTTCTCAGACATGAATGTAAAGAAAAGCAAGATTTTCCATGGAAAATAAGCCCCGGTGTAGAAAATGATCCACCCAGCATAAAATATATTATTAGCAGAGTTGGCAAACGTTTAGATATGAGAGCTTGTGGAACCTAAAAAAGGAGAATTCATGTCTTAAGCCATAGATTTCTAGTATATAGCCACTTTTCTGTTCCTATGGAGAAATGTAACAGAAACCAGAATAGAGGAAGAAACACAAACCTATGGACTGACTGAAGGTTTTGGTATTGAGGAAGAAGGTAGATGCCTGATGCCAAGAAAGACAAATAGCTCCGGTGTTTTTCAGCCCACCATCTGAATTCCCAAGAATTTTAGTAGTCCTAAGTTGCTAGCTAAGATATGTGTCCAATGTACAATGAGAATTACAGCTAGTAGCTGGGTAATAAAGGGTGAGAAATGTACCACGTTTGAAACGAAAAAGGGTAATATCATCCCAAGCAAATTGAGTTTCTGGTCCTGGTCTGTTTTTCTAGAACACAATTTTGGAGGATATTGATCTTCCCTATTGAAATGCAAGCACCCATCAGAAAGCATACTACAATGATAGAGTCAGGAATAGATATATTCCTTCTGAAATGGGGTATCAAAATGTTGCACACATTAATTTGACTGGGTGAAGTATAAGAACCAATTACAGAGGACAATGACATTAATGAGAAATGTTGAAGTATTTGTAAGAAGATATCCTCTCATATTGCATGGTGCCACCAATCATCAAAACCATAGGCTAGGGTGAAGTTGATACTATTTTCTTTTGCTATTTCCTTAAAATGATAGAATCTCTTCTGCACAGAGTTGATCTCAAGTTTTGAGGTTATTTTTTCCCCATTGTTCAAATATATGCTGTTTTTTTTCCATCAGATACTTAAAAATATCTTTTCCTCTCACAGGAAATCATACAAGCTGGATTGCTATTTTGAAAGACTCTTCTCAAGATGGAGATGCAGGAAACCTGGCTCTTGTGGCAGGTCCAGAATGGTTCCATCAACATCCTGGGATTTCATGCCACCTACGAGCAAAAGCTCCAGGGTGTCCCTTGCAGTGACTCACCCGAGATTCCCAGTACAGTGTCCATGCTCAGGCTTAGTTTTCCAAGCACACTAACATTCATAGCTAGTATAACCCAGAGTTCCTTAGCTAGAAAATGGCAGAGATGGGATTTGCACATAGGCAGTATGGCTCCTTTACTAAAATGTCAAGTTCAACTCATAAAATATGAGAAGATGAGCAATTGTTTTATTCAAAAAGTCACAACTCACAAGGAAGTTACAAAAGTTATAAATATTTCTGTATCAATTTGTGCTGCAACCACATTTATAAAATGCAGATACTATGAGATATACAAGAAGACATAAAAAAGAGGCACCATTTTCCTTTCAAAACAGAGTACAGAAACATAAGTAATATTCAAGTGTGCAGATGGATATAAAACTTTAATCTCTGGTAATATGGTAGATAATTATTTTTACTGTTCCATAGGAATCTTCTTCATACTCATTTATATATGAGGTCACAGAGAAAGCATTAGTGAGTTTCAAAGGTAAGTAACAATACAACTTTTAACCACATTGCAAAAAATTCTGGAAAGTAATTTAAAAAATTAAATAAGTAAATGTAGAATAACATTCCTAACTACCAATTAAGAATGGTACTTATAAAACTTAGAGACAATAAGATACCACTTTCAGGATCTAAGAATATTAGTAAAGCAGTCATCATAGGAAAATTCATAGATTTAAACAAATACATCAGTAAAACTGAAAGGATAAAAGTTAATATATTAAATTACCCACTCAGAAATCTAGAAAAAAAGGTAGTAATACAAACAATAATAAAAGACAATAAGAGGAATAAAGCATATGATCCATCCCAGATCTGATAGTCAATGCAAAAAATGAAAGAAAAAGAAAAATCACAATGTTGCTTGTGATGTCCTAGTGTAAAGGAACTGTTCACAAACACACAGAGCACTGAGAACAGGCTCTGCCTTCTTAACTGCTTTTCCGTTCTTGCCATCTGAAGACGTGGTATGTGTCAAACGCTAAGCTGGTCCTGTGAGTTCATCCTGTTCTATTGGTGACTGTGATCTAGCAAGCGACAGCATTAGATGGGGCCACAGCTGTTCATTCTGCCACTGCCGCCAGTGACAACAGTGTCTAAGGTCATTTGCTGCTTCGGCCCCTGCACAGGGCAGAACATTTTGCTTCCACTAGCTCGTGCCAGGTATGGTACCAGCATAGTAAAATCTCTCATTTGCATAGTAACACCACCAAGATGGCAGTAGCAGCAGGACAAAGCTAATGGTTCCGATGGTGTTTCCTGTATTAGCTCACTGAACATGTATGAAGACCCTGTGAATGGACACTTTTACTAGTCACAGTTTATAAGTCAAGGTTATGTACACAGCTAGGTTATAGACTTACCCAGAGTCCCTCAGCTAGTAAATGACAGAGATGGAATTTGTATATAAGTGGTATGTCTCAGAGTACACACTCTTAAAACTCTGGAATAATTACCTTCTACATGAAGAAGCTAATTTCTAGGCAGGTAGATTAGCCCAGGTTGTAGCAAGTAAGGGCTTTGCTAGAGTGTGTTTACATCAAGCACCTATCATTTAGAAAGGAGTAAATCAGGTTCATGAATAACATCAGTGGGACACATTGCCCTCAATTGCAAAATGTCGATAAGAGCAGCAAAGCCTTGCAGGCTCACTGTGTTGCCCATGCAGCAGGCAGGTTTTGAAAATAATGTGAGCCATGCCCTGTGCCTGCTGCTGCCATCAGCAGCCAGCAAGGAGGTGCAGCCCTTGCCCATGTGCTCTGCAAAGGATTTCAGGTTCAAGGAGAGCCAGGCATGCCTGTGCACAGGTGCTCTGGGAGATATGGCCAGTGAGTCCAGAAGTCCTCCAAAACCAGATTTCTGTATGAGGATTAAATCAGGATATACATGTGAAAACACTTTGGAAAAACAAGTAAACATTCTCTCTACATGCAAAAGAGGTACAATTGCCAAGGACAGAGTTTTTCTGGCTGGATAGAGTAAGAAGATAATAAAATGCAGATATTAGAACATCCATACTACTGCCACATCTAAATTAGTTAAATAATTACCATAAGAATAATATGTTTCAGTGGGTTTATTTTATTATTGAAATAATATGATTACTTAATGCAATTACTGTTACCAGGTCATATAACTCATTGTGATTCCTAATTCAATTGAGTATTACATCTCATTGGTACAGGGATATATGTGTAGGCCTTTTAAAATCTTTTTTTTTTTTAATTCTCTGTCCTACCTTTTGTGTCCTAAGTCCTTCTCAACAGGTTTTATTACCTGTTTTTTAGGCAACCCAGTGCTGTTGGTTACCTGCCCATACTGCAGACTGCATTGCATGAGGGAAATTTCGGCACAAGCTCAGTGTGAGGAAGGAGGACCTGGAAGGGAAGAGGAAGACAGAGCAGGACACTTCAGGATGCTCAGCAGAAACCATAGAGACATTAGGCATGAGCTAGAGAAACAACCACAAAGAAGAAAGTGTTACAGCACAGGGGCAGGAGACCCCAGGGGTGTCCCAGGTCCAGGTTCTTGGCATCCCAAGCCAAAACTGAGCAAGAGGCTAGAGGTTGGCAGGCAAGGCCAGGCTTGCTGAAGGGGAAAGGAAACACTCTGGGGAAGCAAAGAGGGGCCTGGCTGATGCGAAGTAACTCAAAGCCCCACCTCCACAGCTGTCTTTTGTTAGGCTGTGGTTCTCCACTTTCTTCCCCGGGTTCAGCTGGGGTTGACTGGCACCTTGATTGACAGATGAATTTGACATACATTCTCTACTGCCCATGCGTAAAGTCCCCCACCCTACCCCACAAAAATTATACAGAGGGGGAGTAAACCGTAGTGCTAATGATACACTGACCAGCAACAGGTTAACTTTAGTTTGGTCTCCTTGGTTATCATGCCTGCCCAAGATCAGGACATCCCCTTCAGGGTCTTGAATTCCGCTTGTGGTCATCTAGCTTCCTCCCTTTAGCTGCAAGATGGTCCCGTTTCTTGTCACAGGAAGGACTTCAGGAGTGCATATGGGTGGGGCTGAAGGGTTCTGGGTGGAGCTGAGAGCCGCAGGTGGTCCTGGACTGTCCCTTTCCCATGCTCTGTCTCCTGACTCAAGAAAGGAAAATCTAGGATGGCTCTCAGCATTGGGAATTGGATAACTGACCCAAATTGTGTTTTCCCTTTAGCTTCTACACCTCTCTTCATAGACAGATATTGTCCTTTCTCTTCATCTCTTTTAGAACATATAACGTCATACTCACCCACACAGACGTGTAGCTTATTTTGATTTTTAGACTGTGCCTACTTCAGGGCAGACTGTCCATTTGCTTTCTTCTTAGTTTTATGCTCCACAATTCAGACTCAGAAGTGCTCCCGGCCAGAGACCTGGAAGTAACTTGTCTTAAGCACTTGCTTCTGTGCTCGGGGTCTTCCATCCACTATTCCATTTAGCTGATGCGACAGTTCTAGAAAACCATAGGTCCTTGTTTTTCACATGGCTTAGCTGGAAAGGGCAGTGGAACTCCTCCTGCGGCAATAGGTGAATAGTGGAAAAGCAAGGGCTTGGACTTGCCCTGAGTTCAAGCATCCACTTCCTCCATTTAGCCAGGTGCCTCTCATTTTCTGGAATAACACATGCTCTTCTCCTACTGATTTCCCATCCTTTTACTTACAGCTGTAAATCTCTGTGGTTGCACACCCTACAGGGAGGAAACAATTCCTATTGCACCTTGGGAAACTCATCTATGGTGATACTAATAGCATAGCTGAAGTCACAGTCTACAGTTGTGCACACATCCTATAGAGTGTGTGCTGTGGTCAATAAGCTTATGGTTTTAAGCTGGAATTTCTTCCTGAAAGATGAAAGAACTCACGCACAAATGATTACAGGAGTATTATGGTGCTGAAGTAAATGAACCCACATTGGGTCCATATTGAATATATGGACCATATAGTCACTAAGCTGCCCAGGGACAAGAAAATCACCTCAAAGGGTTGCAATGCTGCAATCCATCCAAAGGCATATGCCAGTAAATATATGGATACTCTCAGGAGAACATAGATAGTTCTTATTAAAACTCTATCTGGTGTTTGGGAACTGATTCTAGGTCATTTTTATTCCTTCCATCCGAAAGCTACAACAGTTCATAGTAAAATTATTTTAAAGCCTGGATCAGAGCCTCACAGAGGGAGTTTTAGGCTGTGAGGAAGGGCCTTCATGTGGAGAGATGCCCATGATCACCTATGCTCATAGACTCTCCCATCAAGTCATCATTCTATTTATAGTGGTGTTCCCTGCCATCTATGTGTTTCTTCTTGAGAACACTGATTTCTGAAGTCAAAACCACAAAAATTGCTTTTTGCTTTTGAAACATTTGCACCTTCAACTCTAGACTCAGAAACTACTCTTCAAATGCAAGTTAATTGGAGTCAGAATTCAGAGGAATCAGATATTGTCTTCTAAATGCCAAATAGCAAAATAGAAGAGAAATTCTCATGTGGACTTCCCTGTGAGGAGGCTTAACATTATTAGACTGAAAATTCCTTGTAAGTTACCTTGAACACCAAAGCAAATATCCCCAGCAGGACATTGTGCACTTATTCTATTACATTTTTTTTAGTTTCTTTTTGACAAATACCTGTCCATTTTCTGTGCCATAGGGCTTAAGTATTCAACAATGTGTCTTATATAACATAAAAAGGTATTTTACCAACAGTTGGATTTTCTTAAATTCATATTTCAGTTCTAGTTTTTTTGTTTTGTTTTGTTTTGTTTCTTAAGCTGTGGTACAGATGTATATGTCTTTACAACACTGGAAATTGAGGTCACCCAGAGAGAATGTGGCATAGTGTTAATAACTGCATTTGGATACCAGACAATAACAATGTGAATTTTAAACTCTTAATGTTGTATCTACAATAGCTTTGGGAAATTACTTAAATATATTGTGTCTACCTTTTCTGATTGGTAAAAAAGTAATACTGAGACTAATCTTAACCAATAGCTCTAAATATTGCAAATGTGACCTCAGAATCTGACACAAGGAAGGGATTTGAATATTTCTGAATTTTGAGAGGCATCACGGGACATGAGGCATTGACCTCCATGGACACATCCAGTTTATTAGGCTCCTTGAAATAAAGTGTCTCTCACACTGGCTTTGCTTACTCTTTCCTTAATCCTGATTTTCATTTCTTAGGGTTCAATTCCTAGATTGAGTTTAGAGTCATGAAAAGATAGAGTGAACAGGACCTGTCCACCAGTCCTGATTAGAACATTACCCATGTAAAAGACTTACACAGCCCCAGTCTTCCTGTCTCATCACATGTGGGGGAGCATTCTAACACAGCCTTCAGAGGACATCGAGAAACCCGAAGCAGCAATGATCCTGGGGTAAAATCCACTGAGGCAAACAGAGCAGAACACAGTACACGTCACAGACATGATGGAAAAATACTTGTGCTCAGGATACACAAAATATTCTCCAAATTAAAAAGAAAAAGGCAAAGAATCCCATTTTCAAATAGGACGGACAAACAGAGCAAGTACTTTCAACACCAGAAGAGAAGAATGGCAATGAGAGCACAGAAAAACAGCTTCATTATAATCTTTTATGTCCATGATTCATAGAAGCAATATATCTAATTATGTCTACAATTAGACATAATTCCCCAGCCACAGAATGACTAGAATCTCTAAGTCCAAATGATATTGAGGACAGAGAGCAAGAAAGGCATAGTGCGAGTAGGAGAAGGATCCGCCTCAGTACTTGACATCACATTTGCGTCAGGCAGGCAGCCTGAGGACGCACTTCCTGTGAACAGCCATCGTGCTGCTGAGAAACTCAGGGAAGGTCTTGCCCTGGCGCCCCAGCAAGCATGTTCACGTAAAACATACAGCTGGAGAAGCTGCGTTGAAGAAGACCTAAATGAACGGTGGAATACTCATGCAATTGGGATGTTATACCCGAGTAAGCAAAAATGAATAAAATGCCATGGAGCATCCTGGGCTATTCTCAGGAACAAATCCTAAGCAAAACTATTTATTTGCAGAAGTGAATATATTCGGGTTCCTTTCATGTAGAATTCTGTGACACGAACGACTAAATGCAAAGGTTGCTCAGGTAGCAAAACCGTAAGAAAAAGAGAAAATAAAGAAACCAAACTCAAGGAGATGAAGCAACTGTACCTTGGGAAGGGCAGATGGGATGTTCCCAGTTGAACACTATCTTCTGTTTCTTAAATATTGGAGGTTGGTGTACTTACGCGTTCTTTATCATTTTTATACTTCACATTATTTAAAACATTCTTTGTATGTATGCTCAATATTTAAAACATGTTCATTAAACAATAAGAAAGGAATGATACGAAATCTCTGGCTGTGCTCCACAGGCTTGGTGTCTCCTCACTCCTACTTGCTGTGGGCAGTGCTACGTGGGGACGGTACTAGAGCAGATTGCAATGAGGAAAGCGGAAAGTCAGAAAAAGGCAAATAAAGTCGAGAATACAAGAGAGGGGGAGGGAAGGAGGGAGGGAGAAGAGCCAGAGGATGGGAAGGACAAAGCAGGATAAATAAAGGAAACCTGTGAAAGGTGCAGGTTGTGCCAGCCGTTGTGTTAAAGGGATCACGCTTCATTGGATCCTAGTGTCAGGACTGTACGGAGGGTATACTCCATTATCTTTTAAAGATGGAAAAACATCTCTGAAATTAAATATTCAAATATTGGGAAGGAAGGGAGGAGGTGGGAGGGATGAAGAAAGGGAATGAAATAAGGAAATGTGGGAGAAAGTGGGGGAGAGAGGGAATGAAGGCACAGAGAAGTGAAGGGAGGGGGGTGCTCACTGCCGTATCCTTGTTCTCCAGCCACGTCAATGAGAAAGGTCTGGGACTCGCAGGAAGGACAGCTTGCAGAGCTGCAGACTCGGTTGCCGCATGTGTTCCACACATTGAGCACAGAGGGCTGTATTTTCTGGGCTTTAAACTGTTGAGCAAAACAATGATTGAGCGTTCAGCTAAACAGCTAGACTTGCCCGAGTTATGGGCCCTTTGGATGGTGTCGTCAGCTTACCAAATTCTTAAGCGTATTTTTAGTGCTTCCACTGACGAGTTCCCCTGAGGGACAAGTTTGTATCACCTTGACCACATTTGATAGATGAGAACACTGAAGTTCAAGGACCCACATACAACATCTTCCATCTTTTTATATTTTTCATGAATTCATCTCTAAATGATTTTTCCCCCTTGAGTATAAACTGCATGTTTATTATATATTTATAAAAATTTGCTAACTTTATGCAGAATTGAGAAGAACAAGTTGTCATTTTAAAAATTCTATTGGCTAATTATATTAACATGTTTTGGACAGGAGGGGTCAAGGAGATATTCAAAAAGAAAGAACAGGAGATGTCGTGGAGCTGAGTCTGCAACTGGGGATTTGCTCAGTTTCAATCTTCACTGTTGGTATCAATATATCCTGGTTCAAATTAACTCAGCTCACGCACAATTACTGGAAGAATGAGTCACACTGCTGGGTTTAATGGACAGATAATGACTTGCATTTGGGGGTGGCAATTTTGAAGTCAAACATAAAGAGATGCCTTTCCTCCTGTGAAGAGCGGCCCCAGTATGAGGCCATAGGTCATCCTAATGTGTTCTCTCTGCTCTGTTGGTTTAATCAGCGTTCGACAATAGCGGCAACTAATTCCTTTTAGTGTTATTTCATACTTGTTTTGGAACAAGGCTTGGATTTTGAAGATGGTGTGTTCTCTCATTCTTTCAATAAGCCCTTCTGGGCCTCTAATGCATTTCATCAGCTATGAATCTAACGATGAAAATATGCTTAAGTGTTGCCCCCGCTCTTGAGACCCATGGGAACTCACACAAGGAAGTGGATCAAGATAAGGCAAGGAGCATAAAGTGCAGGGAAGGGATCTCAGGAAACAGGGAGGTGTGCTAGTGATCTGCGAGAGTTAGAGGTGGGCACACGGGAAGGCCTTGAAATGTGTGAGCAAAACCAAAAGATGCCCCTCAAAGTCCTTATTCCATTATCTCCATCTTCCTTTAGGAAGGGAGCGTAGAGAAATGAAAGAGCAGTGCCCTTGTCACAGGCTACTGTTGCCTGGCAGAGCCTGGTCGTGACCTGCAGTGGTGTCTGGTCCCCATTTATATGTTACTCCTGTGAAACTGCATTATTCCTGTGACTCTGCATTATTTGCTAAAAACTTGGGAGAGTGTCCAATGCATAGTAGATGCTTCATGAATAGTGCTGCAGATGATGGGTGGCCATGGCCACAGCCTCCATAGCACCTTGCAAAGTTGTGAGGGTCCTCAAAACCTGTTGGGTGCCCCCATTGCACTTTTAAGCCATAACCCATAACCCTGTCAGAGACAGGAGACCCTTCCTTCTTCAATAGACCCTATTCTGCTGCGAGCTGACTGAGTTCATATCTAGATGGTAGTGTTGACTCGCGCATTCAACAAACACCTATTGAGCATCTGCAGAATGTCCAAGACCGTGCTGGGCGTTACATACACAAGGGAATTAGAAATCCGTAGTCCCTGTTCTCTCCAAGTTTATGTTGTGATGGCATTTTTTTTTCTATTATAATGTCAATTCTTCTATTTTTATTAAAGTTAGCAGGTATGATTTTATAACTTTTTATAACAATTTTATAAAATTTTTTAAACTTTTGTAAAAATGAGAACAAAATGCTGCTTTGCATTTTCAAGTATTTGTACTGGTGCCTCCTACATGGCAGGGTGGAATCACTTAGTTTCAACATAAGCTTTGAAGTACAGAGATGTGATCATAGTGATAGATGATTGACAGTTTTCATGTTACATGGAGCTTATCAAGTTCTAAGCTCCGCTCTGGGCCTTGACCACCATTGTGCTATCACCTGCCTAAATACAACAGATGGTGCGTGGAAACACCTGCCATTCAGTTCTTTTTTTAATTTTTAGACCAAAAGAGATGAGTTGATATTTTTCTGACTAATGAATTTTAAAATACACATATGCTAAAAATAGCAAGCAGGGTTTGGTTTTTTTTTCCACAAATGTTGCCCTAAATCATGTTAGTGTAGCATGAAAAGGAATCCTAAAGACCATTTACAGGGTAACAGCAATAATAAAGATAATCAGACCTCACAATTTTGTTAAGGAGTCTTTATGTTAAATCCCATCAAAAAAGCATCATTTAAAGGAGACAAAGTCAGAGATGTTAAGAAATTTATCCGTGACTGTCACGTGGCTAGTAAGTGGTGACTCTGCTTTTGTTGGTTAGTCATCCTTTCATTCACTGAATGGTAATCTTTCTGTGTCCTGAACTGGCACCGCTAGCCACTGGGAAAGCCGATCAGCACACGGCCTCCCCTAAGGAGGCTGACTGTGGACTGGGGGAGACGAAGAGAAAGGAATACAACATGAGGTCACCCTCGTACTAGAAACGGGTTCCAACTGGTGATTGGTGAAGCATGAATGACGGAGGCTGCCTTAGACTGGTGCTCTAGAAGAATTTTCTGAAGACAAGGCATTGAGGAAAGCAGAGAGTGTTAAAGGGGGCTGCGTGGGGGGGAAACTGGAAGGAAAAGCCTCTGTTAACACCTGGGGCCAAACGATGCCTCTGCGCTTGGCACTCCACAGAAGGAGCATCACAGAGGAAACACTGGGATGTGTCAAGAGCACCAATCAGGCCGGGCCTCGCAGACTATGGCAAGGAACCTACATTTTAAATGAAGGACAATGGAAAGTTATTGTAAGGCTCTAAGTTGAGGAAGGAGAGGTTTTGTTTGAACAAATATCTACTGAAAAGTTCATGCCATGTTCTACAAACCAAACTATCTATGGATTTAACGTGCATGGAAGTACTTAGGAAAGTAGGAGAAACTATGTAGCTACAAGGTGCTAATGATAATAAAACTGTTTTTTCCTGGGTGGAGAATATCTCTAGTTTCATAAGCCTGTTTTTGTTTATTGGGCTTTTTGCTTGTTTTCTCTTGGCTGACAAAAATGTATCCCTTGAGCACTTGTGATGTCAAACACAGAGAGGCCAGCCCAGAGACACAGGGGCACTGAGAGAGAAACCAGAGATGCACTGTGTGAGAACGGTGACTTAGGAAGGCAGGGAAACTGATCCTGGTGCCAGATGGATGCACACAGACAGCCACAGGAGGAGTAGAAGGAAAGAACGCCCAGGAGGAAGCTAGCCAAACTCAGAGCCCCTCTGATGCTGTTGGAACATGTGTACCCTCTCTTCTGGCTTATTTTGAACTTTCTTTTGCTTAGTTTCTGCCTCTGGGATAAGCTCTTAAATTCCTTTGCTTTCCAAAAGTTTGCCTTGAATCACCCACTCATTCCTGACCTTCCACCGCACTAAGGACCTGCTGACCTGGTGACCTACGGAGACGGCTGTGAATGTCTGCAGAATGCACTGAGGACCTGCGGGGGTCTTAGTGAAAGGTTCCCTTTTTATTTATTTATCTTTTTGGAAGAAATGTTCACTTGCTCTTTTTTTTTTTTTTTTTTTTTTTTGATTTTTCACCATGGAGATTTTTCAAGTAAATGCAAAACAGGAAACAGTGCAGTAAGTCCTGACGCTCCCACCACCGGGTCCCAAACGGAGTGTTTTCCAGTCTTGCTTTATCCAATCCCGCCCCACATCTGCACTCTATGGAGGGTTTTAGATAGAGTCTTTACACAGTGGACATCGGAGTGTGACACTTCTGAATACTACAGTAGAGACCGTAATCACCAAGAACGTTTTTCCCTTTTGTGAGCACTTCCCTTAGTGTCCCATAGAAGCCCTCGGTGGGAATCACTCTTTGTTCCATATTTCCTGGTCTTGAAACATCTCTGAAGAAATCTCTTTCACAATGTTAAACGGGGGACTCTTGGAGAGGACTCAATGGAAAGAGGCAAAAATCGACAGAGTTGCGGTTAAAAGCAGCTTTGAGCAGGGGTAAACCAGTGGTCCCTGGAGGGGAGGTGGGTTGAGTCAGGCAGGCCTTGTTATCAGTTGCTATAGGCTGAGTATTTCAATGAAGATGCTGCTTTTACCTGGGGAGTGGAGCAGAGCTTAGGGACTGTTTTGGGAGCAATGTGATATAATCATTGAAGACGCCTGTCACCCCATGGATCTGACCCACGGCAAGCAGGGGCGATCTGATGGGGAATACATATTAGCTGGTGACAAATAACACTGACATTTTGTCAGAAGCAAAGATGTGACTCAGACCCATCAACTTGGCAAAGAATGGTGTCCACGTCTGGTGACAAATGGCTCCAGTCTGACAGCATGGTTTAATGCACGGACTCCCATCTATCACAGAGTTTTTTTTTAAATCACAGAACACAAAACACTCAACTCTCAGAGTTGGTGACGGGAGATGGAAGGTGAGAAAAAGGCAAGGCAGAGTCAGCGACAAAGACAGAGAGCCTGAATTGCAAAACAGTGACTCCGTTTTATTTTGAGAATCTCATTTTTCACTATTCTCGTAGTCCATAATTTAGAAGTGCAGCCTGCTGGTACCTTGCTAGATATTAAAAAACAGTGGGAAAGGTGTGTTTAAAGTTGTCAGCAGAGCCCTGACCTTATGACCAGAGGGTTAACACTTGACCTAAGCATCTATTTAAAAGATGTATTTGCTGTATATATGACATGTGCATTTTGAATTATTATGTATATATGTGTTGTATAAAACAATCTGCTAACCTAATAGCACAACCTGCCAATCTTAAAATTGAGTAGTGGGTACCCATGATGCAGTGAATACATACTGTAATTATAATTAAAAATTATGTGTCCTACTTCAGCAAATTATTAGCTGTGTGAATTAACCTTATTTGTCCCCAGCTTTCACACTTGTTTAGTTATATATCAAGTATTTACTAATTATCTTTACTGTGACAATCATCATTTTTGGCCCTGAGATACAGTAGTATACAGAAAAAGGGCCCCTGGTCTAGTGAGATTCTAGTGACATGATACGGAAAACAAACAAGTTAAAAATAAAGAGTCAAAATAATTAGTATTACTTAGCAGGTGGAAAATCAAATAAGGTAATTTGAGTAGCATTGGGCCATGGTTGAAGGTTTAAGGAATTTTTTTGATAGGATAGATAAGACAACTTCTCTGTAGTGGTAAGAGTTTTGCCTAAACATTAACAATGAGAAACGTCAACCATGAGAAGTTCAGAAGGAGTTAAGATTCCAAGCAGACAAACAACAGCAGAAAGGTTCCTTTAAGGGAGAGGAAGTGACGTGCTGGAGAATGAACTGAAGGCCACTGTCGGGTATCTCTTTCCCTACTTCCCATTCTCAAAGTTAGATTTCTGGGAACACAGGGGTAACCAATGTGAGAGTGGTTTTCCCCATGGGCAAGATATGCCCTCTCAAAAGAAATCCTTCAATGCCCTTGTGGAAAAGTAGGATTAGCTATAAATTTGACATTGACTAATCAGCTTTATAAACACTTGGAGGCCAACGTGAAAGGACACAGCGCTGACCCCTGTCAGGAGGGCATTCTCGTGCGCCATCTGTCCTGCTGTGAGTGGGCAGGAGTGAATTTTAGGTATGTACTGGTGGAAGATGCTGCTGTACCTCAGGGCCATCACATTTCTGGGTGAATCTGAAATGGTTTCCTTTTTCAAAATTTCTAGGCAGTCTTTTTTTTTTTTGTATAGCTCTCGATTGTGATCCTAGGATGAAAAAGGAACCAGACGCTCTTCCCCCGAGATATTGCCTAAGTTGGTTGTTATGTACCCCACAAATGCAGAGCTTCTCTGTGTGAGTGTTTTTATTGAAAGCACATTTCGTCTAGGCTTGTACCTGTCCCTGGGTCTTTGCCCCATTTAAAACATTGTTCATATTAGCCACCTCAATGAACTTGTAAAGACTGTGTAAACCACATCATTTTCTTTCTCATATCAGATCTTGCAAAGGCTTTAAAATTTTACAGATACAATTCACTCAGCTTTAATTGAAAACAATATTGTAAGTGGATAGTGAGTGCTGAGCAAGGTGACTGAGTCTAGTGATACATCAGTTAAAAAGCCAGGTGTTGCCTGCCCGTCCCATCATTATGGAGCTTCTAGTCTAGTGGGAGAGATGTGTTTAAACAACAGTAGTAACAGATGCAACAAGTCTTACTGTGGTAAAAGGAACACACTCTTCTTAAAACTTGCCACACACATAGCAAAAATACGTGGAAGTAGAACAGATCCAGTGGAACTTAACACATGATAATGGTGGCTTGTGGTATTTATTCTGCCAATTTCTAGATGTTTTGGTCTCTGCATGACAAACCACAAACAAAATGTGATGGCTTAGAATGACTGTTTGTTCGTGATTCTTTGACTTAGCAGTTAGGGCTGAGGTCAGCTGGGTAGTTCTCCTGCAGCTCTCCTCTGGGGTGGCTCATGAGATCCCAGAAAGGTTGGGCTGGGGATGGAGAATCCCAGGGGACACAATCTCTCCCCTGGAGATGAAAGCTGAACCAAAAGGTCGTAAATCATGGAATAAAATCACTGTTCAAAAACCTACCCTGATTTTAAAAATGAGAGAGATTGAGTCCATCTGGTGATGGACTAAATCAGGTTGTGGGCACATTCAGTCTCCATGCTTTGGAAAAATCCTTCCTTCTTCCTGAACCTTAACATGCTTATCTGTCACTGAGGAAATAACACCTACTTCTCATGTCACTCATAAGAACCAGAGGAAACAAATACAAGGTATCTGATATATATTGTATAGTAAAAAAAAAAATCTCTCACTAAGCGACTATTGAGCATACCCATTAGGGACACATTGATGAAAATAACATGATGCTTTGCTTCAGAAGAAACATTTAATTGAAGAAATTTATAATCAAATTATCCTCCACTGATAAATGCCATAGAAAAAGATGTTAAATTAGGGAATTGCATCTGAAGTCAGTGTCGTTGCATTTCTTTTTCTTTTTCCTAGTTAAAGGCTTTCAGAATTCTGGAGGCTGAGTCCAAGATTAAAGTGCAATTGAATTGGTTTCTAGTGTGGCCCTCTTCCTGAATTTTATTTTTTTTATTCTACATTTATTTTAGTATCACAGTAATTATGCAAGCAAAGGAAGTTCCTTGTGGTATTTCTAAATATGTATGCAGCAGGCGCTGATCCTATCCATTCACCCTTCTTCCACCCCTACCAGCAACCCCCTGGACCCTAAGGATTCCTCTTCTAATTTTAGAACAAACTTTTTCTTCTTCTTTTTTTGTTTCTACATATGAAAAAGAACATGAATACTAGTCTGTCTTTGTTTGGCATGTTTCCCTTGACATGGTGTCCTCTCTTCTCCTTGATGTTTCTTTATTAATGTAATTTCTAATGCAATTTTGTGATATGCTTCATAAGTTGATGAAACCACATGTCTTCTGAGTGGACCTGATTGTCATAGTGTCATCCATCCATCACTCACTCATTTCCTTATTTATTTTGGTGGGAAATATTTCCTGAGTACAGATCTGGTGATAGTGTTCTAGAGGCTGGTGATAGGTCACTTGAAAGTGGCCATAGATATGGAGAAGAGGAGTAAAAAGAGCAGCATACTATTACCAAGGCTGTGGGAGAAGAAGTCATGTGGATATTCTAAATAAGACACCCTTGATTCATCCCAGAGAGGGTGTGCGCGACTGATTTGGAGTTCTCCTAAATATGCCTACAGCTCAGAGCCTAGCCCGCAGTGAGAGTGTTAATAGAGGTGGAGCCTTGAAAGAGGTGATTAAGGGTAAAGGATAGCATAAAGGTGGGACCCTCTTGTACTTACGAGAGAAGGAATGGACACCAGGATTGCATGTGGTCACAGAAGAAGGTCATGCAAGGTTACAGCAAGAAGGCAGCCTTCTGCAAACCAAGGAGCAAAGGAGACCTTTGTCCAACTTTGCAAGACCATTATTGCACAAGAGGTGATGGCTGTATTGAGTATTGGTGGAACTTAGGTGAGCAAAGTGAAAATCTGTACAAAATTATACTAAGTATAAATAAATAAACCCAAGAAAAAGTAAGATGAGAGGCCAGGACTGAGTGGTGCAAATTGCTATTCAATTAAATTGTGGGGTAGTGTATTGATGCATGGGAACAGGAATATCAAGGTGTAAAATCTAAGTCTTGAAGGGAAAGCATGATCCATCTAGCCTGGATGCTTCACTATGCATATGGGTTTCATTTTGAGAGAAGAGTTGTAAGCTCCCCTTCATTTAGTGAAATTCCTTTGCATAATGAGATAGGCAAATATCAACATTTTCACTTGCTTTGATAAAAGCATGGCAATTCAGGGGCTAGGAGTATAGCTCAGTTGTAGAGCACTTGCCTAGCATGTGCAGTGCCCAGGGTTCAATCCCTTTCACTCCAAAAAACAAACAAAACAAAATAAAAATCATAATCATTCCTCTGGAAATTGTGATCAAAGTGGATTTTATATTTAATTCACCAATTTTCCCTATCTCTTAAATCCCTTCCTACTTTCCTATACCCACCCTTCATCTTTTTTCCCTTCTTATAAACATTTATTGAATTTGGTCACTGTGTTATAGACTAAGTAAAACTTCTTGATGTTCATCTAGGGATCTGGTCTCCTATGCTAGCTTTTTGAAATCTTTCTACCTTTGTAAATGAAAGTCCATTAGACATGACTTTCATTCTTTTCTACATTAAATAGTCTAATTCTTTGAGATTCAGTGCAAGCCCTATTTTTTTCAGTTTTTAAAAATTGTTCTAATTAATTATACATGACTATAGGAGGCATTTTGACACATCATACATAAATGGAGTGTAATTTCTCATTTTTCTGCTTATACATGATGTAGAATCAAACTGGTTGTGTAATCATATATGTACATAGGGTAATAATGTCCAATTCATTCTACTATCCTTCCTACCCCCGTACCACCTCCTTTCCCTCAATTCTTATTTTTTATGTGAATATTTCTCAGAAATTTCTCTGCACATCACACTCATTCCACACAATGGCATGTATAAGGTATATCCACGGGTATATGGTGTCATTGATGGAAACTGTTTCAATGAAGCCTGGTGAAATGTAGAAGCCTCCCCAACACACACACACACACACACACACACACGTTAATACAAGTACTCTGGCATACACCAATATACCAGCACACAAATGACACTAGGATCAAGGGTCACTATTCACCGACCTCTTGCATGTGTTTTCTCTGAACCAATTTTCTCATTTATAGAGGGAAAGAAGTTGGGAGTGGTAAGCCAATCAATTCTTAAAATCTGTGATCCTCTAAATGAGACATCATGTGACATGCTCTTTAATTCATGTTCACATAGCTCTTAACTTCATCTGATGTATCTAAAATGATGAGCATTTCTCTGACAGCATAGTTACAAGAAAGAGAATTGGAGAAGACCAAAATAGCTTCCAGATCCAGGTGTGTAGAAAGCACTGATACGCAGGGAGAATGTGCCATCTTTGTGTTTCTGGGAATCCATTTCAGAAAAGGATTTCCATGAAGGCTGCACGGCCCAACACGGTAACTAGAATGCTCTGACTCGGGTAATTCTCCTTTGTTCTTTCCTTTCCTCATAAGAATCTACTTAGGAAAGAGTGCCAAGAATTGAGTTGTAACATTGAATGACGCATTGCTTTATGACCCTGAATGGAAGCTACTTGAGAGTTCCACTGTGTCAGACAGCTGGTGGCAATTACAGCTTCCCCGCTCTTCTCTTCTGATATCTGATATTTTATGAAAATTTAAGGGTCTCACAGAACTTCTGTTAGTGTTTATTTTGCCATGTGAGCTTTTTAAATTTAAAAAAAAGAAAAGAAAAAAAAAGTTGCCTTCGAGTGGTCGTGCCCTGCAGACATCCCCCCCCCCAAAAAAAGGAAAAGACTTTGGAGTGATAAACCACGGTTTTAAGTTCCTTTTTCATCCTTTACTAATTCTGTTCACCTGGGGAAGATTGTAAATATCTTGGGCCTTATTGTGCACTTCCCTATAATGAGAATTCTCATAACTACCAAAGAGATTCATTGTTGAGGTGAAATGAGGGACTGATGTGATGCATCTGTCTTATCACTGGGCACAAAGTTGCCACTCATAGTCATCCTTCCATTTGAAATCCATGTTCTCCCAGGAATATATTGGTAATTAAATTCCCCATCATCAGAATCAATAATAACAATGGATGTTTTCTTGAATAATGTATGATGACATGGAATAGAATAACAAAGTGCGTGGCTCTGTTGGCTTGTTCGTTTGAATTGAATGGAGGAGAAGGCATTCCATGAACTCCAAATTATTATTTTTCTTTTAATATGAATGAGTAAATACAAGCAACCAGAAGGATGGATTATTTAATTGCTAAGTAAGGTCATTTCAAGGACAGGGACCCAGCAATCCGGAGCATGCATCCAGAAGTCTGCAGCTTACCACACAGTGCCGCCAGCAGAGACTAAGCAAATGTGGAGTCAAGATGAGAGGGCAGCAGGCGTGCGGGCAGACGGCAGGACTGCAGGGGGAAAGACGGGGCTCTGCCTCATCGGGAAATACAGAAATAAATGCTTCTGTCCAACATCTTTGTTTTTTTTTTTATCAGTTTCCTTGACCACACCGTTTTCCACTGAGTCTCTCACACTGCTACAGTTCCTACCAGTTCCTTCCACCATCACCCCGTCCTTCAACTACATCGCCCTTATTTGTCCATTCTTTACGGCTTTGACTTGATCTCTTCTGTGAATCCTCCTCTTCCCTCTGTCCTTAATGTTTCTTTATACCTTTATCTTGAAAGTTGCAACATTACAATTGTAAATATGTGTGGGCCTGTATCTACCACTGGACTGAGGCTTGAGAAGTGACAATTTTCAATTCCCAGTGACAATCATAGTGCTCAGCACACTATGGTATCGTGGTGATGCTGTGGAAAGAGGAAGGAAGGATAGGAGAAAGGGAATAGAGGTAGATGGGCCCTGGAGTGAGACAGCAACCTGTGATCATTAGGGATGCAGCTCCAGGAGTTGCTCCGTCCCCTTGATGCCTTTCTTAATTTGAGCTAGAATTTCTTTCTCTAAAAAGTGGATACTCTGGTCCTAATTATACTATTTATACTCACTTGATATAGACATCGAAAAACCTTATGGTTGTCTCTCTGGATTTGTTTATTTGTAGAGCCATGTCTCATACTTCCAAGATCTTTATTGCTGTCTTACATGACAAGGTCACATGATCCCTGAGTACTCTTTCTCCTTGTGACACATGGTCATAAGAATTCATAGAGAGAAGAATCAGCATTGAGATACCCAGTGACAGTCTTCATGGTGAAAACTACACTATAATTATCCATGTATAAAATCAGAAAATTTCATCTTATAAAATCATAAAAATTATAAAGCTCTCAACTGTTTAAATTAAACAAGGCAGCACAAGATTAACTTTGTATAATTTCTGGCACACACATGCAAATAGCTTTCAAAGTTAGGATTTTTAAAAATTACATATGTGTGCTTACTGGAGGAATTGCTTTTTACTGCTCTGAGATTTAGGATGGTTCTATATAGTACATAAAAACATGCACAGGACATCCCAGATAAGGTGAGTGGTAGTACAGTGAGCTCCAAACTGGGAACCAGGAAATGTAAACTTCAGTTTCAACTCTGCTACCATCTAATGGAATGATTTGAGGGAAATCATAACTTCATAATGACCACATTTTATGTTTTTTGTTATAAAAGAATGAAGCCAAATCATTTACATTACTTTCTCTAAGTATTATTGTCTAATCTATACAGTAAAAAATTATTCTAGGAGAGAAGTGAACTAATAAAACCCCTATGAAATCTCAAAACTACTGGGAAACAAGGCTATAGGAATGCAGAAGATGGAATCAAATGTGATTCTAGGTTTGGATAATGGAATCATTTAAACTATCAGTATCTGAAGCCAATCTTTTTCTCTCCACTCACAAAAACAATTCATGAAAAATGTTGACATTGAACTTTAGAAACACCCAATTACTGTAGACTACTGTTCCATGATAGGAAGTCTTCTCTAATCACTCCAGACAACTGTCCTTTAACTCTCTAATAACTTGATAAAGTGCACAGTGTCATCTTTCATGTCTAACTCAAGTCACATCCAATACTTCCATCAGCATGAAGAGCATGAGGCACACACATTGAAATTTAATTTAAGTAATAATTGGACACAAATTTGTTTCTAGGATTGGAACATAATATTAAAATGAATCTCTAGTTTCCTCTCCAGAGCAGGAGAATGCTCCTAGAATAAACACAGGCAGGAAAGCTGTGTGCTTTGGGCAAGTGTCTCTTCCATTGCATTCATTTAGCACCAAGTGCAGTTCCACCATGAACTCTGCACTGTGCTCCTCACAGACAGTGCTCAGAAGTAACCAAGCCCTTCCCTTAGGAAGATGAAGAGTGCCCGCCCTCGCGATGTCTCTCCTACCCGTTTTAACTTGAATGCCAGAGTTTGAACTCCCAGGTAGTTAAATCATCATGTTGGTTTTAAGAAGTGAACAATTTTATAATGCAGGTTCTCAAAAATATTCCTTGGAAGAAAAAGATGAATATAAAAGCAATTAATGGATTCTTAAGCAATTATACTACTCTGATACAATACATCATAGATCATGTTATATTTTGAGAGGGGTATTTATTTTGTTGAAGAAATTGTTATTGATAGTGATACTCTCAACAGCTGCCAAAATTATAATAAAATGACAGTTTTTATTCATTTAACAATTTCATTACCAAAAGGATATTTCTAGTACTGGAGTTGGAACCAAGGATGCTCTAGGTCTGAGCTACACCCACAGTCCTTTTCATTTTTCATTTTGTGACAGAGTCTCACTAAGTTTCAGAGTCTGACTTGGAACTTGTACTCCTACTACCTCAAGCTCCCTAGTGGCTGGAATTATGGGTATGTCATGATACCTGGTATCCATTTTTTTTAAAAAAATGTTATTTATGTATCTAAACAAAACTGGGAAGGAGGCAGAACAGAAAACTGAGTTTTACCAAGTCTGTTGCTGAAGGTCACTCATGCTGTGTGGAGAAGGAGGTTTCTGTCTTTTCCTATTGTCCTCCTATGAGAAGATTGTTCTGTAGGATTGGAGCGACTACTGGAGATGCTGCAGGTGTGTTATGTTAGGAGGGAAGAGACATTGGGCACACACTGGACAGAAGATGATGGCCCACCACCTATTGAGAAAGAAACAGCCCAGATAAATGTGTGAATACCAGAGCCAGACAGTCCGGATTCAATCCCAAAGGCCTCACTCCCTGACTGTGTACCTTCAGGCATCTCGGTGCCCTCGGCTCCCACCTGAGAAGTTCGGGTGATAAGAGTCCTCCCACACAGTTCAGGTGGAGACTGAATGGACGTTTCAATCAGCATTTTGCCACCAAGACCAAAAGATCTGACAAGAGCAATTAGAGGAGGAAGGTTTATTTGGACTCAGTTTCCGAGATCTCAGTCTACAGATCCTCGACTCCATTCCTCAGGACACAAGGTAAGACAAGACATCTGGAGGAAGAGTTTGGTGGGAGAAAGCAATTTAGGACACAACAGTGTGACGCAGAGAGAGAAAGATTCCACTCATCAGCAAAACAAAACAAAAATAGATACCACAAAGGCATGCCCTGTTGACCCACCTTCTCCAACCATACCTCACCTACCTTCATTCACCACTCACTTAATCTCTATCAGGTGATTAACTCCCTGGTTGGGTTAAAGCTCTCATAACCCAATCACTTCACCTGTAAACCTTGTTTCGTCTTGCACATGAGCTTTGCTACACCTCACCTCTAAACCACAATGATGAGTGAATCATTGAGTAAAGGCCCTGCAGCGTGGGGCACAGTAACTACAATGCCACATGTTTGCTGAGTAACAGGTGACTCTCAGGTTCCAAACAACCCTACATTTCTGAACCTCATGATATAAAGTAAATTAAAAAGAATAGTTGAAAGACATTGAGATTAATAAACTCCAGGAGACTGACACTGATTTTCATTCTGCTACACTCGAGCAATAGTTTTGATATCATTCACTCCTCTTCCTCAGCCTCCATTTCCTCATCTGAAAAAAAAAATATGATGGCCTTAGATGGAATGATATCTGAGATGTAAGACAGAAAGGATAGGAGCACTTGAGTCAGACAGATGGAAGTGGAGATCCCAGCTCAGCCGAGCTCTAGCCATTGACATCTATTTCACTTGACAGAGTTAAAAGGAAAGTGTCTGCTTATGGCTGGGTGTGCTCTTTATTAGAATTACCCAAATAAAGCAATTGGCAATATCCATCAATTGCTAATTAATATAAATGAGCTATTATCATAATTATTGATATAGAGAAAAGAGCCTTTTCTTTCAAGAAAATTATGTGGTGCCAGGTCTATAAGCCTTTGATAAATGGTAAAATAAATTAGATATTCAAATAATGAGAAAAGAAACTTGTACAAATGGTATAAATAGCCACATTCTACACTGACAGGATTGGTATTGATTCATCCCTCTCTTAAATACTATTCACTTGAGTGTCACATGGATTATTGAACTCTCCTCAGGTAAACATCTTTTCCTCTGGAGATCTTTCCTACACACAGAGGAATCCGAAAAGGAATACGTAATAGAAAAAAAATAAGACGAACTTCACGCTTCATTTAGGAAATACAAACCTGATCTCCAGAGATTGTAAGGTGTCTTCTATTTGGATTTATGCAAATTATATGCAGGAGTGCCTATATATTGGCATATATTTTAAAGGTATGCTTCAATTTTTTTTATGAAAATCCACATTCAGGCATGGCTGGATTGGTTTTATGAGAGAGCATGCTGGTGCTTGATACATGATGTTTCATCCCAGAGACGAGGTTTGCATATTTTATGAAGAAATGCATGGTGGGAGATGAGACTGGGAAGCAGTCAAAGGTCAGCACCTGAAAGATTGTAGATACCAAGGTGAGAAGTTGTGATATTAAGCAGTAGGTCTGTGCTACTCTGCATTGTCCACTGTAGTACCTCTAAAAATAGAGAAAAGGGACAGAAGGGAATCTAGTGACCTATGAGAAAGCAACCTTGTGAATGTTGAAAACTTCTTTGAACTACAATGTTTCATCTTTGAAATGTGAAGAATTTGGTGGTCAGGGATGTTCACTGGTGTCAATTATAATCCAATATATCTTCCCCAAATCTTTAAGAATTGGTACCCAAGTTTTGGCTCATGTTTAGTGGATGATTTAGTATCCGTCTGAAAC
Organism: Xerus rutilus; assembly: GCA_028644305.1. Taxonomy (NCBI): domain Eukaryota; kingdom Metazoa; phylum Chordata; class Mammalia; order Rodentia; family Sciuridae; genus Xerus; species Xerus rutilus. The sequence continues at coordinate 176,865,307 of CM053400.1, forward strand.
ACCTCTGTGTCCCCAGGGGCATATACATGTCCAGGTTTAGGATCACAGTTATAGGTTATGTGCATACAGGAATGGGTGTTAAATTCTAAGCAATAGAAGGCAGCACCTTCTTGAGAGTCAATGCATCTCATGAAGTTGTGCAATATGATAAAATAAGTCACAATCCACCCAAAGTTCACTAGACTCCTCTCCCTGCAACTCTACATTTAACTTGGCTCTGAACTTACTGTTAAATTAAAAGGGTCTGCATATTTTATGCTCTCCAGTGATTTTATTGCTCACTAGAGATTTGCTATATTAAAAAGCACCAAAATTACTTCTATCAATTAACGATACCATACTTAAAGTCTAGATAAATTATTGAGTGGTGTTGGAAAGTACTGTGGGGAAAGTCTGCATCGAATAAGAAAATGTGTCAATGCCCTTGCTTCCTGTGAATAAGGAAGGCATTTGTATGTCCACAGTAGATCAGAGACCCGCATGATAGTGGTAAGTGGTGGAAATGAAGATGTTTCAAGTGTATCGTGAGGATCCGAGACTGTAGAGGTGAAAGACAAAGCTCCTGGCCTCAAGGATTCTCACGACCATCTGTCGTAGTTGGTAAATCAACTCCCAATTATGATCAAATATGCTACTTACTGCAGTAGGGCTGAACACATGTCCTTGGGGTATAGAGAAGGATGTCTCACTCAAATGGGAACAGTGTAGATTAGTTCAAGAGTGAGATGTGGGAGCTCATAGTTGAAGCTAGTTAAAAATTAGTCAAGAAGAGCTTGGGGATATTCAATAACAAGATATGAAACATTTGCCACAGCAACAAAATATGGAGAAATCCGGATGCAATGGGAAATCAGTAGTTAGTCTTCTTGACTGGACTACAGGGTTCAGAAGGGAGGAGGGCAGGCAGGTAAAGGTCGTGTGCAATGTTTAGGAGGTTGGCATTCACCTGCAAACCAGGCAAGCCCAGGTGGGTCCCCAATGCCTGTTCAGCTTGTTAAATGAAAGAGCCACTAGGCTGAAGGGCAGTGGAAATGGAAATTTTATTCAAGCTTTAAGTCACATCCAGCCTGTGATTTAAGCCTGACCCATCGTTTTTTTCCCTAGAAAGCTGCCATGTGTTTGTCAAGTTCTGTGCTTGTGGGGCTTTCTCTGCCTGGGGGTGTGCCTTTTTGCCATTTGAACAAAGAACAAAGATACTGAGCAAACCTCAGCAGGGTATAAAGGATATGGCAGATGAACATTTTGGAAAGATGAGTCTGTTAGCTGATGGAGCATGGGTTAAATGGAGAGACACTAGAAGGAGAAAGAACAGAAAGTCCACTACCACAGTCACTCAGACAGAATGTGGTAAATTATTCGGTGACAGTAGGGAAAAGGGGACCAATTTTCCAAATATCTTTATCAGTGTCTTTCCTCATTATGGGTCACCATGTGTGATTTACTTTTTCAGGTTAATGTGTATTAATGCCCTTTTCTTAGTTCTTACCAGCCATTGCTATTTCCATGTGAGCAGGGTTAGCAGATATGTAGCAAGGTGACAGCTTAGTCCCCTCTGCTGATAAAAATGATCATATGTCAAAGCCTTCTAATCCAGTGGTAGATGTAGGCTTTGAGAGTGCTAAAGGTTTGAGGGTTGCCATGCATAAGGAAGAATAAAAAAACATGAATAAAAATCAGGTTCAAAATGAATATTTAATTAGAATTTTAAAAAAGAGTCACTCAAAGATTACCAATTAAGAAGCTGACCAATATTAATGTACCCATAGAAGTATAATATTTATATTAATTAACTGCCTGAAAAAATATGTATTAATATTTGCTATTATTTTAGTTGTATATTTTGATTTTCTTTCCATTTGGAAGTAACTATAATTTTCAAGGAAAAAGAAAAAAATATGGTTGAGTCATTTTCTGTAATATCGTAGCCTATTGGTAATTATTAATTGATGGCTTAGAACTATATTGCTATCTATCAGTTCCTTTATCAGCTATAGCATATGAAGCATTTGACTTAGAGTTCCAACCTATTTGCTTCTTGAAAAAAGACAGATACATCTCATGTGACTTGAATGAAGGGAATTATGGCAGTACATTTTAGGGTGCACTTGAAGGAAAGGAGTCATCACTCAGCATGGAGTGTGGGGTCTGGTTGTTCCTTCACATGTTGTGCCTCTGAGTGCCAGGGGAGCATCTTGTTGCAGGATGCTTTTTGGTTCAACACTTTCTGATCAGGTCATCAGATGTGTCAGCATGGGGAGAATTCTTAGCAACCATTTCTCCCCTGAAATATTCACTATGTAAATATTTCACTGAATCCTGAAAGGCCTATTGTAACCTCAAAGATATCCCAGATAAGGTGAGGGGATGCCAGAAGGGAAAGTAAGAGGATGTTAATAGATGATTCTTCAAATATTTTACTTTTACAAATTTTACTAAACTGTATGACCTTAAAAGCTCCCCTTTAGCAACATAGCCTCACCTACAAAGTGTTTTCACAGTCAGTCTGTGTTAGGAGAACATCTGGCCAGTCCCTCTTGATTGATGCACAGACCTGTGTCAGTAGTAGTTGATAGACAGGTGATTTTCCCTTGGAGACAGGGCAAAGGGATGAGCCCAATCAAGGACTGTGTGAATTTCCATAGGACTTCACCTTAAAGACATCTGAGACCCACCTAAACACTGTGCGTGTTCAATCTTAGTAACGTGAAAGAAAGATAATGGAAATAAGTCATCATTTTCTGAGAACTTACTATGTATTATGTATAGTACATGATATTTTGTACGTATGATTTTAACTCATAAATTGTCTTGAAGGATAAGTGTTACTGAACTCAGGATAACTAGTTTGCCTATGATTAGATTGCCAGTAAATAAAAACCAAGACTTCATAAGTATAACCATTATGAAAAATGATATGGAATTTCCTCAAAAACTTTAAAAAAAACAAAACCCCATGTGATCTAGCAATACCATTTCTGTGTATATTTTCAAAGAAAATGAAATCAGCACACCTGATTCAGGTCTACCTGAACTTCCATGTGTACTGCATGACTACTGAAATAATTAAGAAACCAACAACTGAAATGCCCATCAATGGATCAATGGATAAAGAAAGGGGGATATATTTATGCAGTGGAGTACTATTCAGTCATAAAAAGAATGGACACTTTAATTTGTTACCACATAGATGGAACTGAAGATCTCTAGATTAAACAAAATAAGTCAGGCACAGAAAGGTAAATATCACATGTCCTTCCCCCTCCACAAGAGTGAGGCACTGTAGAAATTGGGATTAGAATGATGGATACCAGATGCAGAGACAGTGGAGGGGAGGGAGCGATGGGGAGGTGTTGATCAGTGAGTAGAAGTTACAGTTTCTCAGGAGTAAGAAGTGCTGGTGTAGCATGACGACTATGTAGTGTACCTAAAGAAATGATCCATGTTTGAGAAGATCGTTATGTTTAAACTGATTTAAACACCCCACTATATATACATGTATTGAGACATTGCAAGATATTCTATTAGTAAGCATAATTTTTATACTTTTATGTATCAGTTAAAATAAATTTAACTTTTTT
>CM053400.1:176869384-176888960 GCA_028644305.1 Xerus rutilus
CCACCATGCCTGGCTCTGGTTTTCCTTCTTATTGTATCAGGTATGTCTCCCCTTTGCCTTCTTCACTCTCATTTTCTTCTCCCTGTTTCATTATCTTCCCCTTCTTCCTCAGACATCCTCATGTTGTGTCCCTGCACTTGGCGCAGGTCCTGGCTAAAGTTCTCGTCTTCACAGTATCTTCTCTACCATCCTCCTCCCTTAACCCAGCATCTGGCTGCTTGTCCCTCACCTACACTTACCTCCTTTGTAGTGAATGTGCCAGCCTGATGCCTTCTCTAACTGAGACAGAAGGTCCAAGAAGGCGGAGCTTCATTTCCCTGGATAACTGCTCTATTCCAAACATCTCACACCACGTTGGTATGGGTGTTCACGTTGGTAGAGCCACAGAATGAAAAGTGACAGTCCTCTCGTAACCTTCATCATTCTGTGAAAGATGGATCGAGTGAACAAGATGCTGAAGAAAGCCACCAACTGTCTGCAGATAAAGATGTAACGCCTTGTTGCTCCATGTAGGAATTCTCAAATGCTCTGCACACACACGTGGTTATTTTAGGTTTGGGCTGACAAGTGCTTTAAGATTAGGAGACACTTCCATTTTTCTAGTCAACAGAAACACTAGTTTTTTAAATAATTGCCCCAGCTAAATGCATCTTTTTTGGTCATGTGTACCAAGGCCAGAGACATAATCGTTCTTCAGTGGTATTTTCTCTTCTTTTCAAGAAGAAGAAATGCTGTTTGCCTCTCCTTTTCTGATAGGAGAAACCAATCTTCAAGGCAGAAGCCCTTTTTCACCAGGAATAATATTTGAGACTTCACTGCTGGTTATTCCTGCTCTTAGAAAATCTTCTGTTCATGTGTCCTCAGCAAGCAGGGACTGAGTATCCAAGTCTCCCAGCCTCTTGCAGTAGAGCATCTGATTTGCCTGCCTGGAATTGTCAGCCTTGTGCCCGTTTGTGCCCCCTGAGAGTGCTCCTCCTCTGTTCAGACATCACACCCACTCAATCCGAATCTCTGTTTTCAGAGTGTGTCACTCTTCTCCAGCTTTCTGGTAGCACGAGGCTCGGAGTGCAGCCTCCTCACGCTCTGCCTCCGGAACTGAAATAGACAGAAGACACGCACAAGACCGATCAGGGGTCTTCGTAGGAACCGCAATCCCTGAGGACCAGAGAGGAGCGTCATCATTCTCAAGTACAGACCAAGTCAACGGGCCTACCGGCAGATAGGGCAACAAGACAGACTGCTTCCTACAAATCTACAGATACATACTGCTAATGACCGAGCGATAATGGCATCTGCTGCCCTTGCCACTCTTCAGAGTTGCACCCTGCAGTCTCACATCACCCTAAGAAGACCCATGTATACTCAAGAAAATGATGCAGGCAGCCCCACCCACCACAGAGAACTGTCACATCTTTTTATGCCTTTAGTACTTTATTTGATTCTTAGAATAGGTTTGTTCACTTATTTTGATCTCCATTTTGCAAATTAAAGCACAGAAATGAAAACAAGTTTCAGGTACAAATGGTTGCTGTTTGCATGCCCGGGAGACAAAGGGATGGTCAGTGATTGCCTTAAAGCCTGACAAGGTGCCACCTGTAGTCCCAGCTACTCTGGAGGTTCAGAGGATAGGATCATTTGAGCCCAGAGGTTGGAGACTAGGCTGGCAATGCAGCAAGATCCTGTCTCAAAAAAGAAAAAAAAAAATCTGTGCAAAGTAATGGCCTTAATCAGAGCCCCCTGGTACTTTTCCTCAGATGGCTTCATCTAGTTCTTGTCATATTGTTACAATATCGTCAAAGCATCTTGTCTCCAAGGACCAGGAATTTGCTTGTTTTTGTCCATCTAAATAGAACAAAGAGACAACAATCAGAGAGAAAGTCTCCAAAGAATAATGGTATTTATTTGGGAATAACATTGCAATTGGAATAGCAGAATACTTCAATGGGAATGTGCTCTGTTGTAAACTCTGGTCATTTTCAAGGAGATTGGAGTCAAGGGGAAGTTTTTTAGGGCAGAAGTATGTGGCGGAGGGTGGCGGGGTTACACTAGGTGTTTTGAAACAGTTGTTCTTGGTCATAGTGAGTAATGACAAGAGTAATATCAGTCTGAGGTTGAAGGACAGCTGCTGAGCAGGTGTTCTTGTAAAAGTGCTTTGTGTATAAGACTGTGATGGCCTCTGGGCAGGCTTCTTTTGTGATAGTTAGAATCAGGCAATTATGTGGAAGAACATCTCCTTCAGTAACTTCCTGCTTTATTTATTATTGTTAAGATCGATACAAAGGACTCTGACAATTTTCACATTTCTTCCACTTATGATGAAGAAAGAAGATTGCAACCTGTCACTTTTCAAAAATGGGAGCGAAAGAAGGCAGCAAATGCTACCCATATTGAAGAGATTAGGCACACCTCCTACCTTTCTAGGAGAGCCAATAGTTCATCATAGAAGATAACCTTTGACTTTGCCAGCTTTTGCATCACTGTGGCAAAAGTACCTGACAAGAACAACTTAGAGGTGGGAAAATTTATTAAGGGCCCACAATTTCAGATATCTCAGTCCATCGACAGAAGCCTGCATTGCTTGGGGCCTGACATGATGAAGAGCATCATGGCAGAAGAACATGGCAGAGAAGCTGCTCAGCTCACAAAAGAAGCAGAGAGAGAAACAGAGAAGAGGAAGGGGTCACAGGGGAAATGCACACTTCCAGAGCTCACCTCTAGTGACTGACCTCATCCAGCTATGTCCTGCCTTCCTACGGTTAACACCCAATCAGTCCATTCAGACATTGTAGTCCGACATTCTAGTCTGAATGGACTGACTAAGTCACAGCTCTCATGATCTAATCATATTCCTCTGAATACCCTTGCATTAACATAGGAGCTTTTGAGAGACACATAATAGCCAAACCATAACAACCTTTAAATAAAAAGTGACTTACTCAGAGAAGTAATTTTTAATTACTCACATGGGGGTGCTAAGGACTATAGTCAGGAAAAATGTATAGTATTGAAATTTGTGAAGAGAGATTTCAAGTATTCTCACCATGTACTGAAACAAGTGGGCATTATGTGAGGTGCTGGATATGTTAATTTAACCATTTGTGGTAACCATTTCACAATGTACACGTAGAACAAAACATCATGTTGTATAACCTTAAATTATGAAAATTTCATTTGTTATATATATACCCTAATAAGTCTAGGGATAAAAAATATTAATCTTTTTCCCCCTTCCTTACTGAAAAGAGAAGAGAGAGAGAGAGACAGACAGACAGACAGACAGAGAATGGGAAGGAAGGAAGGAAGGAAGGAAGGAAGGAAGGAAGGAAGGAAGGAAGGAAGGAAGGAAGGAAGGAAGATTGGAACTATTCCAGAATGCAGTTTTAGAAGCTCATCCCGTGGAAAAACCAGCATGAGAGAGGAGTGCTGGGAGAAAGAAAGGCTGTATTCAGTAGCCAAGGAAAGCAGAAGAAGGACTTTGCCCACAAATCAGCTTCTCCACTACAGAGGGTTGAGGGGACACTGATAAGTTAAGAATAGTGAGGGAGAAGGACAGGTGGAAAGGGGAAGGGGAATTCATGGTTTCCCTGGGAACAGGTTGAGATCTTTCAGGAACTCAGGTGCTACCCCTCTTCACACATTTCGTGGTCTGGTGAGTCAGCCACAGTGGTTAGCAGTTTTCTTTAGCTTGAAAGGTAGAGCCTTAGCAAGTCTAGATTATTAACCCTGTGCTAAGGTTTTGGACAAAATATTTCTTAAATATTCACCAGGAATAAATGCAAAGCTCAGAAGAATCTGACCCAAGGGTTAAGGCAGCATAGGAGACAGGCACAATATGTAGGCAGATGCCAAGCCTCTGTAGCTCATGCCAGTCACCTGTGCTACATCTGTAGGCCCAGTTTAAGACTCACTGTTTTCAACAAGAGCAGCTTTCAGGTCCCAGAGGAGAAACCTAGGCAACTGCAACATCATAACCTACACTTGAGAGGTGCTATCTATAGTAAAGCTAGAGGGAGACTTCCATGCATTGCAGATGGAATTGAGAAGCTGACTTGCAAGCAGGTCTCCCTTTTCTCCCATTTGGGTCACAGAGGAAAGCCTTTCTTTCTCCCCAACACTCTTCTCTCAGACCTTGTCATTTCCATGGGATGAACTTCTGTGTCCGGTAACAGAACGAAGGATTAGAATTGGTTTAGAAGTGGTCATTGATTGAGGGGGTGCCGGCAGAGCTCCAGAAATCGCCACCTACGTATCTGGGTTCATGCTGAGGTTTGCATGAACTGAGGATAGCTGAGGATAGGCAAGAGCATTTAAGCAGGAAGAATGTACACAACCTGTGTGCAAAATGAAGAGTTCTTTCCTTTCCTTCATTCCTTTGTCCACTTCTGAGAATAGAGCTCCCCAAATGTTGTCCTGACTGCCACCCACTCTTCTACTGTAAACCTACCAGTCCCCACCCTGATTCCATCATACCAACCAGGAGGGCACACAGAAGAACCAAGCAGGAACCTAAGAAGGGCTTGAACCACTTTCACTGGCTGAGGAGTGAGGGCTTGAGGGAGCAAAGCAGGATGATCTGGCCCAGTGGGCCGACTGGCGGTACAAGGTAACAGCTGAGAGAAAGAGGCTGGGCCTCCATGGTTCACCTCAGCAAGCTTGGCCTTGACAACTACTTGTTGCACTGAGAACAGGAATATGAAAAGCCTGAATCCCTTTCCTCAAGGCCAGTTTATAAGACTAAATTTATTTTAGTCAATGTCTGAGAGAAAGAAGAGTGTTGAGGAGAAAAAAAAGCTTTAGACTCTATGACCAAAGAAGAGAGAAGAGGGGGATTTGCTTGCAAGTCAGCTGACACAACTCAATGTGAACAAGTTTGAATTTGTAATATCATCAGAGTGCTATAAAAACAGGAAAGCAACATACTTTCTCTGACCTGGGCATGAATCATAAGTGGACTAAGAAAATGCTAGGAATGTGGCTCTGGATCTTTTGGTCAATGGAAACAATGGGATCCATAACAGAATGACAAGACATGTCAGATGGCTGGACATAGGGGACAGATTAGGAATTGCAGAAAAGGCTAAAAAGTTGGATTGGGGATACTTCCCAAGGACAATCATTTTCCTTGATCAAATATCTTTATTTGAAGAAAATTGGACAGTTAAACAAATTAAATAGGCAAATATTAACAGGGATTATTATCATTATTCTTCTATCAGCATTACCACATTTACATAGCACCTTTCATTTATGTTAATCAACTTTTCATTGATTTGACAAATAACTGGGAAAAAAAATCACCTTAGAGGAGGAAAGGTTTATTTGGACTCATGGTTTTAGAGGTTCATGGTTGGCTGGCTCCATTTTTCTGGTCCCGTCTGGCAATCTCTCATGGAAGAAGGATGCGATGAGGTAAGCTGCTCACCGCATGGGAGCCAGGAAGCAGAGGGAGAGGAAGGGGCTGGGGACAGAACAGAGACTCCCAGTGTCCACCAACTCACAATAGTCCACTCAGCTATGAGCCTATAGGTGAATTAGTCCATTGATGTGATCAGAACCCTCATGATCCAATCACTTCACTGTTGTGCTGGGGACCTGGCCTTCAACACACGGGTCTTGGAGGCTATTTCAGAACAACACGATCTCCTTTTATATGAAACATCAGCCATGCACACATTGGAAGTAGGAGTGATACAAAAGTTCAAGGGGCATTAGCGGTGGCTCAGGGTGCTGATTATGAAAAGAACAAAACAATCCAATGGATCAAAAATTTAATTTTAGAATAAGGAAAAGTTCTTATATTCAAATGCCCTGTGTGGTGAAAGAAAGATTATATTCTGATAAGTATATTTAGTGTAAAATGAGGGGAGGGGAGAAGCTAAAATCATTTTGAAATTATTTCCTTCAAAACAACTGTTTCTACAATAGAAATGAAAAGACATGCTTCATTTATCTAAGAAATTCCCTTAGCTTGAACTCTGTTTCCTTAAAATTTGATGTAAATAGTATATTATTTTCCCCTTTACCCTGATTTCTTATAAATGGAATTTCAAACAGAGGATATTGTGATTCTGCTTTTCTTTTGTCTACCTGCAGACTTTGCTAATGTGCCTGTAATTTGTGCATCGGTCTCAGTGCTCTGTTTTATTTTAACAAATATAGAACCGTACAAGCTTCAGCATCAGAACATTTTGTATATAATCATTAAAACAAAATTGTTGTCTGGAACCAAGGATGATTATCTTTCCATTTGTTCAGATCCAGGCACATAAAATAATCCAGCTTGCTTCTTGGTCCTGGGGCTATTTTTCTTACAAATCAGGATCTTGTATAGAACTTTCCACAGGTACAGGCACAGCCAGGGAGTTTAAAGTGGCTCAGTCCAGGGAGTGCTTCATGTCACTTATAATCTCTCATAGTTTACTGAATGCTGGGCACACTGTCCAGCTCTCTGGTGCCATCCGGGGTAATCCAGCCACATTAAATGAGGGGCTCACGAATACTGTCGCTGGCCTATTACGATCTCTCATCTCTGGGAGACAGACACGAACCACTGTGTCTCCCGTAACTCCTTCTATGAATGTGTTTCCCTCTGTAAATGGATCATGGGTGAAATCTGTTAGTCAGCTGCTTTTCATAGTAGTTAACTCTTGTTTATTAGTCTCATTCTGTCCTTTGCTTTGAACTTGCTAATATTTTTTCCCCAAGTTTGGGTTTACTTTTGCTTCACAGCCTGCCTCCTGCCTCTTCTCGAAAGCATGTCTCAGAGGGGAACTTCCCACTCTTCTGCCCTGTTCCTAACACAGGTTTGAAGAAGAAATAAAGAGTGGACGATGCCCGGACATCCCAGTACCATATTCCAATCCTCTCTCTGTTGGCTTCTGTGCTGTTCTGCTATCAGTGCTCTGGTGCTTCTCTGGGAGGGGCTGAGGAACAGGAAAGTTGTCAGATGATGAAGTTGTTTTGTTTTGTTTTGTTTTTTAATGCATAGCAATGGAGTTCAAATTTAATGAAGAATTTTAATTCAAATGCATGTATTCTGAGATTCACAGAAGAAATACTGGAAATGCACAAATAATAAAAATGCAACTACTACCATTTTTTTGCCTTTCAATTTCCAATCATTTATTTTATATATGAGTATCACATATAGATAGAATTATCCTATACTCAGATGAAAAAATTGAAACTCATAGAGTTTAATTTGTGTCTAGTTTATTGGGATGTAGTTAGCACTTTTAAATCATGTATGTATATGTATTTTTATTTATTCTACTTAGGTATACATGATAGCAGAAAAGGTGTTCAACTTGACACTTTGATATCATATACATTGTGAAATAGTCACATAAAATCAAGCTAATTAACTTATATCACTTCATATATTGAATATTTTCATTTTCCCTTCTTTCCTTCCTTCCTTTTGTCTTTTTTCCCTCTCTTTCTTTCCAGCAAGATCTGCCTTCCTCTTAATAAATTCCAAGTACAGCATATTGCACAATGTTAACTGTGGTCATGTCGCTACATTTTAGATCTCTAGAACTCATCCATGTGCATAACTAAACCTTTTTACTTCCTCATCAATATGTGCCTCAGAAAATTTATGTGGAGTTTTAGGAACTGTAAATCTAATGAATGACAATTAGTAATAAGAGGATATTTCATCTTGTGAGTCAAGAATGGTGATCAGTCTAGATTTCTATGTGTGACTTTGAAACTACAAGATTTGTGCTTTCTTATTGGCCATCTTCATCCTATTTTCTTGAGTTTGATTATAGCATAAGAGAAAGGAGATATATTAAGAGATAAACTTTAGTACAATTAAATTTTAAAATAGGTTCCATAGTAGAGGTAGAAACAGTGCTACTTAAGAGTACAAAATAGATGGCAACCAAGTGTTAGTTGGAGAAGAAATACAGGAAAGAAAAAAAGATCATAGAAATAGTTTGCTATATAAAGCAATTTTGAGTTAAATCTTCAAAGGGAAGTTGAATTTTGAAATGTGACGACTTAAGAAAAGCATTCAAGTAGGCAGGGAATAATATAGCATAGTGGGTATATATATATGTTGATAGTTTATTACTTTAACTTTTGGACAAAGGAATGAAGAAGTTGTCAGAATGTGCATAATATTGAGATTTTACTGCTATGGCCATAGGAAGCACCTGGTAAATAGTGGCAGAATGAACACAGGCCTCAGCGGGCATTTTTCCTTTCTTCGGCAGTTTCGTCTTCTTGTGGAAAGTTGAACAGTGACTGATCAAATATGTCCACGTCCCAGTCCCCAGACCAGTCCCCATGTTTTCATACATGGCAAAAGGGACATTGTGGCTATGTATAAGTTAAGGATGGTGCGATAGAGAAGTGATCCTGGATTAGATAGAGACCGTCACGAGAGGTCTTATAAGAGTGACGCCTGCAGGTAGGAGGAGGGAAGTAGGCACGACAATGGAAGTTGTAAAATGTGGATGAAACTGAATGAACAGCATATCCATGCCATGGGTGTCTGCAGGATATAACAGGTTATGGCCCAGAGTCCAGAGGATATGTGGATGTGTCCTGAAAGCATAACGGTAAGCCCCTCACACAGTGTCTTAATGATATGAAAACTCTCCAAGCAAGAGAAAGAGGCTGGACAGGCATTCTGTGAGATTCGCAGGGAAGGGCATTAAGTTTTATTGAAATTCACACAAGACACACTGAGAAGTTTCTCTTCTCCAATTAATGCTCTGAAACCCACAAAAGAGGCCTTCATTTTTATTATTAGGCCTTCCATCTGCCAATGCCTGGGTGCCCTGCCCCGGTCCTCAGGAGGTGTGACACGGGAGCCCGGCCTAGTGGACTTCCGCAGAGCAGCAGCCTCCCCTACCTTGGAAGTGACCTCTGGATCAGGTCCACTGCATTCATGGAGCTGCAGAATATAAAGGTGGACAATGAAAGCTTCTCGCCTCCTACTTCATCTATAACAAACCATCAGTCCAGGAACACACCTCAGCCATTGGGGAACTTTGAGTGGCATGGTCTACACCAGCCCCCAGAGTGGCCGTGAAGTTGCCTTGAAGTGAGGTTGAGCTCCACAGGAGGAACCTGCTTGAAAACACACTCCTCCTTGGTACCTGCCCCTCCTGTCTCCCTTCCCGGATGCTTCTTCCTGGGGGCACACATGTGACAATCTGTACTTATGTCCAGGCTTGTGATTTGTTTCCAGGGAAACCCAACTGAAGCTGACGGTACCCAACCTAGGACACAGTGATGCCAGTGGAAGGTCCCATCAGGACGGTCATGGGACCTCCTCTGGCCTCTGGCTACTCACTGAGGCAGGATGTGGAAGCCCTGAATTTGTTGCTTGCTTCATGTAAATTCTCCAGTGACTTCTTGATAGAATCCCCCCAAAGATTTTATGATCCTTATTACTTCTCTAGTGTTTTATTTCAACTATAATCTGGTGTCCCAAAGCCTTATCTAAAAAAAAAAAAAAAAAGATGTTTTCTTCCAGGTAAATGAAGATGACACTTTTTGTTATTTTCTTCATTTCATATCCAATCTAGTTAAACATTGATCACTAGTTCCCATACAGGAAAACAAAAATGTTTCAGAGTAGAAATTTGTGTACTGAATACTTTTCTAGTCAAGGTACATTTAGAAAGAGAAAAATACTTGAGGTAGGTATTTCAAAAAGGAAAGGATATAAATCAACAGAAACAGAAACTAATAAAAACCTTCAGAGAGCAGGATGAGCGAACATTGGAGAAGCTGCTTGTTGGAGATGAGAAGGTCATAAGGAGAGATACTGTTAGACATGGTTGCCAATTGCCGCAGTTGCACACAGCCCAAAGGGACAATTGGAAGGAAGTTGCCGGAAGGCCACTTTCACAACCTCATGCCTTGTATCTGCCAGAAACCACGTACCTGCCCTCTCCTGCCAGAGCAATGATGGGGCTATGGAGAGTGCATCCCAGGTGTGGAATGTAAACTGCAACCTTGCTGATAAAGAAGCCCCGAAAATGTGGTTTAAGACTCTCAGTTCCAACCATATGAGAAAATCAGAGAATAAGATAGGAATGATAAAGGTGCCTACAGATCACTCACAACAACAAAATGATAACAACATGAGAATAAATAAATAAAATGGAATAAACAACACATTCATATTAATATTAGTCCACAGGGGAAGAAGTTTTAACAGAGTGTTCTGAAATTTGCATCGTCTAGGTAATACTGAATTGCACTCTTAGCTATGCACATTGTAATTGTTCAGGTGACATTCAAATGCTCAAAATGGACCGTGTGGCACAATATAAGAAAGAAAAGTAGAATGATAAAGAAAAATGATTATAAGTGATAAAACAGAGAAAGGAATCATGAAATGGATAGGATAAACAAAGACAAAAGAAGATAACAAATCGGCATTGAAATGTGTAATCAATCATTTGAAATCTAAGATCAAATGTTCTATTCAAAAGTACAAACATCTGCAGGCTAGATGACACAAGGACAACAATTACAAAAACAGAATAGAGTGTTTTTGTTTTACAGAAATCATCTAAAACGTAAGGATGTGCAAAGGCTGAAAGTGAAATGATAGGAAAGTACATTTCACGCGCATCCTACTCAACACAACGAAAACTACGGTTTTAATTATTATACTGAAGCTCAATAGCTTAAATTTGCTTCTTTATTTGAAAAAGAAGTGTCTGTAAAACACTTGAGGACAGCTGATGGTATCTGTTTTTGTTCTTCCACTTTCCAGAAGGTCACATTTTTTTTATCATACATAAACTTTATTGGTTATCTTTATTTTTACACAGATAGAGGATAACATTTCATTTCTCTGGTTGTAAGTGATATAGAATCAAAACATACATGCAGTCATACATAAAGTTAGGGCTATGATGACCATCATAGTCCACCACATTTACTGTCCCCATGCCCCCTCCCCGCTTACACCCCTGTGAACAGAGTTCCTCTGTTGTTCCCATGTCCTTCCCCACATTATGGATCAGCATCCACTTATCAACAAGTACACTCTGCATTTGGTTTTCTGAGATTGGCGTACTTCGCTTAGTATGATATTCTCCAACTCCATCCATTTACCTGCAAATGTCATAATTTTATTCTCTTTTATTGCTGAGTAATATTCCATTATGTATATATACCACAGTTTCTTTATCCATTCATCTATTGAAGGGCATCTAGGTTGGTTCCACAGTTTAGCTATTGTGAATTGAGCTGCTATAAACATTGAAGTGGCTGCGTCACTGTAGTATGCTGTTTTTAAGTCTCCAGAAGGTCACACTTGCATAATAGTTCAGATTGCCTGTTCATCCAAGGAAGGGTGTTTCCAGGGCAGGTGGATTTCCACATGCTTGGTATGGAGAATCTGCGAACATCTTAGAAAAATATTATCTAGACAGATTTATGCAGCCACCACAAAATGGTAGCAGTATTTATTACTTGCTCTACCATGGGCACATTGTATGATTGGTAATTCCTGGAGCCAGTATGAAATGATTACCTTTGTTACTGCTTCCTTCAAGCCATAAAGCACAGAGGCAAACAGCAGAAGAGAAATTAAAATGGGGTCAGTTCTATTTAGAGGCTCTTTGAATTAATCATTAGAAAGTAGAGAAAATCACTGGTTAACGACATGCCCTCTATGGCTTTGTTTCTACTAACGAAGGTCAGGTTAATCCCAGTATGTAAGTCATGTATGAGAAGAGATTGGCAGCTTTTTGTTCTTTCTTTGTCTTGATATTAGAACGAAAATAAAGCTAAGCTTTGGGATCAGCTATTTAATAGCATGCTATGAAATAATTATAAGAGCTCCATGCATTTGGGAAGCATTTGTTGGATTTCTCCTTGCAGGCTGTGCGCCAGGCCCTGCCCCATGAATCAAGACTGCACTTATGAGCACTAAACCCCGTCAGACACCTGCATAGGCTGGTCTTTGTGATTTTAGAGAGAGTCCTTTAGACTGACAAGTGTCCCCACCTCTGACAGGCCTCCTCTGACCACCATGTGACAGAGAGACCCCCTCACCCTTCTTTCTTCTCCAAAGAAACATGTATTGTCTTTCCCCTAGAACATTTATTGTTCCTGAATATATTTTGTCTTCACAATTAAATGACTATCTTCTTGCATATGAATGTAAACTCGGTGAAGTCAGAGGCTTTGGCTGATATCAGTATTATTTCTCTTCTGCCTATATTATTCCCAAAACACAGGAGTGGAAAAGGTTGTTTAGGATAATTGAGTAATTAAATGATCCAGTCATTAGAAAACATAACTAAGGCGTAAGTATTATTGAAAATGCATAAATCAAGGGTTGGAGGTGTAGCTCTGTGGTAGAGCCCTTGCCTTGTACACACAAGATCCTGGGTTAAATCCCCAGCATGGGAAAGAAAGAAAGAAAGAGAGAGAGAGAGAGAGAGAGAGAGAGAGAGAGAGAGAGAGAGAGAGAGAGAGAGGAAGGAAGGAAGGAAGGAAGGAAGGAAGGAAGGAAGGAAGGAAGGAAGGAAGGAGGAAGAAAAAATACGTAAATCAAAGAGGTTGATTTTAATCATCTGGGTTTCTATTAGTCACACATACACATATACATACACACTCAGCAATTGAAACAGATGTTTGAAATCAAATACAGGCTTGTGGAAAGGTGGAAGAAGGCATTCCAGGAAATGGTTGAGTAGGAATGACATTTTTACCTGAGGGATGTTCTAAATCCATGCAGTAAGGGAAAGGCTTTGACAATTTTAATAAAACTGACTTCTAGGTGGTTTTCAGAAGGACATCTCTATTCTTCCTTTGCAGTTTTTCCTACTTGCATTCTTGTGCCTCTGGGGAAAAGTGAGCAAAGACCAGGGGAAGCATGTGGGAGCTACTCTTTTAGTCAGTCCATCAGCGTGTGCTTATCCAACAGCTAATTGTTACACTCCTGAGCAGCTTGAGACACACAGAGTAGTAACCTGCCATCCTGGCCCTGTGCTAAAGTCCCTCATCTAATCTCACTGTCATTTACAACATGCAACTCCACAAAGAGTTTCAAGAACTGTCTGAGTCAGAGGCAGATTCCTTACCAAGGGTTTAGCTGGTGGCAGCTGCAATCTGCACCACCTGCTCCTCTCTGAGCAGAACCCCAGTGCTGTTCGGGTGTATACCCTTCATCAGCGGTGCTGGGCGCCTCAGGAGTGGGTCAGCCCCACAGTGGGCTTCCTGGCTCTAATAGCAATTGTATGCCTTAGGGCATAATTTGGAGCAAATCTATGAGAGGGGAGGTTTTCTGAAGCTCTCTGGGTAGGTTCTCACTTTTCTGAAAGAACATCCCTCCTTCCTATATTGGATATGAGGAATAATGCATCCCCATTTGCCACGAACAACAAAATTATGATGCAGGAGTTATATACATCTATACCTATATCTATCTATCTATCCATCTATATATATATATATATATATATTATAAAAAACAATATATATATTTTTTCCCTGAATACCTGCATCAAGCACAGTATGAATTTGGAGGTAACACTGACTGACACATAAGAACCAGGGAAGGGATGCATCATCTAGAAGATGCCACAGGAGAGGAAGAGGAGGATGTATCACCTGCCTTCAGATATGTAAAATAATTGTGAGCGGTGAGTAGCCTGTGCGTGGTCCTATGACCATTCTAGAGAAGAGCTACATACATTCACAGCTTCACATATGCCAAGTCGTGTTGTCTTCCCAGGTCTCAGCTGGACCATTTCTTTTCTTAAAGCACATCCACAGATGAGCCAGATTGATCTCCGCATGGGATGGTAAACTCAGCAATGTTGCCCTGGAGTAATGAGCATTAACAATTAGAATATTATCCAAGCAGGTCATAAAAAATAACTAGGGAGACATTAAGAGGCAGGAGTGTTATCATTAAAGATGATGACCAAGCAGTGGCCCATAAACATCTTCAATCACCCAAAACCACAGTCCTCCAGTGCCTGGTGTAATAACCAGTTGCAAGACTTTTATCTTGGAAACTGTCTCTTGAGAGAAAAGTTATTGAAGACTTTCTCAGCCATTAAATCCTTTGGCTGTTGGAAGTGATTAGTTCCCCCACATATCCCGCCTATCTGACTGAGATTGCAAGCATTGTGCATATAAATGAGATTGTGCAGTTAGTTGTGCAAATGGTCTATGCCACAGCATGCATTCCTTGCTCCTGCAACACTTAGTGGGACCACACTTAGTATGTCCACATTGGTGTATTGAAATTCTATTAGAATTGACAAGATTGTTGTTGCTGTAGGTTGAAAGAGTAAAAAGAATTGTCAAAATAATGTATTTTTGGAATAAGACATTAATGTACAATATAGAAAGAACATTTACCATTCCATCCTTCTTCAGTTAGGGCTTCTTCTCAAACTAGAGAATCTGAAATGCGGTGAGAAAAGATATGTGAGAGAGAAGCTTTTTGTGTAAGATGGTTCACATTTTTAATTTTATCTTATTTATTTTATTTTTTTGATACCAAGGATTGCACTCAGGGGTACTCGACTACTGAGCCACACTCCCAGTCCTATTTTGTGTTTTCTGTAGAGACAGGGTCTCACTGAGTTGCTTAGCACCTCGCCATTGCTGAGGCTGGCTTTGAACTCGCCATTCTCCTGTCTCAGCCTCCCAAAGTGCTGGGATTACAGTCTTGCGCCACCGAGATTGTATCTTTTGCATCTGGTCTAGTGGTGCCAGGTCAGGGCATAGTTGAGAGCACACGGCCCCTCTCTGTCACTTCCTGTTCACCTTAGCACCTCTCACAGGAGTTTTCTGATGGTTTTCACCCCTAGGAAAATCATTGCCTAATAACTTACCCAGAAGAACAGAGTGTGCTGTCTGGAGTCAAGCTGGACTTTCGCTTCCATTCTTCCATGTTCCTGTGTGAAGCATGTGGAGCGTCACTCAGCCTGAAAACCAAAGTCTGACGTCTACCTTGATTATGTCCTCATGGTCAGAGCCAATTCCTCACTCACTGCCTTCCTGCCATAAGAAGACTGACTGAATATTTGCAGGATTATTACCCAAGTTTCAGACTGCCACCATCTTGGATTATCTAATTTGCTTCCTCTAATGAATCTTCTTTAGATAATAATGAAAGAGTATCCATGTAATTATCATGATGCTCCTGTTATCATGAAGTGACTCTTTAATGTGCAAAGTTCTAGCAAAATCAGGTTCTATTATAACTAATTAAAAGACATGCTTATTGTTCTTCATTTGTAACCATGAATAATAATAAATATTTCTTAACATGCTGTAAAAGTTAAGTGAAAAAATACAATACAGACCATTATCAATATCCTTAAAATCATCATAATCAACAGGGTTAAAAATGTCTACTTGAATATACAGCGCTACAGATTCTTAGTACCATTCACGATTTGACCCCTTAAATATCTACCCCTCACTTAAACACAAGGCAGTTATATACAAAAATAATCGCTAATAACATAAGCAAATAGGAGAGACAAAACTAGTAGTGCCTTGCTCTATGTATTTGGAAATGAGTGACATGGTAAACCTTCAAAGGCTTTTTTGTTTGTTTGTTTTCTTTTTTTCTGTAATGCTTGTTGCCCCAGTAATATTCATCTCAAACTAGTGTTCCTTCCCTCTTCATAAGCTGGTGTCAGGCACGTTCCTAGAATGCTTTTTCTCAAGTCTTCCTTCAAAATACTAATGTTTGCTTGGTCATATTTCTGTTAGGGGAAAAGTTAAGCTCTGTGAGGCAGGATCCCAGGTCCCTGTTTTATTTTATCAGTGCTTCTACAGTGCCTTAAGCAGTGCCTAGCTTAACATATACTTATGGAAAGAGGGTTGGAGTGAAGGAGGAAGAAGTGAAAGGAAAAGGGAGAGAAGAAGGGAGGAATGAAGAAATGAGGAAGGGGAAAGGAAGCCAACTGGCTTTCTCACCCCATAGTGATTCAATTCTTGTGACTGTTCCTGTACACCAAAGGTGCACTGATTTCTACCTTCTAAACAAAGGAGATGTTGCAATTGTATCTTCTCTCTTCTTATGAAGCCCTCGCTTGAGATCTGGTTGTCCTCTCTTCCCTGCTCATTGCATTGAGGATATGTCCAATTCTGATTTCCTCTCTTTATACCTACTGGTTGTTGGTTGATTCTGTACTTTGCCCCACACAGATCTGTCCTATCCCCTCTTCAGACACCCAGTTCCACTTTTTAGACTTGGAATCCTACCTCAGTTCAGTCTGGTTCTTCTGGAAGACAATTGAGACACTGCCTCATATTTACCACCCTTCTCTGACTCTTTTATCTATATTAGCTACTTAGGGAAATGGGGACTTGAATCACTGGTTCTCCTATGACATAGCCAATCTCAGTATCCCAAGGCAGTGCCAATTAAGAACACACCAGTTTTAATGGTTGTACAATAATGCTATGTTTTAATCATTACTCATTATTGGCTTTTAAAGTTTGTTCTCTATCTATATACAATAAAAGTGTCTTTATATACATGAAAACTGAGGCAGAAGTTATAACATTTTGACTCTGTTAGCATGTTGCCACAAAAATTTCACCTTAATATACTATCAGCAATGTGTGAGACCGTCAGCACCATTATATCCATTCTTGGATGAGAAACTGCTGTTTTTCTTTTAAAATTCAGTCATTAGTGTTACAGAGTTCAGGTAATAAAAACTCACTCCTTAAGGCTCAGAAAGGAGCTCAGTGGTAGAGCAACTGCCTAGCAAGCGCAAGATCCCGGGTTCCATAATCAGTACTGTAAGCAAGCAAAAAAGCAAAAAAGCAAAAAAAAAAAATTATTGCAATTTTCCTGAAAAAGATGAATTATTTTATTTCATTTATTAATCCAACAAATATTATTGTGTGCCTACAACAAAATAGTTATTATACTTGAAATACAATAGAAACAAAGCAATATGGCCCTGGTGCACCTCATCCTGTATTCTAATGGAATATATACTTTACTAAATATTAAAAAGCACTTTGGCATCTTGGAGAAGATGGAAAGTTCTGATTTTTTCCTTAAGCCAATCCAATTCTAAACACACAAATAGAGATGCCATCTTATACCAAGAAGAATATTTTGTTTGTTTTTGTTTTCTAACCAGCTGTTTCTAAAGCCTGAGTAATTAATGATAACCATTCCAGTGGCTTCGGCAGAGGCAGCTTCCTCTCCTGCATTCTTCTTCTTCTTGCTCAAGTGAAGGGCGACTAAGCTGAGGTTGCCTGACCGGCTGAGCAATCAGACAGGTGGCTCTCCTGCTACTTGGAGATGAGCATCAGTGAGGAAACACTGCAGCTGCTGGTGTATTCTTGTGCCAGCAAACTCATCCCGGGAAAGGAAAATTATCCCAATGAGACAATTGAACAAATATGGAAGATTTTCTTCTAGCAATACAATTTGTCATACTTTTAAAACTCATTTTATAACAACTCTTTAATTCAACTTTAGTTTCCCAGAACAAAATCATCAGAAAGAGCCATATCAAGTAGTGTAAAATTTAATGGGAAAAGTAGTTAAAACACTCTCTGGCAGCCACAGAAGAGAACCTTTTGTATCCAAATAAGATTTCTGCAATAGTCCTCACACCAATCAATGTCTGCTTGATCCAGATTCTGATGACACTGGAGACATAGTTCCCCCAAGATTTACTATCAGGATTGACCAATAATTATCTCTGCTGATTACAAAGTAATAAAATGGAAGGTATCATATGCAAATAAGTATTTTTCAGATAATTTTCTTAAAATATTTCAAATGTTATTTTGTTTAATGCACAACAACCCAGTAAAGCAGGTGGCATTCTCATTCTGTAGACAAGGATAATGAAGCTAACCGAGGTTAATTCATCTCAGGTACCCAATAAGATGCTCAATGGATGCACAGTCAAATCCTGACCTGAAGCTTATTCAATTCAGTGAAAAGCTGAAGGAAAGGAAAGTAGTGTGTGAATATCCATATTCTCCATAAAAAGGATGGGATGGGGAGTAGGAAGGATAGTAGAATGAATTAAACATTAATAACCCATATGCATATATGACCACACAACTGGTGCGATTCTACATCATGTACAGTCAGAAGAACGAGAAGTTATACTCCATTTGTACATGATGTGTCAAAAGGCATTCTACTGTCATGTATAACTAATCAGAACAACAATAACAACAACAAAAAGATGACCCGAGAAGACCAAAGGAACAGGAGTAGACCAGACAGATGTTTAGATAAAGAAACACAGAGATATAAAGAAATGCTTCTTGGGACTGAACTTATAACCAAAGAGACCCAGAGAAGCAATGCAGAAAGAAAGCTATAGGACAGTGCAGGAAAGGGAAGGGAAAATCTGCCTGACTACAGGTAGGTGGAATCATGTCGGCTTTTTCAAGTGAAATCAGATCTTCCACAAGTTGCCATTTGGGTCTTTTGGCAGAAGAAAGCGTTTGGGGGATCTTTCATATCAACATTGCAAAAAAAAAAAAAAAAAAAGACTATCACTCTATATTTCCCATAAAGTAAACTAAACCATTTGGCATTGTAGCCCATCTTGAACTTTTTTGTATAAAAACCTGCATGTCAACCTGCATATCAGGTTGTGATGGTTAAATTTATTTTGCTCAATTTGTCTAGATCAATGAAAATATTACATATGTCAATTGATTATGAGATCTAGTATCTCCTGTTTAATGTGTCCAGAAACATAATTTTTGATTCAAACAATTTACATATACATATTGTCTCATTATCTTAATATAACACTATTTGGGAAGACTGATTCCTGAGTAGATGATAGAAATACAATTAGTCTGATAAAATCTGATTTAAATTGTCAGAAAACTTTCTAAATGTATTTATGTTTTACTTTGTATAAATTAATCATTAAAACAAGAATAAAGTATTGAAAAGTTAAAGAAAAGGAAAAAGAAGACAGGATGGACTGAAAAGAAGTGACTGAAGACAGGTCACACTGTTTATGACTGTGGGAACCCTTGCTGATATCCTAATGATTTCTGTTTTCATATCATAGTGTGTAATTAAGTTGACAGGTAACTTGTTAACATTTTTTTAATAGGACTGGATGCTTTTGGATAATTTTCTCTTTATTGATCTATCTTCACAAAGGTATCTAAGTATCAGTTTACAACTCGCACATATAATTCAAAGAGAATGTCTATAATGGAATACAACAGATATATTCACTTGGGTTTGCATGCCAGTTTCCTTATTGATTAAGAAACTGGAAAGTGAGAACACCACAATCTTTCTCAATACAAGTTTTTCTCAGGTGAAAATGACCCAATTTACCAACCTCACATTGTAATTAAAAGTATGGATGATAAAATAGATGAATGAATTAAAAATTGCACTCTATTAGAGATAATGATTATAATCAAAATCAGAAATGATTCTATAACTGTAGTTTATGAACCATATTTTGCTCCAGAGCAGACCAGGAAAAGCTTGGAAATAATTATAACTTGTATTGACCCTTGAATCATCCACAATAGGTTTTCTTTCAGGATCACCCTTTAGTAAATAACAATTAAGTGGATGCAGAAATGGAAAAAA
>CM053400.1:176889460-176912048 GCA_028644305.1 Xerus rutilus
CGGCTTCTCCGCTGCCGCTGGAGACTTACTCCGGTGAGGACCGCCCGCACTGCTTCCACTCTAAAGTTAAATTTTCTGTGCTGATGGCTGTAATCCACTGCCGAAAAGTTGGTTGGAAGAAGTTTTTGAAGCAAAATTTTGGTCTGTAGTTTAGCGAGACTGGAAAGTGCCTCACTCTACGCCGCCATCTTGTCTCCTCTCCTAATGGACTATTTTTTAAATTGAAGTTAATGCAAAAGAGTTAGTGATGAACAAATATTAAAGTTTTAAATAAGATGGGATCATTTTGATGATCTCCATCAGGAAATATGTATAAAGCAGCTCTCCTATAACAATGAGCCCTGTCTGACTCTTGCTTAATGAGATATATAGGTTTTAATGAATAATTGGAAAACAGAAACGGGAAATTCAGAGTGAAGGGATAGGCACACGGGAACAGGCAGTTTAGTGCTGATCACTGTCTGAGAGATGAAATCCTGAAACGGAAAATTAAAGGGAGAAGTTGGAACCTGCAGGGTGTTTCTGAGAAGAGCAGTTAGCATGTCTGAGAGGATGAGGACTAACCTTCTCCGTGAATGTAATTTCAAGGGGGTTGAAACAACAACAACAGCAACAACATAATCTAGAGCATACAACTTAAAAGAAAAGGAAGCAATAAAAGCTTGAATTTGAGCTCTATTCTATCTCACTAATGGTAATGTCTGTTCTTACTTCAGTGCATTGTGGCAGGATTCCCATTAAAGACTATTTACAATGTGTTTGTATATAGTATGACCACAATAAACGGGCACATACAATGCTATAGTTACATTTGTTTCATATACATGTATATGTATACATATACATTAAAATGGTTAGAGCGTTGCTTTTTTCCTTTGCTTACTTATTTTCTTAGTCACCCTCTAAACATAATTATCCATAAACCTACACGAATTTCTTCACAGCATTCCCAAGCTTTTCCCACTAGCCCCTCATGTGATGTAATCACCAGCATTCTCTTGTGCCATGGCCCACCGCCCACTTTTTCCCACCTGCTCTCAGGCTGTGAGTTTGGCATATCCCCTATCCCCACTCACCTTTCCTCTCTGTTTGATCCATTTTCCCTCGATTTTGTGTTTTGTCTCATTTTGGCTTAATGTATACACCAACAGTGTTTGAAACCGTATGAAGTACATCCTTGGGTCTTTGTATGTGTTTTCTTTATTTCCCCCCATTTTGCTATTTTGATAGAGGACATAGTTGTGTAGGGAATAGATTTCCTTCTGTGTTGTCAGTCAGGACATTGCTCAGCCGACTTCCACCTTGCAATGCTGCTGTCAGAAGACCTATTCATCCCAGCACTTTGGGAGGCTGAGACCAGAGAACCACAAGTTCAAAGCCAGCCTCAGCAATAGCAAGGTGCTAAACAACTCAGTGAGACCCTGTCTCTACATAAAATATGAAATAAGGCTGGGGATGTGGCTCAGGGGTCGAGTACTCGAGTTCAATTCCCAGTACCAAAAAAAAAAAAAAAAAGACCTACTCATATGCATGTTAAACCTGATTTTCTTCCTTCCTCTCTGGGACATATTGAAGAATATCCTTCTATTTGGTATTTTGAAATTTCATAGAAAAAAATGTTTTAAATTCATTTTCTTCTTCACTTAGGAATCTTTTCAATTTGAGAACTTCACATTTTTTTTCTGTATTATGTGTGTATTGAGTTGGTTCTATTTTTTCTTTGATTTTTTGGGAATATTTGATAAAATGACATTATTGTTTCTATCATACTCTCATTCATTTTTGTTTCCTTTGGAGTTTTCTTTTCTCTGTGATATCATTTTATCTTGTATTTGATTTTCAACAAAGCCTTCTTAATATTTCAGATTATATCATCTTGTTCTTGAAGTCTCTACCACAGCACTATTAATAACAGTTTTAAGAACTTATTATTGTTCTCTGAAAGCTTCCATTAAAATAACACAGTATTTTTTTCCATGCATATGACAACTTCTTCCTTCACTCTGAAGATTTCTGTTCTGAGATGTTGTTTGTATCCTTACCTTCCAGTTTGTGCATGGCTGATGTCTGTTTATCTTAGTTGTTCTCTTATATCTTATTTCGTCCAGATCCAGTAAATATTTGTTCAGATTTATGTATACCAGTTCCTCATAGTTCAGTCTGTTCTTCTCAAGTTTCTTCTCTCTGAAACGGAATAATTAATTTTGCAAATGACAACTTGCAAAGGGAGAGCTCACTCAATTTTTTCTTTTATAATAATTTTTCTTTGAAATGTATTTTTAACCATATTATTGATCAAAACTAATTTTTAAGCCCACATTTTTAGGTTCATATTTGATTTGATTCAATACTTGAGAACATTTTCCCTGTGCCTTCTATCTCTGTTTTATTGATAAGAAAAAAATTTATCTTTGTATACTCTTCATTCCTTTGAAAAAATTTCCTTTCTCCTCTCTCAATTTTTCCAATTTTTTCCACTTGCATTTGATTTTTTTTCACTATGAAGTGTCTATTTTTTACTATAGCTTAATATTCAGGATTGTTCTCCAATCTCAGACTCCAGGTCTTTCTCCAACTCTCCCGGAAGGAAATGTTCTTTTGCTCTCAAAAATCCATTGGATGTTCATTAGATCATCTCAAGTGTCTTGTCTTTCTTGCTTCTTACAATTCCCTTTTATATTTTGGAGACATTTATCTCTCCTCTATTGCCTTTTTGAGTTTATTTCTCCAGTGTACCTTATGGTTTTCTAATTTTCCTCTGATTGTTAAATCAGAGAAAAAAACTTTTTTCTAAATGATGTGTCTGTATGTAGACTTTAATTCTTGCCTTATGTTTTATATTTCTCCCTAATTATTTCAAACATATTAATATATTAACACTTGTATTTTATAATTTTAAGTCCTTAAAGTGCTAATTATCTTGTTTTGTGAATTTCTGCATTTTTAACATTTTGATGATTTTGTTTCATAAAATCATTTGCAATTACAATTGCGCCCTAGTTTTAACAGAGTTATTTTATATGTGAACTCCTCTGAGCACTACGTTGTAAATCAGTTCTTCTAAAGCAGTGCCATCTTCTGCTTCCCCAGGCTTCTCTTAAGGTTTTCAAAGGTACTGGATTACTTTCAATTTTTGAAGCCAGGGTTTTTACACTTTGCTTAATGCAGTTAATGTGCACTTTAACCCTGCACTTATTTGTGGTGCTGGACTGAAACTGTCACTGCTTGTTGACATTATTTTTGAATAAAAAGCAGGGTTTTCTGCCTTCCGTATGTACTAAAATCTCCTAAAGGCCTATATCTGTATGTACATTTTCCATGGATTATTATAGAATTTCCATGGATTCCCTCATTGGATTATCTATTGTTAATTCCTGGCATCTAGAACTTCTTTCTGGAAATCAGCTCAATTTATAATTGCTCATCTTGCTCAATTTATAATTATTTCTATTTTTAGTATTTACATTTGTTAGCAGCCACTCCTACAAGTCAGTGTGACATCATGCTCGAGGTCCCTATTATTCCAGTTCATGTTAAAGTCCCTTGACTTCCATAGAACTTTCCTGTAGCCAGAACTCTCACAGCTCCTTCCTTCTTTGGAATGCCCATTTATTCTCACGTCCCATGTGGCTGCACATCTGGCCACATGTTGTTCCCAAGAGAATTGTACCTATGTGGCTTTTTTCCCTCTTTGCTACGAACGATGTAGAATGTTTTAAAAAATATATGCCTGAATCCTAAATCCATAGTGCCAATGGGCTAATCTCATGGTAGGAGACTTAGTTTTCTACTTCAGGAAGTCGGAAAAAGCCGTGGAATTCTAAACTGAAAGCAGATTCCACATCAGAGACCAAATCTTCCTCATACAGGGCCATCATCTGCACCAAGCTTTTGAGCGAGATTTCATCTGATGACTTCTCATAAGATGCGCATAAGCCCCAGGAAGTACAGGTCCAAGGTTATAAAGCTGAAACACAGTCAAGTCGAGGAATATTATTTCTTCTGCTTAACATACAATGTGTGCCACTATTTCATGGTTCTGTGCTACTTCCTTGCTTATAAACTGGGGCTCCTGCGAAAATCAAAGAAGACAATATGGGAGCAGTTTGCATGTAAACTGTAGAGTTCCTCCTACCTGAGAAAACAGATGATAATGATCATGCAGAGTCACAAAACCCCATCTTAACAGAGAGAAATCGAGTCTTTTACAATCTATTGCTAAAGCAACAACCAAATATCAACTTTGTGCTATGGTTTGGAGTCCTCCAAAAGTTCCTATTACTGCAGGCATATTCAGAGGTGAAATGAATATATTATGAGAGCTGTAACCTACTCAGTCCATCCTAGTTTGAATGAACTGACTGGGTGGTAACTGTAGGCAGATGGGCATGGCTGAAAAAGGTGGGTCACGGGGACTTGATCTGGAAGGGCACATCTTCCCTGTGACCCCCTTCCCTCCCTCTTTTCTGACCCCGCCCTGAGATGAACAGCTTTCCACTTCTGGGCTCATCCCTCATGATGCACTACTTCACTGGGTCCCACAGCAATAGTCAGTGTTCTCGCACTGAGATCTCTGAAGTTGTGAGCCCCAAATAAACTGTCCTTTCTCTAAATTGTTCCTGTTGGATATTTTGGTCACAGTAGTAAAAAAAAAAAAAAGCTGAGACCACCTTAATTAATTAGCATAGTGAGTATCATGATCAACTCATTCTATAAGATTTTTATAGATGGTCGAAAGATTCGGAACAGCTGGGTCTGAGGTAAACTCTCCATCTCTCTTCGTTCTTCCACAGACAGTTTGTCTTATTCATCAAACAGGAGAAAAAAATACCATGATCATTTCCAACCTTAGCTCTTTTATTTCTCTGACTAGGGGTGCATCCTGCCCTATCAGTGTTGGTACTATGGGGTTTTAGCTCTGGGCTTCCTTTGCCAGGGTTCTTCTTTTAGTTGGGTCTCTACTGCAGCAATGTATGAGAGAACAGAGGCTATTAGCCAGCTCATTCTAGGCAGAAATATCTGTACTACACTTGGCTGCAACAGATATCTCTATAAGCCTTTTATTGTTGCAAAAGCAGAAAACCATTTCAAATTGAAGTGCAATTACAGCCAATGTACTTCAAAGCAAGTGTATTTACATGTAGGCTAATTAAAGAAATCTTTGCAGAATTCAACATTACAGATGGTACACTAAGAAAAATGTATATTTGGGTATATCTCTCCTTCTCAACGCTAAATTCTACAAAAAATACAACTTCATTTATAGAATTCTCTCAAGTTGTTATGGCAACTAAAAGTTAGGGTCAGGCAGAGAGTGTATTCTTACCATTGTTCCTTCAGCCTAGAGAAATTGAGCTTTAACATCTGATATGAGCTTTGAACAGTGTTGAAAGGGAAGGAGTTT
This sequence comes from Xerus rutilus, assembly GCA_028644305.1. Classification (NCBI taxonomy): domain Eukaryota; kingdom Metazoa; phylum Chordata; class Mammalia; order Rodentia; family Sciuridae; genus Xerus; species Xerus rutilus. The sequence goes on from CM053400.1 coordinate 176,894,865, forward strand.
ACTTGGTGTCCACAATTTTATCCGCAAATACTCTCTTTTCTGAGAAATTGTATTGTGCCTTAAACCTTCAACCATTTTCCATTTGAGCTCACTCTGCAAACAGAATGCAACATGAAGTAATTCACACTTATTTGCACAAGTCAAAGTCATTTCCGCTATATCAGTGAACTTTTATTTATTTAGCTACTTATTTAGGTGATCTTGGAGGAATTAATTCAAGCCCTGTTTAATGATCTTAGGGGAGTGCCTCAGAGCAGTTTCAACATCTTAAAAATGGATCTGAGAAAACATGTGTCCTTAGATGATGACTATCATAATAGAAACACCTAATATAAGACAATGTCATTAGAAAGTAATAAACTATCATGGTGTTATTTTCATGTGCATTTTAAATCTTTTCTTTCATATGTTCATTCATTCATAAAATACAGTGTTTGTCCTCAGGAATTCAGGGCCTAGTCAAAAGGAATTAGCCTTATTATCAAAGCGTGCACAGAGTATTATAGCCATTCATAGAGAAGCTGATCTCCTTCTTGAACAAAGAGGAGGCATTTGAGCTTGCCTGTGGACCCCAGGCCCTTGTCCTGGCTCCAGCTATGGTTCCAGCTGTGCTTTAGGTTGAGCACATGGGACCTTGCTGTGGCTAGCTCAGGACCTCCTCACTTCCAGCCCAGCATAAGTTTCAACATCTTTCTGTCCCTGAATGTCTGTGGCACCACAACATGGGGAGTGGACGCAATCACACACAAACACACAAACAGCAGAGCCAGCAGTGCAGGAGTTAACACATCTGGGCATTCCTCCTCCAGCAGCTATCAAGAGCAGGGGGATGCCATGGCCATCCTTGTCTGACCTTCCCTGAATTCTGCTTCCTGCTCTCAAATAAATTACATTGCCCAGTCTCTATCTACAGAGAGAATCTGGGCTAAGGCCAGTGGTCCTAGAAGCAGACCTAGAAAGCCAGTCCCCAGGAGGTTCCTCTACCTGATTCACTATCAGTGAAATGATAATAGGATCTCATCTTTGTTAACAAGTGGTGTGGTAATAGCTCCACCTACACAGTTCAGCCTTGCAATTATTAAACTCTCCTTTGAGGCAGAACCGAGATGAGCTTCATGAGGAAGGACATCATTGTGTTGTGTTGCAGTTCTGTTCTTTGCATTCTGTAAAGCAATGGTAATCATCAGGCATCAGGCTGTCCAGCTTTGGTGCACCTCCTTGGAAGACTTGCAAAGTGAAAAATCAAACAAACAAACAAAAAGGCTTAGGTTAGAAAAAATTATCTCCTTCCACTCTGCAAAACCACAGATCCTAAAAGGAACATTTAAACATTGTTTTCACGTAAAGAGATTTGCCTGAGCTGGAGCTGCAGGACAAAGTTGATCTAACTTCTATCTGACCATGACGGAGCCATTTTTGAACTGCTTAGCTAGCCACTGATCTGGGAATGACCAGCGAAAGGGAAGCCTGTCCTATTGATGACTGAGAAATCTATGCAACATAGAAAAAAGAGGACAGAAGAAAGAGAGTGGATGGGAGAAAGGAAGGCTGGCTGCGGGTATTTGTGTGAACTCGTGATGGACGGATATTCACATGGCGAGTCTCAGGGCATCACCGCTCCATCACCGATGGCAAGCTTGTGGAGTGCTCTCTAGCAGAATGGAGGAACTCAGGACCTCAATGGCCAAAGTAACCTTCCCTTCTATCACTTTAGTTGCCAAGGTGTGGGCAGCCTGCTGTTCCTTCCCACAGCCCTAGAACCTTCTGGGTTGGATAGGAGCCTGGGTTTCCACCAGCAAACGACAAAGGCATCATTGCATCTGGAGCTGTGCATTACCGTTGGTTACTTCAGGGTTCTTGTGCCAGTACAATACCTGGCTGGGCATATGTAGTACCAAACAGGTAACAGAAAATGATCCCTCTGAGGAGCTGGGTCGCCGCTCTGCAGGAGGACAGGAGGCACTGTCTGCAACCAGGGATGCTGCACTTATATTGGAGGATGGACAATGGTGGCAAGAGCAAGGCAGTTAGGTTATTAGCACCATCAAGAAGGAAGGTGCTGGTCAACCATCAGTGAAGCAGCTCCAAAAGCTGCAGTTCCAGCACAAAATGAAGGAATTATAAAATGGGTTATAACAGAGAGGTAAAGAATTTCAATTATAGCCTTCATTGGTTGAGACTGCAGGTATTTTTATTAATCTACATCTATTAGGTCTTTTTACACATTAGGAACTGTCACCCCTTGACGACTGGGTGATTTCTGAAACTAAAAGTACGGCACCCAGGAACAACATGAGGCAGACTACATTAGATGACTCTTGGGCACAGTCCCAGATGCCCATGTTGGTCTCCCCATCCTGCTGTCCATGGCTACAGCAAATGGCTGAGAGCTACATGGCACAGACACTGTTATAACTGAAGGTCACACTTCATGTCTTTTCCTGACATCCTGGACATCACCACAGCATTCATTTGATGCATAGCCCAGAAGTTGCTAATGTTCCCAGAGGCAACCCTCACTCGTGGGGCACTGTGGGGTGGTCCATAAACTTTCCTCTCTCCTGTTATTCCCTTGCATACAAACTGGGGAAGAATCGCATATTACTCAGAAGGTGTTGTTACTCTCATGACTTGGTTATAATGTTACCATCATACCTAAACTGTCCTCTTAGTGGACTCCCTTTCCATACTGAGATCTGTGAATGTGAATACTCATCCACCATGGATTTGCACAGACGAGCACAGTTACCCTTCTTTTCACCCTCCCTTCCTCCTGTCTTATTTTCTCTCTGTTCCAAAGCTTTATTTAGCTCCTAGTCACCAGGAGAAATGCTGGTTCTAACACCCTCCCTTGGAGGAGTGCAGGGGGTGCCTTCATTTCCTGAACGTGCAAAGCGCTGCTGAAGTTTCTCGTAAAATGTCTTTATAAAATCGCATTAGATAGCACAGGCATATTAGGAGAGACAGGTGGACATGTTCTGCCTTGTTCCTTTTGTGTCTGTGAGTTATGACAGTATCCAGCAGGTTCAGAAAGGTGATATTTCACCTGAGGGTTCTGGATCAGAGGTTGTTAGTGAGACGTCTCCATAACAAAGACAAATAACTCAATGGAGTTTGCATTCTTATTAAATTGCAATCAGTTTAAGAGAATAAACTTAATTAGCAAAATAAATTAACAGCAAAAATTTAACCTGTTGGCCTCAAACATTTCTTCAATTTTAATATGGAGTTAGAGGCCTCTTTACAACAATGCCCTGAATTGAGATTAGCCAGCCTTTCATTAAATTTTATGTGCGTTAAGGCTTTTCTTGTCTTTTTCTTCTTCTTTTTTTTTTCCTTTTCGGTTTGCTTGTTTTCAGTCATTTGTATTTAAATATAGGGGAGACTTCTAAAAAATGTGTTTATGGATTTAAGTTGGTTCAAATAAATATGTGGTTCTGTATTGATAGGTTCCAAAACTAACATGTCATTGTGCTACTTACCTACAAGTTCAATTGATAATAAAGATAATAACATCACATTGGGAAATGGTCAAAATTTCAACAGGACTCATTTACTAGAACAACATATTAATACTTTAAAATATAAAAATAACAACATTATAGTTTCATCTCTGCATGGCCTATCAAGAAAAAAGTATTTTATCTTCTTCTCTAAAACATCTGAAGAGACAGCTGTGTTCAAACTCCCTGAAACCTACGCTCTTTCCTCTGTTCGTATGTTCTGGAGGAAGGGGTTCAGAGCTCTCATCTCTCATATTTGTTTAGCCATTCAACAGAAGCAGCCCGCATGTTCTTTAATCTCCATTGTGCAAAGGCATGGTTTAGTGCAAGAAAATGTTTTAAAAATATGAATTAAGAGAACTTCTTGTCATGCACAACCTAGTTGATAAAACAAATATATAATAAAAATTTGTATTAAAAATACATATGTAAATGATGATGTGAGATGTTGCTTGGAGATGATGCTAAGCTTTCACAAAAACTTTGCTGTCACATATGGGAAGAAATTTTAAGGCTCATAAGTGAATGGAGGGAGGATGACGGGTTAGACAGAAAATAAAAACACACAAATGCCCTTATACCTTTGAGATGCTATAGTCTTAGCTTGTGTCAGGAACCAATGATTGCTAAAATAGTACAAACCGTGTGCTTTACTTATTTCTGAAAATAATAGAAGCCCTTGAATATGTCAAACATGAAAATTGCTTAATCAGATTTTCAGCTTAGTAATAGAACTCTGCCATCAGTATGCTTAATGGATTCTAGAATGTGGCCACTAAAGAGGAGAACAGCTACAGGATATCATGATCACCTCAACAAGTGGGAATTGTGAGCTCAGACCTGGGCATGGAGTGGATATAAGGTAGTTAGGAATTATATTAAGTAAAATACTATTAGAGGTCACTTACTGATTTTTTTTTTTGGTACCATAGATTGAACTCAGAGGCACTCGACCACTGAGCCACATCCCCAGCCCTATTTTGTGTTTTATGTAGAGACAGGGTCTCACTGAGTTGCTTAGCACCTCACCATTGCTGAGGCTGGCTTTGAACTCGTGATTCTCCTGTCTCAGCCTCCCAAAGTGCTGGGATCAAAGGCACGCACCACCACGCCCAGCTCTCACTTACTGATTTTTAAGGGGGTTATATGAAAGAAGTCTGATGGAACATCCATATTTCTGAGAGTATTAATGGGAGAATAGGAATCAAAATAGATAACAAGAAAGTAATATAAGTTAAGGGAATTCAAAATGAATTTTGAACACACTAATGGATACAGGCCTGAAGGTCTATCTCCTGGTAGGGTGTCTAGGAAATGATGAGATAAAGATATCTAAAGATAGAGTTTAGAGTGGATTCAAGGTATGTGACCTGTTTGTGCAGATAATACCTTCATGACAATGTTAGACATGTGGGCATAGGTGAGCTCTCTGTGCACCTGATCTTTTCCTGGGAAACTGTTTAAAAATGTAGGTAAAGGGGGAGTGCACAGGGAAGTCAGAGTGGCCATAGTTGTAGAATAGAGAAAACAGAACCTCTTCACCACCTCCTAAATCTTTGCTGTGAGAATCACTCTCTTTCATTAGCATCCAACAATAATTGCATGTCAATACAGATTTTATACTGAATTTTAACCTTGAAGTATAATTGCTTATTGCATGTCTTATCTACTTTACCAGTCAATAATCCAGGGGGCAAAGATGAGGTAAGATAGGTGATAACTTCCCTTTCAGTGCTTTAAAACATTTCCCACATTTATTTATAATTGTGCATACTCACTAAATATACTTCAATTCACATAAAATTGATTAATTTACTTTAACATATCATAAAAGAAAACTAGTCCCAATTTAAGTACAAAGGCCACATGCTGCATGGAGGTGCTAAGTGACTTTCAAGGTTAATGTTGGGATGGATATTTGAACAAAATCATAAATTGAGCTTGTAGGAGCAGGAAAGTGTGGCCACACTGCAAGAACTGGAGACTGGGAGCATGCGCACCAGGGTACACAATAAAGTGGAGACAAACAGTTGCGCATAGTGGTGTACACCTGTAATCCCAGTAGCTCAGGAGGCTGAGATGGGAGGACTGCAAGTTCAATGCCAGCCTCAGCAACTTAGCAAGGCTCTAAGCAACTTAGCAAGACTCTGTCCCGAAATTTAAAAAAGTAGAAAGGGCTGGGGATATGGTTCAGTGGTTAAGCACACCTGAGTTCAATCCCTGGTCACCCTCCACCAAAAAAAAAAAAAAAAGAAAAAGAAGGAAGAAAGAAAGAAAGAAAGAAAGAGAGAGAGGAGACAAACAGAAGGCATGGCAAAATGTCCCTTAGAAAGTTCTACATGTGGTGGTTAAGAATGAGGAAACACCTAAGAGTGAAAAGGAGAGCCTTCTCCACTGAGCATTCCACTATGAGGTCCAACTTATATGCACCGGGGAATCAAGGGAAAGATGGACAACTGTTAACAAAATCCTTGTGAATTATTGTGCATGCATGTACGGGTGAGTGATGGAAACTCAGATCTGAACTGTGCAGAAGGCTTTTGCATTCACTGTATTTTTATCTACACAACACTCAGACTTTTCCTTATTCTCATCTAAGGAAGGATTACATTGAAGTGCAGAGAGGAAGTCATTTGCCCCAAATCAGTTATCTGCTAAATTTAAGATTTAGGATAAACATCAATATCATGGTATAAAAACAGCCCTCCGAAAAGTGTGTCATACCACAGTGGTTGAAGAAGCAGGAAGCTGACTGTGAAGCCTTTGCTATTACACATTTGAGACCTCTTTGCATGGCCATTTCCTACCAATCTGCAGGGAGAGTGTCCCTGGAAAGATACCACCTGTCCAGGGAGTGAGCTGATAAGGGCAGTTGGATGGCTGACAGCTGTCGTGAGCCACAGCTCTTGCTGTCTTGACTGGCATTGTAGGTGGAGGGTGAAGACTGGTGCATTGGATGCCACATACTCATTGCTGGGCCAGCTTAGCGCACAGTCCCACTAGAGTCTACACTGAATCTGTTTGAAAGGACCCCTTTATGTTTCACATGCCTGCTCCACAGCTCTGCCTTGTGGAGGACACACATTGGCAAAAATCAATTATCCCTTTATTGTCAGTGATGCTGATGTCAAGTTTTCCCAGTCTGTCTCGTTCAGATGTTTCCCTGCTGTTCTGAGGACTGTCCAGTTTTAGAGTCAGAAAGAACTTAAACAATTACATCATTAAATTCTCTCACCAGTAGGGAAACTGAGACCCAGAACTGTTTCATGAGCCATGTGGTCACACATGCTGTTAATGAAGAAGCCTTAGTGGTACTTTAAAAGTATTCATGTTTGAAACAACTTCAAGTGTAATCTAGAAAAACACCTTTCTAAAAACTAACTTTTTTTCATACAATTTTCTGAAGGATGATCATTAACTCTATCTCAATTTCATATAATACACTTCATTAAACATGTACCATGTTGTCAACTCTCCTCATCACTGGAGATTCATAGATGAAATGTTTTCACCGATGATGAAAGCCCATGAAGAAACCAACAGCTGATGTAAGGGGTGGCACAGACAAACACATGCACTTTATGAAACTCCACAGAACTACAGGATGAGAAACAGAGCACATAATCTTCAAAACTTATACTTGGATTAAACATTTTGAATTCAAATAGAATTATACCTAAAAGAGTAAACATATTTCTAGCCATTACGATGTAATATTTCTGGCTATCAAACCTGAGTCACCTTAAAAATAATGAGATAAATTTTATGAGAAATCTTATGAAAATTCAATTCTCATTTCATCTAATTGAAAAAATTCAAATTACTTGCTCAAAATTCATGTAATAAGCATTTTGTGTGTCAAACACTTGTAGGAGTCAATGACATCACTTCAATAAAAAAGCTATAATGAACAAACCTGTTATAATTTAGATCTGAGGCATCCAGCAAAGGCTCCTGTACTGAGAGGGTAGATCCCCAAGGCAGCAATGTCCAGAGGTGGGGCTTTTAGGCAAAGACTGTATCAGTGGATTAATCCATGTGATGAAATAATAACTTGAGTAGATTAGTAGGAGGAGGAGTCTCATAGGAGGAAGAAGGTTACGGGGAGTGTCTTGGGTTTATCTTCTCTCCAGCCCCTGTCACTTCCTTTCACTGGCTTTCTCTCACTCTCTGGTTCCCAGCACGAGTTGAGCAGCTTTCCTTCTTTATGCTCTTCCACCATGAGGTTCAAGTGGCCTCAGACCCAAAGCAATTGAGCTAGTCGACAACCTACTGAAAGCTCTGAAAACTGTGAGCCAGAAAAAACCAGTCATCCTCTAAGCTGTTTTGTTTCTTTAATTTTATTTATCTATTTATTCTACTTAGGTCTACGTGATAGCAGAATGCATTTTGATCGCTGTCCACAGATGGAGCACAGCTTTTCATTTCTCTGGTTGTATGTGATGCAGAATCACAACATACATGCAGTCATACATTAAGCTGGCGCTATGATGTCCATCATATTCCACCATCTTTACTGTCCCCATGCCCCCTCCCCTCTCCCACCCCTGTGTCCAAAGTTCCTCCATTCTTCTTGTGTCTTCCCCCACAATATGGATCAGCATCCACTTATCAGAGAGAACATTCAGCATTTGGTTTTTTGGAATTGGCTTACTTCACTTAGCATGATGTTCTCCAACTCCATCCATTTACCTGCAAATGCCATAATTTTATTCTCTTTTATTGCTGAGTAATATTCCATTGTTTATATATACCATAGTTTCTTTATCCATTCATCTAAGTTAGTTTTATTGGATATTTTGTTCACAGCAATGACAAGCTGACTAACACAGGACCCAAAAGGCTCTGTTTGCACAGGCAGAGAGGAAGAAAGAGGTTTATCCATATTTTGTTCTGTCTGGGCTACCAGTCTCTATGGAACATAAAGCACATGGTGACAGGAAGGTGGATCATGTGATTTTTCCATTTAACAGAAACTGTGAATATCTGCACTTCTAAATAAAGATGAAATCAGACAACTGATCCTTAAAAATTAAAAATGATAACACTGGCATTTAGAATAACAAAAGTTGTTTTGAAACATTTATTGAGGGTTAGGAAAGCAGTTTTGCAATAAGAAAAAAAATTCTTATTGAGATAGAAGACTTTAATCAGATTGTGATTCTGTTAATTTCTTGAGTCCTTTCCTGAGTGCAATAAAGGATAGTCATTCATTTGTACTGGTTGAAGATTGTTTTTTTTAACTTACAAACCTTTTTAGAATACATTTAAATAGCTTCTTATATGTGATAATTAAAACTAAAGTTTTCATAAAGACATATCCTATATTTTTTGAAATACAAATACTCATTAAGATATTATGAGTCTGTTTTTCAAAAGTCCATCACTCCCAACACAACCCTCTACTCACTCATCTCAGATATCTTTATCTGACTATATTGTCAGGAAATATTTCCTTATTATCATTTTATAGGGGCAATATTTTAGGTTTCTTCTCTGTTTTTCTTATTGTTTATTTTATCCTGCATAGTTTAATTTCAAAATGGTGAACTACAATCAAGTCAGAGTTTTCATGCTTCTATTTCATTATTTATCTTTTTATTGTTTTGGTAAGAGCACAATCTGAAACTACTCTCTTACTTTTTAAAAATTAACCATATAATAAAAAATTTAAAAATTAAGTATGTGGTACATTGTTGTTAGCTATAGGTACCATGTGGTACAGCAGATCTCTAGAACTTATTCATCTTACAAAACTAAAACTCCATCCTCTTGGACAGCAATTCCCCCTTTTTGTCTCCCCCCCCCAACTCCTGGCAGGTGCTTCTCCTCTCTACTTCTGTGAGTTTGATGACTTTTATGGAAGTAGTATTTGTCCTTCTGTGAGTGGCTTACTTTACGTGGCCTCCTGTTCATCAATGAAAGTTCGTCCTTGCTGTCACAAAGGTCACGCTCCTTCTTTACTAAGGCTGACCAGTATTTCATGGCAGGTGTGTCTCACAATTCCCTTGGGTACTAATTCACCGACAGACATGGAGGTTGTTTCCCTATGTTGACTATTATGAGTAATACTTCAATGGACATGAGAATGCAAATATCACTTCCAGGTCTTTATTTCCATTATTTTGGATAAATATTCAGAAGTAGGATTGTTGGGTTATATGTAGATTGTCTTTGCTTTTCTGGGGAAACGTCACACTATTTTTCCATAATGATTTCACCATTTTGCATTCCTATCAACAGTGTACAAGAGATAGGATTTCTTTGCCTTGTTTCTAACACTTATTTATTTTTTTAATAATAGTCATACTAAAAGATGTAAGAATATATTTCATTGTGGTTTGGATCTACATTTTCCTGATAATGTCAATCATCTTTTAATAGAGCTATTGGCCGTTTATGTGTCATTTTTGGAGAAATAAATACCTACTCAAATCCTTTGCCAGTTTTTTTTTTTTTTTTTGCGAGGGAGGAGGGTACCAAGGATTGAACCCACTGAGCCACATCCCCAGCCCTATTTTATATTTTATTTAGATACAGGGTCTCACTGAGTTGCTTAGCTCCTCGCCTTTGCTGAGGCTGACTTGAACTCTCCATCCTCCTGTCTCAGCCTTGCCATCTGCTGGGATTACAGAAGTGCAGCACTGGACCTGGCCCTTTGCCAATTTTTGGTGAGGTATTTTTTTCTTTTAGTATTGTTGTAGGAGTTTTTGGAGTTCTTTATGTATTTTAGATATTAATCTTTTAGCAGGTATACCATTTGGAATGAGTGCGTGCATCTAGGGGAAAGAAAATAACTCCTAACCATAGTGTACATTTATAATTATTTGTAAGCAGGTACCTTTTGCTTTCTGAGACTGTATGTGATTTCATGTATTCATAGATTTGATACATTTACTGGATATCAACAACAGGTTCTGTCGCTCTGACAGACACTATGGCATTCAACCACATGTGGCATGGAAGGTGTAATCCAAACTCCAACTCTTCTCTACCTACAAAGCCATGTTGATGGTTTAACAGGTAACTGTAATTAAAAATAGATTCAACTCAGTAGAATTCATAAAATGAGTCTATTTATGTAATGCACACACACACAAATCATTTTTGCTGTTGTTGTTAGTACTGAGGATTACACCGAGGGGCATTTTACCACTAAACTACATCCTCAATCCTTTTTAATTTTTTATTTTGAGACAGGTTCTTTCTAATTTGCTGAGGTGGGTCTCCAACTTGGAACGATCCTGCCTTAGTCTCCAGAGTCACTGGAATTAGGTGTTACGGCACCAGGCTATGTATTGTTTGGTTACTATGTTAATCATACAGGTCACACACACATTGTTGTATATAATCCATTTGGTCATGACAAGAGTTAAGCATCCCTTCTCTCTTTTGAAACACAGGAAATTCCTCAATGAAAGATTTTAGGAGTATCCGAGGGTAACACACTACAGTAAGTGGCGCAACCCAGTTGAAATTCAAGGACCCTGAATTCCAGAGCGAGAGCCTGGTCTCACGCCATGCCAACTTTCTGATTCCGCATCACAAAATGGATGCATGTGCACTGTCTTCGTGAGCATTCTCAACACGGAAGTGAGATTCTGGAAAGTAGCATTAAGTATTGATGTAGTTAGGTCGTCTCTGGTGGGCTACAGGAATGAGCAAATCTTCCAGAGAAGACTCACTTGATAGTGAGACGTCTAAACAATAACTTAAGCCATGGCTTGGTCATACAGATTCAGAGGGCATGAATCAAAAAGTACTTAGTTTAACAGAAAAGGGAAAAGAAAGCTCACTGAGGCATGCATTTCTTTTGAGTTCGTACTTGTTTTGCTTTCACAGTGACACAGAATTCTTCTTTTGCATTCACTATGGACTTCTGGTGTGGTTAAATCTATTTAATTTGTATCTTTTGTCATAGTAACAATTTCTTCCTATTTGTGATTATTTTTTCTTCTTTTATCTTCTTAAGAATTTAAGATGTATTTGTAACCATCTAAAAATATTGTAGAGAAAAAAATGTGACTCTTGATTGGGAAAGGAATAGACCATCAGCTATGGTTATAGCTTTTGTTTTTGCTATGCTGGAAATCAATCAAAACATTGGACCATATTTAAAGGATTGATTTAGTGTTTCTATTTGTAGAATAAAACTCAGATACATAAATTAAAACTAAAAATATAGTTTTCCATCATGGAAATCATGTTTGTTTGTCCTTTGTGGAAATAATACATTTTGCTTGCTTCAAGGGAAAGAATACTAGATGGTTATGTAAATACGATCACACTTGACCTGAATATGCTTGCAAAATAGAATAATGAACAGGAAATTTCTTAATGATAAATTAGTTATTGCAGGATGTTATTTGTGACCCTTACACACCTTCACCCTACCTTGTCCTGAACAATATATTATGGTATTGTCCTCTATAAGGAAGATGAACTAATGACCATATATAGGTATGTCTGAGAGCTTACACCGATGCCTTACGAAGAAAGCTTCTGAGATTTACAGGAAGAACTTTACCCTAAGAGAAGATAGGTTCTAGATAAATAGACTTAGTAGCAAGAGTTTTGAGTAAAATTATTAAAAAATTTATTATAGATTTTTTTCTAGCTCAAGATTTTTTTCTTGTAGCTACCAAGAAAGATAAAGATTCAAATAAAAATAATAATAAAGAGAAGCTGAGGATGTAGCTCAGTTTTAGAGTGCTCACCTAGCATGAATGAGGCCCTCAACTCAATGCCAGCACAACATACACAAAAAATCATAGAAAAGTGGAAAATATTTGCACAGCATTTTTGAAAATAATTATATAAAGACATATGCATTTTGACAAAACATTAAAATTGTTAAAATGAGCAAAAGATATGGGCAGAGAAGCAAGTAGAATTCCCATGCAAGTGGAAATAAAGAATAAATTGATATAAAATATTTTTAGTGTAGAATTTGGAAAGCTTTTCAAATTGATATTTGAGTAAATTATTATACTTTGACTTATTCTGTAACTATTATTTACAGTTTTCTGACTATACACCAGGTATATCCTAAGAAGAAATATCATACAACCAATAACAACACTATTTTTAAAGAACTACCAGAAATAAGGTAAAATATCCACAGAGAAATTGTTAAAATAATCTATAGTACTTATTTGAATTTTCTATTTGTAATCATCTGTATAAAACACTTCAAATGCATTTTTTAGTTACTCAAACATGCAGCAGAAACTTATTAATGGACTTGCTCAGAGTCACACAGGCAGAATGTTATGGAGCAGGAGTAAAACTCCTATTTGTCTAACTTGAAAGTACACATTTTTAGAAAAGGCAACACTTCCATATGTCCAACACTTCCAGATGAGTAATTTTTGCTTTTTAAATTCTGCTTTTATATGGTAAATATGAACAGATGTTACAGTCATGAATTAAAAAAAAAAACAGTAAAATCCTGAATAGTTATGAGTTAAAAAATAGGAAAGAATGGAAGTAGAGAAGGAGGTCTGTTTCCCCATCTCTTGCTTAGAGGTACTCTGAATTCAGTCCTGGAGAAGAAAAAGGCAAAGGTCCCCAAGACTCAGAGAGGGTCTCTGCCAAGGACTGTACCACCCAGACTTGCTGGGATATAGGAAGGAGAAGTTGACCATGCAGCAGAGAATTCAAATACAAGGGCAGGGCTTTGAATCTCCAACATATGGAAATAAACAAGACAGAATAGTGGACTTCCCTTTCTCCTTCTCACTTATGTTCCACTTTATGGACTTTTGCCTTACATAATTGAGATGTTTTGGACTGTGCTAAAATCCCTAAACTTCTGCAGTCAGAGGAAGATAGGGCAGGTGAGCAGGCAGGTAGAAGCAGGCATTTGTTCAGTGATGCTCTTTTCAGTAACTGCGCCAGTACCTTTCAGAAGCATCACCTAGAATACATGCTATAATAAACACTTCTACATGCTAGAAAAGTCAGCTCCCATGGTTAATGGATGGCCCACTCTGATATAAGCCAGTACTATGACTCAATACCCCAACTTGTTTTTCCTGAAATCCACCTACTTTAATGGAACTTCTTTGCTTTCTTGCTTCCTCTCATTCTGCCAGAGAAATGTTAATCCCTACCTTTATTATTAGTTCTCATATGCCCTGGCTATATAAAAATATGATACTGCAATACTTGCTCATATATTTACTCCTTATAATAAGCTGCTTAAACTCTACTCCTCCAAAAGTTACTATCCTTTATATTTAAAATGATTCCACACAATGCTGGTGATCTGGGTGCTTGCTGTTCAACATGAGGTCTGAAAACATGACCATCAGCTAGGGTTATGAGAAATACAGATGCAAGCTAAGTTAAGTGGCTCCCCTGTGACATGCAAACATATCTAAATTAAAGTAGTTCTTAATTCCTTTAATGCAATTCATCTAACGTATAGTTGGCATTCATATGTGATGTTGTGATGTGGACCTGTAACAGTAACAGTAATTGCTATAACTAGCATGCTGTTTTTCATGATTATTTTATATCATGATCTCTAATGAAAAAGTCCTATTATCCCTGTGTTAGAGATGAGCAAGTTGAGTCTTTAGAAAATGTGCAGCAATTCTAAGTGGCAGTATTGAGTTTTAGACTTACCTCTATCTAACTCCAGAGAAAAACTTCCAGTTTGCTTACTTGTTTCTCTAAGCTTATACAACCTGACAGTAGAAGAAAGTATGGCCAAAGTTGTTATTCACTGAAGATTGTTGAGAATGCTCATTGAAGGCACAGTTGCTGAGGTCTCATTTCAATGAGACATGAAATGAGACTGGAGACTGAGTGTAATTTTCATGCAACAGGAGATTTTTTACTTGGATGACACAAGAGAGGCTACCTCAGAATGACATGTGTTGTGATTGAAGACAGACAGATGGGCTCTGCAAGGTGTTCTTATCAACACGTCGTCCAAATGGTCTCTTCCCAGAGACATAAGTGGAGTCTGTCATGGGCACACCTGCAAGAACTCTTAGACATTAAAGAAGAAAAATGAAATCAATGTTTGGGCTTCACATTATCTAGATTTCTATACTGAGTACAACTCAAGTTGCTCCAAAATAAGCAGATACGGAAAGCTGGTACTTAGCACTCCTTAGGAAAGCATTTTGAGGTCTAGGACATTTTATGCACATACTTGGGGTAAGTCAGTTTGAAAAGTGGATCACACTGGGTCATGCAGAGCACGCCTGTTCCACAATACCGAATGGGCCACAGAATTCACTGCTGCTGACAATTTTAGCACTTTAATCCATTTCCAGAGACTGGGTTCCTTGTTCTGTTTTAGATTGCCCATCTCAGGCAATGTATTGGGAACTTGGCTGAATAATAAAGGTGGGCACACTCCTGCCCTGTTGGGATCAAGACACTTTTAGAGTAAAAGCATAGTCCCTCCAAGAGGTTACATCCACATTGAGAAGTGCCAGAGCTCTTGGGTTAATCTTGTCCGGGCGGCGGCCCAAAGCATGACTGATCACAGAATCCTCTTGATCAACATGCTCTAGCACTTCAACACAGCCCACAGAATAAAACATAGATAAACAAATAAATAAAAAACAGTGTTCCAAACTCTCAGAAACCTGGACATCCACCAACAGGCCCCGTTTCCCCTCCCTCTAGAATACTAACCATGTTTTATGTTCTCCTGGGTTGTCATCCATTGGGTCAAAACCTATGCCAACCTCCCCAATGGCCTCCCTACACATATGTGCTCACAGACACAAGCTTTTTTCTCTCTCTTTTTTTTTTTTTAGAAAATATTAAACAGATAACAAAATGGATAGAAAAACAACAACAATTAAAAAAAAAAACTCAGTGTATCCATCACCCATCTTTAACAATGAATGGTCAATTTTATTCTATCAATACCCACATTTATCTCTCCCTTTCACACTTCTTTTTGAGGCAAATCCAGAATTATATTATTCCATCCCCCAAAAAATGCATCTTCAGTTTATCTCCCTAAAAGATAAGAACTTATTGTTTTACAATACTGCCACAATTGCCTTTTGACATCGCAAAAACCATCATATATTCACATTTTTTTATAAATGGCATATGTATGTGTGTGTGTTTGTGTGCCTGTGTGTTTGTGTGTGTGTGTTGGGTGTGTATAGCCACGGGTCTGAATGCATATGTATATTTATATGTTGAAATCTAGTCTAAAGCTAACTCCCAATGTGTTGGTAGAAAGAGGTGGGGTCTCTGGGGCATGGCTGGATCATGAGGGCAGTGCCCCCCAAACGGGATTAGTATCCTCTTGAAAGATGCTGAGGGGCCCCTTCACACCTTCTGCCATGTGAGAACAGAGCAGTAAGGAGCCATCTGTGAAGCAGAGACAGAGTCCCTCGCCAAGCAACAGATCTGCTGGCTTCTGCATCTTAAGCTTTGCAGCCTTTGGAATGGTGAGAAATACATTTTTGTCACTTATGGATTACCCAGTCTAGTTATTTTGTCAGAACAGCCCTAATGAATTAAGCTATATGGACATGTGTGTGTGTGTGTGTATGTGTGTACGTGTGTGTGTGTATGTGTGTGTGTAGACAGATATATGAATATGCACCTAATATTTAACTTATTTAATTCTGTATCCAAGTTGGAATGAGTTGATCTTAAGTGGATCTGGTGAGTTTTAATCACAGAGTTGCCCTTTATCTCTCTCATTCAGTTGGAGCGTCATTGTGTCTCACGAGCAGAATCTATTTCTGTCATGGCCTCCTGACTGATCTTCCTACCCCCTTCCCTTCTCCACTGCTCTGGTCTGTATTCAGCACTTGATTTCAGAATGTAAGTCTCATTGCCACACTCCCCTGCCTCAACCATTCATAAATGCCCCCTGTTCTGAGGATGAAGTCCACACCCAGGGCAGCAATCAGAGTTCCACGTAGCCACGACCACCTATAATGTTCCTCTTGCTCGCCTTGTTCAATGGGCTACAGCTCCATTAATGGTTTTAATCTGACCCTAGAGCATGCCAAGAGCCTTTCCATTGAAGGGTGTCCCTAGACGTCAGCATGACTCTTCTTATTCTGTTGGGTTTTTGGAACAAGGGTTGGGCCAGGGTGCTTAACCACTAGCCATACATCCCAGCCCTTTTCATTTTTCATTTTGAGCCAGGGTCTCACTAAGTTGCTTAGGGCCTCACTAAGTTGCTGAGGCTGGCTTAAACTTGCCATCCTCCTGCCTCAGATTCCTGAGCCTCTGAGATTTCAGACAACTGTCCATTTTTTAAAAAAATATTTTTTTAGTTGTTGATGGATCTTTATTTTATTCATTTATTGTTTATATGTGGTGCTAAGAATCGAACCCAGTGCCTCACGCATGCTAAGCAAGCGCTCTACCACTGAGCTACAGCCCCAGCCCAGACAACTGTCCATTTTTATGGCTTGAGTCACCACTGAAATGTCATTTGTCCTGAAGGACCACTCTTCCAACCACACATGCTCATTTTGCTTTGCGTTTATATTGACGCTGTTTTCATGGAACTAGGATGAAGCTTCTTAAAGTTAATGCCTGAATCTTTCTTGTGGTCTACATAGCTCTGGAATCTGAACAGGTTCTGCCATATCATAGTGGCCTGGTGAAGGTGTGTTGAACGCCTGGTTATCAGGTCTCCTCCGTGCGGTGAGCAGCACTTGCTTCTTATCATTCA
>CM053400.1:176912548-177093862 GCA_028644305.1 Xerus rutilus
ACTTCCTGTCACCACCAGCTAATCCCATCAGGGATCAATCCACTGATTAAGACTCTCACAACCCAATCATTCCTCCTCTGAACCTTCTTGCATTGTCCCATACATGAACTTTTGGGGACACTTCACATCCAAACCATAACACTTGGTATTGCTATTGTAAAGGAAGATTCATGACATTTGAGCTGCGTGAGACCCCAATGGATCTGTCCTTGTCTTACTTCTGAGTGCAGTGTCTCCTGTGGGAATGGTCTGTCTTCCTGCTGCCTGCCCCAGGATTCATCCTAAGAAGCTCCAGGAGTCTTCAGATGCTGTGTTGCTGGGGAAAGGTAGATGGCTTCAACCTGTCTTGGCAGCATGTGTCAGGCAATGACTTCAGAGCAACTGTTGACCCACAAAGGGGAATTGATGCACACCGGCTCCTGTCTCCTGTCTCCTCAGTGAACCCTTTGGAACTTAATTCTAGACAACCCTTGGGAAGTCTATGTGGAAAGGAGCCCCCGCCCATGTTAGCACCAGCCATCCTGATGTCCCCACATTGCGTTCTTGACTTCCCTGAGCAGCCGTCTCAGGACTATCCCTTCTATTTCTTGGGATCATATCCCAATTAAACCACCTGCACCTTAGTCCTTATTTTAGGATCTATGTTTGGGGAAATCCAAATTGTGAACACCTTTTTATGTATTTTCCTAATTAAATTAATCCTCTAAGATTTTTATGTGAGCAGGCGTCATGTTTTGTACTTCCTACTTCTTTTCCTGATGTCACGACTTTACCCAAGGTCTCTCATACAATGCTTGGTAGTTTTATTTGTAATGGAAATGCTCATTTGTTCTTGGATTTAATAGAAATATTTATATTATTTCAATATGAAGTAAGGTTGTTTGCTACAGATTTATGGCAGATTTTTAATGGGGAATCAGTTTAAATTGTATCAGTTCTTTTAGTTTTATTTCACCATTCATGCTTTTCGACATTGGTTCTGTGAATATGTCCTTATCACAGCTTTCACAATTATAGAGTCAGTCCAAGCTTGGAGTTGGTTCACTACATGGAAAACACCCTAGACCTTGTGTTGATCATGGTTCAACCTGGGCCAATCAGCTTCTGCTACTAGGACACAATCCTGAGAAAAATAAAGGAGTAAATATTTATTTGGAGTCACAGTTTCAGAGGTTTCCTTCCATGGTCAGCTGGCTCCATTGTTTCTGACTTGTAAGGGGCAGCACATCATAGCAGAAGGGCGTGTCAGAGCAAAGATGCTCACTCATGGTGGCCAGAAAGCAGAGACAGAAAAGGAAGGGGCAGGGGACAAGATATAGCCCTCCAGGCATGCCCCCAAGGACCCACTCCCTTCAACTAGGGCCCCCCTCCTGTTTCCTTCACCTTGCAATAGCCCATTTACATTATAAAGTCATTAATGGAGAAATCCACCAAAGAGGTTACAGTCCTGTTCCAAACACCCCCAAGTTCTCCGCCTCTGAACATAAATACAAATCCAGCAGCAGATTCTCTGCAGAAGAAAAGGCTGTTGTGGTTTTATTGGTGGTATTTAACAAATACCATTACCTTTTTTGTCTTCTAATTCTTGCTTACCGAATAAAACCCCTGAAACCATCCAACTGGGCTCCCAGAAGCCTGGTGTTCTGTAAGATTCACTGCTTTGGAATTTGCCCCAGGTGGTGAAAGCGTGAGTGGTTGCTATTTTATGGTCTAATAGCTGATGAAGCTGTAAAGAACCATGTTCACCTAAGAACCTACCCTTTTATACCATCTCTGCTTCACTCTGATTTCCATGTATGAAATATACCCTGGGAAGAAACTAGCCTCGCTAAAACAGCATATGTCCAAATGTCTGTTCACCAGGTTTCCATCATCCTTCACCTGATCTCATTTGTGACAGTCAGATACATCCACAGGACGACATAGCTATCTCTAATAGTATTCAAAGTACTATGTTCTTTAACCTCCAGATTTTATGAGAACAATAAAGGGCATAATAAAGAATGACTGAACATTTTGTGGAATACGAGGTATACACATTTTTATTATGTTAACATCTTCACAAATGTGTACAGTGAATAAGAAACATTGAAGTGTTAATAATTTAAACTTTCAATTTGTGTTTAAGTAGCTTCTAAAAGGAAAAAAATTAAGAAAACAAAATTCTTAAGACTCTTGCCTTCATAGTCTGCTATTTCTCTTTTGCATCTGATGGTAGTCTACCCAGGATCTTTACATTTTCTTAGATACATATCTTTAATTCATTCTTCTATCCTTGTTCAAGTTTGAACAAAGCTGACAAAGGTGGAAAAGTTTATTTCCAAGCTCATTCTTGGCAACTTATGTAAATTTTCATGTATTCATTGCATTAATCAATGTGGAACCTCTCCTTGCCATCACCAGGTAAGTAGCAATGAGTGATTTTGGACCAGTCAGTCCCCATCACTCACACAGCCTTTCCTGTGAATTCCCTCATGCAGAGGACAAAGGGTTAGATAATTGATGATTTCTAATTCAATGATTGATAATTGATGATTTCTAATGATTTTTGTTGCTTTCCATTCCAGATTTAAAAGTTAATTAGACATGATAATAATATAAAAGGAAAACCAAAATTAAACATGGAATTCTCTGAAAGACAAGTTTGTGTCAAAAAGTTATGAACTCAGATGAAAACAACACTTAACTTAGGCAGAATTCATCTAGGGAGCATAATACTTGGTTTAAAAGTCTTCATTCTTTTGAAAAAAGAAAAGATATTCACTTTTGCAAAAAGAAAAGATATTCACTCAAATGTGTTATGCTGCAGTTTGCAAACTTTTTATTCAATTTTCTTGCATGTCCCTCAGTTTACTAAATATGTTTATTGTTAGATGAATTGTAATATATTTAGAAGACGGTGATGTAAAATATTATAGCTAGGAAGGATAAGGAGAAATTTGATCTTTGGGATTCAGAATCTTGCAGCAGGCTTCTCCTGACTGGCCACCAGGAGCCCAGGCTGTAGAGTTCAGACTCACTGCCTCTGTGAGATCCAAGAGCGCGTGCTTCACCTTGTCCTTGTCTCTCTGCCACGTGCTGCCCACACCCTCTCCGGGAACTGTGCTCAACCCCCACCTCTTCTCCCTTTCTCTCTTCTATTGTCTTATGATTTCTAAACAACAATCTTCCTAAAACGCAAAGTCGATAGTGTTGCTCCCTATTTAAATGGTTTAAAAGACTTTCCAATTTACTAAGTAGTATAAAATCCAAATTTCTTGTAGTGCTCAAGAAGTATTTCACAGCTCGTTTCTGACCCAGCTTCAGTGTCTTCCAGGGCACTGGCTCACAGGCTGCCACCAGCTCCCTGGGTTGTGAGCAGATTGAGCTCCTGCAGCCCCAGGCTGTGCTCAGCATGTGTGTCCTGTCTGACTGGAACTCCCTTCTGCTCTCCTGTCCAGTGGCTGAACCGTTCATCCTCCAGGTTTTACTCCACAGTTGTGCTCTTGACCAGTCTTCAAGTCTGACTTTCCACTCATATTTCAATCACATTATTCTGTTTATGTCTTTGATAACATTTCTCACAAAATTATTATAAAAACGCACATGTGTTTACTTGCTTTTAGTCTTTTTGTCTCTCTAGAATGCAAGTTCTACAAGGACAGGCCTGTGTCCCCGTTCTCACTGGGTCACACTGTAAACCAAGCACACACTCAGTTCAATACTATTTATGAAGTGAGAATTTATTTCATACATGTATGGTCAAGCATTAACTATAAAGGAAAACAATAATTATATACAAGGGTATTGGCTTCATGAAAATATTTACACTGGGGAATATAAGTTCTACTGCTCTGTATTAAAAGATTCCAGAATTTATTTCTTTTCCTCCCTCTTTTCTATTTAATTCCTTTTTTCTCTTCCTTTCTTCATTTTTTAAAATTTCTTTCTCTTTATCTCTTCCTTTCTTTCTCTTCCTCTTTTCTTTTTACTTCTCTTTTGTTCTCTATTTTCCTTTATATTTTTCTTTCTCCTTCCTGCCCCTGTATTCCTTCTTCTATCCTCACTCCTATCCTCCCTCTCTCCCTTCCATTCTCTCTTTCTTTATACTTTTTCTTCCTTTCCTTTCTATAGATAAACAATGGCAAAAGTATTCTTGGTTTGAATAATTTGTAGATGCTTGAATAAAATAAGCCTTTATTTCTAATTTGAATAGTCAATAATATATAAAACAGCTCAAAAAGCATAAAATTGGTATAATTATTGAAAAAAGCTAATGAGTGATTTTGTTTAAATTTTTATTATTTTTTACAAAACATTTTCCGGATGCTCTTCAATACTGTGAAATGCTCATCAGTGTAATGAAAAGAAAATCTCAGCTATCACAATCAGGACTATCAAATATTTACTTTGATTTAAATTTTATTGCATTTTTTGTTTTGTTTTCATATTTTAAATTAAATTTTCAGTCAAAATTTACATTTTCATGCCATGATTGACACCTCAGCCAGAGTCTTGCCAGGAGTGGGGCTAGGACAGGTATTAAGGAGGTACTCACTCTCAGGGATATGTGGGGCAGGTGAGCACTTGAGAGCAGAGTGGGGATCTTCTTAAGGCCTGGGTATAGGGTATCTTATTTGGCATATGTTAGTCGCAGACCTTATCTACAGTTATAAAAGTACTATTCTGGAGGCCCTGCCTTGGCAAAGTGAGCTTAGTCACTTAATTTTCAGTAGGTACAAGATAAATCCTTTGAGTAGCTATTGTATTAGAGAGTAATTTTCCTAAATGAAACATTTTTGTTTGTTTATTAATTGCATTCCCCAAAGCCAAAAATAATAATGGCTATTTAAAAACTTTTCTGCACATACAGGCCATAAGAGGCATTAATGTGTTCTACCATGTTGTCAGTTATATTACTTATTGAATATATCATTTACTGTGTACATTTGGGTAGTTTATCAGCTCAATTTAGCCCTTTATTTATTGTGAGATGTTACACTTGAGAAAGCACAACAGTTTATTGTCCTGCTTTACATGCCTTATTTTATGAAACAGAACTGCCTGCATTCACCTGAATACACATAGCATTCAAAACAGGCAAAGCAGAGACATGCCTGGTGCATTTGGCTTCGTGTTTATTTCAGTTTGTGAAGTTTCATATCATTTCAGTCTCCAAATAACTCACCAGGAAGGATGAATTCAAATTATTTTAGTTCCTAAAAAAAAAAAAAACCCTAAAAATAGAACTGCCCTAGGATCCAGCTATATGGCTTTTGTGTATATATCTGAGGGAATCAGAGTCGGCATACAAGAGAAATACCTGCATACACGTTTATCACAGCACTTCCCACAATAGCTGAGTTACACAATCAGTCTAGAAGCTCCTTGCGGGATGAATGAGTAAAAAAAATGTGGTATATTTTACACAATAGAACACTATTCATCCGGAAGAAGAATGAAATCATACTACTTGCAAAAAAAAAAAAAAAAAGAAGGAACTGGAGATCATCATGTTAAACAACAGAAGTCAGCAATAAAGGCAAGTGTCATATGCCTTCTCCCCTATGTGAAATCTGAAGAGAAAAAGAAAAAAGACAACATGAGAATTAAAGGGGAAATTTTAGCAAAGGACCATGGGATTGGAGGTTGGCAGGGGAGGTTATAGGAGGGGATAGTAAAGATGATAGAGACAAGGCATTGTACATGCATAGATGTAAATACCACCAAAAATGTACTCATTTGTAGCATCAATATGCACTGATAATTAAATGTTTTTTAAAAGCAAACATAAAAGTGACAAATGGTCTTATGAGAAGAATTAATGGAGAATATGCTTTGGAGTAGCAAAAAGGCTGCTAAGCACTACTTCTAAGTCCTTGGAGGTCCCAGTGCCCCATGCCAGGCAAGAGAGCTGCATAGCAGAGTGTCTGAGTCCCTGAGATAAACACCCAGGTAAGACGGAAGGGAACACCAGGGCCTGGAGCCCACAGGAGATGCCAAAAAAGTCTGTGCCACATCCATAATTCCTCGTCTCAAAGGCACACGTCCAATGACTCACTTTCTTCCTGGGGAGAAATCAGTAGGTGGAAGAAGGAAGTGAAGGGTGGGATAGAGGCCATCATTCTATGTGGAAACAAGAACAGTGGATCATAAACTCTGGGATGGACTATATAAAACTTGAGATGTCATTCATTAAAAATTTGTTTATTTAAAATCCAAATTTAACTAGATATCGTGTCCTTAAATGAAGGATAGGTGCTTCCCAATGTCAGTTCTATTCGTTTCGTGTAGCATGGACTGGAAGATCTGCACAATGTATTTTGGTCCTAGAGGTTTAGGGACCCTGAAGCACTAGAAGTTAGTATAATAATTAACAGGCAAGCTGAGTCCAGAGACTGCTCGCACTCAAGCACAAGAAAGTCATGGGCCAGGGAAATTTCACTATCATAAAAATCCTGTTCTGTTTGGTTAAGTTTATGAGGATCCAAGCTGAAAGAGACTGTTAAGATATGTAATTCTTGTTGCTCCTAAGAGGTAATACTGCAGATGTGATAACTAAAGCCAAGGTTTTTCTTTTTTAAAGTCATATAGCTACGTAGATTAGAGACCGGGACTGAGCATGCTGATCCTCAGGGTCCTGATCCAATGTTTCTTTCTTCCTCCTCCCTCAGAACTTGAGGCGGCTGCTGCAGGTCTCCAGCCTTGCTCCTGTTCCCTGCACCCTGTGTCTAGCCATAATTATCCCTAATAGACCTCACAGAGCACCAACATTGGAAAAGTCCATTTTTTATTAATAGATTAAGCAAAAGTTGCTAAATAATGATGATGGCAATAATTATATAACGGGACAAAATACAAAATAAATTTTGAATCACATTAGAATGCAGAGGAAAATTCAATTTTCCAATTTCCACTGCCAAGAAGAGAAACTGCTGCCTGTTGGAATTCAATACAGGTCTGTATGTTTAACTGAGCCAATGAGCCCTGCGTGCTATAACTAAAAATAAAACAAATGCAGGACACCAGCACCGGCTGAGGGTACTTGCTTTGCCATGGGTATCTGGGCCCATGTGCTTCTTGTCTTTGTAATCTAAGTGAATTATCACTCCATTCACTCTATTATGACTGCACAGAGACTCTAAATATGTTTTGCTCAATTATGAATTTTATTAAGAGTAAAATACTGCGCTCCTGACTTTAGAACTGCTTTGCTAACTCTCCATGTCTTGTGTGGTCAGCAGCTTTCCCCTGTCATGACACAGGGACTCAATCTGCAGGTTGCACTGTGCCTCTTCCAGCCCTGCAGTCTCAGGTGCCCTGTGTGCTCCAATCACAGAGAAAACTTTTCTGAAAATACTCAGCTTTTCCATCTGGGTGGCTTGAAGTATATAGAGGAGATTAAGGGTCCTCATCTTTAACTGTCCCCCAGGTAGCTTCTGATTGGTGCAAGTGGTGCTATGATGACCCTTGTGAACACAGTGTCAGCAGGCAGACAGTGAGCTTGTCACCTCTCCCGTCAGTGGCTTGGCTTCCTCCCTGTTACCGTTCCACGTTTCAGACACCACTTCTGATTGGAGTTTGCACAGATCCCCCTGAGATGCACTTGCAGGAGTTCTCTGTGCGGGGCACTCTCAGGTGAGTGCCCTTACATTTCTGCTGGAAGGTGAGTAACATTTCAGGCATTAACAAAAGTGAACACTGAGCCTGGAGAGATTTGTTACATTGTCCAAGTTACACAGTACAGATTCAAGGGATTCGCCATGCACATGCACAGTGTCTGCACCACATGCTGCTGAGTGTGTCTCTTTCCAACTGCACTCCAGACCACAGAATATTTCTGCCACTTATGCTGCCTCAGGAATTATCTGATTAAGGTGCTGTGTTTTGTTTCTTGAGAACAATATGGACCCTTCTGGGTTACTATTTTTATAAGCAATAAATAAGATACATGCTTTTAAAAAAACTTGTGAAAGCTCATACAAGGTAGAGTCAGTTGCAGGTAACTACTTGTCTCAAATTTTATACCAAATAGCTCTGTGATCTTAATTCTCATGTTGATACTCAGGATACCAGTGTTGGTCCAGTAAAAGTACCAATGTGCTTGAGAAAGAGTTTTTCATGAGCCAAGGACCAGCAGACTCACATTGCTCTACATTCCGAATGTGCCACATGGCTTACCAGAATGGATTCACCTTCTTCACCTTCTTTTTATGACCTTCATGCCTAACCTAGATTTTTTTTTTTTTTTAGTATTTGAGGATAAAAATTAATCCATCAATTACCCTTCTCTGGATTTTGAATATTCTAGAAATACACACTGGGCCTGACAGGAGGAATCCAACCCCACTTCTGTTTCGTTGCTGGTAAGTCTGGACTGAAGAATATTCTAACATCTTAGATCAAGAAAGCTGGCTGCAGCTCTCCTCACAGCAACGTTGTTGGGCCCTCAGGTTTATGCTGTGTCTATAGCACGTGCATGCCCTCCGTCTTTCTTCAAATATACGTTGAGTGTCTCGTATGTGCTTGGAGCTCTTGTGTCCATCCATCTTATACAGGAAGAGCAAAGGAGGCAGAACCCAGGCCTGTCAGAGACCTTCAGATCTTCAGTATGTTGGCCCAGCCCTTTGATGAAATTATATGATGGCAATAATTATATAACGGGACAAAATACAAAGTAAATTTTGAATCACATTATTATAAC
This sequence comes from Xerus rutilus, assembly GCA_028644305.1. Classification (NCBI taxonomy): domain Eukaryota; kingdom Metazoa; phylum Chordata; class Mammalia; order Rodentia; family Sciuridae; genus Xerus; species Xerus rutilus. Next base: position 176,921,232 of record CM053400.1, read on the forward strand.
AAACAGAATGATGATGAGGCAGCCTTAGTCGTGGTCATTTCATCGCTGTCCAAACGTTTATGGAGCATCTGTATTGAACCACACCAACGTCAAGGATGAAAGCCTTAATTAACTAAGGAATGGTGGCAGATTCCAGACCTGCAATAGGATTCCTGCAAGGCGGATGCCAGTTCTGATGCTCTCATGCTTCCTGTGGGGCAGCAGACTTAGAAAACACAAAGCCAGAGCTTGCTCCATGTGAAGCTGTGAGGCTTGGGGGAAATTCAGATGAGACTGGAAAATGCATTCTTCTTTAAAAGAGAAACATGGCGCCATGGACATCTGCCCCTCACCAATGAGGAGAATTGTAGGAGCTTCTTATGTGCCTCAGAGAGGCAAAAAAAAAAAAAAAAAAAAAAAATTAGAAGAAGGAGCTAAAGCTGATTTTGAAATAGATTTCAGAAAAAGAAACTGTTTCATCCAAATGCATGTTAAGCCCATGGAGCTTTATTGAAGGAGCTCCTGATCACAGTGAGCTCCTCTGGAGGAGGAAACCAGTTGGGTCACAGCAAATTTGTTCCCAGAGGGCTCTGACAGAAGGTCAGGAGATGGCATTAAAGGAATTAATGGATGAAAACAACACTGTCTAAAAGAAGAAAATTCAAAACAACACATGCTTTATCCCATTTATGTAATTTGAAAAAGAATAAAAACTAAATTATAATCATATATGAGTATATAATCAGTGTTCCATTTTATGCATACTTCAGTGTGTACACATGCAAACATGTACATCTATGCATATTTCATTCCATTTTAACTCTGTACAAATTATAATTCATTATTATAACTTTTCATCCATCATAAGTCCTTTGACATGCGACACCTACGGGAGAGTTAGAACACGTGCATTTCCAAGGCCAATGTGTCCCTTTCAGCTGTTCTCATTGGTTCTTGTAGCCTGAAACAGCACAGTTCTGTTCATACAGTAGATGATCAATAGATGTCTGCCAAATTTTTAAATAATTTTATTTTAAAAAAAACAGATGAGTAGGAAACTACAAATTTCTCTTTAAAAACTAACTATAACAAGTTGTTTTGTCATTTCATCCTTCGGTGGACATATATTCCCCTATGAATTAGCAACCTACACCAATAAAACTTCCTAGTCCCTGTTTTATAACATATTAATTCAAGTAGAGAGGAGATCTATACATGGTACTCCTAAGAGTTCGTATTGATTGCAACTTCACGGGTCAAATATTATTATAACAAACAGAATGATGATGAGACAGCCTTAGTCGTGGTCATTTCATCGCTGTCCAAACGTTTATGGAGCATCTGTATTGAACCACACCAACGTCAAGGATGAAAGCCTTAATTAACTAAGGAATGGTGGCAGATTTCCAGACCATTGCACTGTGGCCATGATGCAAGAACATAGTTTACAAGACACAAAGTTGAAGAAGAATAGTAAATACATTAATGTAAACAAAATCTGTATTGGCTGTTTCCCCCAGACTCCTTTTGCACCAAGGCAATGGGGAGATATAAACAATTACATGGTTACTACAGCCTGGATCACCCTTAACAGCTAGTCAGGTGTTTTCTTCTGGCTCAGAAGTAGAGGGAGTGTGAGTTTGACTTTGCAAATATTCATCAATCGTGGCAAACATTCTACCAACTGAGCTATATTCCCAGCCCTCACGGGTTTTGTAATCTCCCATGCAGTTGAGATGTTGAGTGATTACGCCTATGAATTTAGAAGTTATCCAGCATCGAACATTGTCCAGAAATATTCTGAACTACCATTTTCTTCCTCCTTTCCTTTCCTGTTGTCTTCTTCCTTTCCTTCATTCCTTCCTCCCATCCTTCCTTCCTTCTTCTGATTTTAGAATATTTCATCATGATGAAATTTAAATTGAAGTGACCTGAACATATTAAAGACAATGACATAAAAGAATAAGTAAGGAAAACCACTGAAGAAAATACTAAGAAATAAAAATAACTTCATGTTTATTTATAAACATACTATAATATGTATATCTCCAGTAATAAAGAATGGTTGTATAAGTTAGACAAAAGCAACATAATGGAGATATCCAAAGGAGGTATCTGAATAAATTTTATGGTCACAAGAAAATGTGTGTTAATTGAAAAATAAGCGAAGAATTGAGCCTTGAAGCTTTGTGCACAGGTTGAAAATAATTATACATAAGTATAATTATAGATATGAATATATGACTGAGAATGACTTTTTTAAAGTAGAAGATATACTGCCAATTTTTATAGTTTTTAATCCCTAGAAAGTAGAAGAGCATTGAGTTTGAAAACATAGTTTATAATACTTATGATTGAATTTAGAATAAGAAAAATTTGAACCTCATAATTAAAATAAATTATATAATGATAATGATGAGTATGTAATTTAAAACAATAAGGCGTTTTAAATTTGAAGTAGCTCAATGACTCAATTTATTTTAAATTCATTCTTTTTTTCCAGAAGTTGAGTTGACAGATTGCACACCTGCTCAATCAGAGGCAGCCCTGAAAACAATATCCTGCCCCCTAGCCTGAGCTCTGAGTTCTCATCAAATCTAGTCCAATGTGTTGTCTGAGGAATGCCCTTGGAAACTCATGCAGGAGGACACTGCGAGGTTCTCTTTTGCACCCTATTTGTAATGGAGGGACTGGCCGGTGTACCCTAGACTAGATGTGTGTTATCAGGAAGGATGTTCCTTTTTCCTTTGAACTCCTTCTTAAACAGCACACATGGTCCCTGTGTGCAGATGTAGTTAGGGCTACTTGCTGAATTACTTAGAGGGAATCTTAACATGAAATAAATGCAGAAGGAAATGCCACCCACCTGTGATATTTATACAGAAAATTAAAATCAGCATCAAAGGTAGGCCTGCTGCAAGGTAAGCTTCCAGCTCTGTTGGGGGTGTAGGATAAACCATATACTTTTCATATTCAGAAAATAGCATTTTGACTGTTTTTCCCCATAGGGAATTTGTGATTGAATGTGGAGTTCAGAGTAAATGCTAAGTCTCTCTACCTATCAACCTATCTGTCTGTCTGTCTCACTATATCTAATGCTGTGCATTTACTGAGAATGAAGACATCTCTAAATTTTTATTCAGAAAGAGATAGTGGGAGGATCAATTGGTTCTCTAGAGAAAGTGCAATAATTCAGTGAAGAAAATAAATAAACTCTCTGTAGTCCTAAGGAGGTAGCTGGATAAAGAGATAACCGGGTAGAGAGTGGTGTCTGTGGTGTCAGCGGCATTTACACAGTAGTGCTCAAACTAGAGCACAAAAGTAGCAGACTGGCGGAGTGCAGAGGTGCATGGGGTCCTTTGCCGTTCTGAGTGAAATGGAAAACTTATAGAAAGCAGAAAACAGGAACAGACACAGCAAGAGTGTCTCAGATTCATCATTTGCCATCAGATTGCCGATTTCTAATCGATTATTCACAATAGCATAGGAAACAGGTATCTGTGACCCCTGGTAACTGACAAACTGAGGCTCAGGGAAGTAGAGTACTTACCAGGGCAAGCCAGATCTGAGGCACAGCCTATGTCCTTTAGCCTCCAGAAACCTCCAATCTGGCAGTGAGGAGGTCAGGAATAACAAAAGGAGCCAGGCATGGAGGCCTTTTACCCAAAGCCAAGAACACCTACCTGCTCAGCCCCTGGGGCCATTGCCTATGCACATCCACATAGACTTAACTGGGTTTCAGAGGTGGAGAGTTGTAGGTGCCTGCTCTAGAGTCTCAAGTCCACAACTTGAGCAGCTTGGGGGTGCAGCTTGGGCTGTGTGCGTTTGTGTCTGTGTGTAACCAACTCCCCAGGGCCCTCTGATAAGCAAGTTTGAAGATACAAGGCACAATTTTCTAAAGTGAGACATTTTGTGAAGAAAACAAGCTTCAGAATGGCTAAATGGGATCACATGGCTGTTTCCTCCTGACTGTTAAATCATTTTAACCTCCTGTACCTCAGTTTTCTTATCTGTACAGAGAGAAAAATAGAACTTTTCTGCTGTCTTGAAGTGAAAAATATAGTACATTATATGTTGACTTAATAGGGGGACTTCATACATATATATGTGTGTGTATATATATATATATATAATTTTCTTAAAAATGTGTTTTAATCATAAGGAGATAGTTGACAAACTCGAATTAAAGGATGCTCTACAAAACTCAGCATCATGAAAGAGAAGAATTGAAAGCTGTATCAGATTAAAAAAGGAAATAAAGACATGGCAATTAAACGCAATACCTAATCCCGAGTAGGAAATTGGGTGAGGAAAAACGATGCTGTAAAGGGAATTAATAAAAACCCCGATGATATTTGAATGTAGATCACACTTAAAATATTAGAATTCTGAATGTGTTCATTTTCTGATTTGGCAGTCATACTGTAGCTCTACAGGTGTGTCTATCAACTGCAGGACCCTCTAAGCTCCCCTTTACAGAACTTGCTGCCCAGTAGCAGAGCCAACAACCTCTAGCCATCAGCTTCTTTAGGCTGTACTTCGGCTGCTAAAACCCCGCGCTACAGCATGAGGTCTTCTCCTTTTAGGGGAGGTCCAAACTCAGCAGCAGAGCCCACTGTGGTACAAACACCTGCGCCACTGGCTCAATGCATGGTACTCTGGTGAGTAATCCTCACACTAGGGCTGCCGGCAGACTGGCCAGACCACTTCACAGGGTGACTTCTTCCTCTGCCCACTGTTGCTTCTCCCATATTTCACTCAGAGTTGATGACCCAGATTATAAGTCTTGCACCCCCTAACTCTGTCTCCATGTCTCATTTCAGACAAGTCAATATGCAAACTTAGTATGAAAACAATTTGAGAAAAGAAGTGATAAAATTAAGTTTGGAGTTGTATAACAGGCAACGAAGATCACACCACTATTGGAACAGTCAAATACTCTTGCACCTTGCAGACAGAGGCTGTCCACTTGTTAAGACATCCATGTATGGAGACAGTTGTAGGTATGAGCACACCAGGTAGCCATTTCTTAGTGGAATGATTGCTCTACTGAAAGCCAAGGGAGCCTGGTGGGATATCCCACACCTGTAATCCAAGCAGCTAAGATGGCTTAGGCAGGAGGTTTGCAAGTTCAAAGCCGGTCTCAGCAACTTAGCGAGGCCCTAAGCAACTCAGTGAGACCCTGTCTAAAAATAAAATATTTCAAAAATGACTGGGGATGTGGCTCAGTGCGTCAAGTGGTTAAGCGCCTGTGAGTTCAATCCTTGGTACCAAGAAGAAAAAAAGTCAGCTCAGGGAAAGACATATAAAGGCATATATGAAAGCAGCCTCTTATCACCATTCATGGAAGGGCAGAAAAAATGAGGAAGAAAGCCAGAACTTAAACAACATGGTTAAATGAGAAGAATGGTTAATCATCCAATCCAAGGGCCATGTTATGCTAATGGCAAAGTCTCTGTAGAAAAATTTGGCACCTTATGCATTGGATGGGGACACCTGGATTCATTCCTCTGGAGATTTTGACTCCACAGACTCCTCTAAGTACACACACACACACACACACACACACACACACACACATAAACGCCCATCCTCACTGAGCATCGTGTTTCTTCTACCCCCCAAAGATGGTGTAGAGGAGAGAGGCCCAGCTCAGCAGAAGTTTCCTGTGGCTGGGTCTACAACCAGGGTTAAGTTGCTCCTAACCCATTTGGGGCTGTTTTCAGCCTGATCAGATAAGAAAAGCACTGTATTTCCAAGGAGTTGCAAGACCTAGCCAGCATGTTTTTGCAGGCCTGGGAAGAACATCCAAGCCTGGAAAACAAGGTACTTGATAAGGGGCACAAGACATAAAATTGGATTGGAAAAGTTTATTGGCTTGAGAGGGCTCTCTTGAAATATAGAAATTTAATGTTCTAGAAAAGATTTGGGAAATGAAGTGAACTCCATCTTAGGAGACACCAAGAAGCATGGAAAAGCACTGCCCTCTGGTGAGTGAAATGCAAGGTCTGCTGGGATGGATGAGAGGGAGCGTGGAAAGGCTCCAGGAGGGGGCATTCTGGAGCGTGTGCACTGTGCTTTTTACCAGGAGAACTTCAGGATGATGGCATTTCTTAGTAACATAATTTACAGAGGTTGCAAGAAATGTGTGGGCAGCAAGGCACAGCACCAGCCCTGAACTGTCCACTGGCATTTCTCCATGGGTCAAGCTTGACATTATAAAAGTTTGTCACAAAATCCTGCTTACTAATGACAATGGGCATGATAGAACACAGGACAGTAATGTTGCAGTGGCCTCTTAATTGTCAAAACCAGAAAGATGGCACTTTCACACTGAGCAATGAGTCCAGAGTGTCAGTTAAAGGGACCAGAGCCACAGCTCCTTGCAGTTAGAGATGGTTAATAGAATGGAGTATGAGATCCCGCATAACAATATCATGCCAACAATGGCTTTACAACTGACAGGGTGTGGGCACGAGCCAACGACCACAATACTCACAGACTTTATCCATACACACCAGCCAATACCTTCCGACCTGCTGGAACTTTGACATGAGCTGCGGAGATTGCAACTGAATTGCCACCATGGAGGCATCACTTTAGGGAGGAAGTATCATCCTGTATTATATGTTCTACCTGCAAGATATTCATATGTTCTATAACCCCGTTAGAAAAAAAAATCTAGATGCAGGAATCGAGAGAGAAGAGCACGACTTGTCCATCACATCTAATGCCCACAACACACTCTGCAGGATGCAGCCTCCTGGGCACATTTCCATGAAAGTCCCAATGTACATCCCACTAAATGACAAACTATGCTGCCTCCTGGGTACTTTTGCCTCCTTGTGTCTAGAAAATAGAGGGTTGAAAGAAGAGTTGTCTTAGGATGCTCTTACATGTTCAGAGCAAATTAGAGTATCTGTGGAACCAAACTTGGCTCATACCAATGGAAATGCACCCTGAGCTTCTTGGCTGATTCCTACTGCACCAAGTCAGCTGTAGATAATACAGAAAACTTGGACTGAGAGGATCATGGTGATGATCTTCTTTCCCAGTGAAACAGATGTGCAGAAGGAGAGACAGTGGCAGCAGAGGTAGCCAGTGGGATTGAGTTGCCATTTTCTCCAGAGCCCCATGCTTCATAGTTACACACCCAGCCTCAGACTTGGCAGCCAGACTTAGGAATGACCATTAGTAGGAAGAGTTCAAGGGAAGTTAAATTTGCTTAAGAAATTGTTACTTAGGTCTGTGTTTTTGCCATTTTGAAAGCAACACTAACAGCATGGAATACAGTGCAGGATCAAAAGTTTCTTCATCCATCTGTTGCTAATTAGAAAGAATGCCAAAAAACATAGGGTCACAGAACTCTCAGGAAAGAAAGTGAATAAAAAGGAGTATTCTAAGTACAGATCTAAGTAATACTCTTTTCAGTAAGTGGCTGAAAAATTCTGCAGTAATGAAGAATAACCTGAAATAGACACTACCCAGAGCACACACGAGCTGCAGCTTCACTCTTGTGTACTTTAATGATTTTTCTTGACACCTAGCACAGATATTGTCTTATAGAGACTCACCTTCTAAGATATTCAGTCTTTCTTTGAATAAACACCAAGCAAGTGCTTAAAGACTGTGCATTAACTTTATTTTCTGTGCTCTCGATGCTCTGGCCATCCAGGCCCTGAAAGCTTATGTTACTGATGCTCTGAAGGTCAGGCAATCCCTAGATTTAACATACTTGCCTGACCGGACTCACCTTTGATAACCAAAGGACTGATGCAGAATCCATACCCTTCACCTGCCTGCTTTTATGCAATTCTTCGCTCAGGGAAATAAAATTACTCCTGCTCTGATGACTCCAGGGCCAGGCTCCAGACAGCTAGAAGTGGCCTGCACAGGCGAAGGCCACCACAGCCATTCCAGCTAAGGAGCCCTGGTATCCACTGACTGCTTTGTTCCCCCAGTGAAAGCTCTTCATCTGCACTGGGTGCTTCCTGGGAGGCCCTGGGGTATGTGCTGTTTCTACAGAGCTGTTGAGCAATAAACACTTCCACCTTCCTGGCACAATCTTTTTGTATCTGTGTGTCTTACCAAACCCACTGAGAATAAGCATATAAATGTGCCACATTTTCAGAATAGCCTGATTTTTAAAAAAAACACATTAATAGGACAAAACACATATATTTTATAGAGAGATAGTGGCTAAGTAGACATTCTCCATGGGAATGTGGTATATTTTTAAAACTCTTTGTTTTGTACATTTTTCCTATTAATTTATCAACACTGCATTAGTTCTCCAATTAGTGGTGACTATGTAGAAAATGCCATGTTGGATCCAGAGGAGAAGAGAGAGTGTAGAGCAGACTTGGGCCAACAAAAATATCAAATTTAAAGGCTCAAAGTACAGAATACAAGTATGCATAATGTATGAGCAATGTCCTGCACAAAACTAACTAACAGAGGAAGTTTTTACTGACAGTCATAACTACAAAACATTTCCATGTTTATCTAATCTGCCAGAGTATTTTAAGCATACCTCTTTGTGACATTTATGAACATTTTCTCTAGTACTAAACCCACTAGTATGCAGGGCTGATGGTGTCTATAGAACACACTGAGCTCTTGCAGGCCAGGAGACAATACAGTGCTCTGAAAGATGCACATCAATCCAGGTGAGGATGACAGTTGAACTACTTATAGGCTCTGTAGTGTTGAGTGAATGACTAAATCATGTTCACCCTCCATTTCCTTCTTGGTTAAATGGGGAAAATAATATATCCTTCAATAGATCGTTGGAGAGATTAAATGAGAGAATACATGTAAAATGCATGAGATGTGCAGGTTCTCAATAAACCTCCAATTTCTTTTCCCTGCCTAGGAATCTCAGCTATGAGATGAGCAGTCTGTGTGTCCTAGATCTTCAGTAAAGTTCATCACATAAAGTCTTCATTACACACACACACACGAACATACGCTCACACCTATGTACATACATCTATAAAATTACAAGCAGACGCAGGGGGCATTGAATTAATTTTGTAATACATTTCACAATTGTTAAATCCTTTAGAGAGAAAGGAGAACCATGGATGCGGATGCATCGTGCAGTGTGGTGATGAATAACACAAGCACTCCTGGCTCTCTAGTGGTCCCCAGCATCCAGCATGGTGTTGAGAACACAAGACACATGTGACTTCATTGGGAAGCTTATGCTACCATTATTTCTTCCTGACTGAGGATGCTAAAGACAGAAAAGTTAAGGATTTTCTGAAGCTCATAGAACTAATAATTTTTTGAGAAAATATTTAAATCAGTCACTATGATCTTAGCATCCAAAATTGTAACACCTTTACAAATTCCATCACTTTCACATCTATGCTATGCTCAGATATGTCCCCTGGTTTTGCAAACTGTATAAAGTATTAAACACTGCATGGACGACGCTGATGGCTGGCTATTGAACTCCATTCATTCTGAGCTTCTTCTGCACTCTGCTGCAGGGGCACGTTCTAATTCTGTGGTTCTTCGTGCCCACACATAGCTCATCCCCCTTCTCTTCCAGTTGCAGAATGTACTTGAGCTTTTAATTTTGGTAAAGTTTGATTTATTATTTTTCCTCTTTGCTTAGTAGTTTTATGTCTCAGGTTTTATAAACACTGAAAAATGTTTGGGTATTCCTTAGCAATGAAGATGTTATTCCCCGTGTTTGTTATATATGTATATTTTTTACCTGTCACAGAAATTGGCTCAGCACCATTTAATAAAAATAATACTCTTTCCTACCACATTGCAAATCTACTTTTGTCAAAAATCAACTAACCATGTATGCACGGATCTCTTTCCACATTCCCTATTTTATTTCATGAATATTTTCTGGTTTTGCATCAATACTACACTATTTAAGCTATTACTGATTTAGAACAAGTCACACTATATCCAGCATTTTTTCTTCAAGATTATTTTGTTATTCTTTTTTCTTCACATTTCCCCATAACATTTGGAGTGACATTTTTCAGTTTCCACATACTTACACAAATATAGTCCAACAAATATTTTGACATATTTGTATTTATTCAGAGCATTTGGGTTTATTCAGTTAATACATAAAACTCAGAAAATTACTATATTTATAATATTGAGTGTTCCAATCCATTAACATACATAGAAAACATATGAAATAAAAGTTATGGAGGATTTACAGAGGTGCTACTATCTTGGAGATATCTACCTATCATCTATCTATCTCTCTATCATCTATCATTTCTATCTATCTATTTGTTTAATCTATCTAGTACTTTTTGTATCTTTCAATGTAGTGTTCTCCCATTTCTATTTTTAGATTTAGCTTTGGGGACTTGGTAATTTTGTTCCTATCTTTAGTCATATTATCACTAACATTGCAGATTCTATTACATATGCACACACATAGAAACAGAGTTGTTGGTGCTCTTGATTTTGTGCTCAGCAACCTCACTGACAGGCATTTTTAATCACCTGTCCTATGGACATTGCTAGGAATGGGGATGTAGAAACACAGAATGTGTATTCCCTTCCCTGGAATAGATGGGGAAGTTGTGTCCAGGAGGAAAGATGGAAGGAGCCCTGAGCTTGAGCCACTGAATTGCAGCAGAGATGCATTCAAGGAACTGGCGTGAGCTGAATGTTTGGTTCTGGTTTTATTGTAGCTAGGCTAATAGCACTGTCTGAAGTTTACACTAACCCCTTCCATCTGGACTTTTGAAGCCCTCCAAACTGACAACACGGATGGTCAGTTCCTTCTTTGGCCTAATGTTTTATTTTACTACATTTCTTCTACACAGAATGCAAACTCTCCAAAGATAGAGGATAATCTCTTGTTCACTGCTAGTCTCTAGTGCCTAGGAAGAGAAGATGCTCAATAAATATTTATGTTTACTTATTATATATTTGCTCCTTTGTTTCCTTCAAGAAGTCTATTCTGTCCCTCCATATTCAGTTCCAGCATCACCGTCCATGAAATCTTACTCTACTCAACAAGTAGAATTAAGAATTTTGTGTTTTTTTCCCCATAACTATATCCCCAGCTGTGGAAGATTACATGACATATTATAATAAAAATGTCAACAAATATATTCCTCTCTTCTATCACTTTGAAGAAATGCTCCCTTTCCTTTACTTACTGCTGCCCAACATGGTGCCTGATCCATGGTGCTGTCATCCCGAAAGCATAAATAAGTGAAAAATTAAATGAACAAATAAAAATCACTCCAATTAGTAGTCACTCAATCAGGACACAGCAGAGCCAATAAAGGAACCAATGACATATGGCTGTCAGGGCAGTTAGATGGCTGCACGTCCAGTTCACAGGCAACCTGGGGCACCATGCTGCTCCTGGCCTCCTCCTAGCACCAGTGTTCTCTGTCTTTGAGTCATCAGTGGAGGTTTCGTTATGTTTGTTCACACCTGCATCTTAGAGGAGTCCAAAAGATGCTCTTGTCTATGTGACTACATAAACCTCCTTCTTAGTAAGAGAGAAGTTCCTGGTCCCTGACTGTTCTCCCACAGGACATGGGCTGGACGATGTACGAATGACAAGAACACCCAAACCACATTATGGCCTCCCTACACATACCATCATGAGTCGCTGACATTTGGATCAGCTTTCTCCCAAAATACTCTCCTCCACTTCTCATAAGCCCCCGATAAGTAATAGGCTGAAATTCCTTAATAACTGAAGTCGGAAAGAGGATGGTAAGAGTAAGGACTGAGACCTATGACTGACCTTGTTGAGGGTAAAGGTCAAAAGCATATCTCTTAACCAAGGTTCCATTTTCTCTAAGGAATGGAGTTAAACAGATGCTTATACTTAGGATTCTTGAAAGTAGTAAAAACTATTTAGTTATGTGGTAAGTTTATCATGACACTGTCACCCTAGTTGGTAATCAGGGAAAGGCAGTTGTTGTTATTTACTATAATTAATGAATTCTTCCTCACTCTTTCTCTACTACTTTCTCGATGGCCTCCTCTGTCCTCCTTCATCCCAGAGTCAGTCCTGCGTCACAGTCTGTAACACACCACCCCACTACTACAGCCTGTTTCCACACCTCTGACCTCACATCCCTGCCCTCACGTCCTCTGCAACTCTGCATAGCTACCTACTTCTCTTTACTCAGATGTCTCATTCTGTTCTCAGTTTGGATGTCACTCACTCCAAGAGGCTCCCATGGCCCTCTATTTTATTGAATTATTTTATATATTTCAATGCATTTCATGGGTCTTTTCCTTTATTTACATGTTTAGTTTTTCCATTTTGCACAAGAATTGACAGGCTTGAAGGTTAATACCCTTAAACACTAGTGAGTCCCCAAGAACTATTCCTGGTATGCACACCCCCCCCCGCATTCACAGGCACACATATGCAGACTTGCAGTCGAGTCAGATGAGCAGCATCAGGTGAGTGTTAATTGGCTGAAGAACTTGTTGTCTACAGTACCTGAAAGTGATGCCATCATTCGCACAAGAGTGTTGCACCCACTCATTCTTTTTGTTTCTAAATATTTAAAAATATTTATTTTTTCTATTGAAATTCTTTTTTATTGTTTTTTTTCATATACAGATGACAGCAGAATGCATTGTGATATAATTATATAAGCACGTAATATACCTTATTCTATCTAGAGTCCCATTCTGATCAATGTACATGGTGGCGAAATTCACTGCGTTGTTTTCATATACATACATGGGAAAACTATGTCGGATTCATTCTATTGTCTCTCCTTTGCTTACCCCCTCACTTCTCTCCATTTCTCATTGTCTGATCTACTGCACTTCTATTCTTCCCCTCGCCCAGCCCCCTCCCTTATTGTGAGTTAGCTTCCACCCATCAGAGAAAACATTTGACCTTTGGTTTCTTGGGACTGGCTTACTTCACATAGTATGATAATCTCCAGATCATCTACTTTCTGGCAGAAGTCATAACGTAGCTTTTCTTTATGGGTGAGTAATACTCCATTGTGTATCTATACCATATTTTCTTCATCCATTATTCTGTTGAAGGGAACCTAGGTTGGTTCCGTAGCTTAGCTATTGTAAATTGAGCTGTTAAGAACATTGATGTGGCTGTATCACTGTAGTATGCTCATTTTAACTTCTTTGGATATACACCAAGGACTGGGATAACTGGGTCAAACGGTAGTTGTACTCCAAGCCTTCCATAGTGGTTACACCAATATGCAGTCCCACCAGCAATGTAAGAGTGTACCTTTTCCTCATATCCTCACCAACATTTATTGTTGTTTAAATTCTGGATAATTGCCACTCTGGAGTGAGATGAAATCTTAGTGTAGTTTTAATTTGCATTTCTCTAATTGCTAGAGGGGTTGAATTTTTTAAAATATATTTGTTGTTATTTAGTGTCTGTTCAGTTCCTTTGCTCATTCATTGATTGAATTATGTAGTTTCCTTTTGGTATTAAAGTTTTTGAGTTCTTTATATATTCTAGAGATTAATGCTCTATCTGAGGTGCAGGTAGCAGAGATTTTCTCCCATTCTGTAGGCTCTCACTTTCACACTCTTGATTGTTTACTTTGTTGCAAAGAAATACTTTATTTTGATGCCATCTCATTTATTGATTATTAATTTTACTTTTTGTGCTTTAGAGATCTTATTAAGGAAGTTCACCAGAAAACTTCTAGAACTCGTAAATGAATTCAACAATGTAGCAGGATATAAAATTAACACCCATAAATCAAATGTATTCCTATACATCAGTGATGAATCCACTCAAAGAGAGTCATTAGGAAAAATACCCTATTCACAAAAGCCTCAAAAAATACATGGGAATCAATCTAACAAAAGATGTGAAAGACCTCTACAATGAAAATTACAGAACACTAAAGAAAGAAATTGAGGAAGACCTTAGAAGATGGAAAGATCTCCCATGCTTTTGTATAGGCAGAATCAATATTGTCAAATGACCATACTACCAAAAGTGCTATACAGATTTAATGCAATTTTCACCATTCTTCATAGAAAGAGAAAAAGCACTCATGAAATTCATCTGGAAAAACAAGAGGCTCTGAAAAGCCAAAACGATCCTTAGTGAAAAAAATGAAGCAAGAGGCCTCACAGTACCAGAGCTAAAATCATACTGTAGAGCTATAGTAACAAAACCATCATGGTATTGACACCAAAACAGGCAAGAAGACTCATGGAACAGGACAGAAGACACAGAGACAAAGCCACAAAGATACAGTTACCTCATATTGGACAAAGGTGGCAATGATACACTTTGGAGGAAAAAGAGAAAAAAAGCCTCTTCAACAAATAGTGCTGGGAAAATTGGAAATCTATATGTAGAATGAAACTGAACCCCTGTCTCTCACTCTGGACAAATCTCAACTCAAAGGGGATCAAGGACCTAGGCATTAGACTAAAGACACTGTGGCGACTAGAAGAAAAGGTGGGCCCAACTCTCCATCACATCAGCTCAGGTACCAACTTTCTTAATAAGCCCAATATTCTTAAAAAAAAAATTAAAGGAAAAATTTACTTGTATGACACTTCTATCAAAAATTCAAAATTTTCTTCTAAGGCACATGGAATTAGACAATTGCTGGATAAACACTAGAAAAGGAATTTCTACATGTAGAATCTATTTCTGAAATAATTTGTTGAGTAAGGTCTCTCCAGTATTTTACCTTGTCTTAGATTCTTAAAAACTCATAAAACCTTATCAATTTTTTAAAATGACACATACTCCAAAAGTCTTTCATTAAAATAGTTAGGAATTGATTTCCTTTTCTCCAAATGCTCTGATAGAGTTTCCACTGCCTCGTTGTGTGTCTGTGGGCTCTGCTGCATGTGACCTGCACTATTGGAACACTCCTTCCCTGGGCTGGAGAACAGTCCTCATGAGGACCCACAGAACAGAAAAAAGCCAACAGACATGGGGAATTTGATCTCCCATTGAAATCGAAATCTGGTGAACTATTTACTAGGTTCATTATGTCCTTCTTGTGTATCACGAACTATCCATACATTATTTCTAAACCACATAGACCCAAGGTTCAAAAAGATTCATTTTTTAAAAATTTTATTTCATGGTTGCAGAGATTAAAACTGAAAGATGAGAATACACACTCAGGGTGATGAAAGGCTGTGCAATGACCAGGTTTGAACTCAGGTTTGCGATTTCCAAGACTCCAGGCTTCTCTATGTGAGGTTGATATTAACTCCTAGTGATAGAAAAAAAAAACAATTATTCATAAAACATTTTTAAATATTTTACACTTTAAGTTAGAAGAACTGTGTCTCAGTATTTTGAATAATAAATAACAGGGTGATGAACATATTTCACTTGAATATGAAGCAAGTGTTCTTTTATCCCTAGTGTGTATCCCTAGTACTTATCATTTACACTGCCTAATTCAATAAGCATGTCTCACATTTGTTTCTTGCAGCTTAGCATAATATTTTGTGTCATAATTATAACTTAATCATAACTCTGGCTTATTAAAAACTGACAAGACCTAGCTGTTAATACTCTTAGTTTTTCCCCTAACTATTTGAAACTTATAACTTTCACCATTTAAACCAATTTTTAATCTACTTCCTTAAGGAGGAATCCTAGTCTGTTGTTATGTGGGCAAATGTATGAAAATACTCAAGTGAACCAATGGAAAGCTTCCAGTTTACATTATAAATGTTCAATTATCAGGTGCAAGTATTGACCACAGGCCAGGGGAGGTAAAAATCATCCATCTTTCTGTGGATCATGTTTTATAAACTAAGGCAAACATATCATATATAGGAATGTGATGAGCCAGGCATGGTGGCTCAAGCCTGTAATCCCAGCACTTTAGGAGGCTGAGACAGGAGAATCGCGAGTTCAAAGCCAGCCTCAGAAATGGCAAGGCACTAAGCAACTCAGTGAGACCTGTCTCTACATAAAACACAAAATAGGGCTGAGGATGTGGCTCAGTGGTCAAGTACCCCTGAGTTCAATCCCTGATACACTCCCCCAACAAAAAAAAAGGAATATGATGGATGGTACTAGATGGTGTATGTATTTATAAAGAATCCCAGTTAATAAATGTGGCATTCCTATGTAGTTTTTTCCTTCTTTTGAAAGCCTGTGGTGTGTTATCTGTGTCTTTCTTGTGACATCTTCCTACTCTGCCTCACCTATAGTTAAGTGTTCATGTAAAGTATGAAGGAGACAGAAAACTTAAATTTGAACTGTATCAACTCTGCCAAGTGTTGACTGTATGACCCTGTGCTAGATAAGTTATCACTGAACCTCAGTAGCCTTCTGCAGAAATCAGAGTTGCTATTTGAACTAGAAGTATGTGTGTGTTTGAATTTATGTCTGGAAAATAAGAGAAACGTCTCACATCCTCCACCAATATCTAAATCAACTAAAGATGAAACTATGGCATATTTATCATTATCTTTGTGACTGCCACAATTACTGCAAAGGCAGAAGAAAGGTGATTACAATTCCCAAGAGAATTCAGTGTTATTCTACTTAGAATATTTTACTGTAGCATCAGAGCCTCAACCTCTCCTGTAGTAAACTGTAGCCTTTCTTCAAAAGGCAGAGCAAAATTCTCTACATACAGAGTCTGCATCATTTGTCTGATTTGGCTCTATCATTGAGTTCTGCCATCTGAGGATTTATTCTTTCCTATTTATTCTTCAATATAATATTTTCTCTTAAACTATCTTCACATTTGCCAATTCTGATTTTTGATATGTTCAGTTTGCTGATGAACATTTTCAAAAAAAATTAAATTTTAGATACTGTGACACAACACACTTGTATGTTCTTGTATGTTCACCGTGACATCTGGAATATCTGTGGGATGGCTGGATTGTTTGTTCTCCTCACATGTTTGGGTAACCTAGCCTTCTCACATGTCTAGTATGCTGTTTAAATTTGCCAGACAAAAGTCTGAAAGAACCACACAGCACATAGATGTTTTATTATTCCTTCTGGTGGGTAGATAGGATGAAAGACTCATCCCCAACAATGCCCTAGGGTTTGAGGTGGGTCTTGGTTGGCATGGACTTTTATTTTCAATCAGATTCATATTACTCCTTACTCATTCCTCAAGTGAAGACTTCCTGAACTTTTTATTAAGAACCTGGCTGATTTTTGCATCCTGAACCCTAAAATTCTGCCTTAAGAAAATTTTACCTTAGCTCTTAACCCCTAGCTCCAAAGTTATAAAACCTCTCAGACATCTAAAAGAGAAAAATTATGCTAATTTCAGACCTCATTCCACTTCTAAGTGCCATGAGAGTACCAGAAACTGTAGTCTGCCTCTCTGGTGGAGTTCCCCAGGTTCCTGCATCACTAAATAATTCACAAATTGTCGTATGGGATGATTTAGACTACATTTAGAATTCTCTAGTTTCTGATTTTCAGTCGCCTTCAACAGTTGCCCAAAGAACTTCTGGTTTCTCTTGACCAAGCCTAATTTTCAGTCCAAACACAATACCGACAAAGGACCCCAAGGGAACATTGCTACAGAAAATCAGCTGACCTAGGAAGGTTGTTTCCCTGCCTTGCTCTTTGTAACTTCTTCTTTTGAGAAAGTCTTAAGCTTATAAAATAATTACAAATAACTAAAGTCAATTTTTGATCCTCAGTTACTCCCGGGTCTTTTCCTGGATTGAAAATAGAGAGGTATAAAGGGTATTATTAGACCATATGGAAGTATCTGAATGTGGAAAGTATTTTAGATAACAAAATTATATCACTGTTGTTATTATTAACAATGACGTGTGTTATGACGTCATGTCACAGTTGTGTAGGAAAATGTTTTAGGACGTGCTGATGTAGCTAGTAATGACCTGTCTGGTAGCTGCACAACTCCAGTGGTCTCGAGAGGCAGAACACAATTTCTGTATAAATATGACAAAAGAGTGCAAATATAGTAAGATCTTTTCCCTATATTCATCAAAATACATGCATCCATAGAGTAGTGATCAAAATTACAAAAATAACCATAGTATAATAGCTGAAGTACTGTTTTTTTCTTTCCATAAGCTCTTCACTTAAGTCCTTTTTGATGGCCCAGAATTCAATACAGGTGATTCCATAAGCATTTATGCTGTCTTTCCCCCTCTGCCAGTTTTCTCAGTTTTCGTCTTTCGGACTTTGTCAGTTTTAGAACTTATTGTTCAGATATTTTATAGATTATCTCTAAATTTGGGGTTGTTTGTGGCTTTCACAAGATTTGTCCAGGGTTCTGAGTTTGAGGGAAGAATACCAAAGAGGTAAGGTGTTCTCATCACTTCAAACCAGAGGGACATGACATCAGCATGGCTGTCTTGACCATTCGTGGAGGTAGCCTAAGCTGGGGTGGAGATGGCTGTTAACCTATGGACACATGAGTGTCTACAGTGGATTATCTGTCATCTCTCCATCTTTCACAGCAAACATGAGTTGCATTGCTAGATCTCACTCTAATCCAGCCTCACAGGGTTCAGTCTATCTTCATTTATTTATTTTAAACTCCTCACCCCAATAGTGGAATCCAGCTTTCTATAATGTATTTACTTATTTGTTCATTTTTTGTATGCATGTAATCTAGTTTCAGTATTGTTAAATATGCACCTCTGCAAGACGCACATTCCCTAGGGTACTGTGTGCAGGTATGTTGGCTGTCACTTTATCATTCTCTGTCTTTTCTTTTTCAGAGCAATTACATGACTCAGTGGTGATACAGATAAATTCATTTGTCCCAGTTTCTTTTCCATCTTTTCCCAAAGTTTCAGTTGATTTTTCCTCTACTTTATATACCACAAAATCCGATTTTTGTCTCTGTGTGTGGTGTAACATGTACCATAGGATGGCCCCAAGCATCTCTGCATCACCTCTGTACCCTGAGTGCTCCTATCTCCTTGAGTGTGACCCGAACTTACTGACTCAATTCTAATGAATAGTCCACTTCCTCTATGGAAGTTCCTTTTAAAACTAAGTTACCAGATATCCATGGACCCTGTCCTGGGTATCCTTCCCTCGGCTCTGTTTCAGAGTCCTTATTCTGGCGGGAAGCCAGCTCCCATATTATGAATGGTCCTATGGAGTGAACCACATGGCAAGGACCTGACAGATTCAGTTAATAGTCACTGAAGACCTGAGGCCTTTCAAAAATTATGTAAGAATGAATGAGTTTAAAAGTTATATCCTTGTGCCTCAGGCTATCCCAACAATCACCTGCATATTAGGAAATAAAAGGACAAAATATGATCTCGGCACTTATTTAATACCAGATACTGTTATTAATAGCTTGTATTTGGTTCCTATGAAGGTCAAGATTGTGTGGAATGCAGGAAGGTAGGCAAAATGCTGAACGTGGTCATGTAATACTGTTTCTTAATAAATGTTAGGAAATATCACTAATATATTTTCACTAATTCAATGGTTATGTGCTCATATGTGCCAGACACCATGATAAGGCTGCTGGCACAGCACTGGGGTTATAGCAGGGTGGCTAGCTTTGCCTATATGTACTTACAAGTCAAGTTGAAAGACTAGACATTGAATAATTAATTAACAAAAAATTGTAGCATTAAGATAAGTGAAATATAAGATGCTTGCCATAGATGCTTAACATCAAATTCTTGATCAATAATCCACCATTGGTAGGCTAAATAAAGAGAGCGATGTTCAACTAGCTAATGGATACTGAGCAGGGAGTGAGCTTTGCCTTGTTTTCGGAGCCATTCTCTACAAAGCTCTCTCTCTGTCTCTGTGATGGTGACAGTTGGCTCATTGTGAGAAGCACAAAGATGAACAAGAAAAGGACCCTATTTAAAGAAGCTCAGCAACTAAGAGAGGGGAACAGGACATTCTGCAATTAAGCAAGTAGACATCAAAATGATCTCAAATCACAAAACCTCAAAGTGTGAAGGATTTCAGATTATAGTTCTAGAATTGTAATTATAAATTTAAAATGGTTCCTGATCCAAGTTAAGGAAGCATGGGACTATCTTTTTTATTGCTCAATTTGCAACATGAAAGGAACAGAAGTTCAATTGTATTCTCTTTAAAAAGGAATGGAAATATTTGATTCTTTTTACTTAAAATATCTAAGGTTTAAAATAAGTTTTTGCTATTTAAAGTGAAAAGCTTCACTGTTACTTGGAAAATATTTCTAATGCGAACTACATGCCCGAAAAACAAAGTTTTGCCCTCAGATTAGAGTAACTAACTCACCCAGATTGCCCAGGGGACAACTTCAGCTCCTAGCTAGTCTGGACACATGGCCACCCCACTTTACATGCATTTTTAGTTGCACTTGAAAAATCTCTAATAAGAAATTCTGTATATTATAAAATGATACGTTATGCAAAGATGCTATCTAGCTAGGAAAACTAAGCCAACCTTGGATCTGCCTTTACTTCCAGACCTCTGAGAGTAGATAAACTCACAGACCAGAACAAAATCCCCTTGTCCAGAGAGCTTTACCAAACCATTCTGAACATTGAGAAATTCCCTAGAAAGGATCTCTGCAGTATGGAAATGACTTAAAACTTAAAACTTTCCCTCTGAAAGGCAGACTGAACATTGCATTGGTTGTAATATAAAAGTCTTTACTTACAAAATTAACTTTAAGAAATTATTTAGGTAGTATTTTTATCTTCCTTTTGTATTTGTATTATGACTATAATTTAATATATCTGCCAAATACTATGCTTGGACATGAATTTGTGAATGAATAAAATATCAGAAACATTTAAAAACAGAGAAAGAAAGAAAGAATGAACGAATGGACAAACATAAGGTATTCCATGGGCTGCTAGGTTGCTAATTTGTTTTTAGCTCATTTTGGATAAAACTGGATTAGTAGATTGAGAAATATGTGCCACTCAGATTAGTTTTTAATTATTATTTATTTTAATTGTACAATTGCATGTGACACCATGTGATAATTTGATACATATATTGTGTGCAATGATCAAATCAGTATAGTTAACATTTCCATTTATTTAAATACTTATTAATTTTTTTGTAATAGGGATTATACCCAGGGGTGCTTAAATACTGAATTACATCCCTGACCCCTCCATATTTTATTTTGAGACAGGATCTCTTTAAGTTGCCTGGGACCTTTGTAAGTTGCTGTGGCTGGCCTTGAACCTGCAGTTCTCTTGCCCCTGCCTCTGACACTGGGATTACAGGGCTGCACCACCATGCCTGCCTTAAAATTTTTGACTGACACATAATAAATGTAAATATCTATTGGGTCCAATTTGGAAGAAATCTTATAATTTACAGGTTATACAAAAATTCCGAGGAATCTGAATGTCCATGGATGGGTAGCTTTGTGCATATTAAGATTAGTAATCTTTAGGAATATTGGTAAAGTGACTAAAATTATGCCAACTGGATAAAAGGATGTACTAATTAGTTCAATAACAGAGGATTAATCACAAGATGGGCCATTGTCCTTCTTATGTTTAATTGCTGTAGATTACACCCTTTCCTTTCTTCATATTACAAATTTGTCATTTTCCCTTTCACTCACTCATTTGGCCTGTACTGTCTCTTTATTGAGATGCTACAGAAAGGTTTCAGGCTAAAAATTCCATTTTTATTATACATCAGCAGGGAGAACTTAGATAAGTTAGTATTCTCTGAAATGCCAAAAGATTGAAAATAAATATGAAATAATATGCAACTTGCAGGCCTCTCCTACTACTCATTTTCAAACAACCTTTAAAAGTTGAGGTTAATTTCAATCATATTTTAATTTGTGAAATTACATTATTAATTCTAATTTTCAATCAAGATTCCAATTTATTTGTATTTCATCACTTTAAGATAAATGTTATGTATTTTAAATTCCAAAGTAAATGCATATTAAAGTATATTATATGTGATGCTTCCTTAGCTCCTGACACAGGAAACACCTCCTGCCACTGACTTTCTTCTTCCCTGCCCCTCCAATTGTATATTATATATAATTATATACATTATATGATATACTTATATACATGTATATATAAATATATATATAAATTTGAGGTTTGAGAGGAAAAGAGAGCAATTCTGTCCTCCCCTCTTTCCTGCTCTCTCCCTGGTGGAAACCACCTTCCCCAATCCTGTGTCTTCTTCACACCTCATGGCTGTCAGTATTTTCCTTTAGGATTCCACTGATGTAGGTGTCCCTGGACCTCTCCACAGGGATGAACACCTGTCACTTGCCTTTACCACAAGCCGAGCCTCTCACTCATTGCCCTCATTCGAATTTTATGGATGTTTCAGTCAGCTTTTTTGCTTCTCTGACTAAAAGACTTGACAAGAACAATTTCAGAAGAGGAAAAGTATATTTTGTTGCTCATGGTTTCAGAGGTCTCCGTCCATAGACAGCAAGCTCCATTCCTCAGGGCTCGAGGAGAGGCAGGACATCATGGCACAAAGGCACAGCAGAGGAAAGCAGCTCAGGATATCACAACAGGAAGAAGAGAGAGAGAATCCTCTCCCCAGATACAAAATACACCCCCCAAATGCATGCCCCCAATGCCCACTCCCTCCAGCCACACCCTACCTGCTTCCAGTCACCACTCAATCCAATCAGGGATCCATTGATTAGGTTAAGGCTCTCATCACCTATAAACCTTCTTGCATTTTCTTACACATATGGTTTTGAAGGTCACCTAATACCTAAACCATAGTGATGCATTTGTAACTTACAAATTTTTTATCTTAAAAATATTCCTCTTTCACTAGAACTTGAAGCACACAAGCAGGGACTACACTGCTCATGTGTCCTCCTGCATGTCAGACCCTGTCACAGGGCTCCCAAATGATAGGTGTTCTAAATGTAACTTGAAAATCAAAACACGAATCAGTGAAATCTACAATAAAGAACAACTGACATTCAGAGAGCTGAACTATTCAAAGTCACACTTGGTCATACACACCTGCAGGATCCAGAATGTTACCTGATACATTGTTTGCTTTTCAATATGAGAACTACCAGGTGATTCAACAATCCTAATTCTGGATATATGTCTCATGGAGATGAGGTCCTGTCTGGGAGACATCTGCACTCCCATGTTTAAGGCAATATTACTCACGATAGCCAAGGCATGGAATCAAACCCTATGACCGCTTATCTCTCTACCTGCCCACCTATGTATACACGCAATGATGCACTATTCCTCCTTAAAGAAGATAATCTTGTCAGAGCCCAATAGTAGTCATAGGGTCTGGGAAATTGTGGTGCTGGGGAACTATTTATCAAAGGATACAAAATTTCATTTAAGAGGAATAAGTTCAAGAGATCTATTATATAATAGGGTGACTAAACTTAAAAACAATGTATTGTATTGTAAATAAATGCTAAAAGAAAAGATTTTAAGTGTTCTCACCACAAAAAATAATGTGTATAATGAATAGGTTACTTTCACTTCACAATGTATAATCTATCAAAAGTTTGTGCTGTATACTGCAAATATGTTCAATTTTTATGGTCGATGGAGAAATAAATTAAAAAATCAAAAAGGTTGAAAATGAAATGTGTGAAGATAATAACTACAGATAGCCTTATTAAACTTCCTGATAAATGAATTTTTAGGGCATGTAAGTCTGAGAATATACCCATTCCTAAAATTCTCAAGTCTATTTTCCACTAGTCCTTGAGCCAAACTACACAAAAGCAATTATCACATAATTTGTTGATTCCTTTCCCAAGTGCATGTTTGCCAAACACTCCCCATCAAAGGTTTCATATGCATTAAATATTTATGCACAAGCTGTTACTAGGAATCCTGAGTATATACTTTGCTTTTAGAATTAATCTATTTCTAATTTTTTAATGCAATGTAATTAGCTGAATTGCTCTTAGAATATAATCACTTGTTATATATTTGAATAGTTAATCATGGTTTGTGGAAATGTGACTGGTTTATAATTATCTAGGATCCTGAAGTATTCTCTTTGGCTAAGAGTTGGATTGAACTTAGTGGCCAGTTACATAGAGTCATTAGTTTTATGCAAAAAGTCATTCCTGGAAATACTTCAATCAAAAGTGAAAGTGGTGTTTTGAAGGAAATCCTTTGGTCCAGGCCACATTTACAGGTGGGGCAGGGCAGTGACTGATACATTCTCACTTAGGTGGCTGGATGAAGTTATTGTGGGCCTCTGTCCAGATTATACATCCTGATTTCCTGAGACTAAAAAATACCATGTGGGTCAAGAACTTCTCGCTATTTTTTGATGCTTTGCTTGGCTTTGTTTTTGGAATAGAGCATATGCTAAACCAGGCTAACTGATACTAGTTCTGACTCCTTCCTATTTGCACCAAGATTTATAATGCTCAAAGTAAATCCACACAATGCTTCCCTACTAAATTTTTACTAGGGCAGAATAATGGTATCAACATCCTCAATTTACAGCTTTGCAACTGAATAGAGGTTTGAAGAATATCAGTGCCTGCCTGAAGGTTAACACTTTGAAACTTTCCTAGACAGGGCTGCCAACCAATGTCAATTTACTTTCATTTCTGATCTTATTTAAGAAATGAGCCTTTGCTTCTGACCTCTTGGAGGATTGTAATTTCTCTTCACAAAACCAGATGGTTTTCCATACATTTTCTCCTCAGTTTCAGTCTAGGGAGTATCTATTAGCATTTTCAATTCAATCAGAAATGTTGGCTGTGTGCACTGGCACATCCCAATGACCCTACCTTCCTGATGTGAAGACATGTGGAGGAGGCAGGGATGCGTGCCTCCTGAGCATGCTGGGAAAGTCTTTCTGGAGGTGGTCCTGTCTGCTAATTGCCTTCAATCCTCAGACAATCTGAAAATAAATGCAGGAATTTAAGGACAGAGAGTTTCCAGAATGACATTGTATTACTGATGAATGTATCGTAGAACTAATGCCAAGAGGAAAAAGAATTTTTTGATAGAACCCTAATGTTGTCACTGATAGGATGTTACAACTTAGGAAACAACTTATCTGTTCAATGAACAGATATTTACCACTCATAATGATAACAAAGATGCTCTGAACAATGATAATAGTTACAAGTTGTTATTTTTTATGCACCAAGAATTTACTGAACAATTTTATTTCCATAATTTCATTTAACTCTTTGAGTTTCCCTAAAATAGAGGTATAGTTTTGCAAATTTTATGAATATAGAAAGTAAGATCAAGGTTAAAACTGATTTTGTGAATCTGAACACTTTCTATGGTCTGGACTTATGACTCTAATCTGGGCTGTGCAGTAGAATCATTCAATAGGTTTGAAGAAATGTCATGTCAACTCCTCAAAGAGTTTTGATGTAAATGACTTACCCATTGCATTTAGCTGCATTTTCAATGCTGTTCCACTGTGCAGTAAAGTAGCAAACTATTGTGTTTAGGCACTGCTAAGCTAAGGGAAAGAAGAACTGATGTCAATGTGCATTCAACACTGTAAAGGCAAAAGCTATATAGTCCAAATACTTACAGTAGAATATTAACAGGATGCGCTGAGATGCCTCATTGTAAACAGGATGCGCTGAGATGCCTCATTGTAAATGGGGTTGAAATGTCACTCAAACTACTGATTTAATTTTGGTTTATTTTTCTCACATTCAAAGGAGGTTAATAGTAGCTGCCTTTCAAGGTTGTTGGAGACAATCTAACTCAAGACTTTGTACTAAGTTTTCTATGTACTGCTCTTGGCCCAGATTAAATGCCTAAAACTTGGTTCTCTCTTCTATATGTATAAATGACCTCAGAGACCCACTCTCTACTTGTGAAATAACAACCATAGTATCCATTTAAGATTCCTCGAGGACCATGCCCCCATAAATGTGAGAGTCTTTTAGAACATACATCAAGTGTGCAAAATGTGATCCTGAGCAACTAGACTTGCAGGTAGATAGGACCCTTCTCTATGAATCAGTTTCTATTGTCACCCTAGTTCCCTCCCAAGTAACTTATTTTGAGTAGTATCATTGTTTTTAAAAAGTCTTTTGTTCTACACTGTGCAAAGCCATGTTTGTGTTTTAAGGTAGTGGTCCTGAAATACCCAATCATTGTCAAGGTAAAGGACACCAGAGGTGGGTTTGATGCTCATCTCTTGGAGGGGCAGTAAACTGAACCTGGGTAATGCTCTTGTGTTTATCTCATCCATGTTTTCTCATCACCTTCAATTATCCTTCCTCTATCACACCAATATCCTGGAGGCCACAGGCTTGCTGCCTTTATTGGTTAATTTTGCAAAACAGCAGACCTATATTCCAGAAAAGCTGGCTGACTCAAAGCAATGACCCACTTAGGTCTCATTTCATTATTCTTTTTGAACTCCCCATGACTCTAGAGAAAGAAAAAAATATTCACCATCCACAAGAAACAGCAGCAGTGCTCCTTAAAGCAGTCCTCTGGCAGAGGATTAAAGCCTTCAGAGAAATGCAGCCTCCACCCAAGACACGTGGGGCACAGCAGGCAGATGCACCAGAGTCATGCTGGTTTGCAATAGCCAAGCTGTGTCCTGCCCTGTCTCTGTCCTCCAGTGGGATTTTGCTCCAGTTGCTCATACTGGCTATTGGATGATCTTGCAAATGCTATTGTCCAATTTTTCACTGCCTTACTGGTGATACTTGAGGTTAACTCTCAGACTTCTGTCCCTCAAATCTTTGTCTCAGAGTTGGCTTCTGAGAGAATCCAATAGAAGAGAGAGCAATCTCAAATCTTTTTTATTTAAAATTTCCATGTATTTCACTCACACAGGCTGATGAAATGGCCAGTGCTCATTGCTTCCCTTTTAGTGCTTTCCACTATGATCATTTCTCACCTTGATGCTCAGGACAAGAAGGTAAATGTCTTGATGGCTTAGATTTGTCTCTGTAAAACTCCAACCCAGTAATTAATACCTATTACCAGTACATGTGGGGAAATGTTGTCTGAGGCAATATTTGCTTATTTGTCTACTCTGTAGACTTTTAAGACCATGTCATTTCTCAAACAGCCTCAGGGCACATGTACAATAAAGAATTCTGTTAATTAAAATGCAGCTGCCACATTAATAAAACATCAGATGAAAACTGCAGAAAGAAGACGCAGCAGTTTGATGGGCCAGCTCTTTTGTTAGATTAGGATTTTTCTGTTTTTTTTTTAATTTTCCTTAATAGATCTGTAATACTCCCTGAGATATCTAATTGGGACTGAATATAATGGATACCCAAGCCCTCAAGGAGAAAAGCCATGGATAGGAGGTGAAGCACACTTTTGGAATCCTTTAGATGGAATGGAATTGAGGCATTATGATAAGAGAGTTCAAGGACAAACACTTGGAGGGATTTTATTGTACATTTCTTCTTGCTTTTCTGCATCGTTCCCTTCTTAGACTTTTATTTCCTCACCCTTGTATACAAAAAGTGTGCACATGTCCCAGTGAATCAGAGCCTTGTTCTCAGTCAAGTCAATCATGCTTCCTGCATCTCTGCATCTCTAAAGCAGAGTGAATGTGGCCAAGTTTCTGATTCCTTCCTACAGCCCTGAGGGGTAAAATATGTGCACTCTTCATTTTCTGTCATAGGATTTTGTTGAAGTAGTTCCATGAATTTTTGGAAATGGAGAGAACAGAAGCCTAAAATCATGCAAAGGACAGATCAATTTCCAAACAGTCTCCCAAGTTTACTTCTTCCATATTGAAGGACACAGTGTTTTTACCTTTGTGGACTAATGATATTCTTAAACATAGATTTGTAACAATTACTTTTTGTGAAATAATTCATGCCTGTTAAGCATTTCTTAAGTGATTTTTACTTCATGAAGTTTTCATTCACTCTTTACAACACACATCAATAATGTTGATTTTATCAATAGTCCTATATCATAGATGAGTAGGTATATATTTTTCAAGTTCCTTCTGCACATAAATGGTGGAATAAAATCTTGCATTCTTAAAAATATTTGATAGCAGTGACATACAATACTGTAGTCATGGCTGAGGGCGTAGCTATGTGGCACAGTATGTGTATACCATGGTCAAAGCCCTGGGCTTGATTCCCAGCACCACAATGCCATACTTATTACATACTGACTAGAAAAGCAAAAATTAAATTAAAAATAAGATCATACATAATTAAGATTCAATAAAATTAAAATTCACTGCCTCAGTCACACTAATTGTATTCTTTTTTATCCATAGTCAATACTTTTTAAAAATTTTTACATTGAGAATGACTGACAAAAATTGTATTTAAGGTGAATAATGTGATGTTTTGATATACATATACACTGTGAAATAATTACTGCAGTCAAGCTACATATCATGCCTATTCACATAGTTAACATCTTTATTTTTGTAGTGGTAATGCTTGAGATCTACTGTTTAGCAAATGTCAAGAATATAATATGTGCAAACTAGAGTCTCACACTGCATGTTATGTTGCCAATGTTCATTCATTCATTCCATGACTGACAGCTTCTACCCTCAACCAACGTATTCCATTTTTCTCTACTCTCTAGTCTAGTAATCATCACCTCTTTTTCGCTTAATAAAAGACTCAAATATATTTCAAGTCCCACATATAAATGTGATCATGCAGAATATGATTTTACATATTTGACTTATTTCACTTAGCTTAATGTACTCCAGGATCAATCATGCTGCAGCAAGTGGCCCTTCCCTCTAAGGCTGCATGACATGACCTATATATGTAAATTTATATATGTAAATATATAAATTTATATAAATGCAAATTTATAGATATGTAAATTTATATATGCAAATTTATATATCTGTAAATTTATATATACATACATACTCATACCTATAATCTCATGCAATATTCCGTATGTATATATGTTCTTAGTATCTATAATATATGAGATTTTGTACACTACATTTTTTTTCAGTGCTGGAGGTTGAGCCAAGGCCTCAGAAATGCAATGCACTCTACTACTGAGCTATATCCCCAGCCATTGATGAACATTGAGAATGATTCCTATCAGCTCTTGTGAAAATGAACACTGAATGGGAACATTTAGATACCTCTTTTTGAGAGTAATTTTATTTTCTTCAGAAACGTATCTCCATACTCTGTTGCACGCTTTTTTATTGTTGTCCAGAAGACTTTAGGCTGGCGTATTCCTGCTTATTTGTTTTTGCCTCTGCTGACTGTGCATTTGGAGTCATAATAAATAAATAATTGTCAAGACCAATGTCAAAGATCTTCCTCTTCATTTTCTTCCAGAAATTTTTTGTTGGCAGGTTTTATACTTAAATGTTTAATCACCTTTAAGTTGATCTTTGTGTATGTCATACAATAATGGTTTAACTGAATTATTTTGCTTTTGAATATTCAGTTTTTAATAATACCATTTACTGAACATACTGATGTTTCTGCTTGGCGTATTGTTGGCACTTTGGTGACGATGAATTCATTGTGTAAGGGGGCGCGTATTCGGGGCTCTGTTCTGTTTCAGTGGTCTGCGGGCTTGTTTGATGCCTGGGCAGCACTGGTTTGACTGCTATAGATTTGTGATATGATTTGAAATTGGAAAGCGCATACTTCCAGCTTCGTTCTTATTCACAATTGTTCTGTGTATTTGGAGTCTTCCATAGTTCCACAAATATGTAGTATTTGTGCAATTTCTGTGAAAAGAGTCATGAGATTTTGACTGGGTTTGTATTAAATCAGGAGATCTCTTTTGGCAATTTCGATATTTGAAAATATCAGTTCTTCCAAACCATGAACACAAGATGTATTTCCGTCTCTTTGTTTTTGTTTTGACTTCTGTGCTCGGTATTTTCTACCTTTTCAAGGTACAGATCTTTTCCTCTTGGTTCCTATCTTTCATTCGTTTTGATGCTAATATAAATGAAATTGTTTTCTTAACTCCCTTGCAGATGGTTTTTATTTTGTTGTGTAGAAATGTATAATATTTTTACATGACTTGCCATTCTATACTTACACAGCATTTTTTATTAGTTTTGAATTTTTCAATGGAGTATTTAGGTTTTCTTTAATGTAGGATCATGTCATCCCCCCAAAAGATTTGAAATTTTCTAACTATTTTTTTACCCAAACACCTTTTATTTTTTTCAGTGTAATTGTTCTGCTACAGACTTTCAGTATTATGAAGAATGAAAGTAGTAAGAACTGGTTCTTGAGAATTTTGTAATCAAATGGTGTAGAGCTGAAATCATCATCTGACTGTATTCTTCATCTGTGATATGCCACAATTGTTCACTTGCATACATTGAATTAGTCTTGTATCCTAGGAACAGAGCAAATCGATTATGATGTATGTTCCTCTTCGTGTGGTATTGAACTTGTTTTTCTAGCATCCTGTTGACAATTTTTGCATTTATGTAAGAATATTGGAAAATTTTCTTTCTCAGAGTTCTCATCTTGTTTTGACATGGGCATAAGTTTGACCTCATGAAATGAGTTGAAGTGTTTCTTCCTCCTCAATATTTTGGAAAAGTTTGAAAGTGGGGGATACTGATTATTCTTTCATATTTGGTGGAATTTCCAGTGAAGATATCTGGTCCTGCTTTTCTTTACTGGGAGAATTTTGATTTGAACTCCTTTCATAATATTGATGTGTTAAATATTATATTTTTTCCTGATTTACTCTTAGTAGATTGTATATTCCAGAAATTCATCCATTTGTTTTAGTTTATACAATTTGTTGATTTATAATTCTTCAAAGTAATCTATAATGATCTTCTGCATTTATGTTGTAGTAGTTGCAATGTCTCTCTTTTATTTATGATGCATTTATTTGAATTTGATCACTTTCTCAGTCAAGCTAAATATTTGCTAATATTATTTGTTATTTTTTGTGAAAAGCAACTCTTAGTTTTGCTGATAATTTCTATTCATTGTTTTTTTCCAGATTCTATTTCACATGTGTTCTGATGTTTTACATTTCCTTCTTTCTGCTAACTTTAACCATAGTTTCTTCTATTTTCATTACATTGAGGTATAGTAAGGTTTTTATACAAAATCAGTCTTATTGTTTTCTTAACGTCAGTGATCATTGCTATAAAATTCCCCCTTAGAACTGCTTTGGCTATACCACACATGTTTTGGTATGTTGCAATTCTATTTTTATTTGTATCCTGATATTTTTTATTTCTCATTTGAATTCTTCCTCAACCCAGGGTTTGTTCAAATGTGTTGTTTAATTACCACGTCTTTTTTGAACCTTCCATTTTCCCTCCTTTTATTTATTTCTACTTTCATATTATTGTCATCATAAAAGATACTTAATGTGACTTCAATCCTTTTAAGTTCTTAAGACTTTGATTGTGGCTTCACACATGATCTCTCCGTAAGAATGCTGTGTGTGCTTAGAAAGAAGGTTTTGTTTTGTTGTGGGGGTGGGATGTCCTGCATATCTCTGTAAGCCCAGGTTGCCTGTAGTATTACAAGTTAGGGGTTTCCTCATTGATTTTCTGTGCACTTGACCTGTTGGTGAAAGTAGGATATTGAAGTCCTGTTACTAACATATTTCTATTTTTTTGTTGTTGTTCTTTAAGTTCTATTAATCCTTGCTTTAAAGATTTAAGTGTTCCACTGTTTACTGTCTGTGTATACATTTATACCTGCTATATCCACTTGCCATCTTAATCACTTTAAAATTATGTAGTGAGCTCATTTGTATCTTGAGATAGATTTTGATTGAAAGTCCATTTTTCTGAAATATTGCTTGCCATTTGGATGCACTATCTTCTTTTTCCGTCTTTACTTTCAACATTCTTGTGTTTTTAAAGCTGAAGTAAATCTTTTATTGACAGCAATTAAATGAGTCTTTTTCCTTTTTCAGTTCATTTAGCCACTTCATGTTTTGATTAGAGAATTTAGTTAATTTACCTGTAAAGTAATAATTGATAGTGAAGGATGATGTCTTTGGGTTGGAACTATTTGATAATATTTGAGCATCATGTATTTGGATGTAGATGTCTTTCTCAAATTTGGAAAATTTTTAGTTATGAATTTTTTCAAATAACCTTTCCTCACCTTTATCTTTTTATTTATTTATTTTCTGATGTGGAACTCTAATAATCCAAATATTAGTTATTGTTTTAGATTTTCATTACTGTAGCAAAATACCTGAGATAATCAACTTATAAAGAGAAAAGGTTTATTTTGGCTCATAGTTTTGAGGTTTCAGAACATGACCACTTGGCCTTATTGCTTTTGGCCTAAAAGAGGAAAAGGAAGAGACTGAGGACTCATAATCCCCTCAATAACATACTTCAGAGAACTTAAACTTCCCAGTAGGCCCCACATCTTAAAGACTCTACCATCTCCCAGCAGCACTATGTGCTGGGGATCAAGCTTTAACCCATGGGCTTTAAGGGGACATTACGGATACAAATGATATTAGTGATTAAGTTAGACTGCTTCTTCCATCTCAGTCTGAACGATCCTTTACCATTTTGGATATTAGTCCATAATACAAATCTTGAAGACAATAGTAATTTGTAGTTAATTATTATTAATTTAAAACTACAACCTCTGCTGGATTCTCTCCAGCCTAACCCTGTACCTTAAAGGCTAGTTCACATCCTCCCTATCCAGAGTCACACATGGATTCTGAGTCCCAGCTGCCATCTGCAGTCCAGGCCATATTGCCAGCTGTTTCATCAGTGAAGCCTTACAATCATAATATGTCCTGGGTTTTCAGACTCTCACAGCTCGTGGTTTTAAGTAGGGTTAGTGATTGAGACTAGGCTGGGTCTGTCACTGGGGAAGACATGACGAGGAGAACCTTGTCAGTCACAGGACCCAAGCAATCAGTTGTCCGATCACATTTATTCTTCACCCATCCAAAGAGAATTTCTCAAATTCCTCTCCCAGCACACCATGCCCACTTACTGAGACAGCTGGACCAGTGACTAATTTTGTTTCCACAGTAAATGTAACTGTAAGATTCCATCTATAGACAAGAAGCTTGTTCTACCCAGAAATATTTTTCAGAAAAAAAGGAATATTAAGCTATAAATCTGTCACATAAAAGTGATTTCCTATTTCTGTCTTAACTTGGATGCAACTGAAGAAGAAATACTACCTTTCTCCTGTGTGCAGTGCTCTCTAACTGTCCTGGTTGTATGGTTAATGAATATATTTAATGACAGAACTAGGGGCGGGATGACAAATGGGGATGTAAGAGGCTGGTCGAGAAACTGATGGAGGTAGACACTGAAAAATCCACAAAAATCTGGGGTGTGCATTAGTTGCCTGTTCTTCCTGCACTGATAGGAAGGCTGCCTGCTCTCCAGTACTGCAACCAGTGCCGCCAGCCTGCCCAGTGTCCAGCCGCAAAGGAGGGCATGCATCACCAGCCCACACAAGGAACACTGAGTCAGATGAGAGTCGTGCCACCACATTGTGGCATATGTAAAAGACCAAAAGCATGCACAATAGAAGATTTATTTGAAAACCTGAAAGCAGCACAGAATTTCCAAACCATAGGTAGGAAATGCTGTGCTGACCATTAGAGCTAAACATGTATTCTTCATGCTCTTTACCTTCTTTTTAATTTTCTTTTTATTTATCATATTTTGAAATTATTTAGACCAGCAATGCCACAGTATTATTGCCTCAAAGGCAGACATTGTTCCCGTATCCATTAGATCTCTTCCTGTAACAATCTCCCTTCTTCTCTCACTTTTCATCTGTTTGTTTCTAATCGACAAGAGTTGTAGCTATTCATCATTCACAAGACGCTGTTTAGAAACATGTACACAGTAAGGAATCGTTTCCACTTTTTCTTCCTTTATCTTCCCTGTGGTTCTGCGTTTTTCTTCCACATGTGAAGATGGTAGATTCAAAGTTAGTAAATCTTAAGTCCTTGGCCTGGTCTTAATACAGAACAGGTGGATAGGTATATAGTAAACCCAATGAAATGAAAGCTACAGAAGCAAAGTATGGAAGACTGTGTCCAGAGTCTGCTATTTTTATACTCCTTGAGTAAATGACAAGGAGATTTTTAAAAAATTGCTAAGTGATATAAAGCAAAACTAGCAATTACCTTTCTTGAAAATAGACTGAAATTATGTCATAATGCATCAACTCAACTCAATAACCACACTGTATTGATAGATTAGATGAGTTATGGTTCAAATCCTTGATGGGGATATGCCAACGGCACTGGACTCTGAAAAGGGGTAGGCTTTTCTTTGTGAATATTATAGTTACAATTTTCTAAATTAAGAATTAAATTTTTTAACCAATGGAATATGTTGGAGTGTATTGTTTAATATTCACATATTTAGAAAATGTTCTGTTGTCTTTATGCCATATGTTTCTATTATTATAACACACTACATCACTTCGGTTATTTCAAATGTTTTAAAGTTTGCATTATAGTCAATAAAATCTTCTATTTTGGTTAAAGTCCCATAGGACTTTGAAAAGATGTATTCTGCTCTTGTTGGGTAGTGTCACAGATAAGCCAGTTAGCCACTGTTGGTAGAGTATGTTCAGAATTCCTGTGTCATGGTAAGTAATCCAATCGTTGCAGAGCCTGTATTGAAGACTCCAGCTGTAAGTATGGATCGGCCTACTTACCTGTCAGCTTTGAGACTTTGTTTTATCTATCGGTTCTATGAATACACATTTTGTAGGTGTCCATTTAAGTTTATAGATTTATCCTATCTGATGTTTGCTCTCCTTGAATCTCTAGGCCTGTTTATTCCTAATGGGAAGATTTTAGACATTATCTTTTCAAATACTCTTTCGCTCTCTTTTTCTTTCTCATTCCTTGCAGCACTCTGATGATATAAATATTTGATGTTGTCTTCCCACAGATTTTGAGTGCTCTGCTCATTAATTTACCCCCATTCCCTGGACCACTTTGTCCTCATGTTCATAGACTTAATTTTCTGTCAGCTTTCCTTTACTCTGAAATCTGGCCTAAACTTTTTTGTTTTGGTTTGGTATTTTACTATTTTAGTTCAAGTGTTTTCACTGATTATCTTTTAAAGTCTATTTCTTCCCTGATATTTTTCTAAATTTTTTTTATTTGCTCCCTCCTCTCGTCGCTGCTGTCAGACCCTGTTTAGATAAGCCCACCAGCTGACTTATCCTCGCATTGGCATCAGTTGACATGTTTTTGTCACTCAAGTTTTAATTTTCTGGTCTTGACATAATTGGTTATTTTTATTGTATCCTGAACATTTTATCTGTTTTAATAGGAGACTCTGAGTTTATTTACATTTTTCCCTTTAGTACTCAGTCTCCCTGTTTAAGTTTCACATACAGATCTTTTTCTGGCTCTATAGGCTGCTGTCCCAATGACAATTTAGTTTTCAGAGTCCCTGGGTGTTACCTTGTTTTGTGTGGCTTACTGATGCCACATGGGCTCCCACTGACCCTGGCTACGTCAAATCTGGGTGTCTTATGGACTCCTGTGCAGAGGGGCTGAGGTGGGTCTCCATGGTGAGCACTTCTGACTCAGGAACTTGTGGGAAGCAGAGTCTTAGATTTCTGGGAACTGAAGCTGCTGCATTGGGGCATTTGTTGTGGCTGAGTTTCTTCCTCCAGTGCTGTTGGCCAGGCCCTTGGCCAGCAAAAGAGGAAAAGACCTCCCCTGTCTAATGCCAAGAGGCTCCTGCTCAATCTCCTTTTCTGGTAGCATCAGATGCAGTCAGAGGGACTCATGGTTCATCTGGAAGAAGAACAGCTGGCTGGGCTGCCCTGTGTTCTGGACTAGCAGATCCGAAAACAGGGGGCTATTCTTCCAGGCCTGGACCCTCAAAACAGTAGCACTCTTCTGAGCACATTTTAGGAATCTCCTTCAGTTTTCTCTTATGGCGTATCTATGGATTGTAGTTGAGTTGAGTACAGAGACAAAGAACAACAGTTTATGCTGTGTTGTTCAAATCAGAAGCCTGATGCTAGGATTTCAATGTTGTTTCTCATCCCTAATAAACTTTTATCTCCAAGGAAAAGCAATAGAATTATAACTTAAGACTGTGTGATATTTTCTATTGATTGACAGTTATCACAAGGGAAAGATGTGTGGGAATAAGATTGGCCTGTTTTGAAGCATGAAAGGGAAATTGAAATAGAAGAGAAGTCAGAAGACTTGATTTCCAGAGGTGCCTCCTTCTCAGTGGGACCAACAGAACATAAAACTGAGAAAGTCTTTCGCTAGAACTAAATCAGTGCCTGACTCCCAAGCCTATTGTTGAAACATCTAAATGGAGCAGTGAGTCAGAGACTAGGATGCCATAGGAGAGAAGAAACACTTACTATTTTCCTTTTGCTGCAGATCTCTAGGAATATCCATGCAGCTTGTCACTGTGCTCTGAAGCCACCTACCAGATGATCAAACACTGATGGTCCTACGGCTGGCTGGAGAAATGGAGAAAGGGGAATCTGGAAGTCTTCATCTATTTAAAGTTTTTTTACAGCTTCACACTCCACCATGCAGATTTAGTCTTCTCCAGTAGTACACAACACAGAATCCTTGGAGTGACTGAGTGGCAGGTCATTTCTACAGAGATGAAGTGATTGGTTTCAAAACAATGAACTTGGTCTTGAACGTCTTCCCTTCAGTTTTGTGATCTCTTGATAGTACATAATATTCAGTTCATCTTCATAGATTTATCTCCCTTCCTCTATGTCCGATCTCAATATATGGGGTGCCTACTAAAATAAGCAGTACATATGAGGCATAAAATTTGATTTACACTGACACCATCCTCGGTACCCTAAGCTAACCTCTCAGAATACCAAAACTAAACTTTAGAACATTTCAGGATAGAATTCATGAGTGTCATTTCCTTTTAATATTTAAACATTTTATTAGTGCATTATAGTTATTCATAATATTGGAGCTCCTTTGACATAATTATACAAGCATGAAATATCATTGACTCCAATTCAGCCCCCAGGGCCTCCCTTGTTCCCCTTCCTCTACTCTACTGTCTACCTTTTGTTTATTATTTATAATTTTTACTTAATGTGCTGTGAACATATGTAAAGGTGGAATCCACTGTGGTGTATTCACGCTTGCACACAGGATATTTTGGCCAGGTGGATTGCACCATCCTGTGTCCCCCCTCCGCCCCCGTCACTCTCCTTCCCTCTTCCTCTGATCTCCCTTCTGTTCTCACGGGCCCCTTCCTTTCCTCCCTTGTTTTGGCCCAGCTTCCTCCTGAGAGCCCACCCCTCAAGCCCTGGCTTACTGCTCCTGCTGCCCTCCTCTCACCCCACCATTGCTCTTGCTGTCCCCTTCCCCCAGAATCATCTTGCTCTTTGTCCTGGAGCACTGTCCCTGCCATCTGCTCACATATCTGTGTTTAGCTTCTTCCTTCGGGAAGGAGGGTGGTGTGCGCGACTGCAGCCCACACACTGCCATGACTTCTGCCCCTCCAAGCACCATGTGCAAAGGGAAATGCCTGTGTTTAAAATGCTCTTATAATACCTCCCCAAATGTATGTTTCTTTGAGCATAAAAATTTCTTATTCAATTTTTTCTCTTCCATACACTCTTACTTAAGGAATCCTGAATAAATATTTATGGAATCAAACAGAATTACATTCATTTCCTAATTTACTTAATAAAAGAAATTGGCTACGATGGGTTAGTTATTCAGTAATTGGGCCCAGTCAAAGAAACACCACTCATTTCAAGGTAGCCTGTAGTTTTCAAACTACATTTCTGCTTTAATTTATTAGCAAAATTACTATTTATGCTCTTGCTTAACAAAAGCTATAAATCTTATCTGCATGCCCTCCAACTTTCTCAGTGGGAGTGAAATTCTTCCATTGTGTACAAAATTGAAGGGACATAAAATATGCCAGCTGCCCACACTTCGACCTTTGAAGGAGTTTGGAAAGAGAATCCTGCTATTAAGAACAGCCAGACTAAACATTGTTCTGCGCTTAACAGCTAAAATTATCAATGCAGTCTTATTTTTTCTCCATGACAATGCAAAAGGGCATAGAAGGTATCCTCTGGGACATCATGATATAAGAGATGCTAAAGGCTTGTGAGACTCAGTGATACAGAAAGGTAAGATCCACAGATCTGGCAGCACAGAAACATGGGTTTGGATCTCAACTCTTTTGCTTATGAATGTTTAAACTTGGATAAACTAGTGAGACATTATGTCCCCCTCCAAAGACTGAGGGCTCAACCACTAGACATTCTAGTTTTTCATTATCATGATTTTATGGGATTGCACAGACCAACAGGCAAGAATAAATAAATCCTAAATTTCAGATAGTTATAGAGCAAGAACTTGGTTTATTTTCACTTAATGGTTCAGGAAAGGTGTGAGCACTTTCAGGGGCTATCCACAGGTCAGAGTCAATAGAACAGTTGTTGACTTCACCAAATGGCTTCCAAGACTGCGGTGGTCATCCAAACTATAGTCGGTTTCAACTGGAAAACCTAATGGAGAAATACTTTGCAAGTTGTTTTTGTGGCCCAGATCAGAAAAGGGCATAAATTATTCCTCCTCATATTGTCCCTGGAGAGAGATTAGTCATGCGGTCACACCTAACTACAAAAGAAGTTGGAAACGTAAATACACTTGTGCTTACTGATATTGTAAGACAGTTGTGATGGGGACCCTGTTATGGTTTTAATGTGGAATGTCTCTCAAAGGCTCATGTGCTGAAGATATGGTCTTCAGTAGAGCAATGTCTGAGGTGGGACTTTGGGAAGCGATTGGATCATGAGGGATCTGACTTGATCAGTGGATTAATGCACTGATGGATTCATAATTTGATGGCATTGTTGGGAGATAGTAGAGACTTTAGGAGGCAGAACTCAGTTGAAGGGAACAAGTCCTTGGGGGTGTTCCCTGAGGAACTATATCTCATCGCTGCCCTTTCCTGTCTTTTTTTCTCTTCTTTCCTTCCGCCATGGCCACCACGAGGTGAGCCACTTTGCTCTGTCACACCTCATCACCACTGATCCAACCAATGGAGTGAGCTGACCACGCACTTAAACCTCTGATATGAGCCAAACTAAATATTTACTCCTCTAAGTTGTTTTCCTCAAGTATATTTTTACAGGGACCAAAACCTGATTATCACAAGCCTAGATCTCTAGCAGCTAACAATCTAGAGGAAAAGTCACTTACTATGTGTTATATACAATAATGAAATAATAGATGACAAGTGATTACTTTTTTACCTTGTTTTATATAGATTATTTTTAAACACATGACAGAGATGATAGAGTAGTAATACACATAATGTAGATCCTTAAGACTTTGGTTTAATACTTCTGCCCTTGAGATTCAATTTATTAGTACTCCACTGATACACACATATATATCACTGGTGTGTGTGTGTGTGTGTGTGTGTGTGTGTGTGTGTGTGTACTGCAGTTCTTATAGTATAGCACTGTTGAAGATTAAGTGAGATACATGCAAGAGGTGATACCAGGACTGTAGTGTTGACCATCATGAGCTCACATAGCAAAGGAAGCTGACTTTTCACTAAAGTGGCCACCAGTGCCTACTGTGAAGTGAGGAGGCAGTCACTCTCACTGGGAACTGTGTATCTCAGTTCCCCTGGCAGACAGCTTGAGAGGATGAGTCCCAGGGGCAGGAACGTGAGGGAGAGCATGTGCATTGCTTCAGGACTGCAAGTCTAGGAAGCAGGTGGAGCTTTCCACTCTTGCCCCTTCCACCCAATGGCTGGATTGCTCCTGGGAGGAAGGGCCACAGGATGGAGGGACCAGGGTTCTTGAGCCACCACAGAGGGAAAAGCCACCTGATAACCCAAGAAATAACAAAAGGGAAATATATAAAAGAGAAACAAAATTCTATTATAGAATTCTATTATATATCAAACTGCCAAGTTTGTGGTTTACTTGACTCAACACCGTTCCTGAAACTAGTGAAGTATTTAATCAAAGTTATAAAGCAACAGAAACAATAAGCCATGGGTTTTTAATATTTTACTTAGTTTATTTTTGCACATTATAGCTGTGTAAGGGTCTTAGTAAAACAAGAATAAGCTTGAACCTTTAACTAGAAACTCTTCAAGATATCCTCCCATTGTCCTTTATTGTGTGACCTCAAAGTTCTACACTAAACTGAATTCAGCATTCTGTTGTGAGAAATCCCACCCTTCCCTCCCTCCTGTCTCTTTTTCTCAAGAATTTAATACTTAATGAAAAGAATTTGTTTAATTTGTTTTTATTTTTATTAAATTTTCAGAAAAGATTTATATTGCCAGATATTGTACTAGGGTTAGAAACATAACTATGAGCAAAAAAAAAAAAAAAGTATTTTTTTCTTCTCACATACTTTACATATCATTGGCAAGAGGTGAATATTAATTAAAAAGTAACAAACACAATTATTGAAATACAGGAGCCAAAATGGACACTGTGCTCTCTCACATGTCTTTACATTCTTGTGGTCATCAATCTTTCCTGCAAATCAGCAATTCCAAAGCTAGTTCAAAAAATAACGATAAAATTATCCAGTTTAGGCATATTAAATAACACTAATTTTAAGAAAACCTATCAAAACTAATGACTTTCTACAAATTAATAAGTAATAAAATTAGGGTATTGGGTTTCCAAATGCACTTGGAAGACATATTTTGTCAAGGGTGGCTAGGATGTAATTATTTATTTTGTTTCATCATTCATTATAATGGAAGTTTTCAACCATGGGATGAATCCTAAATAATAACAGTCAGCGGTAATGAGTAATTCGGTATGCATTGGAGATGTTGTTTCTGCTTGATGAGTCAGGGCTTGATTAGAGTAGCGATTATGTAGGCCTGTGCATGCAGAGACAAAGCTAAGTGTGTGCCTTGAGTCTAATATAAAGGCCACTTCTTAATTGATTTCCACCTGCTAGAAGTCCATCTCATCAAAACCTATACCTCTTGTTCAAAGGATTGATCCTTTTCAAGATGTGTCTTCATTCCAAGAAATTTTTTATTGATGGTTTATCATTGTAAATATATTCTCCATTCCGTGATGATTCTTAGTTCTCCTCTTTACTCTCATACCAACAGGCAATATCCAGCCCAGGGCCATCTGTCATTCCCGTCCCTCAACACCAAGTCTATTGTGGTTCTCAGGACAATCTCTTCTTCCACTTCCACTGTTAAAGGGTTGTCAAAAATTCAGTCTCAGAGATGTGCACCTCACGGAGGCTTCCCTAGCTCTACAACACAGAAGAGTAACTTCTCAGAAAGAATAGGGAGCTAAAAAGCATGGCAGGGGTAGCCTGAAATCTTTGTTCTGCTGGTTAATGCCTTCTCATTTCTCAAGACCTTTTCACTGCCTCCTATGCACCAGAGGTCCTTATCGGAATTTACCACATCTTTTCCTTAAATCTCAAAGTCAATTGATATGTGCATTTAATTAGCATGAACTTTATTCTGTATTTATTTACAAATTTGTTAAGAGAAGATAATCTTGGAGTAAGGTAAAAATTTAAATATGAGGATATGAAACTTCTGAAAGCCAAAATATGTGCAAACTTGTAAACACTTAAATATTTAGCAAATCATAAAAAAGCATATATTATCAAAATTATTCTTGAAAGGTCATTAATAACCAAAGTAGTCTTGACTTTCAATAGGAATATGACAAGCAGACTTTTCCTAAGGTTGGAACAGGCCCTTCTTTGGTTGAGTTCTTCATAACTAAATGGTATTCAAAGTACTCTTCAAAGTCTTTAACATTTACCAATTCACATAATTCTCTCAAATATCCTGTGTATAAGATGCCATTTTAGTGCCATTTTATACATGAGAAAGTGAAAATAAGAGAAGTTAGATAGCTTTCTCAAGTCCAATAATCAGAGATGGAAAGACATAATTTGAATCCACCTTTCCCAGCCACTTGCTGAAGATTGCAGATCGAGTCTTGGCCTTGTGTATACTAGACAATTATTCTACCACCCTCCATCCTCAGTCATGAACTCACCACTTTATTGGATCCAAGTCACATCTCATTTCCATATTTATTAATATAAATACAGACACAAAATAAATAATGATAAAGGAAAACCAATTGCTAGGATCAAAAGTGGGTATGGATTCACCTATATCAAATTTTGGTGGGTCATGCTCCCTCCACAGCTTGTTGAAATCTTTTTATCTGAATACTCCTATAACCTCTTCCCTAGCTCCTGTCCTTGTGTGGGTCCTTTCCTTATGAATTTTTATCTAAACATCTCCAATCTTAAAAGATAAGTAACACTACAGCTTTCAACTTCATATTTTGCTACAAGCAAACAGATTGTTTAACAGCGTAATCTTCCGTCTTGGAGCTTATTTCCTTATTTTTGTTCATTGTCCAAGTCACTCCAACTTCTGCCTCTCTAACTGCATGGAAAGAGCTCCTGTGAGGTGAGAGCGCGAAGATGGGTCATGTCACCAATTTCAGTGCACGTGCTACCAGAAGACTAGAAGACTAGAAGACTAGACTTCTCAGGAGTATTTGACCTTTGTGAACACAAATTGTCTTTTAATATGAGTTATTTCTCTAGCTTTTGTCACACAACAAATTTTATTCAACACTTATTTTTCAGCCTCATCCACGTGCCCAGATGCTCATTTGGTTGCAGGTTCTGACGGCAGTGTGGTGACCATGGTGTGATCCATTAGGTCTTGCTCCTGTCCTCTTGAAAGCAGGACATCAATAGTCTTACCCTAAAAGGTCATGGAGTACTCCTCTCATAAATGAGGTTTGCTGGGCTAGTGGGATTTCTAAAGAGTATACTACATGTGCAGGAGTGAAATTTCTCATTTATGGAGCATGGGCAGTCTCAATTTCACTGAGTAGAACTGGATAGTTTAAAAAAAAAACCTACATGGGTTGAATTCTAAGGAAATTTCTGTCTCTCTGTTTTGTTGTCAGCATTAGATTTTATCTAACTATTTGACAATATGATAGATACAAAGAGGTATTTCAATTAACTATTTTCCTTTTGTAAAATTACTATGGAGTAGAATATGTCATTATATTCATAGTTATTTGATACTATTCTTTGGTAAAAAATTCAGTCATAGGAGCTGGGGTTGTGGCTCAGTGGTAGAGTATTTGCCTCGCACTTGTGAGGTACTGGGTTCGATCCTCAGTACCATATAAAATAAATAAAGATATATATATTTTTTAAAAACTCAGTCATATTTCTTGTCCATTATTTTATAAGCCTTTTTAAACTTTTTTTTCTCTCCCAAGTCATAAAACCAATGCAGCGTTTTCAAAACCTGTCTTTGTGTGAAGTCCAGTTCAATTCCATGTTCCTCACCTTCATTTACGCTGCAGCCGTAACCTGGCTTGTTACTTTAGATCCAACACCGGACTTCTCAATTCACACAGAGATCAACTTCACCATTGCCTCAACACACCCAAGACTATGTGATGCCCCTGTGCTGTCATCTGGACCCTCTCTGGTACATTCCCTCTGAATGTCACCCAGGCCATCTACTGTGAGCCAGGGTCATCTCCTGTGCTTTTCTCCTCCTTCATCCTAGTATTCATTTCATGAAGAAGACCTACTCCTACTGTGTTTGTAATCTCTCCAGTTCATCCAATCCTGTGTCTTTATCTTCATGAGCCATAGAGGGAGATGCTTTTTAACCCTCCTCAGCTGTCACAGTGTGGTCTCCCTCATCCATTGTCACTCCCAGTGTACTGTCCACCATGTAAAACCAAGCATGTCTCTCCTTCTGAAAACATTTCAGAGGCTCCTGTGGCTTGGGGTCTTAATATTGTTGACATGAGCCCCCA
The DNA here is from genome assembly GCA_028644305.1 of Xerus rutilus. NCBI lineage: Eukaryota > Metazoa > Chordata > Mammalia > Rodentia > Sciuridae > Xerus > Xerus rutilus. The sequence continues at coordinate 176,964,896 of CM053400.1, forward strand.
TGACCTGGTTCCTGCCTACAGCTCTGTCTGCATCGTTCATCCATCTGCACTGTGCCTACCCTCCTGTGGGTTAAACCGTTTCTTCATTCAGATAACAGTTCAGAGTCTTGCTTACTTGGGAAAATTTATTGATACCAAGAGTCAAAATTCTTTGTAATACAATTTCAGAGTAATGTGTTGTTTTTGGATATGGCAGTTATCTATTTATAAGTATGCATCAGTTTGGGTAAAATACCTAATTCATATTCTTATTTCTCAGTTCCGTCCAGCCAATCAAATCTCATGCTATACATATTATCTTTCCAGACACACACAGTAGCCACCAGTGGGCTGGGCACATGCTGTGTACAGGAATGGACTTTGGATTTGGACAACCATGTGTGTATGTGTTCATGTTGTATGTGTGTGTGTGTGTGTGTGTGTGTGTGTGTGTGTGTGCATGCCTATGGGTATGTGTGTACATGCAAGTTTTAGAACAGGATGCATGAAACAATTAATAGTGAGTATGGGGAATTAGGTTATGGATGTTTTAAAATTATCTATGGTGATTTGTTCCCAAACATGTTTATTAAAAAATTTAAAATAAATGAAACAAATTCTCATAATCCATTGGCTGAAGCTGAAGCTCGTTTTCCTGGAATTTTATTTTCTCTAAAAATATAGAATTCATGCTTTTTGCTGTTCCTTCTTTAATTTACCGCAGGTTGCAAATTCACATTCTAATGGCTCTCATGGGAGCAGCACTAGAGAGTAAACTAATTAACTAGTTACATGTTACTTGCACTGACTAATTGCTTAAAATCAATTAGCCAATTGGAATAAAAGTCAATGTTTTGGTTGAAAGAGTCATGATGGGGATAGTTGCGTACAATTTTTTGCCACATAAATTACAAGCTGTTATTCAAGAGAGAATTAGTTGTTAAAAATCAAATGTTATTGGGTCAACATAAATAAGGAATTTGCCTGTTGATTTAAAATAATATTGAAGATATTTATATAAGTGTATTTCAGATAGATAAGCTTTTCTTTCAATGTGTTTAATGCTCTTAACATTGCTTAAAGAGCACGGCAGACTTGATTTTTATTTCTCGGGTTATCTGATGACTAAGACTCACATGGTAAAGAACACACAGAGCAGGGACAATCTCCCTTTTGACTGTTAAGCAAGTCCCTCCTGTATTGGTCCTTTTATTACCCAAAGGATTCCTTTTCCTGGAGGTTTGGCGCTGACACAAGAGGGTCAAGTGTCACCAGGCAGGGAGACAGTCCACTACTACTTCAGTGAACACCCAGCATTCACTACACACACCATAACTTGAGGAATATTGTCACGTGTGCCTGACCATGGCAGGTAAATGGCATTATCCATAGTACGCAGATGAGGAAACTGTGTCCTAGAGCACATAAGTCCTGACACCAAGCGACAAAGACAATCAACAGAAAACATCAGAACTAGATAACGCCTTCGGCCCTTTCTACAAAATTGCTGAGGAAAGACTGTGGACAGTGCCCAGCAGAGGAAGACAAGCAGCAATCTAGGCCATTTAGCCCCTGAAACAAGAGTCTCAAGTGGGCCACGGCTCAACACCCACAGGGTGCCAGGCTCTGTGGAGATAGGCTTCTCCTCAGTAGGCTCTCCAGACTGAGTGATGAAGAGTCAGGGTCACAGAACACCTCCCACATAATCAAATTAAAGCATACAAGCCATAGATAAAAGGTCCCTGAGTTCAAAACCCTGTGGCCACTGGGATGACCCAGGAAAATGAGAACTATTTAAAGAGACAATGAAATGATGAGGAGTCATGAGAGAAAAGGGAGCTTCTTCATAGGAGATTGGAGGACTGATCTGTAATGATAAGGACAATCAACAAAGTGTGAGAATGTGGTTTATCAGATTGGGAGGAAAGGTCTGTAAGACTGATTCATAGGGACAGTGGATGAGTAGACTAAAGCAATCAGCTGGGCACAATGGTCAGCACACCTGTGTTGTCCTTCCAAGGTTCCCAGGCTCCAGGCCACCCATGGCTCCTGGGATTGCAGGCATGCCTCTGTTCACTGTGGTCACGCACCACTGCAGGCTGCTGCTGCTCATCCACCACAGCTGTCCCCACTCTGCCCACAGGCTGTAACTACTCATCCAAATGGCCACGTCACTCTTCCATAGTGGGCTCTTGTTTGCTAACAATGCTAAATTTATCTAAGCCTGGCTCCTGGAAAATAGCTATGGAATTCCCATGCTCTGTGTGTTCTGGGAAATGACTTTAAATGACACACATAAGACTCAGAATGAACATCTTCTTTACCTATGACAAGGCCAGATGAGGACACTTCAAATTCTCATTCTTCTTTCCTAAGTGACCAGATGAACTGCTTGTTCCCATGGAGCAATCTGTAAAAATGTCCATTAATTTTATGTAAACAACCTTGAGCCAAGCTTCTCCCCTTCCAGAGGACATTGAATTTTGACCCTTTGCTGCACTAAAGAAATTGTGGGTGCCAAAGCTGGCATTGAAACATGGAATTCCCCTTAAAAAATACCCATTGAATGGCTGGCTGAAACTTTCTTCCCTGCTCACTGGTCTACTCAGACCTCCTGATCATCACATTTCCCCACACCTGATTTTTTTTGGTCTCGTTTATTCCTCTTTAGGAAAAGAAAGTCCTTTCTGCTTATACTCAGAAATACTGTAGAATCTTTTTTTTTAAATAAAAATATTTTTTAAAAAAATATTGTTTTTAAAAAAATATTTGTAGGTGGACAGAATATCTTTATTTTATTTTTATGTGGTGCTGAGGATCGAACCCAGTGCCTCACACGTGCCAGGCGAGCACGTGACCACTGCGCCATAACCCCAGCCCAGAAATGCTGTAGGATCTTCTGTTTGCAATAGTGTGCACATTGCAGTGCCTTTTGAATAGTCTCTCCTCACCTAAGCTAGGACTTGTTCTTTACTTGTCCTTGGATACCAGGGACTATTGTTACTTACCTGGGGTAGGGTCTTGGTACTCAGCCACTTTGGGCCATCTTGACCAACAGTCCACATGCTTCTGTCACTGGCACAGATCTATGAGACATCCCTGAATTCTGGTGATGAAGTAAGTTTCCAGAGCTGTGCCAACAGAACAACACCATAGTCCCTTCCCTAGTCCTGTCTGCTTCACTGATCCAAGGGGCATATTCAGTTGTTGAAAACAACACAGAACTTCTTCCTCAAAGATACAAATTGGAAGTGCCATAGTTTAACCATGGATTATGTCACCACTTGACCTACTTAGGAGGAAACTTATTATTAGAAATTAATGATCTTTCATGGCAAGAGCTTATAAAACAATGGTAGAGCTTGTGAATGTTGGTTCTGTCTATAAAAAGTGAGTAGGATGTTCAAAGGGAAAAATTACATGAACATTAGAAGAAAGAACCCTAAATGCACCGTGGAAGTTGATGGCCATTACTTCTGAGAACAAACACTGTGATTCTGATGAGGTGGAGAAGCTGTTGCAATTGGTGGCTGGCAAATCTGGGAAAGAATCCCGAGTCTGTGCGCCAGAACTTCTATGACCTTGGGAAAGTGGTTTCAGTTCCTTGAGTCTTTTCTGCCTGGACGAATGAGATAAATCTTGACAATCAGATGTTGCCACAAAACTCCATGGAGTGCAATGGAAGGACTCAATCATTGAGTCTCCATCCCTCTTAATTTCAACCACCTCCTATGACCTTACGTTTCCTAGCAGATAGGAGTTGTACACTTTGTGAGTACCCTGGCCATTGGGGTTACATTTTGGTCATCTTTGTGCCTCTAATAACAGAAGAACTAGTTCTGTGTAGAACTCATCATAAGCCTTTTCATTCAGCAACTGATTAGGTGACTGACTCAAATTGAGCAATAGAAAGTTAAGTCTTATCATTTGGGATTTTTTTTTCTAGGTTAGACACTGCCTGGGCTGCTTAATAAACTCATTTTGTGCAGAGAGAAACATTAAGGAAGATTCAGCTATTTAAGTTTCCCCAGGGCAACTGAAGATACACCAGCTTCTTATGAAATGGATTTCTGCTTGTATCTCAGAAAAGCCAACCATTTTTGGTGAATGGAGGCTATAGACCAGAAAATTCATCCATTCCTGTTCTCAGATGTTGTCTTAGTAGAGACAATAACAACAGAAATAATACTAGCAAACATTTAAGAAGCACATTAGTGTGAAAAAGTGTGAGAAGAGAAAGCAGTACTTTGTTTTTTCTACTGTATGTTATGTTTCTGTGAATCAGAAATGCCCATTAATATAAGTCATAATGTTATCTTAATGAAAGAAAAAAGGGTACTATGTAAATAAAAATATCAGTGAACAAGTTACCATCCCAAAATGACTTTTTAAAACTGTTACTGAAAAACATTATCTTGAAATCTAAGAGTTTATGGAAAGAAAAACAATTATCTTTCTAGATATCTACACAGTTCCTTTTATGTATTACATATAGGCAACATTAGATTTCTATGATATAAAACAAACTACAACAAAAGTAGCAGTTTAGAGCAATATTTGCTTATGATCTTGTAGTTTTTTTGTCTGTAGAAGTTTTGTTGTGGCATAGCTGGGGTCTGTGATCAGAGTCCCCTAGGCTTTGCTCATTGTGTTGGCTAGGTCACATTCCCGTCTGGAGGCTAACTGTGGAGACTGGAAAATGTCTTCCATGTTCACTCAGGGCAATGGTAGGGCTCCCTATCTTGGAACTGGAAGATGGGAAGACTAGGCTTCTTCTGGCTGTGGGCTGGGGCCTGTTCTAATGTCCTAGCATCCAAGCTTCTGACCACATGTCCCTCTCTATGGGAAGCATGGGAATTTGCTTCATAAAGCCCAGTATAAGAGTGGTGTAGTGACTAGGAGTAAGTCACTCCCGGGGAAGAGATTAAGAGGGTATAAACCTCCAGGACATTAATTTTGGGTCTACCCCAAGATCTTCTTCTACTACACCAGTTTTGGGATACACAGCTTAAAAGTCTTTATCTGAACATTTTTCAGAGAGAACTCAAGGTTATAACTCGAGGGAAGAATGACACAACAAATAAATGAAATTAGCAGCCCTTAAACTGAGAAGGAGGAGGAGTGGACTCTCCTCTAGGGATTAAAATCTGGAATGTGTGTCTGCATATGTGTGTTTGGCTGTGTGCCTTTGTGTGGAATATGTATTAAATAATATAGTGACTAGGAGAGGACCAGAAGATTCTGTAAGCTCAGATGGACTACCCAGTAATTATGAGAAAAATCCTAAAAGTACCCATTTTTGCTCCTCTTCTCTGCGACATACGACATGTCATAGAAATCGCAAGTGATTCTAGCCACATTATTTTCAGCGTGCTGCTATTCATACATAGTTCTCAGGAGGTTCATCAGATGCCTTCTCTTGGGGCAGCAGAGAAGGCACCATATGGCTAACTATTCACCAGGGACTGGGGTGGTGAACAGGGAAGGCTCATTACCAGCCTTAGCAGAGCAGGCTCTGCATTCTTCAGCAGAATATCTATAGGGTATGAGAAGCTAGTGGGACCTGCTATATAACCAGAAGCAAGGCAGCAAGTTAGAAGAAAAGTTGTATTTCCATTTCATTTCTATATGTTTACTCTGTACCTGTACAGAGGCCAACTTTTAGGAGTTTATTGCATCTAGATATCAACACAACCAGATAGGTAACTTTTACAAGTACTACCACTCTGCAAATTGAGGAAACAGAGGCAGAAATGTTATGTGCCTGCTACAGAACTTGCAGTTCTTCTGGCTCTTTTCCTAGACAGGACTGTTGTCATCCCCTGGCCATCACATTACCAAATCTGAAGATGTTGTTTAATCTTATTTGAAAAACAGTCCTGACTAAAACAGTAATAAATAATTGGATATTTATGGAAAAAGACTCAAGGGTGTATATGAGAGTGCAGATAATTTGAATTTCAGATTGTTGAGGTCATGGCTATCCATTTGTTCCTAATTGTATGCCCGATGGATAGGAAATGCCTGCCACTGTAGAGCCCTCCACTCAGAGTGCCACAGTACCTTAGAAATACAGAAACAACTCACTTACTGTATCACATAACCACACATTCCCATTTGTGGTTAACATGTATTATGTCCTTTGCCCAATTTTATTATACAAATTGCAAATACAGATAAAATCAAAGAATAGGCTAAAGAACGTTCATCATTTTTGTGTGTGTAAGCTATCCACAATCATAATTTTACCCTTTATTTTCTTCTACAGGTTTTATAGTTTTATCTTTAAAATTATGTCTTATGATTCATTTTTACTAATTCTTTTTTATTTTTTTATGAAAAGTTTTAGGTGTGGTGTGAAGAACAGAGGCCTATTTACTCATTCCTTTCAAATGGAAAGCCTTTTCAGTGTAACTTGTCAAAATGGCTATCTTTTCTCCTTGGAGTTCTTTTATCTCCTTTCCCAAAAGACAATTATCAATCTATCATCTTTCTATCTATCTGTTATATTCTTAGACTTCATTCTTTCTCTATGACAATACCTCACTGATTTGTTAAGTTTTATAAAAATCATAGTTATTTTAAGTTTTACCATCCACAAATATTTTATAAGTAATGTTTTAATTTCCACAAAAAAAATACTACGGGAACTCAGATTGAGGTTGTCTCAAATTTGTAGACAAATCTGGCAGAGATCTTAACAATTAGTCTTTCAGTTAATTAACTTGGTGTACATTCCCATTCCTTTAAGCTTTCTTTAATTTCTCTCAGCAACATTTTGTAGTTATCCCCGTAGGAGTCTTCATGTATTTTGTGAATGTATCACCAAGCGTTTGATGGTTTGTTATTGTAATAGGCATTATTTTTTTTAAATGGTATGTTCTTGGCACATAAATATATACTTTTACAATTTTGACCCTGAATCCCAAGACCACTAGAATTTAATGCCTTCATTTTTTTCCCCACAGGATCTTAATTTTCAGGTCATCTGTCAGTAGACAATTTTACTTCTTCCTTTCTTTCCAATTAGCATTCCTTTACTTTTCTTTTTTCTCTTTTTTTGTAGAGGGCTTGGAGGATGTAGTTAGGATTATGTCATTACACTGCCAGGGACTTCCAGGAAAATAGATAATCAGTAACAGCAGAGAAGCAGGTTTTTTTTTTTTTTTTTTTGCTTTACTCTGCTTTTATCAATCTTGAAAGGAAAGTATTCAGGCTTTTCATAAGAAATATGTCATTAACCCTATTTTTTGTAGATGGTCTTTATTAGGTTAAGAAAATTATCTTTAATTCCCATTTTACTGAGAGCTTTCACCATGAATAGATGTAGAATCTTGTGAAAGCTCAATCTTCATTTTTTTATATTATCACATGGTTCTTTTTAGCATGTAAATATGGTCAGTTACATTTGTCAGTTTTTGAATGTTGCCCTAAGCCTGCATCCCTTGGAAAGTCTCATTGGTCAACATGATTTAATCTACTTATGTTCTTAGACTGAAATTTTATTTATAAATTTTGTTGCTATGTCCATGAAAGAGAGTGGTTTATGGCTGACTTTTTTTTTTTTTAACATTTTTTCTTGTTTTGGCATCAGAATGTTGTTGTCAACACAATGATATTAGGAATGTCCCCCTGCTTCCTGCTCTGATTTCCAAAAAAGTGAGGATAGCACCAACATTATTGCCCTGTCCATCTAGGTAGGAAATTTCTTTGTAGGAAGGTTTTGAGCTAAGTTTCTTTGATAAATATAGACATTTTCTTGATGAATCTTAAGTAACTTTGGTCTTTTCAGGAATTTGTCCATTCTGTGTAAGCTGTCAAAGTCACAGGTCTAAAATTGTAACCTCATATCCCACTAATGTATGTGGATTTTCTAGTGCTTTCTCATTTTTCATTCTTGGTATCAGTAATCTGATACCTTAGATTTATTTTTTGTAGAATTTTAATCTTTATTTGTGAATGTTATTAGTTTTATTGCGCTTTCAAAAAATAAATTTTTGCTTTCATTTTTTTCTGTTTTTTCTCTGCAATTGATTTCTTTTACCAAATTTGTATTGACTTTCTAATGCTTACTTTATTATTTTTTAAAATTTTTAGTTGTAGATGGACACAATATATTTATTTATTTTCATGTGGTGCTGAGGATCGAACCCAGTGTCTCATGCGTGCAAGGCAAGCGCTCTACTGCTGAGCTACAATTCCAGCCCCTAATGTTTACTTTAGATCTCATTTTATGTTAGTTTTTGTCTTAATTTTGAAGCTTAGATAACTGATTTGAGGTTTTAGTTATTTCCTAACATAAGCATTCAAAGCTCTAAAAATTCTATTAATATTATTATACAAATTTTGATGTGTTGCTTTCATTATGACTTACACATATTCAATAATTTTCTATGTGATTTCCTAGTTGACCAATATGTTATTTTGTATTGTGAGTGTTTAACTTCTGAACATTTGGGAAATTTCTGGATACATTGCTGTTGTTTGTTTACATTTTAATTATGTTTTAGGCAAAGAACATAAATCTGACTTCAATTCTTTTACATACAGTCACATGTCAGTGAACAATGGAACCTGTCCTGAGGAAGGCATTGGTAAGCTGTTTTATCTTTGGGAGAACATTGTCAAGTGTATTTACACAAACCTGGATGTATATGACCTGGCCTTTGACACAGTAGAAGTCTAAGTAAACATCAGAAGCACACGGCTGAGGCTGGTATAGCACGGCATCCTGTTTGTGAAGTTTTGTTGTTGTTGTTCTAATAAGTAGAACAAGTACACTCTAAAATAATGATAGTGTAGTACAGTGGGCTCATGAGCCAATCCCATGGCCGTCCATTATCTTCCAGGGGTAGGCATGCGGGGCTAGCATTGCTGAATTTCCTTACAGCTGGAGTGCAGGACACCTGTTTGCACCCGCCTCACCACACACACCAGCAACGGGCCATGCTGCAGTGTCACTGAGGACAGGAGCTTTCACTCCATCACAGTCTAATGCGTGACTGTCATGCCTGCCATTCTCTATGGATCAGAAGGATGCTGAGCATCGAGTGGCTACATATGAAGGCTTGTGCGGGGCCCATTGTGTTGTGGGTCTCACTCTCCTACCCTGGTGAATAGTGGAGACCTACACTCAGACAACCCTTCCTTAGGAAATGGTGTTACTAGGTATCTTGATTACTATTTTACTGTTATCTGCTCCCCCAACCTTGTACTTTTAAGTTCATAATACTATTTTATATTTAAAGTGAGTCTTTTTGTAGAGAGTGTGAGGACTGGTCTTTCTTTTGCAGAAAGTTTGATAACTATGTCTTTTAATTAGAATATTTAGACTATTTACTCCTGATGCAATTATTTACATATTAGGTTTAAATCTATTATGTTTTCTTTTCTTTTTATTTTTTCTCATTGTTTATTTCTTTGTCTTCTCCATGTTTTCTTTTCAATTAATTAAATATATTTTAATACCATTGAAATATTAGCCAATGTTTCAAGTCCAAACTATGTATCTTTAAATAATCACAATATATATTCAAATAACATTACATAACATAAAATGCTTTTAACTCTTATTCTCTTCCTTTGTGTTTTTGAATCTGTTCATTTTGCTTCTAGATTTATTATAAACCTCACAAAACAGTATTTTTATTTTTATTTTTTATTTTTTATTTTTTTAAATATTTTTTATTAGTTGTTGATGGATCTTATTTTATTTATTTATTTATACGTGGTGCTGAGAATCGAACCCAGTGCCTCACGCATGCAAGGCAAGCGCTCTACCACTGAGCCACGACCCCAGCCCACAAAACAGTATTTTTAAATTGAGTTTTATGTAATAAATTTTCATTTTAAAATCATAAAAATAAACATTTAATGTTCATGCATATATGCATTACTCCTGGTTCTCTGATAAATTTGTGTTTTCCTCTGTGTATTCCCTTATGTTAATAAGCCCTTCTCTAAATGCTTCTGGAGTGTAGGTCTTCACTCCTGAATTCTCTGCTTCAGTGCTTCTGAAGGAGTTTGAAGTCATAATCATTCTTAAAGGCTACTTAATCATTGTCTCAAAATCACTTTGAAGATGTAATCTTATTGTTTTACTGAATGCATACCTTCTGTTATAAAGTCTTGGTATATTACCTTTGCTTTTCTGTTTCTGTATTTTTTCTTTATGCTATCTTTTCACTGTTCATTGCCCACTTGATTATTATTTGCTTGGGTTTTTTTTTTCATCCTTCTCATATTTAATTGAGCCTTGATGTCTGTAGGTCTGTAGTTTTCATTAAAAGTTTGCCTCATTTTTCCAATATTTTTGTTTGCTTTCCAACTTTCTTTTACTTTATGAAATCTCAGTTATTCTTACGTTAGAACGTTTCACGTATTCTCATAGCTTAATGATGCTCCAGAAAATTAGTTTTTATTATTTTTAATTTCTTTCTTTCTTTTTCCTTGGTCCTCAGCATGGACAGTTCTTATTGCCATGTTGTACAGGTCATTGATACTCTGCCGTATGTACTTTCTCAGTCCATTCAATTACATTTTCATTCAGCAATTCATCCTTTAAAATTGAAAGTTTTTTAGATATTTCATTTCTTTTTTAAATATGATTTTGTTAATGTTTATTAATATTCCTTAGTTGTACATATTAATAGAGATCAATGTGATATTTCCATATGTTCCTAGAGTGAGCCCTAATTAAATCTTTCTCTTTTACATAAGTGGATCTGTCATACAGATGTTTTAAAATTATTTTCTACTAAATTCTCTATCTCTGTCATCTCTGTTTTTACTTGTATTTCCTTTTTCTTCATGGCTGAGTGAAACTCCATTGTGTATGTCAATTAGTTTATTTTGATATGTCATTTTTCTCAGGTAATTGACTGTGATAGGAGTCCTTTTGCATTTTGCATATTTCCCGTCTCATCATATTGTGTTGTGTTTCTTCATACGATGTTGGTGGGCAGCTTGGCACCTGTGAGTCAGGGGGTTGAAGTTCGCTGGAGTGAGCGAGAGGCAGCTGTTCTCTGAGCCTACTTCTCTCTGTGACTGAGGGAGGATATCTTGTGGGTCCCTGCGGAAGGTGCTGCCACTCCAGGAGGACCCAACCTCCCACTGGCTGGCACTGGTGTCTCCCAGCGCTCCATTCTCTTGGCACTTCTGGTTAGAGCCTCATTTCTTTACCTTCTTACAGAGTGATTTTTTTTTTTTCCTGATGCTGCTTCTTTCTTCTGTTTTCAACTCCTGTTACTTTCATTTGCCTAGATCCAGAATTAAGTATTAATTGCATTTTGGGAATGATAATACTCTTTCTGAAATTATTTTTCTTCTGTTTCAGCATATGCTTATCTAATCAAGCTCTGCGTTAGTGACCGCCCTGCCTTTTATAGAAGAGCTCCAGATGAATGTGACAGAGACGCACGGCTGGGTCTGAGGCATGCATGTGTGAAGCAAGCTCACTCCACTTCCAGTGATTCCGTGTCACACCAAGTGTCCTTTAATTATGCGTTGGCTCTTCAAAGATTAAAGTTGCGAAGCCCTGCTCCCTGTTGCAGTTCTCCTTGTCCTTGTCGATGAGGGCCCTCCACGGTGTGAGGAGAGCACTTTTATTCAATTCAGAATCCCCACTTGACACCAACCCAGCTCCCTAAGAACCTGAGGACCTAAGAACCTCTCTTCCTTGAGAGAACGGGTCTGGCACAGGTCCACTGCAGGCTGTATCTGTATCTTTCCTGCAGCTTTCTTGTGAACATCAAGGGCCATTTGACAGAGGTTGAGGATGCCTGCTGCAGAGACCAGCAGCAACAGATAAAAGACCATTGACTCAGTGCCTGCAGCACACCAGCCCAAGAGGAAGGTGGGCAGTCAGAGGCTGCCCTGGTGGAGTGGAGAGTGTCTGCTCGTCAGTGGAACCAAGCTGCATGAGACAAAATAGCTCAAAGGCAGTTATTATATTATTATTATTATTATTATTATTATTATTATTATTTCCCATTGTAAATGGAAATAACTTGATTTATCAACTGTGATGTGCAATTTTCTCTAAGTGTATTGATTGATTTGACAATTTATTCACATGAATCAGGCATGATTTATCTTCATATTTTACATTTTGAGGAATGTGATGTTCAGAGATGGAAAATGGGCATCTCAGGGTCACAAAACCAGTTAAGTGATACAAGAGACAGGACTCTGCTACTTGATTGAAATTACTGTTCTTGGCTTTACTAAGACTCCCCAAGTGCCCTTTAATTGTGTATTATACTTCCTGGCATTTTTAGAGATTGTTTTATTGTATATAAGAGAAACAAAATCTGGTTACACTCAGCAAATTGTGGGAATAATACTAAGAGAGTATAAAATATAATTCTTCTCAAGGGGAAATGAGAAGAATCCCGTAGCAGGAAGGTGAGCAGGAGGATGCATCTGGGGCCCGGAAAGAGGGCATCGCAGACAGCACCGTGGAGCTGCTGCCCCTGGGCTACCATACCACCACCCTGTTTCCACAGTGTGGTTTAACAGAGTCCCAAACTTCTAAAGAATTATACAAAATAATAAAATACATCTTTTCATACTCACCAGATTTGATGTTTGAAGAGTTGGACATTAGTTTTTACTTAAAATGTATTTATTAAAATATTTTAGACACACTAAACCCTTACTCTGTTGTGTTTTCTCAGAAGTGATCGTCATCCTGATATTGGTCTATAGAATCTCCATTCTTGATTTTCTATTTAACTTTATTATGTATTATTATCTATAAGTATTATTAAAGGACAAGCATTTTATATTGTGATTTAAGATTATGTAGAAGTTATTATGCCAAGTGTATATTTTTCCAAACAGCTTTCTCTATTCAAAATTATTTTTGAAATTTAATATTGTAGTTTTTCTGATCTAATCATTTTAATATATACATAATGTTTAACTGAATTAACTTATTTACTTCCATATTAAAGAAAAAAGTCACTCCATTTCGCTATTATATTTTGCTATAACGGTGCTTCTGGATCTTGTTTTTACATAATTTCCACCCTAGAAGAGGATTACTAAACCACTTCAACTTTAGCTGATATTTCAAGACTGTACTTCAGAGTGGTTTCAACAACCAATATATTAATCAGCAATAAAGCTAAGTCCCTACTTCCATGAATTCTTATTACTATTTCTCAATTCAGGTCAATTCAGCAAATACTTAACTATATTTTACAGGCTAATAACCCTTCCATATTTCTCAGAAACAATAGTAAACAAAAAGTTGGATCCCTATGAATCTTATATTTTGGTACAACACGATAATTGAAATAAACAAAACTTTTGTGTATTTGAAGTTGATACATGTTGAGGAGAAAAACAAGGCAAGACAAAGCACTAGGAAGTGCTCAGTGGAGGAGATACTTAGAAAATAACTGTTAAGGGACACTCTCCCTGGGAACGTGGGATGCAGACAAAGGAATGTCACAGGAACAGGAACTCAGGAGCACATGGCTCAGTGACACAGAGCAAGGAGGCAAGACCAGTGAAGAACACGTTCATGAAATGTGAGTTTGTTTTAATACAGCGAGATACCCACATGTCTTGCAGTGAGAAAAAAAATAGCTAAACAGAGGAAGAGAGTAATGGCAGATGCACTGGGAGGCTGCCTGTTGTTTCCAGAATTTTGATTTTCACCTGAATGGGATGGGGAAGCCACTCCTATGAAGCCTAAGAGTGATGGCTGCTACCTTAGACTAAGGAGGGAAAAGATGGAAGGACAATGATGATTAGCAGAGCAGATAAAACACACAGGGTGCTGGACTAGGGTGGCCACAGTGCAGGTAATTGAAAACAGGTGGAGGTAGTGGACTTTAAAAGTGTTTGTGGGTGATTGATATGGACTGTCTTTTCATTTTGTTAATACGCTTTTCTCTAATTATCAACAAAATCTATTTTTTCTATGACTTCTTTTTTATATTCTCTAGAATCTACAGATATGATCTGTTGTATTGTATGTATCTTTATCCAGATCTTGTATTGTGTTTGATTCAATATTCTCTCTTAGAAGCATGGACTCTCTTTCCACTCGTGTGTAATAAGTGGATTTTTTATTTGTTTTTGTTTCTAATATACTATTTAGTAATATTTCACTTTTATAGTTTGAGATTTGTAGTCATTTCCTCTTTTCCTTTCTTATCCATTGTGTCTTCCTGTTCTTTCCTTCTTTTTCTCCTCCTCTTTCTCCTCCTTCCTCTTCAGAAATCATACCTACTGCTGGGGCTGACATACTCAGACCTAAAATAAATGGCACGTATGCCTTGGTAAAGTGGTGCCGAATGAAAAGACTAGTATCATGGTGTAGAAACCTGGAGATTCACAGGCACAGAGGCACAGCAGGTGGCTGTCAGCTGTGCCAATTTGAAAGCCAGGTCAGGTCTTCCTCAGAAACCCAGTCTCCAGAGGAAGTGCTTGGGTAGAACAGTGTTAGCAGGTGTCGGCTCCTATATGAGGCTTCAGGCAGGAGAATTAAGGAAGAGATGTGAGGATAGATACCTGGCCAGATGAAAAGGGAAGAAACTTGATCTTTTGAAAGATTAAGAAAAGGAACTTGGTCAAGGCTTCTCGATTTCAGATTGTAAAATAACATACTTGGGAAGGCTTAGATCTGGAAGTACTGGTAAACCATGATTTAAATACAGTGACTCAACTTTGAATCAAAAATAAGAGCAGGGATGTGGCCCCTCAGTTAGCGCTTCAGATGGTCTTCTTTTGGCATACGTTCCTGATTTGCTCTGATAATCTGGATTCTACGTGTTTCCAAGGGCCAGTAATGCCCTCTCTACCCTCCATATTGTCTTGCTTGAATACAAAAATGATATTGAGAAAGAATGATAAAGACAAAAATGAACAAGTGCTGATATGAGAAGGAAGGAAGAAAAAGTTCTAGGAAAAAAAGAACTGCTAGGAGATTTATGTCAACAGAAAAAACTAAGATGTGTTACTGACACCCAATCAGGAAGCAAACAGAACCAAAGGGGGTTAGGTTTTGAGATTGGTGGATGCCAGGGAAACTGTCAGCTAGGCTATGAGTAAGGCTTGCTCCTCTAACACAGCCATTCTCCAGCAGTGGGCTGTGTTACAGTGCTAGACCCTGCAGACAGCCCAGTCCCCAGCACCCACTGTGGTGTGGCCAGAGATGATGGACAGCAGAGGATTTCACACAGATTGTAGCCAAGGGGGATGCCACAGTTGCTGTACAATAATGGTGTTGGGTGCTTCCTTTCTCCCCTTTGTGGAGTATTTTATTGTGTTGCCCTGTTCTCACCACTTCATAGTAGCTAAAGATTGAAAAAAAAAATGGATTCAGGAATTTGTATTTTTCATTTATATTTAAAAAATAAAATACATAATGGGTATCCATTTGTTCAACTACCATTTGTTTAAAAGATTGTAATTTCATCCATTAAATTTTCTTGACATCTCCATTGAAAATTAGTTGACTGAAAATAAGACTTCTCTGTCATTATACCAGTATCACACTTTTTTTGTACTTTAATTTTAAAAAAGGTTTTTAAATGGAGAAGTGTAAATCCTGCAAATTTATCCTTCCTCCTCATGACTGTTTTAGCTATTCTGGTTCATTTGAATTCTAGATGAATTTCAGGGTCAGCTGTTCAATTTCTGCAAATGAGCCAGTAGGGCCCTGGTAGAGACTGGGTGAAGTCTGTTGAAGGATTTGAGGAGTTGCATCATCTAACACAATTCAGCCTCAGCTCTATTTTCATGGTTGTGTTTTCTTTATTTTGATTGTCTTTAATTTCTTTCAAAATGTTTTGTCATTTTCAGCACATAAAACTAAAATTTCTTTTGTTCCATTATTAATCCTTATGTCTCTTTTTATATAATTGTGAATGAAATCGATTTTTTTCTTAACCTCTAGGCTTCTTTTGAGTAGTGTGGGTTTTCCCTGGTGTAGATTTTGAGCTACTTTTTGTCACCAAGGTCTCTTCTTTGCTCCTGCAAAAAGCACTGGGCAAAGTTGGACTCCTTGTTGCTACCCAGGGAGTATGTATGGAATATCTCTAAATTCTTTTTGCTTGATACCCTGACCTAATCTAGTAGTCTCTGCTCCTACTTTGACACACCAAGCATTTATGCTATGGGGAGGTAATAACTGAATAACTGGACATAAAATTATATTACAGAACTATAGTAACAAAACAGTATGGTATTGGCATCAAAACAGGCATGAGGACCAGGGGAATAGAATAGAAGACACAGAGACACTCACATAAATACAGATATCTCATAATTTACAAAGGCACCAAAAACATATATCAGAGAAAAGATAGCCATTTTAACAAATGATGCTGGGGAAACTGGAAATTCGTATGTAGTGGAATGAAATTAAATCCATATTTCTCACCCTGCACAAAACTCAAATCAAAATGGACAAAAGACCTAAGAATTAGAATAGAAATCTTCCACCTGCTAGAATAAAATGTAGGCCCAACAATGCCAATTCTTATCTCATTTCCCACCCCCTCCTTTCAGGGCCACTATAGCATTAATTACGATGTTCAGTGCTTTGACTGACAATGATCTCTTCATTTATTTCCTTTGAGATTTATTGTCCTTATAATCTCACTTATATTTTCAAAATATCTTAGTATTTATCCAGAAATTGATGATGTTTATGAGGATGATTTCCTTCACTAGCTAGACTGCCGTAATGATGAACACAAACTATCCACAGATTTTTATTTGCAGTTGGTGCTTAACTCCACACCACTTCCAGTGTAAGAAAAGACAGTTCTACTGGTATAACCTGGACCACCTGTGTACCTTTTCTTCAGAAGAGTAGAAAGTGTTTGGCCCTTCATGAATCTAATATAGAGTTTTCCCCAAAGGAAGCAGGCATCCTGCTGGCAGGTGTCTTTGTGAGAACAAAAGGTTACTGCAGGATGTGAGGGGAAACCAGTGCCCTTTCTCACCAAGAACGGAGTTGGGGAGCCTGCAGTTGCATCAGCAGTGAGGGAGTCTTTGATTTTTAGCTTGGATGTATTTCTATCCTACCAAATGGCATTTGGTTTGTGCAGCAGATGAGGGATCTGGGTATTCAAAAGGAATGTTCCAAACTACGTACCTATGAATGCGTTTTTCTGTCCCATGAATCTTGTGCTTTATGACTTGTTTTGCCCAACAAAATGTGATCAAAAGCAATTTGTGGACATTCTAGATGGAGACTTTGATAACTGACTGCTTTGTCATCTTCTCATTTCTCTCTGCTGCAAGAGCTAGCAATGTTCCAAGCTGCACCTCCCACTGGTCTTAGGGTACGATGAGTCCAGTGGCCTGCACAGAGCTGCAGCCATCCTCCAGGGGATGTGGAGCAGTAGGGGAGCATCTGTTGTCTCCTCACCCTTAATATCTTCAGTCATTCTCCACTCCAGGGTCATGAAACCATAGGAGATTACTGCCGGGAGAGAGCTCTATATGGAAAATTAGCATTCTCTGTCACAGGTAGATAATATATGTTACTCTGTTTTATAAATGAGGAGACTTAGGCTCAGACAGTTTAAATAACGAACATGCCCCAGAGCATACATCTAATTAATGAGGAGGAATTGTCCTCCAAAAACCGTATTTGTAAAACTGCCATACTAAATGTGCTAGAAGATTTTTTATGATATGAATAGCTCAAACTTCTGGTACTAAAACTAGTTTTATATTAAAGAAAATACCTTCCCATATGCAATATTTCCCCAGACTGCTCTACAGCATCAAACACTAAGCAACCCTATTTTTATTGTAAATTGAATCTCTTGGAATGTTATCTGGTACACTTCATTTAACAGCAATTAAATTTTTCATAGGTTTGCATTAAATAATGTATTAATGAACAGTGTTATAAATGTTCTGTCATTATGATCTGCAATTAAAATGTCCCAGAGAGTCTTGTGCTAATGATAATAACTAAATTACTGATACCTTTAGAATCACTGTGTATTTCAAATACTTGAGCCTGGTATGGAAATTGAATTTGGTCAATATTAACTTCAGATGTCACAAGATGCTAAAATCCTCATGAATAAGCATTGTTCAACTTATTTCAAAATATATTTCATCACCTGTTTCTGAGCCAAAATAGAAATCTATTTTCAAAGGCATCAATAAAATGTGCAAGCATATTAATAGAGGCTAAACTTTATTTTCACCAGTTGGTTTGCACCTGTAGCATGTATTATGTTGGATTTTGAGAATTACAATAGAGTGGTTGTTTTGAAATCTTTATTTAATAAATTGATTAATCACTGACTGGCCCTGAAGTATCCCTTTGATACAGCTAAACTGTTACTAAGATATTTACATCCTGAATAACAATATTAATATCTAAAATTTGTGTAATGCTTTTTACTTGTAAAAGTAGCTTTCAAAAGCAATTTAATGGGTCTGGAGGTATGTCTCAATGTTAGAGCAAGTGCTTATGCTTGCAAAGCCCTGGGTCCACTTCCAAGCACCAAAAGCAAACAAAATAAAAATGCAACAATCCCACAAAAACCAAGCAAGCACATGACATTTTAGAGTGCATTAGCTCAATACCATTTGAGAAATGGATGTGATAAATACTGGAAATATTAAACTGAGAGGCACACAGTAAAGGAGATTCAAAGTTCTTCCCACTCAGGACAATGTTCTTGCCATTGCCAGGCACAGAGGAAGTCCCTGATAAGAACTTTAATGGAGAAGGGACTGAGCCAAGGTCATATTGGGAGGGGAAGAACTCTAAAGTGTGCCCTGAGAAAAAGATGTAGCCTTTCAAGTCCTTTTCCACAATCATTAAATAAAAGGACATAAAACATGCAAGTGGAAATAGTTAAGCTGTTTTGGCAATGGGGTCTTTATTGGAGAGGGCACTAGGATCTTAAAAGAGGATATTAGGAATGCAGATTTAGAAATGTAATAGCATGTAAAATAATTTCATGGCCCGCCAGTTATTATTATACAGCAAACCTGTTAGTCAGCTCTCTGATACTATAACAAATACCTGCCATAATCAACTTAAAAAGAGGAAAGGTTTATTTTGGCTTGCAGTTTTGTAGATTTCAGTGCTTCATCAAGTGGCCCTATTGCATTTGGACCTGTGGTGAGGCAGCACATCATGGTGGGTGTTATGGTTTAGATCTAAAGTATCCCCCAAAGTGCATGTGTTAAAGCCTTGGTCCCTAAGGCAGAAATGTTCAGAGGTGGTGCCCTGTTTGGAGGTGACTTGGTCATGAGGGACCTGACCTTGTTGGGGGATTCATAATTTAATGGGCCATTGGGAGGTGGTAGAACCTTAGGAGGAGGAACCTCATTGGAGGAAGCAGGTCATTTGGGCACATGCCCTTGAAGGCTCTATGTTTTCCCAGGCCTCTTCCTTTCTCTCTCTTCTCTCTGATGCTGGCCACCATGAGGTGAGAAGCTTTCCTTCTGCCACAACCTTCTGCCATGACGTCCTGCCTCACCACAGGCCCAGAAGTGACAGTGCCAAATGACCATGCTCCGAGACTTCTCAAACAGTAAGACAATAGTCTCTCCTCTTTCAAGTTAATTTTGTCATGCATTTTGTCACAGTGACAGGAAACTGACAAAAACAGTGGGAGCACTTGGAAAAGAGTGAGCCCCTCACCTTGTGGCAGTGAGGAGGCACAAGAGCTGGAGGCGAGAGACCAGGTCCTGACAGCTCTTGCAGGGTCTTTCCAAGCTGACCTCACTTCCCTCCACTAGGCCCCACATCCTAAAGGTCCCGACACCTCCCACAGTGCCAGAGACTGGGGACTTGGCCGTTAAAGGATGGGCTTTTGGGGGGACATCTGTGATGCAAGCTATAGTAAAACCACCATATAACACAGTGGCTTGAAGCTCCCCACATTTCTTCAGTGATCTTCAGTTAGACCAGAGTTCTTTGGAGAGGCCTGGCTCCTTTTGACTCCATATGATACCATCGGGGGTATTAGGAAGGGTGGGCAAAGACTGCACTTTCGTGTATCTGCAGGTTGATTCTGGCTGCCGGTTGGATCTTAACTAGGACTGTCAAATAGAATACCACAAATGGCCAACTGTGGCTTCTTCATATTGTGATGTCTGGGTTTTTAGAAAATGTCCCAAGGAATGATGGTGAGAGCTGGGTGGCCCTTTCCGTGTGACCTAGCCTCAGAAGTAATGCCCTATCACTTCCACTGCCTCTGTCTGTCGGGCTCTGTTGGTGAGCCCCTGATTGCTGCCCATATTCCCATGGAGGGAATTTAACTCCTCTTTTGATGGCAGGAGTATAATTTATAGGCAGAGATATTATAAATCATCTCAGGCTCTCTAATAATTGATTTGGAAGACACAAAATCACTATAAAAACTGTGATTTTTCTCTAATTTCACTGAAAATAAGAGAAGTCTACGTGTACATATTCATTTATTTCTCCCAAAGTATCGCTTAGAAGTTTATAAATGTTTGTCCAATGAATGAATACCAAATGAGTATAAATTAGACTCATTTCTACCATCCGTCCTTGTGAACTTATCAAAGAAGAAATTGGGAATCAATAGCACACATTGTTTATTCATGGGACTCAATGAGACAGGCCCTGGGGGATGGGACTCCTGAAAGAGGTTAAGAGGCTTGTGGGGATTTGGTACATGGGAGTGAGGATGGCTGCACCCCTGGGGTTCTGCAGCGGGGCCAGCTTTCCTAAAGAGAGAAAGAAGTTGAGATGTGAGTGAGTAATAAGCAGAGAGAAGGGCAGAGGGTTAGGTGGAATGGGAAGGACCGATTGTCCTGAACGCCACTCCACAGGAGAAGAGAAAGACATTAGCTTTTATTTTTTTCTGAGAAATAAAAAGGAGTTAAATAATTAAACTCAAGTAAATTCTATCAGATCAGATGGTAGGATAGTTTGCATTTATTTCGGCACAAGGGCAAGGCTGGTGAAGAGCAGACCATGTGAGGACTGGAAGCAGAGAGAGAGAAAATAAATGGCTGAAGTTCATTTTATGTAAACTATTCCTGGTGACCTTGGCAATTGTATTCCGACTTCAGGTCCTGGTGTTCTCAAGAGCATGTGGAACTGGAGGCTTCACTTTATCTAACATGCCCTTACATACACTCAGGGGCAGACACACCCCCGAGGCTAAACAAATATCAGCTCATTTAAACTTTGTAAGGGCTGTGTGCAGCAGAGCAGAGTCAATCCCAGAGGCCCCCTCCAGGCAGCATTGCATTGCGTAGAAGCCATCAGAGTGCTGGGCTGCGACCCTTGACCACTAGTTCATGCTGCTTCCCACAAATCAAATTAGTTTAAGGATTTATTGGAATTATTTTAAAACCTAAAGTTATATAAGAATAATTGGCAGCTTCTAAACTAGCGCATCACATCTTCTGGAGGGGACAAGCTCAAGTCCAGAGGTAAGTCAAGCCTGGGTAAATGGTTATCTAAATAATGAAAGGCAGCTGGAAGCCAAGCTGTGATAGTCTACATTTATCCCAAGCACGCTAACTTTACTTTCCCTTCCAGTGGTCTAGTTCTGTGGGCAAAGGATGCAGAGAGGAATCTAAATAGACCCAATTTTGAACATTTACCTTCATACTTGAGAGAATGGAATCCTAAACCACCGTGCCCACTCCAGCTGGTCCATTTCATCACACCCTAGCCCTGGGATGTGATTGCCAACTTGTTTTTCTTTTTGTCTTTATTGCAAGAAAGATTTTCTCTTAATGCTTTACAGTGATTCAGGAGGCCTTCTAATTAGGCATGCTGATTAGAATATCTTTCACAGCAAGCCTTCCCTCCAAGTAAATGGTGAATGAAAATGGCATCTGAAACAGGGTCTGTCCTCAGAAGATATGCAGGTGGAAACTGCCCACAGGGATTTCTTGGAAATGCCTCTTTCTGGAAGTGGACCCCGACTTCTGAATTTGGCCCTTTCACAAACCACAGCAGACCCACCTAATCACCGAGCAAGGCAGTTACTAAGGGAAGGAGGCACGCAGCCCACACTGGAGGACTCCGTTCCAAGATAAATGATTCCAACGTATTGCTGACTTAGAGAAAAAATTAACTGTTCTACCACTCATGGAGGGAAATATCTACCTATTGGGAAGTCGTTACTTTCCAATATATTAGGGATTAATTGCCTGCTTTATGGTTGTTATTAGCAGGCTAAATATTCTACTTTCAACTCAGAGGTCCCCAGACACAGAGAAAGTCAGGAGTGGAGCGCATTGGAATGGACTGATGGTCAACACCGCCTTACATGTATGGTGGTTTCTAGGATTCCATGTAAACCACTCTCCGCTTGAGTCTCTGTGGCTTATGCCCCTTGTCTGTCTCCTTCCACATAGGTAAGCCTTGGGTGTCTTAGAAAGCTCACCTAAACACATTACACCCTGAGGTTCTGTGTCATTTTTTCTTTAAATCTCTGGAATCCCTTGAGTTTAAAATCTAAGTTTTCTGGGTCTCTTACTTTTTCTAACTCTATGCAATACAGTTATTACTCCCCAGTCCTGATGTCTCTTACAGATCCCGATCTGACGTCACATCTGCATAAGCGGCCAGCAGCCCAGAGAAGAGAAACGGCAGCAAGAGCAACATTGAGCATGTTCTCATAGTGTAATTAATCATGACCATCGGTCTTGTTTCCACAGCCAGTGTCATTTACTGAGAGCTGATTGCATGCCTAGCACTGGGCTATAAATTTTAAATGCATTTAATGAACATTTTATGGGTGAAATAACTTAGCAACAAGTAAACAGCTGAGCATGAACTTGAACCAGGTTTATCTGACATGAAGTCTTGATATTGGGCCACTCAACCAATTGATTCATGGTAAGGGATTATTGACCATCGGAATAAGTCTGATTATCCAATTTGAGAATATCAATTTCCTCTACTCAAATGTACTCTTGTCACCTCCTAAATCTCTCAGACACTTTAAGGATTAGGTTCTGATTCTAATATCATGCTATCTCCCACAATAGACCAAGTAATATCACTTTGTGCTCACTTACGGCAAAGCTGATGATGCTAACTACTCTACTTAAACCAAAACTTATTGCCTTTAGAACAAAATGATAATTACAATGACAGTAAGTCTACACATTTATGAAAACGGAGTCCTGCCACTGTTGCAGAAATATGTGTTGTCCAACATTTCTCACCCAAATTATAGGCAAGAAAACAACTTTAAAGGTAGACATCCCAGTAGAGTAGCAATGTTATATACATATATGTGGTGCCTGGCTCCAGAAACTCTGACAAAACTTGGAGATCTGTTTTCTAGTTTGTACAGAAGTGGTGAGCTACCATACAAATGGCACCTGCTCATTTACCCATCAGAAAGACCACACAAGGCATGAGATTTCTCCATTAATCACTCCCTGGTGATAATGAATTGTTAAAATTATCCACTGATTGGTCTTCAGGAACAAGAAGTGTCCAAGTTGTCTATTTTACTTACATAAGTCTCTAAGAGGCAGAACGGTAAGGTATCTTGTAAATCATCTATAAGTATAGAAATAATTTATTTTCTTTCTCTCCTGTTGAAGCATCTCAGCAATGGTGGGCTACTGGTCAGGAAGGGTCATATCTATCAGCACATGGCATGGGAGCCTTAGTACACATTGTTCTGAGCATCAAGTGTGGTGGATATGAAGATTTTGAATGGACAGGTAGGCGGAGAGCATCTGACATAGGCATCAATCAGTGGGAAAGTAGGCTGTTTCTGTTATACTCCATTATTTTGAATATTTTTTTATTTTGTACTAATCTTTTTTATTAGTATTTAGTGTTTATATTCACAATTTATGAGAATATATTATTGAGGAATAAGCACTATTCAAATTTTAATTTTATGATGTCACAGAGTGTTTCCGTAATTGCTAATGTTTCCTCAAAATGTAGTGGTTTGCAGCAATCAAAGCATGCACTCTACAGAGCCATCTGCACAGTGGATGGAGCTTGGTGGGGAGAGCCCCTCTCTGCCTGACTTGGCATCATGGAGGTGGCCAACAGGCTGAGGTCAAGTGAACGGTCACTTCTAAGTCTGCCAGGTTATGCCGTTGGTTGAGGCCCAAGATGGTAATAGTGGTAATAGTAATTAGTGGTAATAGGCCCAAGATGGTAATAGTGGTCAGAACACCAGCCCATGGTTTCTCTATGTGGATTGGCCTTTCTTACAATGTGGTTGCTGGATTTGGGTGGCTGAGAGTGAACTAGTCAGGTATACGATGAGTCACGATTCTGATCTCAACAGTGACATACCATCACTCCTGCCACCTAATATTCATTATAACCTAGAAACAAAGCCTGGCCCAATCCCAAATTCCAGCTGAGTGGGGAGCAATATAGATCTCTGATGAATGGGGCGTTTCCACATCACATTGTTGGAAGAACACCCAAGATGGGGTGGAGCAGGGTGGCTGCCTTTGGACACTGCTGTCTGCCACACAGTGTCTGCATAGAGAGATTTAAAAAATCATTTGTAATAGAATGAAAAAGAAAAAAATGGATAAAAGACATTTTATGATAGAATTATTTATATTTTACATCCAGTAAACTATAAACAACCTCATGCTCTCTTAATTTCCATACCAAACACATGATTAAGTCCTATACCTTTTCTACTCTTAACTATTCCCTCTTCATTGTCTCAGATATGGATGCTCCTTTTTTATTTTTTATTTTTTTTTGGTACCAAGGATTGAACTCAGGGGTACTTGACCACTGAGCCACATCCCAGCCCTATTTTGTGTTTTATGTAGAGACAGGGTCTCACTGAGCTGCTCAGTGCCTCGCCGTTGCTGAGGCTGGCTTTGAACTTGAGATCCTCCTGTCTCAGCTTCTGAAAGTGCTGGGATTACAGGTGTGAGCCACATTTGTCACCCAGCTGGATGGCCTCTTAATAATAAATGAGGTCTGGGCTATCCCCACAGTTGTCTCTTTGTATTCTTTTCCCCCAGCTTTGTAACCATAATTTCCCCCAAACAATGACGTGTAATATTGGTAGAGAATTTTTCTAAAATAATAAGAAAAAATTATTTCAAATATTTCATCTGCCTTCAGTCTTACCTTAGTACTAATACAATTAAAGCCCAGATAATGATGAACTAATTTATGCCATTTTAGAGCATTATTTTCCCTTGTAGTCTCCCAGTGACACTGTGTTGATGCCATACTTACTTTGATTTAGTTCAAGACTAAAAGGGAAGGGTTTTAGCACCAGAAGTCACTGCCCATGTCCACCTGTAGCTGGAGACCCCTTCATCCTTACAGCATGATCTTGGACACAGCACCTCTGTGAAGTTCCATTTGCTTTCCTTTTATTTCCTTTATCTTCTATGTCTTTCAACAACTTCAGTTCCATTGGACCAAGGTGCCTCGTTACTAAAGCTTTTCCCCTCTGGGCAGCGGGACAGGAGTAAAGCAGGCATCTGCAGGCCTGAGCACAAGGAGGACTTCGCAGTGAAATGGCCCTTGCTGGACCCTCTATGTGGCAGACACCAGCTGTGGGCGCAGGGTGCAGGTTGCTGCCATGACCTCCTCTTCAAACACATGGCTGCCTCCGGCATTCCAGGGACACAGGGCTGGCCCAGCCCTGCTGGGGGAAGGCAGTACCTCTTGATGAAGCATCCAGGGAGTCTCAGCGAGGCTGACGTGTGCTCACTCTGAGTAGTTTTTATGGGGCTGCATCTTCTTCCTGGGCCATGAGCTTTTTCATTTTGCTGTTGCCATAGGAACACAAGCATTTATACAATTGAAAATATCCAAGAAATAGTTTTTGAGGAAGAGCTCTCTCTTTCCTCTCTCTGTGATTCAAAGTGCCCTGAGAGAAGAACAAAGTAATATGAGTTTGGAGAATTACTTTTGGAAATATTTGTTTACAACATAAATTTTCTTAATGAGTATTTGGCCTGAAGCCCGGGTCGTCCTAGTGATGAAGGCAATTGTGCTTTTGAAGGAAACACTCGACGTCAATCCAAATAAACACCCATCACAGTCTTCTCAGAATCCAGGAAGATCAAAGGTGGGAGACACCTGAGGACACTTAGGAGATGGGATCCACTCTGAAAGTGAGCCTAGGGAGGCCCTAGCTCAGAGCGTGGCCATACACTCTCAGCAGGTGCTCTGTGCACATAGAATAGAGGAGCAAATAAACGAGTAAAGAAATAACGGGCGGCTGATAGAGGCAGAGCACCTGAGAATTCAAAGAACCTGGATTTCAGATTCGAGGATTTTGGTGGTCCTGTCGAAAAGGCAGAATGGCTAGCTCTTAACCATCTGCTTACAGTGTGCCAAGTTTAGTTCTATGTGTGTGCAATTCACCTGGCCCCCTAGAACTCTAAGTATAATACAAATATCAGCCTCCTTTCCTCAGTTCAGCAGGATGGGTTTGAGGGAGCCTTAGGAACTTGCCAAGGGCCATGTGGTGGGTGAGTTTAGGTCTGGGAGCAGTCCCCACCTTGTGACACTAGTCTGCCCTGGGTCTATCACACTAAAATCCAGGACATGGCTTTTTTTTTCTTTTTTTTTTTAACAAAACTGCAGCTTTTCAGTAAAGGAAACATTTAGAAATGAAGCCCTGCTAACAGGTGGATATATCATGGAGAATGGTCAGCACAATTCATGTTTCCTCCTTTTAGGAGCAAGGGGTTGAGGATATAAAAGTCAAAACAAATATAGATGCTTTCAACCTATGAATTTAATTTTGGGAAATGGGTTACAAATCTTTTCTTCCTTATTCTGAGGCATGTTCTAGTTATGTTTTTTTTTTTTCTGCATACATCTTTTACAACCTTTTTAGTATCTTTTCAGTTATAACTAAAAATGTATTTCATAAATGTTCATAAATCATCCAAGCCAATTTTCTGTCATTGAGACACCGATGCATGGTGATTTTCTCCAAGAGATAGTGCGGAGGTAAGAATCCGCCTTCTGCAGCACATGCTGCCCTCAGCACTAGCTGAGGCTAGTGGTGAGAGAGGCTCTGTTCAGGACCCTCTCTCGTGCTTTCTGCTTTAATCATGACAACAGTATGAGGAAAACAGTTTCATATGTATGTTTTTATCCAAACAAATCAGTGGATTCAAGTGTTAAGAAATGTGTGTCAAGAGTGTAGGGAATCCAGAACTCCCATCCAACTCTCTTCCACTCCTGTACCATGGTGCCCCATTTTTTCCTAAATGCAGACTTTGTTGTCTGTTCAAGATGCTTTGCCTCCTGGTGACTTTATCCACTGACTTTAGAATAGAATCACACAGAGTAAATAATGAAATCAGCTTTAGAATCCCAACACATTTAAAAGAGATAAGTCCTCTCCTAATCAGATCAAGCCAGATGTGTACAAAGTTCACATTTGAAAACACTACGTGGTACTTTAAAAGTCATAGTAAAAAAGATAAACTAATCCTCTTATGTCCTCTGAGCCGCGGGAGTGCTTGAGTATCATTCTCTTCCCTGATAGACCAGGTTGTGGTGGAGGGCTGCTTGTACTGCAGCCCAGCAAGCCACCACCTGCTCTGCTTGGCACCAAGTTGCAACATGTATCAGTAGTTAAACAAGTGGATTTTCACCCTAATTGTATGGAAGAGGTAGTCTAAACAAGAAGAAATAAGGTCATTCCCAGGGTTATACAATTTTGAACTATAGGTTCAATCATCAAAGCCAAATCCAACTGACAAAGTCACTACTCACTGAACTGTAAAAAAAAAAAAAAAAAAAAAAAAAATCCTCACATGGAGAAGAGTAGAATTGTCATATTGGTGTGGCAATTTGGGATGCTACTAATAGTTTTTGCTTTTCTTCTAAATAAAAATTTTAGAAGAAAATTTCCACTAGTGTATGCCTTCGTGTATGTGTGTGTGCACATGTGCACGTATAGCAACCTCCGGAGACAGGTATAGATAAAAAAAGGACAACAATCCATTTACGAAGTGTTGGCCATTTTTATAAATGTATTTATTTACTCTACACTTTACTATGCATCTTGAAGTCTCCTATGTTTGGGTTCTGATCCCTGTACCTCAGAGTGTGGCCTAATTTGGAAATGATCCTTAATGATATTAATACAGTGATTTCTAATCAAGTGCCATATAAAGAACTTTGCCAAGAGACACACACACGGGGAGAAGCCCCTAAGGCCATGTAGCAGGGGTGCTGCCTTTGCAAGCCCAGTAGTGCCAACACTGAAGTTTAGCAGGAGCTGAAAGACAGGCATGGCACAGGTTCTTCTTCATAGCCCACTGAAGGAACCAACCCAGCTGACACCTTGATTTCCATCGTTCAGCCACCAGAACTGAGACAGTGGTTCTCTGTTGCTGAAACCACCCAGTACACAGTAATTTGTTACCACAGCCCTAGAGAACTAATACAGATACTATATGCATTGAGTTTCAGATTGCACTGTATTTTCTTTAAAGATTGGAAAGAATTAATTATTATTTTTATATTACAGATCTACTGGCAATACCAGTGTCTCATCTATTTCTGAATAAATGGAAACTCCCACAAAAGTGACAACAGTCCCTTTACCATGGCTACTATGGAGTGCATTTCCGTGGCTTTGCTGTGATGGGCCTCTACCTTAACCGTGGCTGTCATCCCCAGGCTTTGGAATTTGAGGAGATGAAGCCAAGAAGGGGAGGACTCAGTATTAGCCAATTTTCCTGTTTTGATTGTTGAGAGAAGTCTCTTAGGGTTGTTGTGCAAATTAGTTATTTGGTAACTCATTAGTTTGAAGTTATTTGTAGGTTTTTAGCCAGTGATGTTGCCCTTCATTTTCTTCCATGAAAAATCTTCAGAGGAGTTCCAACTGCTTTCCTGCTGTCTTCTTCCAGCAACATGGGTCCAGGAAATAAAGAAGTTTACTCAAGCAAAAAGAAAACAGGTGCTTGCACATCATCAAATTCATGTCCAATACAGCAAGAAAGTCAGTGCCTGAATCCAGGGTTATGCTGAAGACCATGGTATGCACCCAGGCTGATCACAGGTCCAGTACAGAGAAGGCTGTGAGATGGGGCATACAGGAGGATGGAAGGGCCCCACAAAACCCTGGGGAGAAGTGTGGTATATTGTCAGGATGCAGAGGCAGGGACTGACAATGGCCCTTAATGGAAACATTTGATGAACAATTTTATTAGGCACCCAGCTTACATGCATCTGCTGCTTATAAATGTTTAATTATTTGATGGACAACTATTTTCCCACTGGACTACATGTAGACTTCTTGAGTGTAGAGATCAATTCCATTTTTGCTCATGTAATATTCTCAGTGACTAACACAGCCTGGTACATAATATATGATGAATATGTTTGGAATAATTAAACAAATGGATGGGTGGAGAAACAGATGGACAGCATATAGCTTTTATATTTTGTTTCTGGGGAGACAGAGAGAGAGAGAGACTTATGGCACTCATGGTGGTGGTGTTTTTGCAACAAGCAAGCTATCAGCTTATTTATTTTTCATCCTTTATTACCCAATGATGAAAAATAAATAAGCTGACCCCCTGGCATATGGAGTGAAGTGACCTCATATCTCTGCTCCTGTCCTCTAGGGAGAAGCCATGATTGTTTTTCATTATTTTTAGAAACATATTATGTATTTAGTGAGGCCTGCAGTTGTTGGACAATAAAACTGGTGGTCTGACTTTTCCCCTTTGTCTTGAAGGAAAAGGCATACAGCCACTGATTTTCGTTTTCCAGGAACTGCCAAATCTTCTTGTTGCCTTCCAATGGGATCAGCCACATTCTGTTATTTCCATCAAATCTAGGAAAAGCATGGGAAAGAACATGAATCCCGATTGCTCATGTTCAGGGCTGTTTAGTTCGGGGTAGTCACCTGTGGGGGAAATGACCAATGAAAAGTCGAATAGATGGAAAGACAGCAGGACCATGAGAGAGACAGAAGACAAAAGCACCACGATTGAATTAAGGGTGAGATGCCGAGGGTCTGAGTAAGAGGGTCTGAAGTAGAGAGGAGAGCATGCGCAGGGATGAGTCTGAATGTTGTCCTACCCCACCCTAACCAGTCCCACCCTATTCCATCTAATCTCCTGTATGCCATGGACTTGTGACCCAGGGGAACTTTGCCACATTCAATCGACCTGGAGGAACTCTGTTCATCTTGCATGGCTATAACCTGTCCTCTTGCCCCATTGACCATCTGCCTCTTGGAAAGAAAGAGAAGGAAGTGGAGAAGATTTTCTGCTGATGACACAAGAAATGGACCAAGGAAGGCAGAGGCAATCTGTGGTCCCCTCATGGCATGAAGATCCAGTGGAGGGCAATCGTGTGGCCGTGGGACAGCAGGCAGAGGCACATCTGTGTGTTGGGCATGGTGTTATTCTCTACGCAGCAGGTAGGTTAGCTGGTAGACAGATGCTGAACGTGGAAACAGTACAGCGTGCTATACTCTTCAGTTGGTCGGTGTGTCCATCTCTCACATGCATCCAGGGTCTTCAAGTAAGGAAACACCAGCAACCAGGAATTGGTGCTGCAGAGAAGACACCAGAGCTACGACTCCAACAGGTGAGGATGATTCTAATATGGGACAAGTGTTTAACAAGTATTTTACCAACCATTGTTCTACTTCCAGTGGTCTAGGAGGCAGTAACACTCACCTGGCCTTGATCAGCATGTACGTTCTGGCTATACATGTCCTTGCTCATTCCAGTGACCTCTGACTTTATCAGCTTTATATGAAAACGTTACTGATGGTGGGCTAGTTTGGACAGTCATACTTCCCTGAGAAAAGCAAAGCATCCTGAGTCTTGCTCATTTTCTTGGGGAGTGTTCAGATGTAAGCAATAACCTAGGTTTCCCTCTGCATCAAGCCCTGCGTTACCAAGCTTATCATTCCTTCAGCTGGACACAGGAAATTCAAGGCTGAGTGCAGACATGATCTGTCTGCAAATGCAGCTTCCCTGTGTTTGCATGGCTTATTGGAAAGCACATGAATTTCCATGATATCCAGAAGCCAAGATGTATCATTAAGGTGGAAACTTCAAAGACAGAAAAAAGGGTAATACAGCTTTAGTTTCATGACTCTGCCCATGTGTTTCCCAAGCAACGTGTCACAAAAAGAGTCCCTTTGTGCTATATCCATACCTTTCCATGAAGAAGTCAGAAATCAGTGAAATGGCAATTTCATGCTGGCTGCCTTCAACACTGTCCATAATTAAATAGCAGAGGTATTGTTGCTTGGTGGTTAAGCGTGTCCACTCTGTAGTAGATGGTGACAAATTCCTGCTCTTCTATGCACTGACTGAATGCTCCCTGGCATGTTACCTAGCCTCTCAACACCTCGGCTTCCTACTCAGGTGAAAGGGGATCATGGTGGAACCCACTTCACGTGACTGCTCTGAGGATTAGCTGTGAATAACTCTTGAAGTTTGAGAACCATTTAGCAAACTCTCCTTTCTGAGCTGCTGGATGCTCCTTAGAACTCCTGGTAGACTCCACCTCAATCCCTTATCTACTTTGAAATTGACTTTACCAAAAAGTAGGATGATTTAAGCTTCTTAAAACAACAGTGATTGTGATTGGGTCTATAATGTCATTATTACAGTAACAGCTAACATATCTTTTCAAAAAGTAGGCACACCCAATGCTCTTTGACAATTATGTGCTCTGGGCTTGTACTTTGGTCATGTCCTTTAATCCTTCCACAGATCCTATATGATAAGAATTATGATTATTCACATTTCATGGAGGCAAAAGGTGAAGCTTATAGCAACTAGGTTACTGGCTGTTTCATCCCTGATAAGTGCTAGGACCTGTATTTGAATTTGATCGACTATCTTGAGAACCACTGATCTTAATCTAATTAATCCAGTCTCTGCACTGTGTTCATATTGAAAGCATACTACTTCCCTGTCATTGGAGACTAGGAGCTGCATTTTTTTCTCATCTCTCCTGTATCCTTGTGCAAACCCAGATTTCTTGCAACATTGGGCCCATACCATTAACAGGGCATATTGCTGGTGTTTCTCCACTTGTTCATCTTCACATGATCATTGATCACTTGGCCTTTAATTTCTAGTCCTTCTTGTCACTTTAATTCATCACTTCACATGTGTCAGGACTTAAAAGCTACCACCAGCTCCTCCTTGTTCCTGACCTAAAGACCAAGTCCTTACCTTGACTTTGCCGAACTTGTGTGATCCAGCCTAGTGACCTCTTTAGTGTCCTGTGACTTGCTGTTGCCTCTTGCTCTCTGTTCTTTAACCCTCTGGCTTTCTTGTTTCCAATGTGAGCCTTCCTTCCTATCACAGGGGGTGTGCTAGGTTATTTCCTCTGCCTGGATGTTCCTTCCATCCCCATTTGCTCAGTTTTTCCTGGATTTTCTAGAGACCTTAAGCCAGTCAACATTTCCTTGTGGAAGGCCTCCTGGAACTCCCTGATTAGGTCCACTTCCACTTCACACATCTTCAGGTGCTGTGCTCACCTTGTTTCTAACACTCACTGCAATCTGTCTCTCCCAAAGGACCCCATACACCACAAGGGCAAGGGCAACATCTTTCAAAGTGGGATCACCAGGAAAAACATGAGAACAGCTCATTTGAGTACAAATATTAATGTGTATAAAATAAACTTTCTCTAATTATAAATTAATTGATTATTTTCACTATAATAGAGGATAAGATTTCATGATCTTGTACACACACACACACACACACACACACATACACACACAGAAACACACACATCTGCAATTTCATTTCTAAACTAGGTGAGATAGTTTCTCCAAGTAGCTTTTGGTCACCAAATGTAGAACTATAGTCAGTAAGCTAATGGGACCACAGGGGGATATCAATGTGATGACGTATCCTTAAGGACAATGCCTCCTTGTTATTTGATTACTCCCACCACAGTCTCAACACAGTTATGACATACCCCATCTCACCAACTTTGACATTCCTGGCTTGTTAGCTACCTGTGATCACTGCCAGGCCTCTGCTCCACAAGGCTCCTGCTTTCTCCAATCCCCTCCTCAGTGTCCTTCTTTATTTTCTATATGTCCTATTCACACTGCCATTTCAAGAGCACAGATTTGGATTTAGACAGTGTTTGAGTCCCATTTGTCAAGTAGGACCATCACAGCTGGTTCCCCAGAGACACTGTGAAGACGATCAGAAACGGGGACTGGCATGTGAGAAGCTGCGGATACATATTGTGCTAGCTCGTTTTCCACTACTCAGAACCCAGAGGGAAGTCTCTTCTCTGGGAAGCCTTTCTGAATTGTGCCTATCCAGACTGACTTTCCACCTCAATCATCCTGCTACCATTTCCTTTCTACCCTGGGCCTTCCAAGTCTCATTCCCTGGGATGATTCTACAACTATTCCACACACATATGTGTGGCCCTTCAGAAACATTGCTCATATCACAGGTGCAGAACATCTGTCTTGGGTTAGCTTATTTTCCTCATTCATCAATACCCTTAAGTGAATATTAAAGTAGCATAACTTTTACAGGATGGAATTTACATCATGCATTTTATATCAACTTTACAGTTCTGTGGGGTATTAAGTATCCCACTTCATTAATCTCTACAATAAAGATATTAGCCTCTGTGGATATCTAACTTTCTGCTTACTAACTAAGCAAACAGTCATTTGGTAATAAACAGTTTTGGCTTAAAGGAAGTATCCATATGGGAGAAAAGTTCTGTTAATATATTCATTCTAGTCCTATCATTGCATGATTCCATTGAGGTACCTAAGTCACTTTATTATTGATTTACATATGCATGTATAAATATATTTGACAAATTTTTAATGATGAGAAAATATTCACCATATAATATTAGTTGGAAACAGAAGGATTTAAAATATGTACTGTGATCTCAGCACTGTATAATGTAAAATTACAAATTATAGACTAGAAGGCAAATCATTAAACATTAACAGAGTCTGACTCTAAATGTGATTTTAAGATTAGAAGTTTAAATATTTTTGCATTCATTAGTATTATTTTCAATCCTTATAATAAATGCCTGTAACTTTTATAATTAAAGGAGCTCAATATTTTGTTATATAGATATACAATGTATGTTTTAAGCTTGTATTACAAACTATTAATAAAATACAATATTTCATGTGACATTGGCAACATATTCATTTATTATTTACCATAGTTTTAATTAAATCTTTTCAGCGCTTGTTTATGGTGTGCTTCTGCTGGAATAGTGTGGTACATGAGGTACACAGAACTTGATAACACAAAGTTAGTCTCATGAGTGTTCAAGCATCTGTATGTGGGCTTATGCAAAAATTTAAAAAATAAAGTGAAGTATAAAAATGTGTGCAAATGAATTGGTACAGTAAGAACATAATGGGGGTCACAGAAATCTTTCAGAGACAATAAGGGCTACAATAAAGCACAAGGATGACAGTTGCTATGTAAGTAGAGAAGAAAATACAATGTGTGTGTGTGTGCACATGACCATGCATGTGTTCATATGTACCCATGAGTGTGTGCTAGTGCAGCTGGTGGTGAGAGTGTTGGGGCCTGTGTGGTAGATGCATGTTGATTTGTGTTTGTATCAGCATATGTATGGAAGAGGTCAACAGAGGTCAAGTGTAAATGTATATATAGGAAGTATAGTCCAGGGGAACCTTGAGGAGAACTGACCTCAAGAAGCTTGGAAACCAGCTTGTGTCTGAGACTTAAATGTACCGTTAATTTGTGATTCATTACAACCGAGGTCTAGAAAGTTCCCAGAACACACACATGCTTATGTGTGCATACCTATCATGTGCTCAAGGTCAACACGATTTGACTTAGGTCCCAAGAAAAAAAATGAATAAATAGGATGTCATCCAATTAAAAAGTTTCTGCACAGCAAAGTAAAAACAAATTGAAGAAAAATTAAATAGACTAATAGCTAGTGTTCACAGCCTCCACTCCCATCTCCCGAGGAGGGAATCGTCACCACTGCCATAGTCTTCTAGGGGACCATAACAGATGACTGCATGCCACTTGGCTTAAACAACAGAGATCTGTTTCTTCATAGGTCTGGAAGCTGAGAGTCCAACAGTAAGGAAAGTGGGCTGGTTTCTGGTGAGTGCTCTCTGTTTCACCCCTAGACAGCCACCTGCTTGCTGAGTTCTCACGTGACATTTCCTCTCTTGATATTTCTTCCTCTTCCCACAAGAATGCCAGTCTCAGGGTTTAAGACCTATATGAATTAATGTAATCTTTTTTTTTTGGTACTGTGGATTGAATCCAGGGGCACTCAACCACTGAGCCACATTCTCAGCCTTTTGTCTTTTATTTAAAGACAGGGTCTCACCAAGTTGCTCAGGCGCTTCTCTGTTGCTGAGGCTGGCTTTGAACTAGTGATCGTCTTGCCTCAGCCTCCCAAGCTGCTGGGATTACAGGCATGCGTAATCGTGCCTGGCTCTTTATTTAGTCTTAATTATGTCCTTTAAGACCTTATATCCATTGAGATTGACAGCTTCAAGTTACAAATTTGGGAAAACCTTTTAGTCCCTAACAATCTTCCTGCAAACTCAGATGGGCATGGCACCTATATTGGCCTCATTTCTAGAGTTTATTTCCCTATCTCTAGATTTGGGTTTTATATATGTCATTTGCTTTATCAATTTTTATTTTATAAATTAATTTTAATATTTAAATGGAACACAAAAACCTAAGAGTTGTTCACATGAGCAGGGTACCTTGTAATTTAGGATACATTTATATATTGCATAATGTTTAAATCAGGCTAAAAATACATGCTTTGTTTTCAATGAGATGTTAGCAAGGTGATTCTGACAGAGACCTAAGATTCCCCTACATACTGGTTTTACTCTTCAGAGCTCTGTCATAGCCATGACAAGAATCTACCCCTAAGTGTCCCTCTTGATTCAAAATAAAGAATGACCAGTGACCAGAGATACTCACCTCGGTCCACAGTCCTGGAGCTGGATAACCAGTGGTCTTAAATGGGCTGCTAAACTGTGTACTTGGTAATGAGTGTTTTCCACTGAGTTTGGGTGGTTGGTTATTTAGCACTGCTGTGGTGTGGCCAGTACAGCACCTGTACTCCATTCCTACATTCAACACACCTAAAACACTGTCATAGTCTAATAGAGCCAGCAACTCCTAAAAAGCTATGAGAACTGACCAGGATTGTCAGCTGGAAAGTGAGAACATGTCTGCAAGTCTGACTCTTCCCTGGCTGGTCACATCCCGAGGGCAACTGCTCTCAATTAACCTAGAAAGAGGCATGCGTCTAAGAAAAAGCAAAAACTGAAAGAGACAAGTGTTCTGCTGCCTGATCTTTAAGAGATTACAACTTACTCAAAATAAGTGCTTTTTGCACACTTACTGAATACAAAAAGATATTTGCTCTTCATAATGCAAAGAGCTTCTGATGGCAACCAGACATTCTTCTCTTGAGGCACACGCATGCAAGTGCATACGTACGTGGCAGGTTGACACATAATAAAATTACTCTTTTAATATAATGATATTGCCATTCCTAAAGATATAAGTCAGTCTTCAAATTTTTCACTCCTGATAAAAATGAGTAGGGAAACAAACCATTTTTTATTGATCATCCAGAGTCCCACAGAAAGATGTCCTTGAGAAAACTTCAATAGGAAAACAATATTAAAGGTCAATTAAATGACCTCTATGGTCTCTCTAGCTCTAAAATTCTAAACTTTGATGACTATGGGAGGCCTTTATTGTTAGGTTAATGACCCAACACTGTGTCCTTCAGATATCTACTATTCATCAATATCTTGAAAATCACCGAGAAACAACTTTGTGACCTGAAAACTTTTACATTGCTTAGATTTATATTTTATATCTGCATGATACATTTAAGTTGCAAAATTCCTTCCAATATACTATCTTTTTGTGTCCACAAAAAAAAAAAAAACATAACTTCTATGTAGGGCAGAACTTAATGCACATTTAATGGTTGAATTGACTAAGACCCTGAGCAGTTTGAAAATCGCCCCAAATTAGCTGTAAGTTAAAGGCATTCTTGAGCTTACGATCTTACTTCTCAAAATCCAGTTTGAGGCACACTTCAGCACAAATAGGTTTATGGTATGCAGACAGAGACATTTCTGTTCTGTTTATTGTCCACTCATTAACTGATTCACTCACTCATTAGTGTAGTTATTGGCTCATTCATTCATTCATCTATGGAGGCATTTAGAGAGTGTAGAGTATAAAGTCTGCAGCTAGTTGCCAGAGCTTATGTCTTAGCTCTGTTGGTGTTAAGCTGCACAGGACGCTACTTTCTTCGTCTGTAGACTATACTTGGTCATGGAAGCCACCTTACAATACTAAGCTGCTAAGAAAGTTACTACTCAATGAAGGACTCAGCGCAGCACCTGTCCTGCAGTGTGCACTCTGACTCTGCCTGTGCTGCTGCACTGTGTGGGCACCTATGCTGCTACCAATGAAGCAAGGAGAACAAAATACATCATTTTGACTATAATTGGAAGTAGGGAAATGAAGGGGAAATAGTGAGTAATTTTAATTTGTAAATAACGCTTAGAAATGTTTATAAGATACTACCATGGGTTTAGGTATGCTCTGTAAGGCGTCTCTGCTTACAAACTCTGTAGTTTTTGTGAATTTTAGAAAATCTGCCTTTGAGTTTAGATAAGAGTCTTGGTTCTTTGGGAAGATGGAAGGCTGTGTTTTCTCCTGGGACTCCACTTCATTTTTCACAGCCCTCCTTAGTGGCTTCTTCCCAATGGGCTCAGTGACTGGGATGGACTCCTGCATCCCCCACTCCTGCAGCAGGGGATGCTCCAGTTTTGCAGCCATGTGGGGCCAATGTGATGAGCCAGTGTTAGGATAAAGCTGCATGCTGGGGAAGTGGTAGGAAGAGAAGGAAATAATAAGATTTTTAAATGAGTCTTTGCTGTGCTGAGTCAATTTCAAACCAAAGTTAACTCCAATTATAGACTTCACAATAAATAGCTTAATGCATCCAGCAACTCATTTACATTATTCCAGCCAGTTTGAGTTGTGCTGTGACTTGCACTCAGATTTGTTCTAATAGATACAGAATGTAACTTGGATCCATAATATTGGAATAGTGGGTCTTTTAGTCAGTTTTTTTGCTGCTCTGACTGAAAGACCCCAACCAGAACAACTGTAGAGGAGGAAAAGTTTATTTGGGGGGCTCAGAGGTTTATTTGATTTCAGAGGTTTGAGTCTATAGACAGCTGGCTCCATTCCTCATGGCTTGAGGTGAGGTTGAACATCATGGCAGAAGAGTGTGGTGGAGGTAGGCAGCTCACATGATGATCAGAAGCAGAGAAAGACATCTCCACTTGCCAGATACAAAATATATACCCCAAAGCCACACCCTCGATGACCACCTCTTCCAGCCACACCCTGCCTGCTTTCAGCTTCTACTCAGTTAATCTCATCCGTTCACTGATTGAGTTAAGGCTCTCATAACCCAATTATTTCTCCTCTAAACCTTCTTACATTTTCTCGCACATGAGCTTTTGGGGGACACCTCACATTTAAACAATAACAGTGCACTCGGTGGATTCAAGGGCAAAGTCCCACATGCACTCAGACAGTAAGTCCCACCAGGATCACTGCCATCTCTAGTAGTCCATACCTGTACATCAGGGCATATGCCTTACCCTTACCAGCTCTTCCCCATTCATCCTGGGTCTATCACTAAAAAAGTAGACCTGTAGTTCTAATGCACAGGTGTCGATGACTTCAACTTCCCTATCCCTGTCTCCACCTTGCAGGCTATTTTATATACAATGGACTTCTCTGCCATCCATATTTTTCTCCCAGTGCAAGGAGTGGTTTTCTTTCTACCTATTACTAACCTACAAACCTGAATGTCAATGGCTATAATAATGCATTCATAGTTAGCAAGAACCCACATTTTCATAAGAGAGAAGCCCCAGGCAAACAGGTCCTGGAGCGAATGCTTCAGCAGTTGTGGAAGGGATCTGGAATCCACTTCAAACCTAACTTGTCATTTTACTCTCCGTCTTCTCAGAATATCGACAATATTTCTTTGTCCAGGACTGCTTTATTTGTTTCCTTCACATTAAAATACATAAATAAATAATTTTTAAATACTCCTAACAATTGACTTGTCTTGTGAACACACAAGTCCTTTGTAATGTAAGCCAAAAAATCTTGATGCTTTTTGAATTTGTTCTCTCCTTTAAACTTAGTCTCACATTTATTATTCTATATATTAAAATGTCTATTTTTTAAAAAATCTCATATTGCTTTACCTGGATTTTATCATTATCTGCTTCTGTCTCTCTGATTTTCCACAGTGACTTCAACTAATTTATTTCCATCTCTTCATGGCAAATGAAATTTCCTTAACCTTTCTCTGTGAGACATCACAAAGGATATTACTCACAGTGCTTAATTCCTTCCCACCTTTCTGGCAATTTTATGCTCAGTGAGGTTTTGTTAAAGCCTGCAGAGAATCCATCAGGTGACACATAAAGCCAACTTTTTTCGAAAAAAGTAGATATCCCTGTGGTTTGACTGATTTTCAGAATTTTATCTATTGCACTTTTTTTTTCTATCAACTGAATATTTTGCACGCGGGTTTGGCTCCTATTAGCTTTGTCTCATTTGTTCTCTGTCCCAGGCTACTGCTAGAAGGGGCTGTGTAGTCACAAAGCACCTTAGTCTTTCTCTGAAGACCACAGAAATAGGAACTCTGCATTTATTAAACATCTATTATCAGTTAAACACTACACTAGTTATTTGGCAGTTATGAACATTTAGTAATAATACTAACTGGGGTCTTACCTCGATGACTAGTGGTGTCTCAGTATTACCATGTCCAAACTGAACTTGTTTTCCCCACAGATTTCACTGTCCTCTTTTCTTGCTTCTCTTTCTGTCTATGCAAATATAATCCATCCACAAGTCTTTGTGTACCTTTTAAAAATATGTCTAGAAGCTTATGAATTCTTGCCAGCTCCACCTGATCATCCCTGCCCTAACAAGCACAAAGTCCCTTGGATCATTGCTTTCTTATCCTGTGCCTTTTTTCTGTTTCACTAACAGATCCATGGTCTGCACATCTTTTCTCTGTTGTGTGCCCCAAGTGGTCGATCTCAATGGCACGGGTGACTCATGCTCCTTGTTGACTGGCTTTCCCTGTGTTCAGATAGTTAGGAGACACCAGGTGGAGAGCAATACAGGTGCATAGGCAAGGCTGTGAGGATATTTCTCTGTACCTTGGTTTGTAGCCTTTAATCTGGCACTAGCTGTGTTCTCTAAGATTACAGTTCTTCTATGGCCTTCCTTCTCTGCAGATGCTCTTACCCTTTCACTCTGATACTGTTAATTCTTTCTTTGAACCTTGACTCCTCAGTGGTATGAGGTTACTGGTCTTAGCATGTTGCAACATTTCTATCTAGTCCCTTAACTCTGTTCCCTAGAACCTTCAATCAATACAGTGATTTCATCAAAACTACATAGAGGGGCTGGGATTGTAGCTCAGTGGGAGAGCGCTTGCCTCGCATGCGTGAGGCACTGGGTTCAATCCTCAGCACCACATACAATAAATAAATAAAGATATTGTGTCCATCAAAAGCTAAAAAAAAATTTTAAAAAAACTACATAGACTGTGCAGTATTATGATAGAAATGCCATCTAAGTTTCTGCCTGATGAAGTCATTAACAGTAGGTATCATCCAAGGAAAAAGACCTTTAGCAGAGCAACTGCAAGCTTGTTGGATGCAAAAATGATCTCCTTACAAGTGATGTGGGATTCTAAAGACCTGTGCCATAAGTGGCCTTATTATACAGATTATCTCCACACATGGGGAAGAACTGAGTTCTATTTGGGGCTCAAAGCTTTCAATAATTTAGGGCTATGGAACTTCATAGTAATTGAAACTATGGTGATCCTAAAGTTTGTGGAATATAATGAATGGTTTTCAGTGTTCAGGAAGCTTACATGAAAATACACTAAATACTTTTAACTTTCTACACAAAGAAATCCTGGAGTACCAAGGGGTTTCTGTGCATTTTCAAAATAATTTTTGGTCTCATGTAGTTTTAGCACAGTGGCATTATTGGACAGGATGCAGAACTTGCAGAACTAAAGCACCAGTTACATGAACCACCTCAATAGGGCTCTTGCATAAATGAGCACCAGATAAGAAGTGGCAAAGACTGACAGATGAGTGGGCCCAGCAGAGGCTGAGGAGCTTAAAGCTAAAACCAACCTTAATGTCCTATGTAGAAGCAAAAGGTCCTCTTTTCTGTATGAATAAACCTCACATCTCTTATTAAAGTAAAACAAAACCTTGCAGGGGCTTCAGCTAGAAGAGCTACTATGCAAGCATTTGCCCACTGTTTTTACTAGCCTCCGATACGTTTTGCTTTTTTTTGTTGTTTTCAAAGTTGCTGTAAGTGGTTTATTTGTAGCTCCATTTGATTTTTAAATTTTATTTATTCTAATTAGATGTACATGACAGCAGAATGCATTTTGATTTATTGTACACAAAGAGAGCACAACTTTTCATTCTCTGGTTGTACATGATGTAGAGTTGCACCATATGTGCAGGCATACATGTACCTATGACATCCATCTCATTTCCCCATTGTCCTTGCCCCCACGTGTCCTCCCCTCCTCCCCCTCTCCTTTGACCAGAGTTCCTCCATTCTTCCCATGCCTCCTCCCCCATTATGGATCAGCATCCACTTATCAGAGAGAACATTCAGCCTTTGGTTTTTTTGAGATTGACATACTTGGCTTAAAATGATATTCTCCAACTCCATCCATTTACCTGCAAATGCCATAATTTTATTCTCTTTTAATGCTGAGTAATATTCCATTGTGTATATATGCCACAGTTTCTTTATGCATTCATCTATAGAAGGACTAGGTTGGTTCCACAGTTTAGGTATTGTGAAGTGAGCTGCTATAAACATTGAAGTGGCTGTGTCACTGTACTATGCTGTCTTTAAGTCCTTTGGGTATAGACAGAGGAATGGGATGGCAGGGTCAAATGGTGGTTCCATTCCAAGTTTTCTAAGTAATCTCCATACTTCTTTGCAGATTGGTTGTACCAATCTGCAGTCCCACCAGCAATGGATGAGTGCACCTTTTCCTCCACATCCTCACCAACACTTATTGTTGTTTGTATTTTTGATAACTGCCATTCTGACTGGAGTGAGATGAAATCTTAGAGTAGTTTTGATTTGCATTTCTCTAATTGCTAGAGAGAGATATTTTAAACATTTTTTCATATATTTGTTGATCAATTGTATATTTTCTTCTGAAAAGTGTCCTCAGCCCATGTATTGATTGTTTGTGTTTTGGTGTTAAGTTTCTTGAGTTCTTTATATATCCTAGATATTAGTGCTCTATCAGATGTGTAGGGTGAAACTTTGCTCCCCAAATATAGGCTCTCTGTTCCCCTCATTGATTGTTTCTTTTGATGAGAAGATTTTTAGTTTGAATCCATCCTATTTATTGGTTCTTGATTTTATTTCTTGCACTTTAGGAGTCTTGTTAAGGAAGTCAGAGTCTAATCTGACATGATAAAGGGTTGGGCCTACTTTTTCTTCTATTAGGTGCAGAATCTCTGGTCTAATTCCTAGGTCCTTGATCCACTTTGAATTGAGTTTTGTGCATGGTGAAAGATAGGGGTTTAGTTCCATTTTGCTGCATATGGACTTCCAGTTTTCCCAGTACCATTTGTTGAAGAAGCTATCTTTTCTCCAATGTAGGTTTTTGGCACCTTTGTCTATTATAAGATAACTGTATTTATGTGGGTTTGTCTCTGTATCTTCTATTCTGTACCATTTATCTAAATATTTATTTCAGTGCCAGTACCATGCCATTTTTGTTACTATGGCTCTGTAGTATAGTTTAAGTTCTGGTATTGTGATACCTCCTGCTTCACTCTTCTTGCTAAGGATTGCTTTGGTTATTCTGAGTGTTTTATTTTTCCAAATGAATTTCATGAGTGCCTTTTCTATTTCTATAAGGAGTGATATTTGGATTTTAATTGGAATTGCATTGGATATGTATAGTGCTTTGGGTAGTGTGGCCATTTTGACAATATTGATTTTGCTTATCTAAGAACATGGCAGATCTTTCTATCTTCTAAGGTCTTATTCAATTTATTTCTTTAGTGTCCTACAGTTTTCATTGTAGAGGTCTTTCACTTCTTTTGCTGAATTGATTCCCAAATATTTTCTTTTTTGAAGCTATTGTGAATGGGGTAGTTTTCCTAATTTGTCTTTCAGAGGATTCATCACTGATGTATAGAAATGCATTTGCTTTATGGGTTTTGAATTTATATCCTGCTACTTTGCTGAATTTATTTATTAATTCTAGAAGTTTTCTGGTGGAATTTTTTGGATCTTGTAAGTATAGAATCATGTTGTTGGCAAAGGATAGTTTGAGTCTTCTTTTCCTATTCACAATCCTTTAATTTCTTTCACCTTTCCAATTGCTCTGGCTAGAGTTTCAAGGACTATGTTGAATAGCAGTGGTGAAAGAGAGTATACGTGTCTTGTTCCCATTTTTAGAGGGAATGCTTCCAATATTTCTCCATTTAGGATGATGTTGGCCGTGTGTTTAGCATACATAGCTTTTACAATGTTGAAGTATGTTCCTACTATCCCTTTTTTTCTAGTGTTTTGAACATGAAAGTGTGCTATATTTTGTCAAATGCTTTCTCTGCATCATTGATATAATCATATGATTCTTATCTTTAAGTCTA
This sequence comes from Xerus rutilus, assembly GCA_028644305.1. NCBI lineage: Eukaryota > Metazoa > Chordata > Mammalia > Rodentia > Sciuridae > Xerus > Xerus rutilus. The sequence continues at coordinate 177,008,608 of CM053400.1, forward strand.
GTGATGGGTTACCTTTATTTATTTCCATATGCTGAACAAAATTCGCATCCCTGTAACGACCTCACTTGATCATGATGCACTATTTTTTGATATGTTTTTGTATGTGATTTGCCAAAATTTTATTAAGAATTTTTCCATCTATGTTCATCAGGGATATTGGTCTGAAATTTTCTTTCCTTCATGTATCTTTATCCGGTTTTGGTATCAGGGTGATAGTAGCCTCATAGAATGAGTTTAGAAGGGTTTCCTTTTTTTCTATTTCATGGAGTAATTTAAGGAGTATTGGTATTAATTCTTCTTTGTAGGTGTTGTAGAACTTGGCTGAAAATCCATATGGTCCTGGGCTTTTTTGGTTGGTTAGCTTTTGATGGCTTCTTCTATTTTCTTGCTTAAAATTGATCTATTTAAGTTGTGTATGTCCTTCTGGTTTAGTTTGGACAGATCATATGCCTCTAGAAGTTTGTTGGTGTCTTTGGGGTTTTCTAATTAGTATAAATTTTCAAAATAGTTCCTAATTATCCTCTGTATTTCAGGAATTTCCGTCATGATACTTCCTTTATCATCACAAGTTTTAGTAATCTGATTTTTCTCTCTCCTTCTTTTAGTTAAGGTGGCTAAGAGTTTATCAATTTTATTTATTTTTTCAAAGAACTGGCTTTTTGTTTTGTCAATTTTTTAAATTGTTTCTTATGTTTCAATTTCATTGATTTCAGCCCTGATTTTAATTATTTCCTGTCTTCTTCTTTTTGTGTTGGTTTGTTCCTCTTTTTCTAGGGTTTTGAGATGTAGTATCAGGTCATTTATTTGTTGAATTTTTCTTCTTTTAATGAATAAACTTAATGCAATAAACTTTCCTCTTAGCACTGCCTCCATAGTGTCCCAGAGATTTTGATATGTTGTGTTGGAGTTCTCATTTACCTCTAAGAATTTTTTTATCTCCTCACTGATGTGTTCTGTTATCCATGTGTTATTCAATAGCATATTATTTAGTCTTCAGTTGTTGGAGTAGTTTCTATTTTTAAATCTGTCATTGATTTCTAATTCTATTTCATTATGAACAGATAGAATGCAGGATAGTATCTCTAATTTTTGTATTTGCTAAAACTTGCTTTGTGGCACAACACATCATCTATTTTTGAGAAGAATTCATGTGCTGCTGAGAAAAAAATGTATTCATTCATTGATGGATGGAATATTCTATATATATCTGTTAAGTCTAAATTATTAATTGTTTTATTGAGTTCTTTCTTTAGATAGTTTTTGTTTGGAGGATCTATCCAGTGGTGAGGGAAGTGTGTTAAAGTCACCCAGTATTATTGTGTGGTCTATTTGATTCTTGTAGTTAAGAAGGGTTTGATATCCATAGATTCCCCATTGTTTGTGGCATAGGTATTTATGATTTTTATGTCTTGTTGATGTATGATTCCCTTAAGCAGCATCAAATGTCCTTTTTTATCCCTTTTCACTAACTTTGGTTTGAAGTCCACTTTATCTGATATGAGGATGGAAACCCTTGTTTCTTTGCAGTCCATTTGAGTGATACGTTTTTCCACATCCTTTCACCTTCAATCTGTGGATATTGCTTTCTATGAGATGATTCTCTTGGAGGCAGCATGTGGTTGGGCCTTTTTTTGATCCAATCTGTCAGTCTATGTCTTTTAATTGATGAGTTTAGGCCATTCACATCCAGGGTTATTATTGAAATATGATTTGTAATCCTGGTCATTTCGGTTTTTATCTTGGCTTGGTTTCTCTTTGATTGGCCTTTCCTTTATTATAGTTCCTCTCTTTGCAGATTTTCATTGTTGGTTATCATTTCCTCCTCATGGAGTATTTTGTAGAGAATGCTGTTTAGTGCAGGCTTTCTCGCTGTAAATTCTTTTAACTTTTGTTTATTATCGAAGGTTTTTATTTCATCATCAAATCTGAAGCTTAATTTTGCTGGATATATGATTCTTGGTTGACATCCATTTTCTTTCAGAGTTTGGTATGTGTCGTTCCATGACCTCTTGGCTTTTAGGGCCTAGGTTGAAAAATCTGCTGAGATACGAATTAGTCTCCCCCTATTTATAATCTGATTCCTCTCTTTTGCAGCCTTTAAAATTCTCTCCTTATTCTGTATGCTAGGCATTTTCATTATGATGTGCTTTGGTGTGGATCTGTTGTAATTTTGTACATTTGGTGTCCTGTTAGCCTTTTGTATTTGATTTTGCAATTATTTTTCATGTTTGGGAAATTTTCTGATATTATTTAATTGAAGAGATTGTGCATTCCTTTGGTTTGAAATTCTATGCCTTTCTCTATCCCAGTAAATCTTAGATTTGAAATTTTGATGCTATCCCATTATTCTTGTATGTTCTGTTCATGATTTCTTCAATGTATGGTAAACTTTATTTTCAAGATTGTATATTTTGTCTTCATTATCCAAAGTTCTGTCTTTCAAGTGATCTATTCTGTTGGTAATAATTTATGTTGAGATTTTTATTTGGTTTATTTTTTCTTTATTTGAAGAATTTCTGATTTTTTTTTCACAATCTCTATGTCTTTCTTAAAGTAATCTTTATCTACCTGTATTTGCTCCCTTATCTCTGTTGGTGTGATCAATGGTTGCCTTTATTTGCTCTCATATCTCTTTGTTGAATTGATCAATGTTTTGCCTGTATTTGCTCACTTAAGTCCTTCTTTAATTCACAGATCATTTTAATTATATATATTCTGAATTCTTTCTCTTACATTTTATCACCTATGATAAAATGTAATTCAATGAATTCTATTATTGTCAATGAATTCTATTATTGTAGTATCTTAGTGTGTTTGGGGCACTTTCTTCCCTTGTTTTTTCATGTTGACTGTGTGTCTTCCTGTTTCTCACTGCCAATCTGAGGTTTTGCAGTTTCTATCCTATAATCTTGTAGTGACCCTATGGATTACCTGTACCTCACCTTGTAGTTCACTTCCAGTACCCAGCAGGTGTCCCCATATGGACACTATTGCAACTAAAGATGGTGGTGGCCATAATGTAGGTAACTCAAGATAGCATTGGGGGTGGCCCAAGATGGATGCAAACACTTTCAAAGATGAGGCTGAAAGTTGGGACTTACAATGGCTTTGGGCTGACTATTCAGTGATGCAACACTGTGGCATGCTGAGCTGTGGCAGGCAGCTGCCTTCAGGCCCTATCTGTTGCCCCAAGGTGGAGGCTACTACGTGGGAAGGGATATGGCAATGGATGCAGTATCCCAAGATGTATTTGGGAAGGGAGTGATAGCATGGACCTTGACTCTGAGAAGCAGTTGTCGTGGGCCTGGCCTCTCACACAGGTGTGTGTTGGCTGTCCTGGGCCTGACCTTGGCCTGTGCTTCTGTGTTGTCCCTGTAGACAGTCCTGTGCCTGGACTTAGGCTCCCATTGGCCAGCAGGGGCTCTGGTGCTAAATGGCAGGAGCAGTCCTGGGCCTGACCTAGGCCTAGACTCCCATGGGTGTACCCAGAGGTGGTCTTGACATTTTGTTTTATTCTTTCAGACATCTAGGGACAGTGAAATTCCAAAATGTCCAAGAAATAACTGCCAGGGATACACGGGACAGAGTATACTTATATATCAAGGATTCATAAAATCCTGAGAACTTTCGTCATGCAGAAGTTGGAAAGTGTGTGGTGGAATAAATCCTGATAGGAATAAAAAGAGTTTGATGCACATACACTAAATCAAGATTTAAAATCCAGCATGTAGCTTGAAGGTAATGTCAAGAAATATTCATAACAGATGGGTTGGTTGATTAATAGAACCTAGATTAATGATGGAGTGTAATCTTTAGAAGGTTTATATTCTAGAAGTTTTCTATCATAAAGAAATCCTCTGAAGTGAGAGTTGGAGTGAACACGGGATTGGATGGACTCTGTCATTCAGCCACATCCAAACCAAGTCACTAGAAAGTCTCAAAGGAAACAGGGTCACTAAAACACGCATGGTTGGGTCAAGCACTAGTACCTTAAAAACTCTGCTAATTGTCTTGTTTGGGCAGTAACAACATGTGTAAAATTTGCAAGGACATAGGCTTTTTGACTTCAAGAAGACTAACAGGAGTCTGTGGTGGCAGGGTGCAGACCAGGATGGAACCCTGTGAGAAAAGGTTGACAGGTTCTTATAGAAGACTTCAGAGGAGGGGTACTAAGCAATGCTTTGACTCCCAGGAGTTTGTAAAGTGAATGATTGATCCTGTGTCTGCAGGGGAAACAAAGACTTGTAGACTCCTAATGGATTGTTTGATCCATGAAAACACATGTCTGAGGAGCAGGAACCCTATTTTAGAAGCTAGAATCCTAATGTCTAGTTCCTGTGGGAAATTAAGTCACAGAGCAGTCATATGGACCAGTGAATGAAGAAAAGGCCAAATTCAAGTAAAGGTGGACCCTGCAACCTTCCCTACAATGTTCACTGTTAGTCTTCTCCAAAGCTTTTCCCAGAAATATATGAAGTCACATGAGAAGATGACTATGTACCAGAGAAAGAGCTGTGAGGTTCAAGTTGACATCAACTCATAAGAACTCAAGTACCTATGTGATCACAGTGATAGCTTACACAGATCAGGCAATGCATGGAAACTTGCTCTGAGTCAGTCACACAGTGGCTTCAGGGACCCATAGGCCCATTCTATGGTAATGTCCACTGTTCCTCAATGTGCAGCTGGAATACAAACACTTAGAAACTGTCAAGGTCTCCATTTTTATTTCTTGACACGCTAAGTTAAAAGCCAAGTCTGATTTTAGAGAATGACTGTGAATCACAGTGAACTTGATCAGGTGTTACCCATAATTGCAGGCAGGGTTCCAGAGTTGGCACTTTCCACAAGCAAGTCAAATAGCTCCTGGCAATAAACATGTAGCTACCAACTGACTCATCAAATGTCTGGCTTCTCTTTTACTGATCGATTCATTCCATTGGAAGTGGTCCAACTTAACCTGGCAAGGGCAACAATACCTCTTCATTTTGTTATTCAGGACTTTGTCATTTCTAATGTGTTGTTTCTTAGCATATTATGAAAAAATTGTTCACATCAATTAATTTATTCCAAAATATCATGCTATTACACAACACAGATTATTGGTTACTAATTGAGTTAGGTGTGGAGAAAGTACAAAACCCTCAGAGCCTTACTAGGACACATTATGTGAGAGACATTTGTGGTATGTGTACATTAATGAACTCCCTAGAGGCCTAACAGTCTGGATCAAGTTGGATACAATACGAAAGTAAGTGAATTGTTGCAGAACCCTATACCATACAACATAATAAAATAAAATATAGTGTAGCTAGTCTGGTAGATTTGCACTAGAAGTTTTTCCAAACCTTACTCAAATGAATTAAGGACAGCATCCATCAATATTTAATTTGAAACTGATTGCCTTATGAAGGTGGATAAGTTGGACAAGCTGTCAAAGAAAATGTTCTTCAAGTTTCCAGATCATAGTGATCTACCTGCCCTCTCCTTTACCTGGTCTATTGATCCTCTCTTTCTGCCTCTTTCAGGAAAATACCTCCTTGAAACTTGTCTTACTGAATCTATTGCCTCTCCCAACATGGCCTTCTTTTTATATCACTTAATAATTTTCTTTGTTAAGTTTCCTAAATAGCAATTGCTCATGGCTAATAATTTTAGGGTTTTTTGAATTTAGGAAACAATCGTTATTTAATTCAGATCATGGCTCTAATGTATTTTTAATCTTTGCAGATGCTTCATAAGATGATGACAAAATGGATTCAATGAAAGCCATGTGAAGAATTATTGTGATTCATATTTACTAGAAATAAATAAAGAGGACCAAAAAGTTATCAGAATAAATTAGGCGAGGTGTGTAGCAGGATGCTCTGTGTTGAGGTTTCTATGTTGTAGTCCAGATTGCTGTGCATTGAGTCCAGAGTTTAGGGTCTTACTCTATGCTGAGCTGGAGCCTCAGTCCTACCTGAAAAGGACGAATGTAGCCATAATCCCAGTCTTTCCTGAGCTGTCTTTTGGGCACATCTCCATTCTACTCCTTGCTCATTTGCACGAACAAGTGGAGACTAATTATTTAATATTCATTTCTTTCTCCATCATTCTCCATCTCCTAATCTCAATCACCATTCTTAAGAGAACTTTCTTTTTTTGTTTCAATATTGTTTATGAAGAATAAATTACTGCCTTTGTTCGGAAAAACAGGTTACACATAGGTTATTAGAACTCACAAATATATCCACTTGTTTTGCTTGTTGAATGGCCTTTTTATTTTCATATGCTTCTTTGAGGTTGCGATTTAGTAGCCAAGGTATCTAATTATAAAATTGGTTTGTCCTTTAGAATTTTTCTGTGTTGTGTCTTACTTTCTTGTTTACATCGTGGTCTAATCAGCTTGCCTATGTCTCCTGCTGTCTTTTTTGACAATTAGGCTCCTATTTATGAAATAAGTATATAATTTACATGACAGCTCTTTGAAGGCAACATACCTATCCCTGGCAAATGGCCAGTTTCTGTGCTTCATAAACCCCATCTGTATTCCTGGCCAGAAGCTATTACCTGCATAGTAATAAAGTGAACATTTCTGTGACTCATAAGTTATGATTCTTCATTCATTTCCTATGAAAGATTACTTGTAGGGAATATTTTGTTTACATTTAAACTCCTGTATAGGGATGCAAAGATAATTCATTCCAACTTGTCTGGCGTGGACAGGATTGGAAGATTCCATGACGTTTAATCTCACAAACAGGCAAACCCTTTCTGTACAGTTTCTCTACAAGCAATTCTCAGATGTATGGTAGTTACCAATCACTATATAGTTATTCTTTTTATTGTTAGAAGACTTCAAGATTGCTATGCTTATCTCAAAATCCACTCCAAGTATGCAAACCTAACACTATACTTGACACCTCTATTATATATTGCAGACATCTAGAAATCAATATATTCTACAGCATTATGTCTTTTTAAATCACACTAAGTCACAGTTAGGCACTCAATAATAAAATATCCTCCAAATGCTTAACATAATATTTTCTTAGCCTCAGTGTCTAACCAAGCAAGAAACTTGAGGTTATCCTCACCTGTTTCTTTGCCTAATATGTAGCTTTTGTTTCACCTAATGTACCTAAAAAGTGCATTGATTATATCCCATTGGGCCATCAGTTTTGACAAGAAGACCACTGCAATTGATGCCAAGTCTTCTATTTTCACCTAATGCTTTATCCAGCACTCTAAGTCTCCTGATTCAAAAATGCCTGTTCTGCCAACTGACTCATCTTTTCTTAATCTTCGAGTCTGCTCATTGCTGTCTGGATAAACTCCCAAAGCCCAAGCTCTCCAGTAGGGCATTAGCAGACTCCACCCACCCACAGCTGCTGTTGCAGTCATTTGCTTTGATCCATCCAACCAGAGCTGTCTCCACCTCTGCTTTGCTCATACTGACCCAGCCTTCTCTGTCAATTTCATTCTACCCTGCCTGCTATGGCAGTGTAAGCACTACTCCCCACCCTTCAGCCCAGGTGTGGGGCTCCACCTGCTTTATCAAGAAGTAGGACTATAGCTGGGCATGGTGGTGCATGCCTGTAATTCCAGGGGCTTGAGAGGCTGAGGCAGGAAGATGGCAAGTACAAAGTCAATCCCTAAGCAACTTAGTGAGATCCTGTCTCAAAATTAAAAATTTTTAAAAAATGGCTGCAGATGTGGCTCAGGAGCTAAGCACCTCTGAACTCCATTGCAGCTACCAAAAAACAAAACAAAACAAAAAAAGAAGCAAGCCTATGTAGCAACTCCAGAAGTTTATTTGTGGCACACATTAAGATATTACAATTTGGACAATGCTTCTGGAGTAATTAATGTTACTAAGTTATTAATATTTAAAATGGAAGTGCTACCTAAGCATATAATTGGAATCCACAATGCTCTAATGAATAGTTACGCATATACTGTTTGATAGCACCATAGTGCTGTTTTGATTGTTCAATAGACATTTTAAACACCTTGATGGTGTTTCATTATATAAATGTGAATAATTTTTAGTTCTGGATAGAAATTACACGAAATCTCTTATTTGTAGCAGTATGTTGTTATCTTCTCTATATAGCACTTAATAAACAGGTGAGCTCCATGCACCATCTGATGTTTTTCAACATAACACTAGAATTTCCAGCTTTTAGTCTCTCCAAAATCAAATGTACACATTGGTCAAGCTGTGTGTGATATTTGGAAATAATTAAATGTAATGTTACTGAGCATATAGGTAGAAGCCACTGTCTTCAGCAACGTACAATTTCTGGATATTTTTAGAATTGTGAGTCTTTTTTATTTTTATTTTTTCAATCAGATTACAAGCTTATTGTGGATGTGACTGTCCTAGGAGCTAGAGTGTATCTTTCAAGAACAGACTAAACCATGCCACATCACATACACCTCAGAATCATAAGGCAGTTGACATCCCGTCTACCTGAGAGGTTTATTCTCTGCATCCTCCATGTGGAAGACAAGTTCCATCTCTTTACCTATTAATATAAAGTCACTGTTGAATGTGAAGTTACTGATGTACCCTTCCAGCAGGTCTAGTGTGAGGTGAGGAAGTCAGCTAAGACCAGATCAGATTAAGTACAGGACTGGGTATGGGGTGGCAGGCAATGATACAGAGAACTAATCTAGACCAAAAAGCAGTAGTAAAGTTCTACCCAAGGGAAAACAAGGCACGTTTGGTGCCCCATTTCTGCCTGGAGATACACACACACACACACACACACACACACACACACACACACACACATATATACACTTCTTTACCGAAATGTTAAGAAATGGAGGCTATGGGGGGAGTGCTATTCAATACTTAGCTTTACGATTAGTAACCAAACACCACAGTTTAAGGTGTTTAACAACTTAATTGTGGCAGCAGCTACATAGCCTTACAAAGGAAAAAATTGGGAAGTTTCCAAATTACTGTGTAAGATTTAAAATTCAGTTTATGAATTTCCCTTAGAAGTTGATATACATAGTTGATAAAAATAAAGAGCAGTCCCCAGAATGGGCCCCTTGTTAATAGCTTGCTTGAGTCACAGCCATCTATAAAAGCATGGCACCCTTGTTACGATTCTCAAATAAATCCTTTAATGTCTGCTCCACTTAATTTGCATAGGAAATTGACAGCTCATTAGAAATGATGAAAGTGTAATTATGAAAACAAACCTAGAAGAAAGGACAAAATATCAACCAGGGAATTATTGCCAAGTGTATATTTTGCTTCATGTTGTGGACTTCTTATTATGGACATTAATTAGAGTACTTTTCTCTAAGATTCTCATTCTAAGAAATCAGAAAATAAAAATGCAAACACATAAAAGAGAAATGTCAAGGAATGTATATATAGCTAAGCAGAAATTCAAATTCTTGCTTTTAATTTACTATCATATCATCAGGTCTAGGATACAGTGATGTGGTTAAATTTATCCAAAAAATCCAGAATTCTAGTTCAATAATAAATGAAATTAAATTTTACTGCAAGGATTAAACATGCCTATTAATTTTAAAGATCTATTGACTTTCCCTTGAATATTTGAATACATTCCCGTTAATATAAAATCTATATATTTTAATCAATTTATGTATGTCCTTATTTTTTGAATTCATATTTATTGCATCTAACTGTGAATCAAAATATGGAACAAGGTGAAAAAAATATGATTTATAGGAATAAATATTTACCTAAAACATAAAGAATCCCTTAAATGATGATCATTCACCAGGATTAAAAATTTGAGCAGTATATATTGAACAGATAGTTCAGAGAAGAATAAGTAAGTTTGTCAATGAACATTAAAAAACATGGCTTTTTTACTAATATTAAGAAAAATGTGAATTTGGATTGCATTGAAAGGTTTAATAGTGCTGGCAGAGTTTCTAGTGTATTTACTGTAATGTAGAGAACTACGCACACTCAAAACACAAGGTGATGGCTAAATGGAGGCTCTAAGCAGTGACCCAAAGCAGGGAGAAACCAGAGAGACCAGAACAAAAGTTGCTGCCCAGGACTTTCATAACTTTTGGACTGACAGTAGTCCCAACTGGGAACATGAGGGACCACGTTCCCCACACCTACAACCTGAAGAGAATTTTGAAGTCTTCCTGCTGTGGGTGAGGGAGTCAGGCAAATGCAACATCTGGGAGGTGGGAAAATATAAAAGACATGAGGCAGCTAAGAACAAAAGCTCCAAAATCTGTGTAATGTGCCCAAGTGCCTCACTTGGACTGCACAGCGTGGGGTGGGTTTTAAATATGAAGCCAAGAATGCACACATAATGAAGCTACTGCCCACCATGGTACTCGCAGCCTGTATTCAGGCACATCAACTGCCCATTTAAGAAGAAAATACATAAAACAAAACCAAAACACAATTAATAGTGTTGAGAGAACATAGCAGAATCTCTAAAATATATCATTCACACAATCCAAGACGCAATTCTCTGGGATGATAATGTAACATTTAAAAAATTATAGTCTAAAAAAGAATAATGATAATTTGTATTCTAAATTACCCAAATTATTAGATACATGAACAAGGAGGAAAACATGGCCCATGCAAGAGACAAGACAGAAAACAAAGATCAGCCTTGCAATTGAATCAGATGATGCACTTTCCAGATAATGGTATTAAAGCATCTATTTCATACACACACACACACACACACACACATACATAATATATGTACGTATGTGTGTGTATGTGTGTGTGTGTACACAGAGAGATATACAGATATATTTTGGATTGTCAGTGATGTGTAGAACAACATAAAATATCCAATACACATGTAGTTGAAGTTTTCCAGGCAGACAGGAGATTAGAATAAGTCAGAATTTTTTTCAGAACTAATTCTTCCCCGTCTTTCTTGAATTAATGAGAAATATAATTTTAAAGATTCAAGAAATTTAGTTAAGCCTAAGGAAGATAAATTCAAAGCTAGGAATAAACCAAGTTAGGGATCACAACTAAATTTTTAAGGGATCCTGAGGAGGGTCGGTCGAGTGTTCCCTACAGAACAATGATGGAGAGCCACCAACTTTGGACCAGAAGGAAGGCATTGCTGTAGAGAGTGGAGCCACAAGTCTAGAACGACAAAATAAAACTGAAGAAAACATTTTCAACAAATATGTTGCATTCATGTTTTTAATAATAAAGACAAAATAAGGTCATTTACAGACGAGCAAAAACCAGAGCATTTGTTACCAGCAAACCAGCAGTACTGACAGCTACAGAGAAATTTTCATAAAGAAGTGGTCACTCTTGCAATGAAAATCTCCAATATTATCTCTTCAATGATATTTCTTATATTGTTTACTCTGAGATGATAATGTAACATATAAAAATTATAGCAAAAAAAAGAATACTGATAATTTATATTCTAAAAGAATGCCAAAATAAATATTTGAAAATAAGTTTTGATGAGCAAAACCAGAAAATTTCCAGTGCTTGGACATTTGACATTTGGCATTTGACATGATTATAAATGATTATAAATAATGCATTTGGCAAAAAAATAAATTAGAATGGACATTTTAAAATATTTCAAATTTAGTAACAATAAAAATTTTAAAAAAAAGAATTTTGGGGAGGTAGGTAAGTGTATACTCAGAGGAAAACCTACTGCTTTTAATGTTAATATTACATATGAAAAAGCTTTATAAAATTAATGATAGAAGATTCTTCATCACCAAGATAAAGATAAACAAGGTAAATCTAAAGTAGAATGAAGGAATGAATAGATGTAGGATCAGAAATAATGAAAACAGAATCAAAATGTCCATCAACAGATAAAGAGGTAAATAAAATGTTCAATGTGCTTAGGATGGGGCATTATGAGCCTTAAAAGGAAGGTAATCTTACTTCTTTTGCCAGCTTGGATGAATGTGGGGAGTATTATACCATGTGAAATAAACCAGTTACAGAAAACAAATAATTAATTATCTCACTTACAAGACATGCCTAAACTCACAGAAGCAGAAAATAGGATGGTAGCTGCCAAGGACCAGGAAGAGGAGAAAACGGGAAATTGTGGCTCAGTAGGTCTAAAGTTTTAGTCATGCCAGAAGGGCAAGTTCTAGAGATCTGCTGTACAACACAGTAACTGTAGTTAATAACAGAATTGTTCACTGTGAACCACATCCATACACACAAAAGAAATAAGGACGTTTTCAGAGGTAATGGAGATGCTAGTTCCTTGACTGTGGTGATCACATCAGATATATGAATGTTTGAATTCATCAACGTATGTACACTAAATAACATTTGTACCCCAGAAAACTTCAAAAAACTTCATATTTTAAAATTGAATTTCTTATTGAAAACATTCTACAAAAAATGCAGACTCCTTGTTTTCACTAGTGAATATTTCCAAATAGAAGAAAGAGAATTGTATAAAACTAAGAAAACAATGGAGGAGAGAACATTTTGTGCTTCATCTTATGAGAGCAGGCCATCACCTTATACCAAACACAACAAAGAAATCACACACACAAACACAGATACTGCCACACAGACCTAGAGACCCAAAGCCTTCACACTGACAAGTGTAGACACTTCTACAAGCTATGAGTGAATCAAACCTGCAATGCATCCCTCATGGAAAGTAAAAATGACTCTCCTCTTTCAGAAAATTGACAATAAAAGGGAAATCAGTAAACATTTGTCCAATGTCTTTATGTAAACTGCATTTAAATGCAGTTTAACCCCTAGTTAAAAACTAGTTCTTTATGGAAGAGTTACAGACAGAAAAAAAAAAAAAAAAGAGAGAGATCAGACAGAAATTCACTTTATTGCTCAGTCACCATCCAGGCAGCCACCAGTGGATGAAACCCTGAGATAAATGTCCTGTGGAGTCAGGTGTCAGCGAACTGAAAATTGAGACCACCAGGTAATTTAACTTAATCCAAAGGGGGATTTCCCACAGCTGCAGGACTGCAATGCCTGAGGGTGCTGCAGTGCACAAAGTGTTCTTGCCAAAATGCCAACAGTAAAATCAAATTAAAGACCAGGTGTTGATTTTATTTTTTACAAGAAAAGAAGACAAACAGCTAAGTTGAAATGACACTGCATTAGAGTAGAATTCTCTTATCCAACTAGGATACATTTCTAGAACCCAGCGAAGGCCTAAAGCTGTAGATGCTCAGAGAGTACCCAACTCTACAGGTACTGATTTTCCTATACACACGTACCTACCACAAAGCTTCATTTACAAATTAGGTACAATAAGAGATTAACAAGAATAACCTACAATAAAATAGGATAATTACACTGTGATAAGATATATGTGAACATGGTTTTTCTCTCAGAACATTCTAATGCTTTACGTCTGCCTGCCTTTTTCTCATTGTGATACGGAAGGCTGCTCGATGACAGGCTGTAAGTGAATGGGACCTTGTAACATAGCATCAGGCCATTGCTCTTGACCTTCTGCACCTATGACAGAAGAAGTGTCGTCTTGCCATAAGCACTGGCTGCAGCCCTGGCAGAAAGCCACACCAGATGGGCACTGCTGTAGAAAACACCTAATGCAGAACATGGAAGCTTTCACAGGATTTCCAAAAGGCAGTTCAATTTTTAAAAATAAATAAATGTATAAAAAATGGAAGAGGAGGTTTACATTAAAAGAGGCTTAGTGTTTATTTTTTTTTAAAAATATATCCCATCTGCTTTGGATCCTAATTGAGTAAAAAGATACAATTTGAATGATGCCAGAAGATTAGAAAAGAGCAAATACTCATTGGTAATATCTTAGGTGTTATGGAAGAAAATGTTGAGAAATTTTAGAGCCTGGTGCTAAAATATGAATGTACTGAATCGCATGATACCTGTTTTTTTCCTTATTATATGAGAGCATATAAAACAAGTAAGATGAGAGACTAAAGTAGTAAATACAGGAAAAGATGGGCCATTTCTAGGCTTGGATAATGGTTTTGTAGAAGTGAATTAGTAGACTACACAGAACAAGACTTGTTGGGGTCACTGGGCTGAGAGACCATAAGGAGGAAAAACTCTCACTAACCTCTCATGAGCTCTTCGGTCCTGGAGCAGGACAGCAAGCAGAGCATCCTGGGAAGGGTTGAAGAAGGTGCAGCTGTTGCCACAGAACATGTACCAAATCAAGGTGCTGCAGAGAGGAGTCCAGCTCCCCCACACTCTGCATGATAGTCACTTAAATTCAGTCACCACAATGTGGCTGGTCTTTTGTGTGCACAATCTAAGAATAAAAGATGTCTTTCTCCTCCTTTTCCCTCTCCCTTTCTACCACCCTCTCTTTCAATCCTGTGGAAAAAAAGCAGACAAGGAAAGCACCCCTTCTTACATTAACTCACTAAACTAAATGTTTCAACTCCTGAGGCAAGACTTGCTCTCTTTCCACTCCATCTCCAATCATTCAGGGTGCTTATGTTAGATTAGTGAGTATTCCCTGAACAAGGAATGAATTGGTAACATATTTCGCATATCAAACTTAAAGCCATTGTTAGAATTTTATAACTAGAAAAAATAATTTAGAAAAGTTCTATCAAGCTAGTTATTTTGTATATTTTGAGCACCTTTTAAGGAACAAACTACATGCTAGTGATCTACAAGTAAGATTGTAAGTCAAAAAATCTGTTTTCTTTTTGCTGGTCTTCCCCACTGTATAGATAGTTAATAACATGGGCCCGTCCTTGAGTGTGACTTAGGAGGGGAGAGCTCATTGGTGAGGAATTTGGAAAAACTTTGAGGAAGCACCCTCAATGTTATTGTTCAGGGCCATCTGGCACACTAACAAGCTCTTGGTGCCTCAAAACTTTCAGCCTTTGATCCTGTGAGTTTTGGAACCTGGCCAGTTCCCACCTCACAGAGATTTTACAGCCTAAGGCCAGCTGAGTAATGCTGGACTGCATGTTGGGAGGGGTTGCTGTGTCTTTTTAAGTCCTCCAGAAGGAGAAGGATTTCAACTGGACTGGAGAAGAAGGGGATCCATCTGGACCGGAGAAGAAGGGGATCCATCTGGACCAGAGAAGATGGGATCCATCTGAAGAGGAGAGATTGAATCCATCTGAGAAGAAATTTCAACCGGGGAAGAAAGAATCTGATGTTTTGGAGTAAGAAGAAGGAACCTGATGATGAGAAGAAGGAAGCTGACTTGCGAGGTAGAAGGCAGATTCTCACCTGTGTGTTTTACCCCACTCTTGGTGTTGCTGATTTTACCCAAGGCTGGGTGTTGAAGGTAATGATGATGCTTTAAGTGGAAAAGAAGGACCTTCACCTGTGCTGTTTACCTTACCCTCAGTGTTGCTGATTTTGCTGATTTTGCTGATTTTACCCGAGGATAGGTGTTGAAGGTGTTGATGCTGTTTGGAGTAAAGAAGGAGGATCTTGAATGGTGCTTTGAGGAGAAAGACTCTGAAGGTGATGATGGTGCTTTGAGGAGGAAGACTCTTACCTATGTGTCTATCCCATTCTTGGTGTTGCTTATTTTACCCAAGGCTGGGTGTTGGAGGTAATGATGATGCTTTGAGTGTACTTGCAAACCCGTGTTGTGTTATCCGGTGTTGATTGGTGAGTGCTTATTGGGCTGGAGCTGCTCTCTTTTTCTGTTTTTCTATATTATTGATCCATAATATACAATATTCAATATTGCAAAGTATAACTGTTGCTTGCTTTGTTATATTGTCTCATATTAAAGCTTATAAAACCCATCCTGTTGTGAGGCTGGTGATTCACCCCACGAATCTGCCTAGATAAATTAGTCTGAGCTCAGCAATTCTTGGTCATAGATCCAGACCAAGACACCCACTCCACCTTTTTAATTTTCCCATGCTGGGGATGAATGGAGGTTCTCCCTGATGCTAGGCAAAGGTTCTACCACTGAACTAGACCCCTAGTACTCTTTTGTCTGATTATAAAATAAAGAGTATAAAACAAAATTATAGCCCACAACCAACTAATAAAAGAAGTACTTCAAGTTAATATTTCAAATAAAGGAGAGAGAGATGATGAGAATTTAAAACAACTGAATTTTTGTAAATGCATGTAGGTACTTACAGAAAAATAACAGAGAACGTCAAACTCTGTAAAAGACCAAAAATGAATAAACAAATGATAACTCCAGATAATGCATAAAACTAGAGCTAAATTCTATGAAGTTCTTTATTACCTTTTGGTCTGTGAGTTGTTTCTAAATGTTTTTGAAGCATGATGCAACTTAGAACTATAGAATGAAACCATAGAATCTGTTTGTCAAGTAAGAATAACACTAGCTGCTATAATAAGACACAAATCTCAGTGTCTTATTTTAGCATAAAAAATCTATTTCTCATGTAGGCAATGTTGGGTGCAGGTCAATTTGCCCTGTCGGACCTCCTCTTCCCCCAGAGCTCGTAAGGGCTCAGGGTGCCTTCCATCATGTGGGGCAGGCATCGGAGTCTCCTGTGTCCAGCTGTGTGGACACTGGTGAGGGCAAAATCTTGTAAAACAGTTTAGAATCTTGGCCTGGGAGGGGCAGGCAGAATCTTAAGTGTAATGACCAGAATAAGTCACCCAGATGGAAGAGGACCAAAAATGTTGGTCATTTTTGTACATATAGATGGAAAATAAATGATTAGTAGATATGAAGCCATGGCAATGATTCTGCCATTAAAGGTCATCTGTCCAGTAATCCTACCGAAGTGTCCATCAAGTGTTCTGTTATCATAGGACCATTTTATGTTTCCATATCTCCTTGAAAGAAATGAGTGGTGTCTCTTCCAAAAATGTCTCATCTTTACCAAAATATACACTTAAAAAAATCATTCTTCATGTCAAATCAAAACATACTTAATTTCCATTGTGCCCAAAGGCCAGCTAGCATGCCCCATTTTATGAAGCCTTATGAAAGGAGACATAATGTTGCTCAAGAGAATATGTGCCAGAACACCTGCTCTGGATCTCCTCGGAGAATCCACCTTGACTCTTTTTGTCTATGCGGTCCTCTCTGATAACAGGTTATTCTGTTTTGTTAGGCTGTGCAGTGGTTGCTTTCAACCTGACACCAGAATCACTTTCCATAAGAATTCAAGTAAAATCAGCTTGGATCTCTTGGAGTGGATTTTCAGTTTAAGATTTAAAAGCAATATGATTGATTAGCACATATGTATCTACAGAACTGCTGAACATCTGTTTCCTTTTTAGAAATTGAAAACAGTTGAAAAATTGTCTTAAAGCAGGGCACTAAATCAACAGGAAAATTTCCATCACATCCAAACTTGTGTGTTTTCACTGTCAAAGTTATCAATAGGTTACTTTTGTTGCTGTTTTTCATTGCCTGTGGCTGTTTCCAGCATTGGTGACCTCCTGGCAAACCAACACACGTTGGCGTAGGGATGGACTTGGGGAGTGTAAACAGAGCCCTCTCGGCACATGCACAGGTCAAACACACCAGACTTGGAACATGAAACTCCAGAACTCCAGGTTAACTCCAGGTTAACCAAGTCAACACCAGGCAGGCTAGGTATTGCTGAAGTCCAGACACTAAAGCTGTGATCCCAAGGAGTGTTGGTTACAGGGTGAGGATGGGGGATGTGAACATCTTTCTTTAGGGATGTGCCCCACTGTGCACACATGCCTGTCTTGCAATTCTTGGACTGATGTGCTCATCACATCCACTGGCTTTGATATGCACTCTCTCTGCTTTGTGAGAGTAAATGACACTCTGAGTTTTATGGTGGGTCTTTGCTGGACACACTCCGCAAGGAGTTGCTCTTATGTAAACATCTATCCAACAGTGTCTGGCTTGTTTCTGAACAAGAACCTTAATTCTTCTGCTATCATCTTACAATGAGCTAAAATTTAAACCTCTTCCTTGGATTCTATTAAAATGATAAGTAACTTGTTACGTTTTTCCTGACTCTTTTTCCTGACTGTCAAAATGGTGATTCTTTTTTTGTTTTTGTTCCTCTGCAGGCTCTTTATAGACTCATTATTCAGATGCCAAAGCATTACCAGTTTTCTCTTGTGTAACTGAAGCTGGAATTTATAACGCCCCAGTATGAATGTACATGTTTTATGTCAAAACATTAAAAAGCCAGCTGCTGGTGAGGGGGGAAAGAGTTCAGATGGGGTGAAGTTGACAGATTTGTACAAAATAGATCATACTTATAACAGGCCAAAAAAAGAAAACTGAACTCACACAAATAGTAAGTCAAATACTTCTGTGATTTAGATAATTGGAAACTTGAAGTGTCTTAATCCCAAATGTAATAGACAAAATACCTTTATGTTCCCTAGTGTATATATATGAATGTATGTGTATTTACACAAAAAATTATATATATTTTTGTATATATATGTAATTTAGAGATAACTTTCATTCAGTTGTTTTTAATGGAAAAAGAGAGATAAAAATTGTATTGAACATCTATCAGTACCTAGATAACTTGCATTAATTATGTCTTTCCGATTCTATAAAGTTAACAAAATTAGTTTCTTTCCCACAAAATTGAGAAAGTTTAAATGGGGTTCCCAGGTTCATGCCGGTAGTTTGTTGTGGGATAATTAAAATTCATCAATTCACCGCTCCTCCACCGCGATGTAAGAAATAATTGAAATTCACCAAGACCCTGGTTTCACCAAAACGCTTATCTCACATGTCTTATCTCAAATCCCCAGAATAAGAGTCAGTAAATAAAGAGTAATTAAGAACATAGTCAATACACAAATCTTGTGCTTTATTTTAAATGCTCTTTATGAATTCAGCCAAACACAATAATAAATTGCACATAAAATCTTGATTGTTTTGTTGCTGGAATTCCATTTACTTTGCGGTCTTCAAAGCCCCAATCAAATGCCATCTCTTTTGAATACTGACTCCTAAGTTCCCCTATCTCAGTTGTGTGGTCCCTGTGCTGGGACCCACAGCCCCAAGCATGCGGCTGTTAGTGACTCTCGCCCGCTGCCTAAATGTGCCTGCCGTCCTCCTGAGTGAGCCTTCCATTCCTCTGGAGCTGTATCTGTGAATTATTTGCTTTTGTTTAGCCCCAGGTCCATGTACAGTGGTCACCCAGATAATATTAAATGGGTTAAAATTTTATCTCCAATTTGACTTATTAAACTATTTATTGATAAACAGTCCATGCATTGATAAATATGTTTTATACAATCATTGGCCTGATGCTGATGTGCGCAGTCTCAGTTGACCATGTTTGGACAGATATTAACATCTACTTGTCAATGAATCCACAGGTTTAGATCCTTTGCACCAGCTGGATTTTCAACATATTTTTTACGCAGCTTTATTGACATAAAACTGACATATAATAAGCTACATATTTCAACTACACTATACAATCTAAGTTTTGACACATGTATCTACTTGTGAAACCATCACCGTTATGATGACAGTGAACATATTATTGCCCCTGAATGTTTCCTTGGGCCCAACTGTACATTCACGTACTTTTAACAAACACCACACACACAAACCCAAAATATAAATTTTGGGTAACAAGTATGCCCAAAACAGAAAGTTGCCATTCTTAGATTCTTCAAAGACTATTTCTCTAGTTTCTTTGACACATTTCTACTAATATCATTGATAACTACCACTGCTATTTGTTTGAATATCAACCAAACCTAAACTGTTTCCCTAGATCATGAAAGTTTTCCATGGTGTATCATTTCTTGAACGTTAACCAATTTATTGTTTCATTCTAACAGATGGTTGACCAACTAAAAGGATAACTATCCAATGGGTATAAAATTTCAATTGTGCAAGATGAATATATTCTAGAGGTTGGTTATACAATATTTTGCCTAACATTTACGATTGTATACTTTAATGTTTGCTAAGAAGGTATATTCCATGTATTCTTATCACAGTAAAACAGACAAAGGTATTGCAGCTTGAATTCACATAATTGAATGAGATTTGTTTTAAAATATTTTCATTCTACTCATGAAGCCATTTTAAGGAATATTGTGATTTAATAATAATCATATGTATATTTGAGTGCATGAGTGTGTATACACACAACGCTCGGGTAAATAACTCTTTTAAAAAGAGACGCAATTGATAAACCAATAGTGGATCACATGTGATCTTAAGTCACACTCAGCTGATCAAAAATCCGGAAGAAAAAATGTAAATAAATGCAAAATAACAAACAAAACAAGTGCAAAACATAAATCAGTTGCTATACTTAACACAACCACAATAATGAAATTTAAAGTAACTGATGTCAATAGAGCAGTTAGGAGATAAATTAGACCAAATTAAGAGCCAAATATATATCTGTAATAAATCTTCTTTAATTGTAATAATATAGATTAAGTATGAACAAAGGGAAAATATATATCATAAAATCACTTATCAAAAAAGAAAGAATAAGGCAAATGATTATATTAATAAAAGAACAAGCATTTTTCAGAAGAAAAATCATTACCAGAAATAAATAATAAAATTACATAAGGATAAAAGAGCCATGGTTCCCAAAACACATAAAAGTCCAACAGAGTTCTAAATACATGAATTAAGACTTTACAGAAATGAGCTAGACACAGTGTCACACACTGTAATCTCAGCAGCTCAGGAGGCTGAGACAGGAGTATGGAAAGTTCAAAGCCAGCCTCAGTAACTTAACAAAGCCGAGGCACCTTAGTGGACTCTGTGCCCTACCCCAACAAAAAAGGGCTGAGAATGTGGCCCACTGGTTAAGGATCCTTGGGTTTAATACCTGGCACAAATAAAACAATTTACAGAAATTTAGAATCCATAATGGTAATTGGGATGGTACCTCTTCTACAGATAATATACAGAACAATGGACAGAAAATCAGAATGGTCATAGAAAACTAAGACCAGGACTACAAACCTGTCCAAATGGATCTTAATAAATCATTTTCAAATGCAAATGGACATTTACTAAGAAAGAACATATTCTGGACTATAACATAAACCTCAACATTTTGAATAAAATCATAATCATATGATGTATGGTCTATAAAAATAATGCTAAAAGCAACAACAGCAAGATTTCTAGGAAAAAAAAACATGTGAAAAGTAATACTACATTTCAAAATAACCCCATGGGGCAAAGAAAAATTTATAAAGGAAACTGCAATATATTTTGAACTTGGTAAAAATTAAAAACACAATTAAAATTTTTATGGTGTAGTGGCCCACGCCTGTAATCCCATCGGCTCAGGAAGCTGAGGCAGGAGGATCACGAGTGCAAAGCTAGCCTCAACAAAACGCAAGATGCTAAGCAACTCAGTGAGATCCTATGTCTGAATATAATACAAAACAGGGCTGAGAATGTGGTCGAGTGCCAACCCTCATACCCCCTACACACACCCCAAAAAATTATGGTGTAGCTAAAGTAGTGTTTAAGAAACTTTTAAAACAATTTTTTTTAGGGTACAATGCTAATTCCAGTGACTTGGTAGATTCAGGTAGGATTACAAGATCAAAGCTAGCTTGGGCAATGTAAGGGGGACCTGTCTCAAAATAAAAAATATAAGGGACTGCAGATGTAGCTCAGTGGTAGAGGACTAGCACCAAATCAAATGCCCAGTACCAAACACACACACACACACACACACACACACACACACACACACACACAAATGAAATTTTTATATTAGGAAGAACTATTTCCAAATAAATAATATAAAGTTTCACCTAAAAAAACTGTCAAGTGAAGAACAAATTTAACCCAAAGAAAGCAGAACAAAGGAAATAATGATGAGAGAAAAAAATCAATAAAATTAAGACAGAAACTAGTGAAAAAAATCAATGAAATCATTTGCTTCACAATTAATAAAATTGATAAATCTCTAGCCTGTCTGATGGAGAAAGGAGGAGAGAGGGGGAGATAAGATCGCCTTACCAATCTCAGCATGAAACAGAGAACAATAATAAAGCACTCTCAGACATTAACAGGGTAATAAAGAAATATATAGAAACTTTAAGCACAATACCTGGCAGCTTAAGTGAAATGGAAAAATTAATGGAAAACAGAGAATAACAAATCTCACCGGAGAAGAACCAAGTTGCATGGGGAGTTCTATGTACTCAGGATGCTGAATTCATAGTTGGAAACTCTCCAACAGCAGAGTTACAGAGCCAATGGCTTTACTGGCAGCATTACCATATACCTAAAGAAATAATACTACTTCTACACTGAGCAGTCACAAGTGCCAAAAATTTTAAGAAATATAATATATTCTTGATAAAAGCATGAACTATCATTTCAAATATTTCTGTAGTTGAGATCATTCATTTGTAAATATTTTGCAGCACATTTGCTTTAATTATGTATTTATAAATACATACAAATTTTGACAAATATAACTTTAATCCCATGGGTAGGTTAACTGGAGTCTCTCCAAACCCAGTCATGATTTTCATTCTGTGAAGAAGGATTTGATTGGATAGTACATTCAATTTCAAGTACATAATAAAAAGTATTATGTAATATTATTAATGTTAACTGTAATTTTAGTAATATTTTTATTTTGCTCTGTGGATTTATTAATTCAATGAGATCTTTGCTTTCACCACAATCATGTGCTTCACCAAAATGTTTATATTATTGTTACAAAACAACTAATTTGTATTGTTATGTTTATATAGTAAACTTCTGAAAGAAGTATTTGGTTTCATGAATTGAATAAAAAATAATGAAACCATATTAGAATCAAGAGATACCATATTTGAGGCAACTAATGCTATTATCTTAAAACATCATTTAACTTTCTGATAAGTTTCTCATTTGCTATTGTATCAAAAACATGAATGATTTCTTTGTTACTTTTCAGACTTCACAAGGAAACTTAGAATAAAATAAAATAGGTAATTTTGAAAAAGAATTATTCAATCAACCTTAAAAGCCCTACTCTGGTCGGATTGGTCAAACAATTACAAGATGAAATCATCATTTTTAGGCAAAGTATTGTTAAAATGACTTCCAGTGTTTTAAGCAGATGCCAAGGAAGATTGATGTTTATTGGTTTTAATGTGGTCAGTACTAGTAAGATTGATCTCTGTACTAGAAGGTAAAATCTCAAGTACATCACCAATTTAATTGATTATAGCAATATAGCACTTGATGCTTTTTATCTCTTTGTTCCTGAAAAGATTTGTTGAAAGTGTTACCAAAAAATACAAAAATACATAGTCATTTGCAAATAGCAAAACCATGAAGCAATATGCTCAGGCTGTTCTCTATTCCAAGGGCCAGGAGAACTTTCTGTAAAGTGTCAGCCATTTTAGGCTTTGCAGGCCATGTGATCTCTGTTTCCAAAACCCAACTCCACCACGTAGCACAAAAGCAACTGCAGGGCACTGGTAAAGCCAAGAGCAGACTAGATTCCAATAATGCCTTCTTCAGGACCCTGAAATGTGCTTTCAGGTAATTGTCATGTCATGAAATATTATTCTTCTTTTGATTCTTTTCAACCACTTAGTAAGGTAAGTTTGTTCTTAGTTTGCAGATTCTTAGTTTTATGGGATCACTACAACAAAACATCATAAACTGGGGGCATAGAAGCAACAGAAACTTATTCCTCACAATTATGGAGACTGTGAAATCCAAGACAAAGATGCCAGCAGATTCATTGTTTGGGGAGGACCTGCTTTTGGGTTCCTAGGTGGCCATCTGTCCTTAGGGGTCCCCTGTTAAGTTCATTAATCCTTAATGAAGGCTCTGACCTTCTGGTTTAGTCACTTCTAAATACCACTGTATTTGGGATTATGTCCCAACAGATGAATCATTGGGGTATAAACATTTAGTCTAAAGAACAGATTGTAACAAAACAGCATGCCAGACTTGGCTTGTGAATGATAGTTGCTGACGCCTCTTTCTCTGCATTTTCTCTGGAGCATACCTCTGTTTCCTCAGCGTACCTCCAGATGGGTGGCCACTATAGCTACAGGCTAATGTTGGCAGCATTGACCATGTAAGATTTGTGAGCCAGCAAAAATGTTTGGAATCCTGGAATAATGAATTAGACAAAGTTTCAGAGAAGTAGCGCTTAAAGACAAAGAGGTTTGGGTGCATTTGGAAAAGTTATGAGGACATCAGCAGAAGCCATGACAATCCCAAGTCAGACAGGAGGTGGAAAGAGGTTTCTCCCAACAGATCTGTGGGCAGGGGAAGTAGACAAGCAGAAGTTGGAGCAGGTAAGAGAGCTGGTCCATGTGGGTCATGCCCAGACATCACAGCTGCTAAGGAAATGGCTTAATTGACCTTATTTTGTCTCTCAGAGTTACCAGGGATTTTCATTTCAGATATTGCTACTCTCTGAGCAAGGAACATGCAGATATCTACTTCTCTGGGAAGTTTTCCTAGATGACTTTGTAAGTTTTAATACTCCTCCTCTTGACCTACTTCTACATTCTCTATATAATTATTATAGCAAATCGTATGAGTATTTGTGCTCATTTGCTTCCTGTTATTCTCTCTACCAACACTGAGCTTCTACAGCAATGGGAAGTCTGTTAGCTATTTCTATGACTAAGGACAATGCTGGAAACTGCACTGTAGACTACATAAATATCTGTTGGCAAAAACTAATATGTGGCAGAGTCACAATCATGCATTCTGTCTTTGTCACTCAATATATTTATAACATTTAATTTGGCTTTGTTGTCTTCATAATTATCATTTTAATGGTTGGATAAAAGTCTGTCAACTCTGCATGTCGTAATTTGCTGTGTTATTTCTGCTTTTCATATTGAAGTTATTTCCAGAGTTTTACTATTAACTAAATATTTAAATAGGTATTAGTTTATCTCTTTTCATATTTAGAGACTGAAATGTATGATTTGAAAAACTAATTTATTTAAAATAACTTTATAATACAATTTGACCAACATAAATGCATTTTTTTGATGATCAAAGTAATATTTAATGTTATAAATTAAAAAATGTAGAGCACTACCTCCAAGGACCTCCATAGGAGCCCAGCCAAGGTGAGACCCATGACTGCCCTCACTGATCTGCCAACCCACGTGAAAGCCCATGTCCATCACCAGGGACCCGCATGAGATCCCAGGCCTAGGTCAGGCCTTGGACCGCCCCTGTAGGCCTGTGGGAGAATCAAGGCCCAGGACAGCACCTGCACAGAGTGGAGGTCCACATGGTCATTCCTTTCTCATATCCATCTTGGGACACTGCAGCCATCACCATAGCACTCACCATGTAATAGCCTCCACCTTGGGACAATAGACAGGGCCTGAAGGCAGCAGTCCACCACAGCTCAGCACACCAAAGCACTGCATCTCCAATCAATCAGCCCAAAGCCATAAGTCTCACACTTTCAGCTCCATCTCTGAAAGTGTTTGCATCCGTCTTGGGCCACCCCCAATGTTATCTTGAGTTACCTGCACTATGGCCACCACCATCTTTAGTCGCAGTTGCATCCATCTGGGGACACCTGCTAGGGACTGGAAGTGAACTACAAGGTGAAGTACAGGTAATCTGTAGGGTCCCTGCAAGATTATAGGATAGAAACTACAATATCTCAGATTGGCAGTGCAAGAAAAGAAGACGCATAGTCAACATGAAAAAACAAGGGAAGAAAGTACCCCAAACAAACTAAGATACTACAATAGTAGAATCCATTGACAGTGTAGTTGACAAAATGTAAGAGAAAGAATTCAGAATGTACATAATTAAAATGATCTGTGGATTAAAGAAGGACTTAAGTGAGCAAAATACAGATAAAACATTGATCAATCCAACAAAGAGATAAGAGAGCAAATAAAGGCAACCATTGATCACACCAACAAAAAGATAAGGGATCAAATGCAGGTAGAAAAAGATTACTTCAGGAAACACATAGGGATTGTGTGGGGGGGGACAACCAGAAATTCTTCAAATAAAGAAAAAATAAACAAAATAAAAAACAACATAAATTACCAGCAACAGACTAGATCACTTGGAAGACAGAACCTCAGATAATTAAGAAAAATATGAAATATTGAAGATAAAGCTGACCACACAGTGAAGATTTTAAGAAACCATGAATAGAATATACAAGAATTATGGGATAGCATCAAAAGACAAAATCTAAGATTTATTGGGATAGAAGAAGCCACAGAGTTTCAAACCAAAGGTATACAAAATCTTTTCAATGAAATAATATCGCATTTCCCAAACATGAAGAATGAAATGGAAAATCAAGTACAAGAGGCTTACAGGACTCCAAAGCTACAAAATTTCAACAGATCTACACAAGGCACATTATAATGAAAATGCCTAGCATACAGAATAAGGATAGAATTTTAAAGGCTGCAAAAGAGAGGAACCAGATTACATATAAACTGAGACAAATCTGGATCCCAGCAGATTTTTCAACCCTGACCCCAAAAGCCAGGAGAAGCATATACCAAGCACTGAAACATATACCAAGCTCTGAAAGAAAATGAATACTAACCAAGAATCTTATGTCCAGCAAAATTAAGCTTTAGATTTGGTGATGAAATAAAAACCTTCCTTGACAAACAAAAGTTAAAAAAAATTACAACAAAGCCAGGTGCAGTGGCGCAAGCCTGTCATTCCAGCACTTAGGGAGGCTGAGACAGAAGAATTGCAAGTTCAAAGCCAGCCTCAGCAACGGCGAGGCACTAAGCAACTCAGTGAGACCCTGTCTCTACATAAAACACAAAATACGGCTGAGGATGTGGCTCAGTGGTTGAGTGCCCCTGAGTTCAATCTCCAGTACCAAAAAAAAAAAAAAAAAAAAAATTACAACAAGAAAGCCTTCATGACACAGAATTCTCAGTAAAATATTCCATTAGGAGAAAATGATAACCAATAATGAAAATCTGCAAAGAGAGGAACTACACTAAAGGGAAGGCCAATCAAAGGAGAAACCAAGTCAAGGTAAAAACTAAAAATAAACCAAAATGACCGGGATTACAAATCATATTTTGATAATAACCCTGAATGTGAATAGCCTAAAGTCATCAATTAAAAGAAATAGATTGATAGATTGGATCAAAAAAGAGGCCCAACCATATGCTGCTTTCAAGAGACTCATTGCACAGGAAACAATATCCACAGATTGAAGGTGAAAGGGTGGGAAAAAACCTGCCACTCACATGGACAGCACAAACAAGCAGAGGTTTCCATTCTCATATTAGATAAAGTGGATTTCAAACTAAAGTTAGTGAACAGGGATAGAAAAGGACATTTCGTACTGCTTAAGGGAATAATACATCAACAAGACATAACAATCATAAATATCTATGACATAAACAATGGGGCATCTATGTATATCAAACAAACCTTTCTCAACTACAAGAATCAAATAGAACACAACACGATAATACTGGGTGACTTTAACACACCTCTCTCACCACAGGATAGATGTTCCAAACAAAAACTAAACAAAGAAACCATAGAACTCAATAAAACCATCAATAATTTAGACTTAACAGATGCATATAGAATATTCCATCCATGGACAAGTGAATACATTTTTTTCTCAGCAACACAAGGATCCTTCTAAAAAATAGATGATATGTTATGCCACAAAGCAAGTCTTAACAAATACAAAAAATAAATAAATAAATAAATAAATAGAGATACTATCCTGCATTCTATCTGATCATAATGGAATAAACTTAGCAATCAATGACAGATTAAAACATAGAAACTACATCAACAGCTGAAGACTAAATAATGTACTATTGAATGATGAATGGATAATAAAACACATCAGTGAAAAGATAAAAAAAATTCTTAGAGGTAAATGAAGACTCCAAAACAAAATACCAAAATCTCTGGACACTATGAAGGCATTGCTAAGAGAAAAGTTTATTGCATTAAGCTTATTCATTAAAAGAAGAAAAAGTCAACAAATAAATAACCTGCCACTACATCTCAAAGCCCTAGAAAAAGAGGAAAAAACCAACACCAAAAGAAGTAGAAGACAGGAAATAATTAAAATTAGGGCTGAAATAAATGAAATTGAAACAAAAGAAACAATTCAAAAAATTGACAAAAGGCCAGTTATTTGAAAAAATAAATGAAATTGATAAATCCTTAGCCACCATAATGAAAAGAAGGAGAGAGAAAATATGAATTACTAAAATTCATGATAAAAGAAATATCACAACAGAAACTGCTGAAATACAGAGTATAATTAGAAGCTATTTTAAAAATTTATACTCCAGTAAAATAGGAAATCCTGAAGACACTGAAAATTCTCTAGAGGCATATGACCTACCCAAACTGAACCAGGAGGACACAAACAAATTAAACAGATCAATTTCAAGCAAAGAAATAAAAGACACCATCAAAAGCCTACCAACCAAGAAAAGCCCAGGACCAGATGGATTCTCAGCTGAGTTCTACAAGACCTACAAAGAAGAATGAACACTAATACTCCTCAAATAATTGCATGAAATAGAAAAGAAGGGAACCCTTCCAAATTCATTCTATGAGGCTAGCATCGCCCTGATACCAAAATCAGACAGAGACACATCAAAGAAAGAAAATTTTAGACCAATATCCCTGATGAACATAGAGGCAAAAATTCTCAATAAAATTTTGGCAAATCTCATACAAAAACATATAAGAATATAGTGCACCATGATAAAGTGGAGCTCATTCCAGGTATGAACTGTTGCTTCAAAATACAAAAATCAATAAACATAATCCATCACCTCAATATGACTATATCAATTGATGCAGAGAAAACGTTTGACAAAATATAGCACCCATTTATCTTTAAAACACTAGAATAACTAGGGATAGTAGGAACATACCTCAACATTTTAAAAGCTATATATGTAAAACCAAAGGCCAATATCATCCTAAATGGAGAAATACTGGAAGCATTCCTTCTAAAAATGGGAACAAGACAGGGATACTCTCTTTCACCACTGCTATTCAACACAGAACTTGAAATTCTAGCCAGAGCAATTGGGGAGATAATAGAAATTAAAGGGTTATGAATAGGAAAAGAAGAACTCAAACTATCATTTTTTGCCAACAACATGATTCTATATTTAGAGGATCCAAAAAATTCCACCAGAAAACTTCTAGAATTAATAAATGAATTCAGCAAAGTAGAACGATATAAAATCAACACCCATACATCAAATGCATTTCTGTACATCAGTGATGAATCCTCTGAAAGAGAAATTAGGAAAACTACCTCATTCATAGTAGCCTCAAAAAACTAAAATACTCTAAAATATTTGGGAATCAATTTAACAAAAGAGGTGAAAGACTTCTACAATAAAAACTATAGAACACTAAAGATAGAAATTGAAGAAGACCTTAGAAGATGGAAGGATCTCTCATGCTCTTGGATAGACAGAATCAATATTGTCATAATTACCATACTACCCAAAGTGCTATACAGATTCAGTGTGATTCCAATTAAAATCTCAACATCATTTCTTTTCTTTTTTTTTTTCTTTTTGGTACCAGGGATTGAACTCAGGGGTACTCGACAACAAAGCCACATCCTCAGCCCGATTTTGTGTTTTATGTAGAGACAGGGTCTCACTGAGTTGCTTAGCGCCTTGCCATTGCTGAGGCTGGCTTTGAATTCACATTTCTCCTGTTTCAGCCTCCCTAAGTGCTGGGATTACAGGCTTGAGCCACCGCACCCAGCCCAACATCATTTCTTATAGAAATAAAAAAATTACTCATGAAATTCATTTGGAAAAAATAAGAGACCCAGAATACCCAAAGCAATACTTAGCAAGAAGAGTGAAACAGGAAGCATCACAATACCAGACCTTCAACTATACTACAAAGCTATAGTAACAAAAATGGCATGGTACTGGCACCGAAATAGACATGTAGACCAATGGTACAGAACAGAAGAAACAGAGACAAACCCACATAAATATAGTTATCTTATAATAGACAAAGGCACTGAAAACATACAGTGGAGAAAAGATAGCCTCTTCAACAAATGGTGGTGGGAAAACAGGAAATCCGTATGCAGCAAAATTAAACTAAACCCCTTTCTTTCACTCTGCACAAAACTCAACTCAAAATGCATCAAGGACCTAGGAATTAGATCAGAGACCCTGTGCCTAATAGAAGAAAAAGTAGGTCCAACCCTTCATCACATCAGATTAGGTCACAAATTCCTTAACAAGACTCCTAAAGTGCAAGAAAGAAAATGAAGAACCAATAAATGGAATGGATTCAAACTAAAAAATAACTTCTCAGCAAAAGAATCAATGAGTTGAACAGACAGCCTACATTCTGAGAACAAATTTTTGCCATATGCACATCAGATAGAGAACTAATCTACAGGATACATAAAACACTCAAAATACTTAACAACAATAAAACAAACAAACCAATCAGTAAATGTGTTATAGAGCCAAGAGACATTTCTCAGAAGATATACAATCAATCAACAAATATATTAGAAAATGTTCAACATATCTAGCAATTAGAGAAATGCAAATCACAACTACTCTAAGATTTCATCTCATGCCAGTCAGAATAGCAGTTATCAAGAATACAAACAACAATAATTGTTGGTGAGAATGTGGGGGAAAAGGCATGCTCATACATTGCTGGTGGAACTGCAAATTGGTGCAACCAATCTGGAAAGCAGTATGAAGATTCCTTAAAAAAATTAGAATGGAAAAATCATTTGACCCAGTTATCCAACTCCTAGTCTATACCCAAAGGACTTAAAAACAGCATACTACAGTGATGCAGACACTTCAATGTTTATAGCAATTCAATTCACAATAGCTAAACTGTGGAACCAACCTAGATGCCCTTTGATAGATGAATGGATAAAGAAACTGTGGTATATATACACAATGTAATGATCTCTCAGCATTAAAAGAGAATAAAATTATGGCATTTGCAGGTAAATGGATGGAGTTGGAGAATATCATTTTAAGCAAAGTAAGCCAATCCCTAAAAACCAAAGGCCGAATGTTCTCTCTGATAAGTGGATGCCTATTTATACTGGGGTGGAGGCAAGGGAAGAATGGAGGAATTATGGTCAAAGGGCAGGGAGGGGAGGAGAGAGGACATGGGGGCAGGAAAGATGTAGAATGAGATGGACATCATAGCCCTGGGCTTACGTGTGACTGCACATATGGTGCAATTCTACATCGTGTACAACCAGAGAAATGAAAAGTTGTGCTCCATTTGTGTACAAGGAATCAAAATGCATTCTGCTGTCATGTGTACCTCAGTAGAATAAATTAAAATAAATAAATAAATAAAAATGCATACATGAATGAAGACTGTTATATTGTTACATATTTATATACATATATATATATACATACACACACACACACATACCTATAGGCATACAAGGGAACTTAAATGTATAATGTATAAATTGCCCATATGAATGGAACTAAATATTTCCATGAATATAAGAGACATTTACTTTTTAAATTGGAGAAAATACCTTTTTGTAGTAGAAAAAGTTGAAGCAAGTTTTCAGCCTGGCAAAGTTTTACCACCAAGAAAAACCCAGCATCAGATACTGGAAAGACTGTGAGCTCTGGCACAGAGCATCCCAGTAAGTACAGCCTGGCAATTGAGAGGCCAACTGGGGCACATAATTCACTCATGCTTCTGTAGTCCATGTATTTTAAATAATTGTAATGGAAGTTTGAATTACTTATATATAATTATTGATCAAATAATTACTGTTTAAACAATTATGAAACTATGATATAAATACAACAAATTACAGGAATTGAACAGCAAGTGTACACATATACATGTTTTGACACTGTATACGCCTATGAAACTATTACCACAATCAGCACTGTGACCCCATTGCCCCCAAAGCATCCTGTGGTGTCTCTATTCCCTCACCTCACACTTCCTTATACCTCCTTTATATCCAGAGACCACACATCTGGGCTTTGTCTCTAGAGATTAATGTAATTTTTCTAGAATTTTACATGAATGGATTTCTATAGTAAGCACTCTATCTTGTTTGTGTGTGTGCATATGTGATTTTTATATATGTGTGCCACTGATTTTAGTGTCAGTTTCTTCAGATGGTAGATGGCAAGAGACACGCTTGCCATGCTTCTCTGAAAGCAAGACCCTGCCTGAGTTCTCCCCACTTTGTGAATCCCTCTGCCCACGCCCTGTGAAGAGTGCTTGAGGAGGCCCACATACTCGTCCTTTGCCTGCTGCAGTACTTATCTGAGACCTTGCGTCAGGTCCTGCGAAGCCTTTGGTGTCCAGTGCTAAATTACAGAGCTCAAGGTGCAATTTCCATGTCTCCTGCTGTGTGATCTCTCTGGGTTTTTCTTGGTTCTGATTGTCTTATTTGATAAATACAGATATAAAAATCAAATCGCAGGAATGTCATAAGAGTGTCTAAAAACAGATTTGGAGAAGCCTCAAGTGGAGCAGTGTGAACGTTGTCTTTGACGAACAGCTCTGAGTAGAATTAATTGATAAATCAGATGTAGTTTGGAGAGCTAGGACTGAAAACACTCTGAGAGGACAGAGATGACATGGAACATCAGGTGGCACTTGCTGCTGGACTTCAGTCGGACTCTCAGTGGTGTTGACCTGTCTTCCTTGGCAAATCTCCATCGTTATGAACCGAAGGAGAAAAAGGCTTCCTCCTGCACTCCTTCAAGCCTCCCTAACTGCTGACGGGCTACTCCTCTGTGGACAAGACATTCATTTTCTCTCAACCTCAGTGGACTTATTTATAAAACCATAATAATGCTGCTTATTTTTCTTATCTCAGAGCATTGTTTTGAGGGATAAATGGGAGAATGCAGGTTAAACCCTTTGGAAAAGGCCACCTATGCTACCAGAAAATCATCAAAGCGTGACTATTTATTGAGCCCCTGAGTAGCCACCTGGGGATCACATTACCCACCCCCACCCCTACGGTTCCTGGCTCTCTGTTCCATTGAGGAGGTTTCACAGGCGTATCCATTACACTGCCAGTGGCCATCCGGACTCCTTACTTAAGAGGAAGGTGGGGGGCTGGAAACTGACATCAAGGAAAAGGCTGTTTGCTGAGGAGGCACCTGCGGCAACTCAAGTCTTCCCAGATGAAGCAGCCTGTCAGCGGCAGATGACACTCTCCAGTGCAGCAGCAGAAGGCCCTCCCTGAGCAGGGACCCCTCCCTGAGCAGGGACCCTTTGGTCCTATTATGCTGCTGTCAAGGGCGGTGACAGGCAGCGTCACCTGAATGATACCAACGGGGTGTCAGAAATTCCCCCAAAGATTTGTAAGTTTCTCGACAACCTTTTCATCTCATTACAAATGCCGTGGGCCTCTGAGAGTCCTCTTTCAAGGTGTCACACTCTCCGAGTCATTTCATGATGATCTCCTCTGCCAGGGCTTCAGCAGAAGAGCCAGCACAGTCTGTCAGGACAGGCATGAGTCAGGGAAGAGTCCCTGGTCTATTCCAAGAACAAATTAATCTTATGGGACTGGAAGGAAAGTCCTGTGCCCAGTTATCTGGTGACATATGTCATGGTGTATCAAGATAGTTTTACAATTGTGATGTAATTGTAACCACACCAAAGAGACAGTATAGAAGAGAATTAAGTGATAGAAAGGCCTTTGTCTACTTAACATCATTTATAACAAATAATCATTTTTGACTAATATTTTCCAGAGATCACCAAGGCCACAAGTGGCTCTCTGTGTGTCTGTGAGTGGCAGACAGAAGAGAAAGGTGCCTTCTCCCCTGAGATTGACATCCCAGTGAGAGGGCACACAGGAATCAAAATCTATACACACACATGTATAGATATAAACAGTGGGCAAGCAATTTTTTGGGGAAGTTAAGACTGCTCCTAAACCAAATACATTTGACTCCTAAACCAAATACATTTGACAATACACAAGGAAACTCTCCATGGTGGGACAGGTAAACCCTCAACCTTATAAACAGACAGAGGGCTTAATTCCAGGTGTGAAGACTAGATCAAGGACTTCCTGAGTTTCCTTCTTTTCTTTCTTTTTTTAATCATTTTTTTCTTTTTTTTCCCTTCTATGAAAGCAATAATTTATTTTCTGAGTTTAAGAGGAAGCATACCATTTTTCAAGAATTCCAGAATCCTTTTACTTATGGTGAATTTCAAAAATTGACTAAATACTAATCAGAGATTCTAACACATTCTATTCTATGTCTAATATTAGACATCGAGTGAACCAGGGGTTGGTCAGATACTCCCCAGGTGTGCAGCTGAGATTTAGATCTCTGGCATTGGTGTGGCCAGTGTTAGAGGAAATGGAACAGCCCCTACAAACTCCCCTAAGTTTGTATAGCCACTCTGCAACAAATCCAATCTCCCCTCCACTTTCCAGGTGACTGGTGTTCCTGGATTCCCAGGTAGAACCAGAATGCAAACTGTTGTGGGGTAATAGATTTGGGTTATTCTTGGTGTAGTGTTGAAAGGGCAGCCATCCAAATCCAGGTGGCACTTGGAAATGCCCAGGAATAGGGAACTCAAGCAAAATCATTAGACTGAAACTTGTTCTCTTGAAATATCTTTCTATGTTCTCTTCTTTGTTGGTTTCATGTTAAGGCAGGTCCTGTGTGTAGATGTCAAAAGTTAATTTGGTTAAAAATTAATGAAAGTAGCATATGAGAGAAAAAGATAAAAAGAGATGAAGAAATAAAGGGGTTCTTACAGTCAGAATATTCGGTACCTGTGTGTAGGGAACGGAACTGATATTAATTCCACTGCAAGGGGATTGTACAACCAAAACAAAGCTGTGCAGAAGAAACTCGAGTATTGTTAGCACCAGCATGTCAGGTTTGGTACACATTGGCTAGCTGAGTCCAAATGTAATGAATGCCTGCTCAGGATTCAAAATACATTTCCTCCTAGTCCAATGTCATTTATATTACAGATAGAACATGAGAAAATATAATGAGAGTCAGACACAGTGGTACATGCCTGTAATCCCAGAGATTCAGGCAGCAGAGACAGGAGGATAGGAAACTGGAATCCAGTTTTAGCAACTTAGTGAGAGTCTGTCTCAAAATAAAAATGAAAAAGGTCTGAGGATGTATGTCAGTGACAGAGCATCCCTGGTTTCAATTCCTATTGCTGCAGATAGATAGATAGAAGATAGACAGATAGATAGATAAAATAATACATGGCCATTGACCTCCAGAATCCACCAGGATAGACAGCCATGTAAACTGTAGCCATCTAGCTTCTGGCTCCCTGTTCTACTAATTCAAATTAAGGTCACAGAGCTTCTTTTCATGTCTATATATGTTCTAGCTATTTCAATTTCCATACTGAATTTTTTTTAAGATGAGCAGAATAACAATCACAAAGCTTGGATTTATATATTCCTGATTTTAATCCTGGCTCATCTATTTCCTACCTGTGTGACGTTTACTGAGTTACTGACTCCTCTGAACAGATTTCGTCAATCAGTAAAATGAGGGTAATATTACATACATCATCAGCTTGTTGGGGGAGCCAATTTTGAGAATGCAGCATAGTGACAAGCATATAGCAATTTCTGCATAAATAGGTGTCATTTACAAACATAAATGACAAGGAAGCCTGGAGACTTTCACTTTTCTCGCTTACTTTGATTCAGTTAATTTACATGAAGCTTATGAAGCTCCCTTCGGAAAGGCTGGCGAAGGAGTTTTAAGTGTCTATCCTTCCTTTAACATTTGCCAAACAATTTGTTAATGATGCCATTTTAAGTGAACCTGAATTTCATGAATCGTAATCCAATTCGAAGTGATGTAGCATAAAGCTGATAAAAATATTTTTTCCAGTGGAGATTAAATTTTGATTTTAATGAAGAGAAGTGTTAAGGAGAATTGATTTCTGATGATCTCTCCTCGTTTTTCATCTCCAAACAGGTCGGCTCATCACCTGTCAGGAGGCTCTTGAGTAGAGTGGCCGTGAGAAGTGGCCTTGAAGTCTGTCCCTCCTGCAGCGTGGTGCCCGTGTGGTGATGGGCATCATGAACACACAGTTCTGATGAATGAACATCCCATCATCCCTCCCCATGGCTCCAAATAGAGGCCATAATCTCCCTACTCTTTCCTCCCCTAACCACAACGTCAAAGTGACATTTTGCTATTTGTTTTTGTCTCTCCAGTAGGCAGTTAGAGCCCGGTGGGAATTTGCTGTGACTCCTAAATGGGCACAGAGAAGGTAGCTGGGGAATAAGTACTGAATGAAGGAGTGTGCCTTAGGCTTGGAGATAGGAATCGCACACATAGCAGTAGTTGCATAAAGTAAATAATAATAGCAATAATAACAGTAACTAAAATAACTTACATTTAATTCATGTTAAACACTTACGATTTATCAAGCACTATTCCAAGGGCTTCGTATTTTTTTCAGTCATTTTCTCATTGTAGCAGATCATGAGGCAGTGGCTACATTGCCCCCTTTTTAAAGTGGGTAAGGAATCTGGGGGAAAGCAAACTTTAGAAGCTATCCAGGACTATGCAAAAGGTGAGGGCTAAGGCTAGCATCAAAATAGAGGAAATCTCAATTTTCTGAGGTTCCTAAAATTTCCCAAGGTCAGTTAGTGTGTCAGGTGTGTGTTTATGTAGTGTGACTTGGGTTTTCTCCAGTGAGAAGGCGGGCCTATCATGTCTAAGATCTGATCCCCAGGATTTCTGTGATTCTGTCCTTTGTTTCCGCTTTGTGACTCCACTGGTCCTGCTGGCCAGCCCAGGCCAGCTCCTTCCTCCTTTCACAGGCTCACATTACACAGGACCTTGGCTCCATTGGACTTGGACCGAGACGCCAGTGAGGGAGTGACCATGCTACAGCTCAACCTCTCAACGTGGCTCAATCTCCACCTTGAGGGAGAATCAGCTGCATTCAGGGGAGTAATTAGCTGCTGATTGCTGCTGATCTATTAATTGGGAAGTTCTGTCGGTCCTATTTAGAGTGATCTGACTAATGAAATCACAGCATCTTTAATCAAGAATTTGAAGATATTCAAATATCTTTTTTGGGCAGGACAGAATCGATGTATCTCACTAGGGAAATACTCTTCCCCTCTGTCCTGACGCTGGGTGGATCCTCCTTATCCAAACCCCTCAGCCCCAAGACTGTTGCAGCTGCTGCTTGTGCACTGGGTCCCATCTGTCCCTGAACTATGGGTGTGATAAGGGTAGGTACTGTAGATGTTTTCCTTGAGTCCCCAGTGTCTGGCTCAGTGGCTCGTTAGAATAGGAACTAAATAAATACAGCTAAAGTAGATATGGGCTTCCTCACACTTCAGGGTTCACATTCCATCCAAGGACACGATGATAGACCCTTGGTGGATCATCAGACCTGGTCCAGAAATTCTTACAGTGAGGTCTGCAGTGTGCAGCATAGAAGGCTCTTATCACATGATGCTTCAGCAATGAATTCTTACAGTCGTGAATGACTAACAATGAATTAATGACTAAATAAATGAATGGATAATTAAGTAAATGATAGAATAAATTAACCCAGATAACCTTTGAAACTTACCTATTTGATCTCTTTTGATACTAATCATACCATAGTATCAGTTTCTTCCTTAAGGAAATCTATCACTTATTCTCACTTTTATTCAGATGCCAATAGTAAGTTCTCTCTTTTTCATGTGCATTCTAGAAGAATCTCTGCCTATTAAAGAAGGCATACCCTAAATGTGTCAGAAGATTCTTAAGCAACGTTTCTATAACTGTCATACTTATAATGCCTGCGCAGTCTGTCATCTAGTTGAAAAGTCAGCTCTTATCTAAACCCTCCCTTGTTGGTGGACATTTTTTGTTTGTTTTGACTTTTATTAAAACAGGAAAAAATAAATGTTTCCAACATATTGTCTTTACCCTTTCAATTTTTCCCTTTACATGCAATCCTATAAAAGTTTATTAAGCCAAAATGTAACCTGTAATTGATTTAAAAATAAAATAATTATCCTGTCTTCCAACTTAACAATAACTCTGTGGTGGAGAGAAAAATATATTAGTCTCCAAATTGCATAATTCCATAGTAGATTTTGTCCACAGTCCTCTTATCTCCTTTCAAAGGCTTGTTCCCTGGAACAACTCCTAGAGCAAGAGATGTTGGAAGAAAAGCACCTTATTTTCTAAAACTAT
The DNA here is from genome assembly GCA_028644305.1 of Xerus rutilus. Taxonomy (NCBI): domain Eukaryota; kingdom Metazoa; phylum Chordata; class Mammalia; order Rodentia; family Sciuridae; genus Xerus; species Xerus rutilus. Next base: position 177,046,685 of record CM053400.1, read on the forward strand.
CAGTTGAATTCAATGAAAGTAAGATATCTCATTAGCAAGTGAAACTCTTCAAATGTTTCCTTCATTCTTCATAATAAATGGTTGTAAAAATGAATAGCTACCTATGTTTTTCCTTTTTTCCAACGTAGTTATTATATTTTTCTCTAATTTTTCATATGAACATATCTCTTTTGTGTTTCAAGCAAGGTTTAGACTTTTTATATAATAAACTCTCTACCTATAGAACTTCAGCTTGGAACAAATTTACTGGCCAGGTTCATAGAGACAAGACATGTGTAAGTGTAGTTGGCATAGATAGTTAAAATTTTCATTTGAGACATCAAGAGTGAATGCATAGGTATGTTATAGAATTTGCTGAGTATAGTATGATCTTCATTGAAAGAATGATGAATACCAAGTCCATGGTCTTTCCACTCTGACACGGAAACACACAATCACACACAAGGTATTTATTTAAAAAATTAAGTTTTCCCATGACTGTTTTCCAATGTGATGTTGGGTTTTTAACATCAGGACAGAAGCACAGAGGCATAGCTTACATTTGGGTTGGGGGGCGAAGGGGTTCTAGGGGATGCCTGAGAAAGCATGTTTGAGACCTTGCTTTTTTGAACTGCTTCTAACATCTTGACTTCATAGACCAAACCATTACCTTAAAAATATCAAAGACATTCCCGATCCAATGCACTGCCTCAGATGGAGAGGTGACCACTTGTGCAGCATGCTCTTCTCTGGTGAGTGCAGTCTATGTTAATATTTAGGCTCCTGTGCTCCCAGGCTGTGTTTCACCTTCCCTCAATACCAGCAGAAACAATCACTCTGAAGATCCTTTATTCTCAGCAGGCAAAGCAGCCACTCTGGAAAGCCACTTTTGCTCCCAGGGAGTCCCATCTATGTTGAATGTCTTGGACCCCAAAAGCTGTGAAGTCAATGGGGAAGCAGGAGAAAGCAATGAGGTCATTCTGATGTATAAGCAAACACAAAGGAAGCTGGGACGCCAGAGGGGAGGGCGGGAGAACTGTGCCCTGGTGGGACAGGACTCTTCGCAGGATCCCTGAGAGCCGGGGTTGTGTTTGGAGGTGCAGAAGGGCTATTTGTCTAATGAAAGGCCTTTCCTAGATGAAGACCATGGCGATGCTTGCAGGTCCCCAGGGACAAGTGGGACAGAGCACGCAGGCCTCAATACGTGAAAAGTAGGTACTGGCAAAGGTCTTCTTTCCTCTTCGTTCTTCCTTTCATTTGAGTTGTGAGATATGTGAAAATTCTCCTCCTAATTTCAATCAATTTTTCAAGCTTTCTGGTATTATAGCTTTGGTATTCCATGGCCCACACATAATCAGAAACTTATTTGGTTTTGAGCACTGTTGATTTTAAACTCCAATTTGCATTTTTATTTAGTTATGTTTGGTGGCTCTGCCTTCCTCTTTACATTACTGGTTATCCAAGCAAATAACCACCTCTTTCTGAAAAGCCATGAATCAAATACTAACCTCTAACACAGACAAAGGGCTTTGTGCTAAGCAATTGCAGTACTCCCCTTCAAGATGGAGAAAGGAAGGAAGGGGACAAGCATGGAAGAGAGATGTGGACCATTATTTTCTCAGTCCTAGGAATGTCAAGGTTTGAACGTGAAAGCCAAGAGACATTTAAAGAGTTTTTTTGTCAACAGGAAAGCAGTAGAGGGAGAGATTCTATTTTTGATATCTCATAATCTCATTTTAAGAGGGTGACTGTTGCCAGTTCTCTCTGGCATTAATTGCCTTTCTCTGATCAAGCCGTCTCATCTCTCACACTGACAGTCTGTCTCTGGTCAAGTTTACATCTCTATCTGCATTCCACAGCTCTGACAAATAGCTTGTCTCTCTCCAGTGGTTAAGTTAGCATCTGATAGGAGTGACTGTCTTGCCACTGTGTCAGCATTTCGAATCACTGCTTCTCCAGAAAGGTGGATCCCTGAGTGTTAGATATTGGATTACACTCGTGGTGGATTCTATGCCCTTGATAATATTTTGTGCAAGAAGAAAATAAATAAAATTATTCTGAAATTGTGGAGAGAAGATACAGAATATGAGCTGACCTCAGGTGAGGATTGTAAATGGTCTGATGAATATGAGTTTTCACGTCTGCCCCTCCTCAGTCAGACAGTCATGGGTTTGCATCTCAAATTACTGTTTAATTAAGCAAATTAACCTTCTTGTTTTTATAATGCCTGATTCTTCCTTTCTTCTTTCCACTCTGCATTTTTTAGTTTCAGGAGATGTGACTGCCTCACCCATAGGACTGTGGGTGTTCTGAGAAGAGGAACGACATCATAATCAGTCCGCATGCTGTCTCTTGGGTCGTGGCCTGTTCCAGAGTATTCACCTAAGGCACGTTCCAAAAATGAACACATCCATCCTGCCACTTTTTTCCCCCTTCACTTTCATGTAAGTGAGAGAGTTGCTGACCCAGGTCTTCAATAGAAGTGTCTCCCGCACCCCACCCGCTGCACCACCCAATAGGAACACTGCTTTGTGCATTAACACATCTTCAAAAAGAGAAGAAGTCTACCTTGCTCCCAAAGTGGCTTATTACCCGTAGGTAAAGTACGGATGGAAATTATAAAATTTCTTAATTTCGAAAACAAGCTGTGGGTAAGAAAGATGGTTTCCTCTTTTGAAATTTGAAAAAACAGCACAATTTCTAGTTAGTACTGAATATAGGGATGTCAGATATTACTAATGCAGTTGATTAGTAATATTAACACTATGGCAATTTAAAGCTTAAAATTGCAAGTCCTTATTTAGTATGGAATAGAGGTGATGCAGTTGTCCTTCACAGCATCATCCTCAGCTTCAATCTTATTTTCCAGCAAAGTTCTGCTCATTTAGCTTAATTGCGACCAGTGAGGCAATGCTATAAAGGGCAACCTTGATGTCACATTACCAATTAGCTTTGTTAAAATTTTAAAATCCACATTTTTGGTAATTATAAAATGTTTAATTGGAAGTCATAAAAGAGATTTTATATTTGCAAAATTACAAAACATATCATTTTATTATCAAGAAAATTACCTATTCAATGTTGGGAAAACCACAAAGATTTTAAGGTAACTAGAAGAAAGAGATTACTGGATAGTTACTGGATATGCATTTCAAAGCATGTTAAGAGAGAGTCTACATAAGAAGATCCTCACCAGCTATTTCTCTGGCAGGGGATTGATATTCATGATGTATAAAGAACACAAAAAGCTTAGCACCAAAAAAGAAATACCCAATAAATAAATGGAAAAAAGAACTAAACAGAAATTTTCAAAGAAGAAACACAAAAGGCCAACAAGTATGTGAGAATATGTTCAACATCCTTACCAATCAGTGAAATGCAAATCAAAACTGCATTGAGATTTCATCTCACTCCAGTTAGAACGGCAATCGTCAAGAATACAAATAATAATAAATGGTGGTAAGGATGTGGGGAAAAGATACATGGCTGGTGAAACCACAAATGAGTACAACCACTTTGGAAAGCATTATGGAGAGTCTTCAAAAGACGAGGAATGGAGCCACCGTATGACCCTTGATATTTATTCCAAATGATTAAAATCAGCGTACTATAGTGAAAAAGGCACATCAATATTTATAGCAGCACAATTCATAATAGCCAAGTTACGATACCAGCCATGGACAATAGACAAATGGATTAAGAAAACATGGTAGCTGGGTGCGGTGATGCACACTTTTAATCCCAGTAACCAGGGAGGCTGAGGCAGGAGAATCACAAGTTTAAAGCCAGACTCATCAATTTAGTGAGGCCCTAAGCAACTTTGTGAAACCTTGTACCCCCCAAAAAAAGATTTAAAAAGGGTTGAGGATGTGACTCAGTGGTTTAGCGCCCCTGGGTTCAATACCTAGTACAAAAAAAAAAGAAAATAGAGTTTATATATAGAATGGAATATTATTTAGCCATGAAGAAGAACAAAGTGATGGCATTTGATGGTAAATGGATGGAACTGGAGAACATCATGGTAAATAAAATAAACACATCTCAGAAAATCAAGGGTTGAATAATTTCTCTCATATTCAGAAGCTATAGCAAAATAAAGGAAACAAAGAGGACCCCACAAAATAGAAGATTGATGGAGTTCTGAGAGAGATTGAGAGGAAAAAGGGAGGGACAGGGAAGGGAACGTGGAGTAAAATTCACCAAATTGTGCTCCATACATGTCTGCATATACCACAATGAATTCCACATGCATGTCTATCTACAGAGCACCAAATTAATAAAATGATAATAGTTAATAGAAGAAAGACCAGTAGAGTAGAGCAAGGAGAGTGGGGAGGTGGAGAAAGGGAGGAAAAGAGGAAGCACTGGGGACCAGAGTGAAAAAAATTATATTGTACATGTATATGATTATGGCAAAATGAACCCCATTCTTATGTAGAACTGTAATGCACTAATAAAAAATTAAAAATTTTAAACTAGAGTGACCATAAATGTAATGGTTGTGATGGCCTCAGTAGTCAACAGAGTACGACAGGGGCTACAGACATGGGTGTTGGTGATGCCTCAGAGAAGCCTTCAATAAGGCTTCCCCCAGAAGGAGCTGTTGAGACTTCAGAACCAGGGATGGTTCCTGGGTGCTACCAGAAGGCCAGGACATTCTGGGAAGAGAAGCTCTAAGTACCAAAAAAGGCAGGTGCGCCCTTAGAGGTCTCGGCAGATAGAGAGACCTGAGTGAGGTGCGAGAGATACAGTGGGTTCGGTTGGTGAGGCAGGCAGAGTGCAGCACACGGACAGGGCTTTCCCACATAAGAGGGTCTCCCAGGGACTCTGGAAAGACAGGGGCAAGCCGCTGCCAGGCTGTACCTCCAGCAGGTGGGTAATTCTTTCTTGCTTGATGTTCCTGTCTTTAAAATAAGTAAAAGTTCTACTTGATTCATTCTATGAAGTGACTTCTAAGCATCTAGAATGCCAGTAAGCAAGCAGTAGATTATTTTGTCTTATTACACGATTTATACTGCAATTAATTCAATATATTTTGGTCAGACTAAGGGTCTTAATAATAGAATGATAGCTACTTCATATGGGAACATGTTCTTAGCAAGCTCAGAATTGCACAACATCCTATTATTTAATTTACCCAAAGGACCGTGTTCCTTTCATCCCCTCTGCCACCTTTTACAAATGACTAAATTGAGACCTAAGAGTCAATAGGTGATTTACATACATTACACTCAAATCCTGTGCTTCCTCAGGGTCAATAAATGTGCTCCTGAAACACAGCGAGTACATGGTGGACAGGGATTTGAGCTGAATCTGGATCCTGAACCCAGGTGTGGCCACTTAGGCTATAACCTTATTTTAAAATTCTTGTGTCCAGACTGACTATTAAATATCAGGATTTAAATGTAAATAAATAATTACATAAGGGGTCTGTCCTACATCCATATGCAACATAAAATATAGATGGCACTTTGTACATATGGTTCTGCATTCATGGATTCAACCAAACACATATCAAAAATATTTGGAAAAATACTGCATGTATACTAAACAAGTAAAGGCTTTTTTCTTGTCATTATTTTCTAAATAATATAGTATAACTGTTTCCATCATGCTTACATTTTATTGCATATTATAAGTAACATAGAGATCATCATAATGAGAAAGTTATATGAAAATACTACAACCTTTTATAGTAGTAACTTGGGCTTATGGTTTTGGTATCTATGGGCAACCTTGGAACTGATCACCCACAGATACTGAGAGATAACTCTATATACACACTATATATCAACACATGTATAAATGCATTATGATATTTTAGGCAAATATTCTAACATTTAGCACCGCTAAAAAAACATTACAGATATTTTATGCATTAAGTCAATGATACTATCTTAATCACTCCTGTTATTTTCAGTAGAAATATACAACTTTGAAGTCACTCAAGGATTATAGCAAAAATAAAACCACATTAGCAAACTAGAATAGCCATTTAGTTGGACAACCTAAAAATAATGGTATACATTGTCTCTATGAATATAAGAGTTTCCCTGGAGGTTACCTAATGCAGTGAGTCAGTTCATCTCTGTTGAAGACTAAGACTAAGTTTCAGGGAAGTTGGCCCATTTATCCAAGATTTCTGTTAATAACTTTCAGAGCTCTGTCTTCAGCCTGGGTCTATAACTCCACTTCGATGTGCACTTTGCCTGTTTCACTGCTGATTCATCTCTTCAGGATGGCAAACTTCCATCACAGAATATAGATTTATTGTTTGAAATGTCCAAATATGATTTCAAGACCAGTCTATAAATAAAAAAAAAATCTTGGTCAAACAATCCCCAAAGCAAGATTTGACTATAGAAGTAGAGATTTTCTAGCGTGGTTTTAAAATTGCTTTCTGTATGCAATCTACTTTCTCAACCCACTTTCCAGCTCATAGGATCTCAGAGTATCAGACCAGAGAAAGTCTGTGCTAATAAATCCTGATATATCTGTCTGATCTGGGCTGGAGCAATGAAGCAAACTGACATTAAATTACCCTTCTTTCTGCTTTCTATCTTCACTTGGTCCTTCATTTGAACATTCCCACCTTTATTGAACTGAAGGCTGTCCTGGGAGATCAAAGGCCTGGGCATTTGTAGCTCAATGCATGATATGAACGATGGCAGGTGTTTGACGGATTGGACAAATGAAACACTCCACTCCCAGAGGTTTCTGTCCAGACTCACAGGGCCAGGTGGGGATGCTATCTAACTTTGGCAGCTCTACACACTGATGAAAAAGAGAGTGATGAGATCAATCAAAGGAGATGCTGCAGAACCACAACCAGGAGAGACAGGTGATACCTGGCCACAGGTGCCACCTTGCACATAGTGTGTCAAGAAACACTGCTCAGACTTGGCTCTCTTCTCTGTTTGAAGGAGACTAAAACTTATCGTTTTGAAATCATTGGGAGGAGGTGAAATCAATATTTTGAAATGCCCAGTTTAAATAAATAGAACACAGTATTAAATGGTATGCAACATTATTGCTGTACAAGGCAATGCACATATGCATTGTATAATTTCACAGGATATCTGTAAGAACGAAGTTGCCAGTTCAGGTTGAATTAGATGAAACTAGATGCCAGTAAAGTCTGACATGGTGGGCAATAGATTAACAAAACGGGGAGCAAGAACCAACAGTGAGAAGAACCGTCTAATGAGTGAGAACTAGTACTCCTGAATCAGCCAAATCCTCTTTTTGTCCTCCAAAAGCTAAATGGCCTTGGTTATATTCATCAACCTTTAAGCCTAAGGTTCTTATTTTTGAACTAGACAAAAATCATAATTTTTATCTCATAGAGTTTTCGCAAGAGCATTTGAGTAGAAATGCTTCCCAACTAAGGTTGGGGTTACATCTCGATAAACACTGAAAGTTCAAAATGTTCTAAGCTTAAAATGCATATGACCCTCCACCCTGCCTCACCGAACACACCTTACACACAGCATGCCACCTAGAATCAGTCTCCTTGCTCAGAATCTCGTGCCAGCATCACCAAAGTGTATCTTACCTCATATTCCTAGCCCTGGAGAAGGTGAGATTCGAAACTCAAATCACGATTTATACTACATGCATGCTACATTCTACCACGGTAAAGTTGATAAACCCCAAGTTGAAGAATTGTAAGTCAGGAACTGTCTATAAGTTTGTGTTTATTTAAATCTGTACATTGAACACATATTTAAATCTGTGTCAATTAAAGAAACAACCTGTGTCAATCACCCAAGTCAATGTGTGATGCACATTAACACTGGAATCATTATTAAATACTGCTGTTACTAAGTACCACACGATTTGGACACCTGATCACAAGGGCTGGCCATATTCTCACTGTGGTCTAGACCCCTAATGCAGGCTTTGTTTTGCTTTCTGAACCAGGATCGTTGACTTCCTACATGGTGGCCAACATCCCCCAGAGTAAGTGTTCTAGGAGCCCCTCATGGAAAACCTGGGGGTTTCCCACGGCCTAGTCTCAGGAGTCCCATAGAATCACTTCCAGTCTTTTGTTAAGCACCAAGGCCAGCCCCTGTTCAAGGGGACAAAACCTCTCTGCCAGCTCTCAGAGTGAGTAGCAACAAGGATTTGCAGCTATCTTTAAACTATCACATGGAACAAACACATAATGAAAGACCACACAAGCACTAGGACTGTGATATTGAAACACCACTTGCTGCACGGCCTATGCAACAATTCTTTTCTAACAGATGCAGAGGCAGGGAGTCCAAGGTCTGGGGGCCAGCAGAGTAGAGTCCTGGTGAAGGCACTCTTTTTTTTTGGTACTGTGGATTGAACTCAGGGGCACTCGACCACTGAGCCACATCCCCAGCCCTATTTTGTGTTTTATGTAGAGACAGGGTCTCACTGAGTTGCTTAGTGCCTCGCTGTTGCTGAGGCTGGCTTTGAACTCACAATTCTCTTGTCTCAGCCTCCCGAAGTGCTGGGATTACAGGTGTGCGCCACTGTGCCGGGCTCGGTGTGTGAAGTTTGGAGGAGCACCATTCAATCCATAACAAAACCAATGGAAACACACAACTCAATATAACGAGTGCTGTGCACATGGACCCAGTCCTGCCTGGAGCTCCCTCTGCTACCAGAGCTATTCAATAATGAGAATCCATAACTTTCATTTGCATAAGTCAATTTTGATCAGATCTTCTATTGCATATTTGTAACGGAAAGTGTCCTGGTTGATAGAACTGGTTTCTCTGACAACTTGCCGGTTTACAAGGGCAAGAATTAAATTTCAGAGAAAGTATCAGAGCCTTAGAACAGAAACACAAACTGGAAATGACAACAGTTAATTTTCAGGATTTGAGGAGTAAAGGCTATAAAATTACTTAACTCCAACAGATAATCTTCTGCTAGTTGGGGGCTACTTTTACAGAGCAGGATATGAACTTTTTAAATTGCTGTAGAGAATCTCAAAGCCGTCATTCTGTACCTGAGAAACAAAAACAAAAACACACTACAATTGAATCAGAATGCTTTGTAGTTAAAATCTAAACATAGATGTCACTTGAATGAAACTCTTAAGTTTGATTACAAATGCACTTATTCACAAGAGTGATTATATTCAATTTCCTCTCTTTTTTGGAAGAGAAAACGAATGGTCAGAGAGGCAAAGCAATTTTGTTTGCATTCTGGAGCACAGAAACACTAGCTTTTAAATGAAGCTCTTGACTCATATTGAAATCAGCATGATATTTCTTGCTATTCAGAAAGCAAGGGATCCTGCATTCATTATAACCCTGTCCTCCCTCTGATTCTTCCTTTCAAAGGAAGGGGTAAGGGCCCCAAAGGCAAAGAAAAGTGTTGTCAAGGGCAGGCAGTGAGCTAAGGGAGTATCTCTAAACACAAAGTGGGATGCCAAGAATAGATGACTATCAATCTCTGTCGCAAGGGTCACAGTCACCCTTGTCATCCACAACATTTGGCTGTGTACCTAACGGTGCGCATTCAGCCAGGATATCATGGATATAATGGCACAAAGAGCAATACATCTCCCTGCCCCCTCCTGCTCCTTCTGCTTGTGTTGAGTCTGCATCGTGTACTGAGGAGAAAATGACATGGGTACAGAACAACAAAGGAATAAATGTAAGTTACTGAGCACAGACGAGGAAAGAGATTATTTCATTTATTATACCAAAGAAGAGAGAGGTAATTCAGCCCACTAATACTCTTGAAACTGTAATGAATTTATCAGAAAATAAAATCATTATCCAAATGTTGTCTGTGTGATAGAAGTTTTCTCTTTGAAAAATACCTGTGGCTATTGCATCCCTTAAAGAGAGATCACTTCTTTCTATAAAAGCCCTGATCACATTCACTCTAATTTATTTGCTTTCCAACTTTTTATTCCTTTGGCTTCCCACATATGTTTATATGAACATATTCAGATAGATATTTTATTTTATACACAACATGTGAAATAAGTGAGAATAAAATGATGACTATATGCATGTAACACTTATTGTTGTGTATAACTGATTCCCCCTTCCTTTGTCTCTACTCTGGGTTGTCTCTCTATTAAAGCCCTGATTCGAAGCTTGCTAAAGATTCTGCAGTGCAACTGGCATGGCATAAGGATAAAAAAAAGGGTGGGATTCAAATGCTTGGAGGATGTCAGGGCAAAGTGTGTGTTCTAATGAGAACTTTACTGAGACTTAGGAGAATTTGTCCTCTGCAGAACTGGATTTTCTGTCAATGAACTTCTTCGTTTTACTTCTCATCAGAATGATTGCACATTCACAAGTCCTTAGTCTCCTTCATCAACCTAAAGTGATTGCAGCTTTGCTTAATGAGTCTGGGTTCTTTAGGATCGTGGCTCATCAGTGTTCACTATGGAGAATTTGATTTAGAAGGTCTCTTCTGAGTTTACACTGCGGATATCCATGGACCTGTCTGACTCTGGTAGAATCTCAATGTACTTAAATCATGGCTGAGGTTTCAGAAAATATCAGAGATTTGTGACTATTAAACAATATCTGTTATTATTTATTGTTTCATTTGTTTCAGGCACTGTGATCAGCACCTCATATGCTGTATCTCATTTATTCCTGAAAATGACCCTAGCAGCTTGATGCTCTGAATTCCTTTTACACATCACAAGCTGCTAGTTCAGTGCAAAGCTGTTCAAACATTAATATTCCTGAAAGTCACCCGGGGCCTTATTATAAAGCCAATTCTGATTCACATACCTGGTGTTGGAGGTGAGATCCTGCATTCTCAGTAGGGCCTCTGCAGGACCACTGATAAACACATTAAGTAAGGGAGACCCCAACAGCCCTCTAGCTGCCTGAGATGCTAGACTAGCACTGTGACTTCAAATCCCTGCCCTTGACCACCATCCAGCTCAGCAGAGCCCACACAAAAACAAAAAGAGGAAATAATATCCATAATCTCATTAATCAGAAACAGAGATGTTATAGCTTTCAGTAATTTTCTTTTTATTAACTGGTTTTATTGGTGCATTACAGTTATACATAATAGTGGGGTTCATTTTGGTAGAATCATAAATGCATGGAATATAATTTGCTCTATGTCAGTCCCCATGGCTTCCTTTTTCCTTCTCATCCTCTCTTCCTCTTCCCCTTCCACTAATCTAATAGTTTTCCTTCTTTCAAATTGAGACTTTATAGATACACATAAAGGTGAAATTCACTATAGTATATTCATATGTGCACGTAGCATATTTTGGTCAATTTCATTCTGTAGTTCTCCCTTTTCCCATCCCTCCTTTCTCCCCTTCTATTCCCTGCCTCTACCCCACTGATTTCCCTTCTATTTTCATGGAATACCTCTCCACACCCCCCCCCACACCTTATTTTGCTCTCACTTCTGCATATGAGAGAAGACATTCCAACCTTGACTTTCTGAGCCTGGTTTATTTCACTTAACATGTTGTTCCTGATTCCATTCATTTACCAGCAAATGTCATAATTTCATTTTTCTTTATGGCTGAGCAAAACTCCATTGTGTATACATAGCACATTTTCTCTATTCATTGATCTGTTGATGGGCACCTGTGCTAGTTCCATGACTTGGCTATTGTGAATTGTGCTGCTATAAACACTGCTGTGTCTGGTTCACTACAGTGTTATTGATTTCAGGTTTTTTTGGATACATATCAAAGAACGGGATGACTGGGTCATATGGTAGTTCCAGTCATAGTCTTTTGAGGAACCTCTGTACTGCTTCTTATGTGTGAGTGTGATCTTTTTTTCATGGACTTGATTATGTAATACAAAATCTTTGGTGTTCTGATAGAATTCATTGTACTTTTTTTCAAGTGAGTATATATTATTTTACAATGTATCATAGGTTAATTAAACATTTTCTATGGGAATTTATTTTTCCCCAAATTTTACCATGAATTTATTCGTTTTACTCTCAAAAATAAAGCTTAGTATACATATTTGTGCTAGAATTTTTTTTCTGTATATCAACTTGATGGCAGAAAATTGATTGGAAAATTCTAAAATCATTTTCTCTTCCTTTCTGTCTTTGTTCTTGTCTGTGCTCCAAAACAGTAGGATTGACCGCTTGGGGGCATGTATTTGGCGAAGCTCACATTTTTCCCCACTGATTCCTCTGCACACATAATTTACTCTTATTGCCGTCTGCTTCACAATTGGTATGTTTTATACCCAAACACATGTGCTATCTCAGAGATTGTGCGTTAGCACAAAACTCCTGTTCTAAGAGAACTCTGGGTAATGAAAGTAAAATAATTGAAATAATTATCCTTTTCAAACCTCTAGTTTAAAAAAAATATCACCTCAAAATGAATTCTCTACTTTAACTGTACTTCACTCTTTCCCTCCTGCCCACAGCTTGATTAAAACACAAGAATGTAATTATCTGTTAATTTGGAGTCTCAACTGATTAAAATAGAAAGAACTTGCACAGGTCAGAGGTTATTGTGTTGCATAATTAATTGTCCAACATCATCTTAATCAACATCTCTTCAGTTTGAGCATCCTGCATTTCGTGGACAGGAAGGGGGAGGAGAGATGTGAGATTTAATCAAGTATGCCTGAGTTGTCAGCAATGAAACTGGGAAGCAGCATCCTCCAGTTATTAGAGAAAGAGCTAAAGTGCTTCAGGCTTGGGTGATGGGTTATGCATAACCAGGTTCGTAAGATACAAAGTGCATTATTGAGCACACAGCTTCTGACATGTGGCTCACTGCAGCTTGATTAATAAATCGAAATATTAGACCTGAGAAAGATAAGTATGCACATGTGAATGTAATCTAACATGGTATGAATCGCTAGCCATACAAAGCCATTGATTTCTTACAATACTAGATTTGTTGTGCTATAAGCAAAATGTGTTAAAATACAGAAACTGTCTTTTCAAAAAAAATCGCAATAATGTGACCCATCATAATTTTTTTTTTAAGATGCAGTAGGCCAAATCAAATAACAACAGAGAACACAGGTTTCAGGCAAGGTTTGCCCTTATACAGTCAAATAACATCAAATCTTATCCTGTGCTCCAGAATACAGAGTGGACCACCCTGGATTATCAACAGTGGGTTAGGAAACCAACATGCATTTTTACCTTGTCCAGTGTCATCAGAGTTTAGGGGTCACCTTTCCAGTAAGTGGGGGCTGTTTATGGGTACATGTCATGTATTTCACTAGTGATACCTCAGAACTTAGATCAACATCTAGCACATGAAATGTACAAAATAAATGTTTGTGAAATAAATTAGTACAAACAATGAATGCACATGGGGACAGATGAACAAACAATAGATGGATGGATGGACAGGTGGGTGTTTGGGTGAATAGATGGGTACTTGGGAGACAAGCAGGCAAGGTTCTAGAGGGAAATTGATGAGAACATTTTGGATTTAACTTGGGATTCAGTGCCAGGTGAAGAAGGGCTACGAGTTTCTCTGGAGTGCTTAAGGCTTCTCAGAGGCCTCTGCATTCTGCTTCAGATCAGCCAATCAGCATCATGACAATGTAGCCAAAGGTAAGAATGATCAGTTAGTCATGAAAATAGTAGGTTTTGCTATTTTATTAGTTGGTGCATAATATTGATGCTTGGATGTTATTTGCATTTTACATTCATTATGTGCATTGATCAGAATAAATGAAATTAATATATACAATGTACACACATATATGGAGAAATGGGGGAGGGGAAAGGAGAGAAAGGCAGGGGAGATTAATTTCTTATTAGAAAATGGCTCACATGGTTATGGAAATTGAGAAGTTCCAAGGTCTATGGGGCAAGTTGGCCAACTGGCTGGAAACGCAGGAGAACTGAGGTTCTGTAGCAACCTGAATTTGAAGGTCTAGGAGAAGCAATGAAATCCTTCAGGCATTTAAGGCTACAGAATTGAAACTAAGGAAGAGCTGATATTTTAATGTGCATCTGAAAGCAGGGAAATAACAACTGTTTTAGTTCAAAGGTCTTTAGGCAAAAATTATCCCCACTGTCTTTTGGAGATAGTCAGCCTTTTTGTTCTATTTAGGCCTACAATTTATCGGATGAAGCCCACCCACACTGGAAAGGGCAATCTGCTTTACTCAGTCTGCTAATTTAAAAATTGATTCCACCTAAAATCACCATCAGCCAAACAGCTAGAATAATTTATGACTAAATATCTGGGCATCATGTAGCTCAGTCAAGTTGACACATAAGTCAATCACAACAATATGTATCTTTCTAATTTGATTTATTTCTCTTTCAAAATTGGGAAGGATGCAGATTGAGCAAAAAGTTAAAGAGTCAATGCTGGTGGGTTTTTTGAGGGATTGAAATTGAGTTAAGCAGATGGTAGAAGAAACTGTTGATCAGAGCAGGAAAGGACTAGACCAGAATTAGAATAGTGCCCTATTGCAGGAAGGGGGTTCAACTAAGCAAGTTGAATGCTATTTTTAACTGCAAAGTCTACTAAAGTTTAGGAATGTACAGAAAAATGATCAAGGAAGTAAAAGAGGACATTAAATGAAAGTGGAAGAGTCTAGAAAGACAACTAGGAGAAATTCCACGGGCCTCTGGTGTGGTTGTATATTCAGAAGAGACCTCTGGGAGATTTCCATGAGAGAGGGACCTTCTGCTTCTCTTGGTGACAACCATATTCCCATTTCCCACTTAGATGACCACACAGACGAGAGCTCAAGTACTTGTGGAATAATTTGTCAACTAGCACGTGAGTGAGTTCGTGCCAAGCAATAATCACACACTTTCTTCAGAAGTGAAGGCCTACCACCTGCTGCCCCCATTCTCTCCACAGCTCTGCATGCAACTCCTCTTGAGGCCATCTTGTGAGCTCCCAGCCAGCAGAGAAACTTGACCCTGCACAGTGGACCTTGCCACCCAACCCTTATCAGGGCTCACCTTATACCATACTTCCCTTCACAGGGCTCCTCACAAGTTAACAGGTTTATTTGCTTTGATTTCAATAAATTTTGCTGAAGCCAGGGATCCTTGATCCATCCACTATTCACTGGGTGCCTACAAGGCAACACAGAAGGTGAAGCCAGTAAGAAGGGAGAGAAGGTCTGTCCTCCTTGATCCTGAATTTCATCAGGGGGATCAGGCACATTTTAAAGAGCAAAAATAATCACAATACGTACAGAAAGTAATTAGTGAAGAGGACTAAAATTTGGGTTGCATTTTATATATGATAAGAATCATAGAGTGTTAAGTTTACCCTGTCAGTAGAGATGGGTCATTTGAGCCCATGAGACACCTAAGGTCTGCATATACTGCTCATTAATGTAAACTTAGTGGCTGGTCTATTGCCATTTCCCAAGCAAACTCTTGACAAATATTTGTGAAAAGCTATGAATGAACAACTTAGTTTTAGAAAGTTCATTCTCTTTCATTGAATGTCTTGCATACATATAAAATTGAAATATTTTATTCTCAACTCAGTATTTTTTTGGCAAGTTAGACATCAGAATATATTGAAAACTACAGACTGCTCTGCAGAAAGTTTGCTCGTCTTTCTCTTTCAGAATCCCAGTCATCCTTAAAGCTAACAGCATCATTTTTCCCCTGCTATAAAAATTCCTTTCACTCATTTTTAAAGAATATTTTCTAATATAGCATTACAAAGTTAACTGCCACTATAAACAGGGTTGGGCTTAGGCTAACAGGACTTGAGGTATTGTTTTTCTCCTTCTTATATGATAAAATGCTCTGAATAGAGATTAACTTGATTCCTCCAGTTTGTTATTGTTTTACCTGCTTAAAAATACAAACTGAAAGTTCTTTGACAAATAGTCATGAAACTTATTGAATCTTACTTTACTGTTAGCAACTTCCTTTATTTTCTCAGGCAGAATCCAATTTTGTAACTTTATGCAGGAATATAGTCCTGGGGAACTAGGCTGACTTCTAGATCTATGAACTGCTCACCCAGTTGGCTCCAGCCTCCCACGCCATGCTGGTGAACAAAGGACCAGGACACAGGTGCTTTCCTGGGGGCTGCTTGGTCTCAGCACTGGGCACAAGGGAAGATCTACAGTGAGTGTGGATCCTGCCAGATTGTGAAATCAGATGGACAGTTGAGGATCTGGTTCTTTTAAAAACTTCTCTACAGATGTACTAATTTGTAGCAGGATGGGAGAGGGTGGAGGGATGCTTACAGTTCTAAATAATAGATAGAAATTTCCACTTGGCTTTAGGATCATTTGGTTAGTTTCTGCAATAAAACCCACAGAGTAGGACTGGGGGCGTAGCTCAGTGGCAGATGAGGGGGTGCCTTCCCAGGATGCACCAAGCCCTGGATTCAATCTGTGGCACTATTTTTGTTTTTTAAGCCACAGGGTATTTTAATTGGGGTTATTTGACTTGCGTCCAGAGTCAATAGAAATGGAAACTGGACCTGAAAAGAATTTAAGCACAGTTAAGACTTTATTAGGGGCTCCTTCTTGAGCCAGAAGGGTGACAGCACCAATAGAGAGTGTCGGACAGGCCCAAGGGAAAAGGTGCACAGCTTCCATGGCATCTAGGGGCTCAGCAGGTTCTGGTTCCTTGATGTCCTCCACGACAGGGGGTCTCCGGTTTGCCTGGTTCTTCCTCACGGCGCTTCTCCATGCGTCCCGTCTCCGGCCTCTATACAGGGGTGTGCACTGCTCCGAGGAGAAGGCACAAGCAATGGCGGGTTACCTCTGTGACACTTGCCACTCCTAGAATTTGCCCCTTATCATTGGGACGGTCTCCGGCATATTTTCAGAATGAGTGACTACTGTCCTCTCTTAGTAGCCTTAACTTGGTGATGTTGCTTTGTCCGACATCTGTTTCTTGGCACTTGTTCTGAACACATGATCTCAAACGCTCAGCTGACCCCTCTGCCTCTTGTCGCCTGGTGTCACCTTATTCACAGGGCCCCAGAGACTGGGACATTTCTTAACTCCTCGTTTTCTGGTGTGGCTGCTAACACCATAAATGACTGAGGAGTGGCTTAGCTCTCTTATTTCCTATGAGGAGTTTTAGTCCCTTAATCCTTAGGGGACCTGTTTTTCATGGGGCCCTATCATTTTAGGGGTTGTTTTTGATCTGTAGGTCAGTTTTGGGAAGTTCAACATTTTAATCATATCACATCTTGAGATACATGAACATAAAATGTCCACTAAGTGTTGGATCTTCATTCATGTTCACTTCAAAACATTTCTTGTTGTTTCTTCTTGACTCACCGCTACTGAGGAATACCTCGATTAATTTCCACATGGTATAAATGTCTCAAGTATCTAACTTCCAGCTTCACTTCGCTCAGATGAGAGGAAGCACTTTGACTTCAATTCTTCACATTCACTGAGGTCTTACTTATGGCCTAGCACATGACCTGCCGTGAAATGTGTGCACTTGGAAGGGTACTTCTTTTGCTAATATTGGGTAAAGAAAAAAAATGCAGAAGTCAAATATATTGTTCAAGTCCTGTCTTTCTTCTTGATCTTTTCCTGTTGGTTCCATCCATTAGCCAAATATGGATCATATCAATACATTTAAATGCTATTGTGGAATTGTGTATTTATCTTTGATTTCTGATAATTTTGCTTCCTCTATGTGGGCTCTTGATTGCTGGGTAAATAAAATGAAGTATATAATATGCCTGTTTTATTAGGGTCCTGGCCAAAGGTCCTCCAGTAAAAACCTGCCTTGAGTCTAGAAAACCTGCAATCACTGATGCATGTGTCTCTCTTTAATCCCATTTTATGCCACTCATCTCATGGATTCTCATCCTTGATGGACTCAGATTCAGTGTCCTGAATGACTGAATCCTTTGTCATCCAGTGAATACACCCCCCTATGCTCTACTGAGTCCCCAGTTGTTTTTCTGTCTGGAATTTCTTCTCTCCATAACCACCACCTTTTTCCAGTCCATTCTGCAGTCACTGGGGTGAATATTTTTTTATTGACATATAATTGTGCATATTTAAGAGATCCATAATTTGTCATTCGGTTCCTCAGGTCTTAATATGCCTGTCATTGTGAGCTATTCAAGAAACAGTTTTTAACAAATAAATTGAATATATGAATAGGACAGTGTTTTTCTAGATATTTCTTAAGTCCTCAATCCATGTGTTATCATATCAGACATACCTAGAATTTTCCCAGAAAATGTAACTCCCATTTGTTGACACATGATATTTCAAGACAGTAATATATTAATGAGAGGCTCACTGGCTTCATAGTTAGTATTTCCAGAAATTCTTTGAAAGATTAAATTATTGTCACTTAACATCCAATTTTTGTAAAACTTACTGGCATATTAATTGATTAATTCCATTTTTCCATTTAAAATGGGCATGGTGACCATACATCAGATGTTCTATTGTTGATGCTGTATTTGGCACACTTCTGGTTTTATTTAATTATCTGTGTAATTTTTGAACATTAAATATCAAAATACATATATTACATCATCTGGCCCCACATAGATGGTAGTAGACCCAGGATAGTTAGTACCATTAGCCAATTTCCGTGTTAAGCTCACTTTGAGAAAGTATTATCTCTGTACAAAAAGCATAGTCTTTCTTTTAGATATACCCAGAGGAAAGCCTGTTATAGCCTTGTGAAAAATTGACTCTGGAGGATCTGATGGCTATATCTGTCTTTCTATCAAATGACACGAAAGATGCTTATTTTCCTAAAAATATATTGGAAACCCATTGGGAAATTTTGAATGCTTCATAAAAACAAAACTATTTTGAGCACTGTGTTAAAAAGGTAATTCAGAGCAGCTGGGCAATACATAAGCATTTGCCATGACTCAAGCAAGTGTGCAGACCTCAGGGCCTGTGAGGAGGCAGCACATGGGACACACAAGCCCTGGCACTTTGCTCTGTTTTCTGAGACGGGATCTGCCTTCCCTGCACCACAGCCCACCCAGCACATGGTATGAGATTCCAAGTTCATAAACCAATTCACCTGCAACTTCTGTCATGGAATATTTCAGAACTGAAGTCTGAGGCTTCACTCGCATAAACCAAAGGTAGTTATCTTAGGTTTCTTATAAATTGGTGTCTTAATTTTGTTAAAATACTAGTTATTTTCTTAATCTTTGCCATGGGAATTTGAAAAAAAAGTGATTTCTGGATTTCTGTGCACATTTGGGTAGTTACTGTAATTATTGAAGTCTCAATTTCTAACTCCAAAATTTGTAGGTAATTATTTCTTTTCAAAGTTTTACACTAATGTCTTCAGTGACCCTATCATTTATTAAACAGAGCACTTTTGTATGTATGCAGTTATAAATAGATGTCCCTGCCAGTGAGGACTATTGTTCTTAAATTAGTGGTGCTGGGCTGTGCTGACATAATCCCACTCCAAAAACATAATTACTACATATTTGAGACAATTTGGTAAATTATACAACATAAAATCGAAGCTGTGGGCTCTGGAGTCAGCTACCCTGTTTGTAACTACTTCTCTGTAACTGTGTGGGCTTGGCCATGTCCTTATCTTCTGTGCCTCAGTTTACCCTCACATTCGAGCAGTGCTCTGTTAGTGCCAACTTCCTAAGTTTGGCAAAAAGATTAAGTGACCAAAATTGGCAAAGGACTTGTCACAGTGCCAAGCCAAAAAATTATTATCATTATTATTACCATTTTTGTAATAATAATTTTTAAAACTACTTGAAATATAAATAATACTTGTCTGTGTTTCCAATCCCTGGAAGTCTAGGGACCCAGGCTGAGTACCATTAGACTGATTGTACAATTTCTAGTAGCTCTCAGATTATGTGGCTATGAGTGACTTAAATGTGAGGAGACTCTCATTTTCCCTTAGCCACATGGCTGGCAGAGCTGTGGGCTTAAGTTCTTCACCAGTGGATAGCGCTAATGGTTATAGTAGAAACTTCCAGCAAAAGGCTAGACCTGGGATATACTACTAGAAGTCTTCCAAGATAGGAATAGCCAAGTAGTGATCAGGTACCAATCCAGGAAAAATAGCCAAGTCAATGTTCAGTGGGGGAGTGGATTAAATACACAGATGGCAGAGCAAATATTTGGAGGCTGGGTAAAAGCACCACAATGAGATCACCTGCTGTTTCTCTGCAGCTATATGCACACTAATGATTGATAAATTAATCTTTAAAATTATGGATTTTTTGTCTATCTACAGCAATAAATGATAAGTTAAAACAAGACACAGACTTTAGGTACTTCATCTATATCTATTAAGTTCCTCAGGGCTTACCTATGTCTGACACATAGTTGACATCTATAAATGTTGATTGATAGAATGAATAAAGTCACGTGAGCTCTAAGTGATTTAAGAGCAATACCAAGGATGTTTAACATTTCCTCAAACCAGATAGTATTTACATGATACTTGTACTCATTTGTTGCCTAAAATAACACTGAGATGGGCAATCAGAAGACTTGGCAAAGGAGAAATGGAATGGCCCACAGAGATCCCAACACAAGAAGCAATTCATTTTATTCAGCACTAGATTAGGCTTAGTTTGTCTCATAAGAACATCATTAGACTTAAATTTTGCCTAGTTTGTGAAATCCCAGGGTGAATTTGGAAGCTCAATCCTCCCAGATATGTTATAAGAATTACACTTGACAGAGATATAGTCAGTTGAGCACAGAGAAAGCAGGACCTTCTGGAAGCTGAAAAAGAGCAACATGCTTTGCTTTTTTTATTTCTCTTCATTTTTATTTCTAGAGCTTAGCCCAGCATGCTCAAAATTTATACTTGGTAAATAAATCAATGCACAAATGAAAGATGGGTGGTTGAGTTGCTAAGTAGTTGAAGCGGAAACTGAATTAATTAAGCGCTATTCTAGTATTTTCCTTTTTTCTCCCATTTCATAGTGGGACAGAAGGATGGATGAAGGTAAGATTCAGCGTCCTTGTGACTTTGCAACATAGCCATAAAGAACACAGGATTGTCTTTCTGCAAATTTTTCCTGGTTTTATTAATTTTAATGCAGACCTTCTATCTACTTGGTCAGGGTCCAGTTTACATCTGACCCCACTTTGTCCCCAGCTGCAAAGTGTCCACATGATTTCCAAGCTATTGGAAAACATCCTGCTGAAGCTCACAAATCCAGTGTCATCTTCATTGTACTCAGACACATGGAATGACTCTAGTGATCTCAAAGTCAAGCAAAACTACCACAATGACCCCTGTGGACACAAGGACATGCAATCTTCTTGGAAGCCAGTGTAACCTGGCTGTTGGAAGATCTTTTCTTTTTGCTGACCTACCCATACTAAATGTTGATGTGCTCCCAAGAAGCATTAAGAGAGACCCTCAACAACAATGTATTGCCCAGTATCAGCTCTCTGTAAAGGAGCAGACATTTGTCAAACCTTCAGCGAGTATTCACTAGCATGTGTGGTCTGTTGGGCCACACATGCTAGCAAAAGTAACATCTTTGTTTAAAAATATTAAAATTTTGATTTCTCCCTCCTCTTCACAGAACAAACACCAAGCCTAAAAATAGGTAGTGCAAACAGAACAGGATCATGATTACAACAGAAACATACCCAAAATATTGATTTATTATTTGCCAATGTTTATTTCTTATACTAAAAATAGTTGATTTTTGCATATTGTTATTTCCACTTTGGTAAAACATTCTCATCTGTTCAGATGTAGGATTCTCATGACAATGTAACAGCACTGCTATCTCCCCTACATTTTTCATGTCCCTCCAGCACCCAGCACTGAGCCTTTCAAATGCATAGTATGTCAACCAATGCTGAGGGCTCTAAGGTCTCCGAGGCCTTATTTGGGATGCTGGTGGGTCCAGTTTACTAACCAGACAGACTTGTTTTTAGCAACTGAAGCCTCTAGTCCCTTATGGCAAGATGCTGATAAAAGGACATGTGCTTTGAGGATCCAATGGCAGAAGTATGTAAACCCTTCACCTGCACTGATGAAGTGTGCTCTACAAACGTTTGGTTCCCTTATTGTCTTTTATATCTTTTCCTTACAAGTTGAGTGCAAGAAGCTCTGAAGAGTCTCATAATTGTTAAGTTCTATATTAGTTTTATTGCCAGCTATTTCCACATAAAGGGATATAAATTTTCCTAAATTGCCAAGTTCAAGGTCAGAGAGCTAATCTGTGCTGAAGTTCTAGCCAGGCCTCTTAATAAGCAGTTCCACCTCCCAGCCCACTGTCCTTCCACCAAGGCAACAAGAGCAGCACCCACCCACCCTGAAGCAAGCCCATGCCATTGGCAAGTTTGCTCCAAGCCTCATTGAAAAGCCAGTGGTCCAGAGGTGATGGAATGACTGACGGTGGTGACTCTTGCCTCATAGCTTGTATTTTTCCTGCCATTTCCTTCGCAGCTGACAGTTGAGTAGCCTGATTTCGGGATTGCCAAGACAGTAACCATTTTTCTCAGAAGCCATTTCTTGAGAACTTCAAACCTTTCCTGTTGAATGACATGGCCATCCTTCAGAAACGTGAGCGTACGCTCCCCACGTGCCCTCTTACAATCATTAGTTCCTTTTATATATGACACTTTGAAGGGCTGGATATTAAGTTACAGACAGATGGGTGTTTGCTATTGTTGTCACAGGATGGAGACCCTAAAATGTTCAGTGTCTAATACATAGATGTTGCTTTTAATAAATATATTTCCAGTCTGTCCTCTTTCCATTTCATTAAATAAATGTGACCATCTAAAGAAGAGATGCTACAGAGCGCTCTTGAGTCTTGCCATCCACCTGGACACTGGAGTCAGTGCTGACCCGGCCATTGGTCTGCTCTCAGGCTGCTTAGTAACAGGTGCAGGACTTCACTGCCAAGTTCACAGAGCACTATGGTTTTAAGTTCCTCCCACACTCAACTCTTCCAAATCCACCTACTTCCAGCATGCTGGACATGCAGCTGCCCTCTGTGATCCTGCCTAGACAAGACTGCTGCCTTTGGGGTGTTGTCTTACTGTAGTACACCCTGGCTGCCCTAAATGAAAATGCACAGAAGTGCCTGACCCGAGAGAGCCATGTCCTGTGCAGGTCCCAGAATGCCAAAGATTAAATGAGAAAAGGAAGTGGGAAAGTTTTTTGAGTGATGGTTCCTTTTCTTTACACTCACCTCCTCCTTTTTGACTCTGCCTTTCCCTCCTGTTCACCACTTTGTCTGACTTATGATTATATTAACACTATTAGGATTTTTCATAGCAGCAGCAGTAGTAAACTTTTCTCTCAAATTGTTCTTTCTTCAACTCTCACTTTATCGCTCTCTGGTTGTGTAAACCAGTGGTTTGCCTAAGTGAGTACCTCAGGATCTGCTGAACAGGAAGGCTGCACATATCTCAAGGGGCTCTTTTGAAGAGTAAGTAGAAACACGAATTCTTATTAGTTCAGTTTTGACACACAGTGATATTTCAATAAAAGGAAGCTGCTGTTATTATTGACATCATCATTCTTATCTACAACTCAAGTATTCTCAGAAGAAACGTCCTGCAACTCTGAATCAAGGCGATCTGAAGCACTGCAGAAATCCCTTGCCGCATTGGTATTAGAAAGCCTATTGACAACAGATTTGGAGGATCAAGATTAAAACATTAAAGAAGCAAATTCTGAAAAGGAAGAAATCAGGGAAATCAGGGAGATTATGGCTATGTGGCAATTGCTTCTAACAAAAACTAAAGATAGAGGAAGGGTAAGAAATCTGGAAAAAATAATTAGAACTTCAAAAGAGAAGTAAGTAGAAGGCTTTTGCAGTATTTTATGTCTCTTACTTTGTTTTTTTTTTTCTTTTAATCTTCTATAGTGTTACTGTTTAGATATGAAGTGTTCCCCAAAGACTCATCTGTTGAAGGCTTGGTCCCCAGTGCAGAAATGTTCAGAGGTGTGCTTTTGGGATGTGATTGGATCATTAGGGTTCCTACCTCAAAAGTGAATGCATTGATAAATGCATCAACTGAATGAATTATTGGGAGGTGTTGGAAATTGGAGAAGGTGGACCCTAGCTGAAGGGAGTGGATGTTTGGAGGCTTGCCCGTGAGGATTCCGTTTCCCCAGCTGATCCCTCTCCCTCTCTGATTCTGGCTGCTGCAAGGTGAGTAGCTGGCTCACCTTGCTCTTCCGTCATGGTGTTCTGCTCTCCACCTAAGCTGGCCAAGCACAGACTTCAGTCTCTGAAACTATGAGCCAAAATCCATCTTTCCTTCTTCATGTGTTTATGTCAGGTGCTTTGGTTACAGTGAGGAAAAGCTGACCCACACATACAGTTGCTTTTCATTCTCATGAAACAATACTAAAACATCATTTAAAATAAATCTGATGATGAACACTGGAAAACCCAACAATAAAAGAGGATGTATATTATGAAGTTATGGCCAGTTTATTTCACTTTTATCATTTAGCCTATAAACCATTATTTAAGATGCCCACCCACCCTTGCTCACTCCTTTCCTAGTTAAAAAGAAAAAAAAATCATGAAAAATGCAAACAAAGCCTTGCCTTCTACTCAACCCCTGTTCTAGAGCCAGTCTGCTTAACGGGGCGTGGACTTCTAACCTCGCTCTCATTCTTGTCAATCTGAGCCCGTGGAGTACGAAGACAGTTATTCTTGCCTATTCTTTACCTGCTAAGTTTCTCTTTGGAGATTCCCCCTGGAGAAAGCAATGAAGCATTGCCAGACTACTAGTCCTGCCCGTTGCCCTCTACCACAAAGTACTCCTGTAATGAGAGGGAAATCCTGTGGATTAGGGAGAGGCTGGACTTCCTCTGGAGCAGAGTTTGAGAGATAGATAGGAAGCCCCCTATTTGATGTGATAGGAACTCCGTGACTTTCATTAATAATCAGAAACTGAGGAGGGTCTGTCTTTCTCTTTCCCTCTAGTATTACAGGTTATTTCTACAAATGTGTCAAATATAATTATATACATCCACTTAATTGTTCTGGGTTATGACAGTCTTTATTCTGTACCTTCTCCTTTTAAATGTAATATCATTTTATTTTTTACTATCTCATTGACACATTTTATCAAGATGATGAGAAATGCTGAATCAAAGTCAGCACCAAGGTTTCTAAGGGCAAAAAACACAAACAACAAAAATAGTCATTGAAGTATTCAATTCTGAGTTCCCATGTGACACCTAAAACAAAGGCTAGCTTACAAACAAGCACACAAAAACAACTATTTGTTTAATAAATTGTTTAGTCTTCTGAAAGTATTATCTGCATTAATTAAGCATCAACATACTATCCAAATTTGGAAGAGACAATACAAATTTAAAACACATTGCATTTCTTTTTTTTAATTAAAATAATTATTCACTCAGTGCAGAGACAGACAAATACAAAACCTAATTTTAATTAAGGCAACTGCAGATGCATTTGTGTAAAAGTGAACTGGCTTTGGAAAGCGAGTCTGAATTTTAAGTAGACAAACTCAAATGAAAAATGCTATTATTTTTCTGGTGAAAAAATATATAAGCTTGCAGTAAGGAAACAGTTTTTAAAATATTACTTTCTTTATCTCCATGGATGTTTTGATTTGCAAATTGTCTTATCACAAAGAATAGCTGGTATCTACTATTTTCCTAGATGTTATTTTATTCTTTTGTTGATGAAATCTTCTCAGTCTCTCATCTGCTCATTTTAACAACTTTGTGAGCTAGATCAGAAAGTATCTCATCCTCATTTTATAAGAATTATTTGTACAAGGTTAACGTAGCACAGCCAGGATATTAATCTTCCAATCCTGTAGGTTTTACTCTCTCTAATTCCTTTCCATATGACATGATACAATAACTAAGATGTTCCTCATATTTTCTGGACATTCATATGGACTGCACCACATATGCCTGAACTGTGCCAGGGCATATGCTTACTTAAAGTTGTGTTTGCATTCGAAACTGTGGTACCCATAATAAACTACAGAGAAGTACTATTTTTAAATTAAGTAATGTTCACTTTTTTCTAAAGTTATAGATTGAAGAAGTAAAAAGTTACAGGGAGTCTGGAGCAATCAAAGATAGAGAACTGCTGTCTAAAAAAAGAAAGAAAAAAGTGAGAACTTAAAAACCAATATCATCCATCTTGATTGATCAATTGGCTTCTGTCGTTTCTCATGGAGAAATGCTCTTTCCACATAATTCTGCAGAGAAGACTAACAATTTAACATATCAGCAACTCGATGAGATAAGCTATAACCCTTGAATAATCACCCTGTCACCGCACTCCTTGATGCTGGAACGCTAGAAATATTAACAAAGATTTAATTTCCACATTAAAATTCTTGTCTGAAATGGTTTAATATTTCATTCTATCAATTTGAAAAGATTAATATTTACTGTAATCAGCTTTATCTTGAAGTTCAATACACAGTGTTCTGAAAACATTACAATTTAGTTGCATTTGACATGCTCTGAGAAGGACATAGATTAAATCCCTGATGTGTATCGTTAAACATTACGCAAGTGGCCAATATTACTGATAGAGAAGAATACCCAGTTATGATTTGTTATGAAAAGAAGAGTAATTTGCAAATGCAATGTGATTGTCAGGGAAGATACAGTATAAATGTGTAGGATGTCATCCTCTTAGTGTGAGCTGTGAACACAGGCAGCCTTTCATCCCCAGCCTTGAAAGGCATTGACTCTAACAGCTTATCCATCCTGCAGACAAGAGGAAGAGACAGGCAAGAGTGATGCTTGACTGACCCCAGTCTCTCTTCCTCTCGGGTAACCTCGTCCTGCTGATACCTTCATTGTGACTTCCCAGAGTAACTTCCTCTGTTTGCTTTCCTCCGCTTACTCCACTTGGAGACTCTCAGAGCAGGCATAAACATACTTAATCACTAATCAAGGCTCCAACAATGCTCACAGAGTTAAGGAGGCGTGCATGAGTGCACAAAACATCTGAGGTCTTTGAAGAGCAAGGCTACTTTAAATATCCTCCTCATCTCTACACTGAAGGGTGATGTAGAACTATTAGTTTAATATCCTGAGTCTCAGTTTCCTCCCTGTCAAGTTAAGATAATTGTACCTCTCTCAGGGATTTGTTCTGGACATAAAACAAAGTTGCCACTCTGAAAGCCCTCACCCAGCACCTGGGATATTCCAGACACATTCCTGTGAATGTCTCCTAGTTCAACCAATGGCATTCCAGTGGGTAGAGTGGAAGCGGCAGAGAATGGACTCAGGAAGTGAGGAGGAAGTTCAAAGGCAGTTTGAAGGCAGCTTCAGCAACCTGCCATCAAAGGCTGAAATATCTGAAGGCAGGTTCCAGTTGGGCCACAGCAAGTCACCAGGGAAGCTTTCTAGACCCTCTAATCTCTGATGATGAGACTTAACCCATAATTGGGGCAAACTCATTCTCCCACGATAAATTTTTGTTTTGCTTGTGTGCAGGTGGACTACCCGCCCAGGGATGCTGGCTAGCCAGGCTGTGCTGCATGCCCTTCTGGCAGAAGTAAAGTTGGCTTTTCCCACTCACTTCTAAGCAAGTGTTTGATCTCATGTGACACCTCAGTGTTTCTAACAGTATGTGTATACAATGTCTGTGCCTGTAATCATTTCTTTATCTAAATAAAGCAGTGTGGATTGAACTCAAATTAAAATCTCAAAATCCAAAATCTTTTCAGTTTAATAGCAGTTTATGTAATTCTTTATAAGCAGCCTTGCATCTCAGAAGAAACTCTGCTTCCAAAAAAAAAA
Source organism: Xerus rutilus (assembly GCA_028644305.1). Lineage (NCBI taxonomy): Eukaryota > Metazoa > Chordata > Mammalia > Rodentia > Sciuridae > Xerus > Xerus rutilus. The sequence goes on from CM053400.1 coordinate 177,074,321, forward strand.
AAAATGTAGTGGCAGGACACGGTGGTGAACCGGAGATAAGAATAATGTAAGTAGGTGGCCACCATACAATGCATTAGTGCTGAATGTGAAGCTCGGCCAGCAAGTGCTGGGGAGACAGAGCCTCCTGGAACTTTCCTTAGGACCCAAGTCCTTCTTGCTTAAATTTCCCTGGCCAAGCTGCACAGAGGAATTAGTGATATCAAAGATCAGCCTTGACCCCTAGGATTTTGAGATTGTATGGGCAAATATATTGTAGTTGAAATGCAAAACAAAAAGAGAAAGAAAAACTTTCATTCACAAATCATCTGTTGAATACCTACCATGTGCCATCTCTGAGCAATGCACCTAAAATTCAGGCTATTTGTCAATTATCCCCTAGACACCAGGTGGCCATGATGCATGGCCAACAGGGTGATTAAGAAACATTGGTAAAGTGCATTGTTTTCCTATTTAGAAGAACTTAAGATGATTGACACATTGTCGTGCTTTACATGTTAAATAACTGGGAGCCAATAGTAATTTTAGTAAGAGGAGTAAAACACATTGACAGAGGCTGATTCTTGTTTCAGAAAGAGAGTAAAAAATTAATGGCTAGAAAGATCAGTCAAGGAAAAGAGAGATGGAGGCAGTTTAATATAAATCTCCCTACAAAGTAAACTCTTCCTGAAGTCAAATCCTTATTCCAACATATGCCACAAAAATATGTCTTCTGTTAACTGTAATTTTGTTATTTAATCTAGATCAACTTGCACAAATATTGTGAAACCTACTAGCGATTTTAGAAAAGCTACCATATTTTGCAGTTTTAAAGTTTCATTTTCTAATAATTTTATTTTACTGTTTTAATGTGTCTTGTGTCATTTCCCAAAAGACTTGACAAAACAACTTAGCGGGGGCAAAAGCTTGTTTTGGCTCACAGTTTCACAGGTCTCAGTCCATAGTGGACCAACTCCATAGCTCTGGGCACAAGATGAGGCAGAACATCATAGTGGGAGGGCATGGTGGAGGGAAGCTGCTCAGCTCATGGCAGACAGGAGAAAAGAGTGCTCTGTTCACCTGGGACAAGATATAAACCTCAAAGGTGCGTCCCTAGTGACCTACTTCTTCTAGACACACTCTACTTACCTACAGTCACTACCCAGTTAATTCACATAAATGGATTAATCTACTGAGTAGTACGCCTCTCATAATCTAATCATTTCACCTCTGAGCATTCTTGAATTGTCTTGCATGTGTGTCTTTGGGGGACACCTCGTATTTCAACTGTAACACTTACTTTGCTCACTGGGCTCACTTCATTTAAATCATTCTTTAAAGTAGTATGTATTGAGTACTTCCTGTGCAGTGAGGCTCAACTAAATATTTGCATATAATTCCTTGTTGAACCTCAAAAATAAACCTTCGTTTCTAAGCTAGACACTAATAGAAGTCAATTCAGTGAACTATGACCTGGCAAAGGCCAAAGTCTTCACAACCAGTGGCTGAAATCTAAAGTCCATCTTCTGTCGAGAGTGAAAATCAGTGTTCTTTTCTTGGTCAGGATCTGACTCAGTTCAGAAGGAAACATCATTGGCATCAAAAAGTTTAAATCTGAATATTCTCTCTTTCTCACTCTTTTTCTCTCTCTCTGACATACTCTATGCGAGCAGTTACCTAAACTCTCAGTTCCTTGTCCCTGAGATGATGCTCACAGTGTCCACCTTATTAGTATAGGTTGAACTTCACTGAAACAGCAGCTGTAGAAGAACTATCACAATGGTCAAAAAACCCTTCTCACATGGGCTCCTCCCCATAGATGCTCCTCTGTGGATTCCACAACCCCTTAATTCTCATGCTGCTGTGTCTCAATTAACTTTAACAAAATTTTCTTCTCTGGTTTGTTCAACTGTGCATTTTGCAAGAGTAAGAAAACTTTCTCATTAATCTTTATGTTTCTAGTCTTGAATCAATGCCTGAAATGTAGGAATTTAGTGAGCACCTAATAAGTGTTTGAATGTCTAGGCAAAGGCATGAGTGGAGAGACCTCTTCTCTCTCAATCATTTCACCTGAACTCTGTTAGGTTGTTATAGTGCATCCTGTGCAGATGTTTCAGAGGAGATTCCCATTCTGTGTGTGTGTATGTGTGCACGTGTGGCCAATGAGAACAGGAAGAATATCTAGAACATTATAATATGATCTATAAAACAAATTAAAGCAAGTTTAAATAGAAATCAGACCTATGGAAAACAGGAAGAATGAAATATGCTACCTCAGCCCAAATTAGTCTCTACACTCTGGTTACCATGGCAAAGAGTAAAACACATCAAGCTATGTAATTCTGATAATCAGGAAGGAAGACAACTACCTAAATTTTCTCTTGGCATCTAATTATAAGATCATGTCATAAAGGGCCATCAAATGCTGAACACGGAGAAACGTTTCTTTGGAGGCAGAGCTGGCCTAGACTTCAAAGGAGAACTCATCACAACATGTGTGTGATAACCGGCTTCTCTAAGCCCAGGCTAATCTTTTCTTTGACCTTTGAAACATCTGCCACCCTTGCCTCCTACTCAGAGGAATTTCCTGGGGCACAAATCAGATTTTTTTTGAAAATCAACTTAGAGTTAATTTATTCTCCAGCAGCAATTGTTCAAATGTGTCTGGCAGGGTTTTCCCTCACTGAGCCTCACTTCTATGCTCAGGTCCTCCCAGAATTCCATTCTCTCCTTAACCAGGCATCTGGCCTCTTTTTTTTTGAAAAGACAGTTTATATCTTCCACTAACAGAAAGCAAATCTTCTTTTTTTTTTCTCAAAAATTGCATTTTAATACATGTTATCAAACATAACAGAAAAAAACAAATTTTCAGAAGCTGTACACACTGTTCACTGAAAACATTTGTTGAGGCAAATAGAAAAAAATTGTTACAAGCATAATTTTTCTAACTTTGCACAAAATTATAAGCAGATTAAATTCTTCATATTAAACACCTTTATATGCACTTTCAATGAACAGTATATATATATATTTATATATATTTTTTATCAACCATCTTTACTATACCCATTCCCCTTTCCTGCCCCCCGCCTCCCCCATGTCGCATCCAGTGTTTCTCTGTTTCTCTTATGTTTCCCATTCCCACCTCCCTTATTCAACAGCATCCACTAATCAGAGAGACCATTCGGCATTTGGTTTTTTGGGATTGGCTTACTTCACTTAGCATAATGCTTTCCAATTCCATCCATTTGCCTGCAAATGCCATTATTTTATTCTCTTTTATTGCTGAATAATATTCCATTGTGTATATGTACCACAGTTTCTTTATCCATTCTTCTATTGAAGGACATCTGGGTTGCCTCCACAGTTTTGCAATTGTGAATTGTGCTGCTATAAACATTGAAGTGGCTGCTTTACTGTAGTGTGCTGTTTTTAAGTCCTTAGGGTATAGGCCAAGGAGTGGGATAGCTGGGTCAAATGGTGGTTCCATTCCAAGTTTTTTAAGCAGTCAAAACAGAAAGCAAATCCTCTTTGAGTTTATTTCCACAGCTGTGTCCACTACGAGACTGGAGATACATGAGGCAGAACGGTCATTCTCGAACTCAGCACCATGTCCCTACAGCCCAATGCCATGTCTGTCACAGAGCAAGTGTGAAGAAAATGGAGAGAAGGTGAGGGGCAGGTCTCCACATGTTAAGCAGCTGAAATTGAACATGATCTCATAAATGGACATAGTCTTGTTTAATGGACAATATGCTTCAAAATGAGTCATGATTTATCTGCTAAAAGATGAATGAATGCACCTTTAGAGTGGGAATTATCTCCTTTATTCTGCAAAATAATAAATTTCAGCCTTCTTAGCCCAATAGTTAAATCTCTTCATGAAAAGGAAATAATCAAGAATGTGATGAGAGATCCTACAGAATGGAAGAAAATCTTTGCCACTTGCACCTCAGATCAAGCATTAATCTCTATGATAAGTAAAGAACTCAAAAATTTAATATCAAGAACCAAATAGCCCAATTAATACATAGGCAAAGGACTGAATAGGCACTTCCCAAAAGAAGAACTATGATTATCCAATAAATACATCTATAAAAAATGTTCAACATCTCTAGCAGTTAGAGAAATGTAAATTAAAACTACACTGAAATTTCATCTTACTCTAGTCAGAATGGCAATTATCAAAAATACAAGTAGCAATAAATGTTGGTGAGGACGTGGGGAAAAGGCAACAGTGGAACACTGCTGGTGGGACTGCAAACTGGTGCAACCACTCTGGAAAGCAGTATGGAGATTGCTCAGAAAACTTGGAATGGAAGGAACCACCATTTGATCCAGCCATCCCACTCCCCGGTTTATATCCAAAGGACTTAAAATCAGCAGACTACAGTGACACAGCCACATCAATGTTTATAGCAGCTCAGTTCACAATAGCTAAACTACGGGACTAGCCCAGCTGAACGGATAAAGAAAATCTGATATATATATATACACAATAGAATACACTCAGCCATAAGGAGAAAGGAAATATGACATTTGCTGGTAAAAGGATAGAAATGGAAACCATCATGCTAAGCAAAATAAGCCAATCCCAAAAAACCATAGGCCTAATGTTCTCTCTGGTACGCAGATATTAACTCACAATAAGGGGGTGGAGGTAGAAAAGAATAGAAGTACTTTGGATTAGACAAAGGAGAATGAAGGAAATGGAGGAGGGATGGGAACAGGAGCGATAATAGAATTAATGAGACATTACTTTCCTATATGCATATATGATTACAGAACCAACAAAATTATACACCATGTACAACCAGAAGACTGGGAAGTTATACTCCATATATACCTAATATGTCAAAATGCATTCTACTCTCATGCATAACTAATAAGTACAAATAAAAACATAAATCTCTGCATGAGTTCCCAAAATATTTGTCACTGCTTTCACACTGCTTATGGTCCAGCGTCCAAGACTCTAGACCTAACAGATTGATGCTGAGGACATTTTTATTTCTCTCTGGCTTTTCTACCATCTGTTCACAAAGGCTTGAAAGATTTTTCTTTTTTATTTTCTAAGATCTTTAAGACATTATAGTTGTCACTTCCTATATGAAGACCTCCTCTGTCTTCTGTTAGAATTAATAAGTATGAGTCTCACAACTATTATGCTTACCCTTAAGCTCCTTTCTTATTTCAGGGTGCTTTATCTGTCTTTGTCTTATTTAAACATCTTAAAGATAAAAACGAAACACTGAAACAAAAAAAAAAGAAAGAAAGAAAAAACAAACAAAATTAAACAAACAGGCTAACTTCTGGGTTCATCCCACAGCTCAGGAACACTGACATTAGAGATTTCTTATATATATGTATTTTAAATCATGTCCTCTACCCACGCGTTTCTTTGAGTTGCTGTCACTAGGCCACGCACTTTCCCTCTGATGATTTCTCTGCAATGACATAACTCTTAGTGTGCAGGCATTGGTGCCATTTTCTAGAGCTAAAGCCATTTGCAGCTGAATGCTATAGTGTTTTCATACCATCATGTTGCTATTTCAAGCCACCCTTGGAAGAAAGCAGGGAAGGAAAGGAATTCCATTTTGTAGACATAAAGATAATCTCTGAGAATTGGAGTTGTGGGTGTTTGCGTGGCTGCTGGACATTGACCATGTCGAGTGCCATGGAATGTCAGAAAATGCAGTTGGCTGATGTGTGGAAGAACCGAGGGGTATAGATGAAAAAAAGAGAGACACTCAGGGCCAGCGAAAAGATGCTGCTTCTCACATGGTCATATGGGTGATACCCAGCCACTGCTGCATCTTGGTCTCCAGTAAAATCTGATTTTTTTTTTTTTTTTTTTGGTACTAGGGATTGAACTCAGGGGCACTCAAACACTGAGCCACATCCTCAGCTCTATTTTGTATTTTGTTTAGAGACAGGGTCTCACTGAGTTGATTAGCACCTCGCTATTGCTGAGTCTGGCTTTGACCTTGCGATTCTCCTGTCTCAGCCTCCCGAACAGTTGGGATTACAGGCGTGTGCCACTGAGCCCAGCTATTTATATTTAATTAAATTAATGGTCCTAAATTCTTTTAAGAAAGACAAAAATGTTCTCTTCCTCTGGGTAAATGTAAGAGCCAGTTGCCTTAAACATAGAAGAACTTGACTTTGGCCAGAGCTACTCTGCTAACTTAATTTGTAGCTTTAGGTAGATTGTGTGACCTCTCTGGAACTCAGTTTCCTCACTGATTGAAAATGACAGCATTAGAGGAGTTGACTGGCCACCACTGTCTTGATCTCAACTGTACAGTTCCATGTTGAATTCAGACATGGAAACAGGGGTGTTGGCCAAGAAGTGACCTCTTCAGAATAGTTCATTTTCCCCGATAAATATTTTATCCCATCTAGTTCCCAAGAATATTTATTTCACTCTGATGATGTACAGTGTGCATTTCACCAGTAATACAAGTTTCAATACTTAATGAGCCATGGCTATTTGTAAAAGTGATAAATCTTTGTCTTTCTACAACTTCAGTGGAATAGAACCTTGATGTAACTGACTGAGAAAAGAAGGTGTCCATCACTTTGAAAGTCAAGTGAAGTTTCTTAAGCCTCAAATACTAATAGAAATTAGGTCAAATTAGGGTTAGTTGTAATTTGTATGTGTCACATTAAACCCATAAAGCTGAATCCAACATAGAACCAGCATTTCCGATTCTCATTTTTAATTAAGACAAATGGTGAAAAGCAGTGTATGTCCCAGATTCTATCTCTTCAGCTCTGATTGGTGTACACACTGATCTTATGACTGGCAATGCAGACAGGCACCATGTGGCCCGTCAGCCCCGGGGGAGGAGTTGAACATGAAAGGAGTAGGTGTGCCTCTGCCTGCACGTTTGCCAGCTTTCCTTCTTGCTCTTTCCTTCTCTCTCGCATGACCTTTATTTCTAGGTAAAGGTTTTATTGATTCTTTGGACCCAATGACATATTTGGCTTTTCTGGCATGCCCTTTGTCCTGGACCAAGGTTTGTCTTCTTTACCCACTCAGGGAGTTATGATCTTAACCTTGAAAATTAAAATTGCTCCTGACATTGTTCAACTTGGCCGGCTTCATGCCAGGCTTACCACACAAGCCTGCAGAAGAGGATCTGATGACTACATTACACATAGGAGGAGCTTGGTCTATATCATCTGAGTAAATGAGATAATATATTCACAAGTGTTTTATGAATTCTAGGGAATCAGTCAAATGTTATTTGATTTGTAAAAACACCTCTGACATGAGTATGTATGCTTATGGATATATGCATGTGAACACATACATTTGCATAAGGATGTGGACATGTAGGTGCATACACGTGCATAAATATGCACATATGCATTTATGTTTATGTATGTGCTGTGTGTGTACATGCAGCATGAGCATATGGACATGGTTTACATGTATATGTATTATGATATTCTATATGTATATGTATTGTGTGTGGATTTGTAGACATATGTGTATGTCACAGACTTAAATGACTCTATTAAATCTTTCCTTGCTGAACAATAACTATAAACCATTTAAGCTCACCCTTGATCAATATGATCACAGGTGTTTTCATCTTTTTGTGTCCTATTTTTTCTCCCCAGAGATAGACTGACATGATTTCTAAACTGAAATGCAGCCTTTTCCTGGCTCCTAGACAAATTCTCATGGAGAACCTCAGAGCTTTAAATCCCTCGGGTCTCCTGATCCAGCACAGACAATTCGATGCCATCTGTAAGACTCAGTGAGCTACATGCTCACTGACTCTGACTCTGCCTCCCCACCACATATTGTAAATTTCTAACTCAGTTTTAACATCAGAGTTTTCCTTCTTGCCAACCCAACCCCTGCCTTTGACCAGAATCAGGCCTTCAGGAAAGAACTGCACATCTACAATCACCAGCACTCCTGAAGTTATCATCAGCTCAGGGGTTCTCAGTGGATTTCCTCTGCCTGTGGGTTGGAACAATACACCAGCTGACTTTGAACTTTCTTGATACTGATTAATGTCTCTTTTTTAACCCTTAAAATAGCAATGGCAAAAAAAAAAACCAAAACAAACTATTTGTTTTCCTCCAGTGGATATATTTTAAGATTTTTTAAAAAGTAACAAATAGCAAAAGAGGTGAAACGGGTTCATTCTGAATTGTTCCTAATCTCCTACCACACCTAGGTGAACAGCCATCACTGTTGAGATGGCTGCCATGCTGGGGCTTATGAAAAGTGGGCAGGATGCAGCTTGCCTCAGGTACCTGTCAAAGGAGCTTATGTTGTACTTACTTGGATACGAAATAATTTTGAAAATGTAAAGATTTAGTATGTTTGTTGCTCCACAAATGTTTGCATTATACCTAATTTGCTCCTTCCACCATCTTCTACTACTAAAAGACTTTCCTCCTAGCCTGCCCTTCAGAAGCCTGCTCCTCTGCAAGGGTTTGACCTGCTCCAGAACATTAGACCAGATCCTGAAATGTGGCAGTTCCATTTTACTTTCAACAGTGAGGATGCCCTGCTTGTAATTAGCATGAGTGCTAGCCAACCCCCTTTTCCTGAATCCGAAATCCCCTTGGATTTCTTAGCAAAATCAGAAAATCACATGAACCACAACAGCAGTAAGGTATGAAGCACAAAAAGGCTTTGCATTGAAATGCAAGTCTGAAAGGCATGCACAATAATTAAAAAGCTTTTAAAAACAAGCATGCAATTCCGGCAGTGTGGTATTGTGAGAGGTGTTTTAACATTGAGATTTAAAGGGGCTTTCCTCCTTCACATAGGAATTATCTGTCTAACCAGAGCAATCCATAGATCCCCTCCAGCCTTCAACTGCCTAAACTATAAATTTCCATAGAAAGCCTTTCTCAGAATAGAGGCTGTGTCAGACATCTTTCATGCTTCAGCATTCCTGATTATGTAATTCCTAGTAATTTCTCTAATAAGAGGAAAAGTAGGAATAGAAAGATTAGCTCCTTTTTGTCTAAATGCAAATCAAATTCAATGTACTATGTTAACATGCACTTGTGTATACTTGCCTTATTGCCACAATGTGGGCAGCTTAGCCGTGAAGCATGTGGAGACCCAGCCAAGCCCACTAGAGTAGGGGGGTAGGTGTAGAAACTTCAGTCCCCAGATTCTTTCTAAGTTTCACATTCAGGTTCATCTGTCATCACTCACGCACCCCTTAGCCGTTCCTCTCGTGTCCCACTCACCTTCGAACCCACACACACCCACAGATGGTCCTTTATTCTTAGTTCCCTAAACACATCAGTTCCCTGAACACACAGCTCTCTTACCTAGCTTTCTTCTGCACATCCTTGGGTTGGGTGCCTCCTCTATGTGATCTTGTAGCAATGTTAGCATCATTTTCTGCCGCCTGCCCTAAGTCTAAGCTGCTTACAGGCACAAAGCATGTCATGTTCATTATATTAAGCACCTTATTCAACACCACCACCACAGTAAGTATTAAATACCTATTGACTGAATTAATGAACATACATAGTTCTCATGCAACACATAAAGAGTTAAAGCAGTTATAAATAGATTTGTCTTGAATCTCTTCACTGATAGCAAAATCATGACTTCACAATGAATCATCTTCCTTTATGAATAACATATAACCATTACAACTTTCCTTTGAGTAAAACAGAATTTGCCTTCCACGAACATTTAAAAGTTAATTGTAGTTCTGTTATTGGAGGTTACAGGAGCAATGACCACAGCTTATTTAACAGGAGAAAAAATAACAACTACAACTATGTCACTCTCCTTAGTTTAATAAACAATTTTTATTTAATTGCCACAACAACAACTTTATGCAGTAGAATTTATTCATGTTCATATAATTAGTCAGGGTCCAAGTGGAACAGAAAAATATCGGCAGTTACTCTAAAAGAGAAAAGAAATAATGCAACAGTTACCAAATGAAAAATATGGAAAGACAAAAAAGAAAGAAAAATGGTGGGACTTATTAATACTTAAGAGGTCAGAGGAGGTACCTCCTGTGGCTGGGGTTCAAGATCCTGAGCAGAGTATGCTGGTATCCATTGTGAGCATCCTTGGAGCAGGTCATAAAGTTAGATCATGGGAAATGAGTGACTGTTGAAAATTAGAACAAAATGCTCACTCCCAGGGAAAGACCACTGCTTCTGTGATGCTCCCTAAGAAGCAGGACCGGAAAAAGATAATAGACAGGAACAAATGTACCTCTACTTTCTCCTTGATTCTTCCAATATCCTCTAGAACCACTTACTGGCAGATGATAAATTGGAACCAGTTTTCAAAACAAATTTTGTTGATGAAGCCATAGCACCAGCATGACAAAGCAGATTGTAAAATATTACTAGAAGATTGTAAACAGAAATAAGAAATGGGAAAGAGTCAGACAATATTAATAGAGTAAACCATCAAAAAACTAAGATGAATTAGACAGAAAAAATAAACCTAGAATATTCAAAATGATCTGAAAATATCAACAAAATGACAAGTACAATTACATAATTTTCAATAATAACCTTGAATGTAAGTGGCTTTAATTCTCTAATTTAAAGTTGAAGACTGATTGATTGGGTTAAAAAATAGGACCCAACACTATGCTGCCTGCAAGAAACTCACCTCAGCCACAATGATAAACAGAATGAAAACGAAAAAACAGAAAATGATATTCCAAGCAAATGGAACCTGAAAGCAAGCAGGACTGCCTTAATTATATCTGACAAAATAGACCTAAACCAAAACCAATTCAAATTGATGAAGAAGGTCCCACTATATACTAATCAAGGGAACAATTCACCAAGAAAATACAACAGCTATGAATACACATGCACTGAATATCAGAGCACCTAATTTACAAACCAACACTACCAGGAATACAGTGAGAGATAGGACCCCATATAATAATAGCAGGTGGCTTCAATTCCAAACTCTCACTAATAGATAGATCATCATGACAAAAAGCCAACAAAGAAATATCAGAGTTGAATTATACTATAGATCAAGAAGTTTAATAGATATCTACATAATACTCCATAGAGAAACTATGGAATATACATTTCTTTTCATTAGCACTTGAAACTTTTTCCAAAATATAACATTTATTAGGCCATAAAGTAACTATTAATAAAGCTTTAAAACTTGAAATCATTTATGGAATTTTATCAGATAATAATGGAGTAAAATAAAACTTAACAGTAAAAGAATGTTTAAAAATATCTAGAGTCACATGAAAATGGAATCACAACATGCCAGAACCCATGGAATACAGAAAAAGCATTAATAAGAGGCAAGTTTAGAGCAATGTGTCTTACACTAAAAAAGGCATGTTAAATAATCTGATGATTTCTATCAAAGAAATAAGAAAAACCAAACTTAAAATCCAGTAAAAGAGAAGAAATAATGATAATCAGAACAAAATGAAAGGAAGTAGAGATCAAGAGAATAATATAAAGGATCAATGAAATAAAGAATATATACTTTAGAAAGATAAACAAAATTGAGAAGCTTTGTTGAAACTAATGAAAATAAAGACATAAAAGAACAAAATAAATAAAACCAGGGGTAAAAAAGAGCCTTTAGAACAGATACCACCAAAATTCAAATAATCCTTAAGGTAATATGTTGAAAAATTACATGCCAATAAATTGAAAATCCTAGAAGAAATGCACAAATATTTTGGATACATATAATGTTCTAAAATTGAATTAAGAGGACAAAAAATAATAGATGGATCAATAACAAACATTGAGACTGAAACAATGGCAAAAAGTTTCCAAACAATGAAAAGCCCAAGTCAATATGTATTCACTACTGAATTTTACCAGATTTTTAAAGAAAGACTAATAACAATGCTCCTCAAAATATTCTATAATATAGAAAGAGAAGGAAACCCTTTGAACTCATTCTATGAACCAAATATTACCCATCTTTCAATACCTGTTACTGATAGAGCACAAAACTAAAAATATGGACCAATATCCTTAATGAACGCTAATGCAAAAATCTTCAAAAAAATTTGAAAAATGAATTCAACAGCATATTAAAAACATTATGCCCTATAATTAATTTGGTTTCATCCAGGGATGCAAGGATGGTCCAACTTATTCAAATTAATAAATGTAATACAATACATAAATGAAATTAATAACTACATCGTAATCATCTCAATAGATGCCAAAATAAAAACCTGTGATAGAATTCAACATGCCTTCATGATAAAAGTACTGAATACATTAGATGTAGAAGGATCATATCTCAACATAATAAGGGCTATATATGACATGCATGACATATCAAATTACCCCTGTTTGCTGGTGACATACTTATTTACTTAGGAAACCTGAGAGACTCCACCAAAACACTCTTAAAACTGATAAATTTAATAAAATCACAGGATACAAAATCAACATATAAAAAGCTTTTCTATACACTAATAATAAACTCTGAAAAAGAAATCTGAAAAGCAATCCCAGTCAAAATATTAGAATTAAGCCACATCTAGGCGAGAAAGACTTCTAAAATGAAAATTGAAAAACAGTGAACTAAACTGAAGAAGACACTCAAAGATGGAAAGACCTATAGGATGGAAGAATCAGTACTGTCACAATAGCCAAACTCCCTAAACAACATTCAGATTCAAAGCAATATCCAACACAATACTAATTAAATCCTGCACATAACTAGAAAATACTATCCTAATATGCCTATGGAAACACAAAAGACCATGAGTAGCCAAAGCAATCCTGAGAAAAACGAGCAACTTGGAGGCATCCCCATACCTGATTTCAAATGTGCTATGGAGCCATAGTAACACAAACAGCATGGCACTGCCATAAAAACAGGCATGGAAGCTGAGCATCGTGGCGCACATCTGTAATCCAGCACTTTGGGAGGCTAAGAGGAGAATCGTGAGTTCAAAGCCAGCCTCAGCAATGGCAAGGCGCTAAGCAATTCAATGAGACCCTGTCTCTACATAAAACACAAAATAGGGCTGGAGATGTGGCTCAGTGGTTGAGTGCCCCTGAGTTCAATCCCCGGTACCAACAACAACAACAACAACAAAAAAAAAAGACAGACATGGAGACCAGTAGAACAGAATCAAGACTCAAAAGTAAGCCCAGCTGATATCCACTTGTAGAAGACTGAAATTAGATACCACCTTGATCTCAGCCTGTACAAAAACCAACTCAAAAAGGATCAAGTAGCTTATGGGAAGATCTGAAACTTTGAAACTAATGGAAGAAAACCTGTGAGAAATACTCCTGATGTCTGCAGAGGTTACCATTTCCTCACTAGGACAGATGTCACTCAGGAAACAGAAGCAAATACTAAGAATAAGCATCACATCAAATTGAAAGCTTCTGTGAAGCGGAGGGAGCAATCAAAAGAGCTGAAGAGCAACCCACAGAACAGGAGAAAGTCCTTGCCAGCCAGGCACCTGACAGAGGATTAGGATCCAAACACAAAGAACTTAAAAAACTTTAAAAAAGAGCAATATTCTAATAAAAAACGTCCAAATGAGACAAACAGAAACATCTCAAAAGTACAAGTTGCCTATAAACAAGTATAAAATATTCAAAATCTTTAATCATCAGGGGAATACAAAATTAAGCTACAGTGAGATTCCATCGCACCCTATTAGGATGGCTATCACCAAAAAAAAAAAAAAAAAAAGAAAGAAAGAAAGAAACGTTGGCAAAGATGTGAAAATAAAGGAAACCTTTACACTGTTGGTGGAAATGTAAATCAGCCACAATGGAAAAGACTGGGACTTCCTCAAAAACCTAAAATAGAATTATCCTGTGACTCAACTCTCTCATTCTTCTGTATATATCCAAAAGAAATGAAGTCAGCATACAAAACAGACACCTGCAAATCCATAGGTAATGTGTCAGCCCAGGAGCTCGGCAGTGGAAGGATGGCTAAAGAAAATAAGGTAGATATAAACAGTGTAGTATTATTCAGCCATAAGAAAGAAATAAACCATGTCATTTGCAGAAAAATGGATGGAACTGGAGGATATCATGTTAAATAAAATGAGCCAGACTCTGAGACAATTATCGTGTGTTTTCTTTCTTATGTGAAAACAAACATAAAAAGATGATCTCAAGTCATAGTACATGCATCATGTAAACATCACAGTGAAACCTATTAACTGAAACAATTAACATATGATGATATAAAGGTGACTTTACTTCCTACAAACAATATGTGTAATAACTAGTACACTGTTTTGGTATTTCAAATCATTGAAGATCAGAAAGTTTCAAGGGTTTTCCAAAAACACCTGCCATCAGTAGACTATACAGAATACACTCAGATTTCTCTTTCTTCTCCAGGCACAGTCCCAGATTATTAGGCTGTTGCTCATTTTCCCTCAACAGCGCATCAGAGAAAGTGGGGTGTGTGTGTAGCAATGAGAAATGTGTAAACAATAGTATGGAAATTAGAGAAGCAGGATTTGTGTTTGCTGATGGTGTCTAGTCCTGAATAATAGAGAACTTTGGCAAGTTCCATTACCTTTTTTCTGAGCCTGAATTCCTGCACCTGCAGATGTGCATAATGGGTTTCCTATCTAAAAAGATTAAATCATTCTGCGAAAAAATATTGAGCATCCTCAACATGCAAGATACTGTGCTATGCACTGGGAATAAAATGATAAAAAAGAACAACCAAGAAATCCCTCTCCAGAGGCTAGAATTTAATGGACACAACAGGCATCAAAGAAACAAGCAAAGAGTCTAGAATAAATACAGAGTATCAGAGGGCAAACAAGGTAATTGCTGTGGCAGACCATCCTAGACCTAATACATTATGCACAGCAAAGAACCCTGATGGCAAGGGAGACTGGAAAGGGCCTGGGGAAGGGAAATTTATGCTAAAATCTATAGAGCAAAAGTAGGTGCTTGAAGGAAGAGGAATGAACTGGGTGGAGGCCCAAAGGAACAGCACAAACTCAGTGCAAGGAGGAGCATGATACACCCAGAATCATGAAAATTCACAAAAAAAAACCCCTCATTTATCTCCCCAAGCCAAAGTCACTTCCCACCCCATGCATTAGCGAACCTAAGGATTGCAGAGCAAAAATATGCTAACACCTTACTGTATATGTTCTTTCATCAGATATTTAAATCGTAATAATAACGTGGGCTTAAAAGGTTTGATTGCTTGATCGCAGCAGCTTGTTAATTAACGGTGCAAAGAGGGGAATGATTAGAGAGGGAAAGTTTGCACCTGAGGGAGAAATAGGATTAGTTTGACTGAGAAATCAGATTAGTGTTCCTGGCAGCAGGCCAGTTGCAAAGAAGAGTACAGAACCTGCAGAGAAATAAAATTTGTATCTTCCCAGCACTCTGTGGGAGCACAGGCCGCCCCTCCACCCGTCCCGGGGCAGGGAGAAAACAAAGCCTCTGGATGGCTCATCTCTGACATAGACGTGCTTCCCCAATATTAAATGTGTGACTTGCTAATTACTCTTGGTGGAGATAACTGTGTTTGGAATTGGTTTGGCTCAGAAATATGTAAGGTTGTGGATTCGCTGATGCCACATGATTAATCAAGAAGGCTGGTTTTCACATCCTCTTTGAGAAAGATTTGGGTGACTTCCCATCCTTAGGGCCCCTCTGGGCTTAGCCCACATCAAACCTAGTGTCCTGTGTTTCATCAAGCTGAGCAGGTTAGTTTCTGGAGGGGTGATTAGGAGAGAGATGATAAGGTGGAGCAGATGGGGGGTCAGGAGTACCATGATAAAATCCAATATGCGTACAATGGCTGAGAGGCAGGCCGGTGAAATGAAAAAGCAGGGACTGAGTGGCAAACAGCCCAATTTTAACCCTGCCTGGTACAGGCAAGAGTCATGTGACTTGGCAAATGAACTCACCTCTTGGTGCCTCAGATTACCTATTGTAGCCTGCAGACCAAAAAGCCTACCTTAGGGGTGCACTCCAGAACGGCTAGATAAAAAGCCCAACAGTTTCTGGCATGGAGTTCTTGTTCAATAAGCAAAGGTTGTTATTATTACACCAAAGCTTTTGTACACATATTCCCTCACTCTGCTTGAGGCTGGCCAGAAATCCCAGTCAGCAAAGAATTGATGATTCCTATCTAATTACGGCTACCCTCCCCCACTGGGCAATGAAACCACTGTGTGTCCCATTGGGCTGTGTCCCAGGCAGACAAGGGACAACCTGTTTCAGTTTTGATGATTGCATTCGATGATCCTTTGTCTCTGTCTTCAGTGGGTACCACCTAGACTAGGTCATCCCCTACGGAGTCACTCCCTTCCACTCTGCTGCTTGGCCTACCTCCTAGGCATGGCACATGCTGCCTGGCCACCATGCTGTGAGGCCAATGTGGTTCATAGCTTCTCTGTGTCTACAGTCTGACCAGCACCTTCCCATGGAGCATTTGGTCAACATCATATCTTACCTTCTCTCCCTGTAACTCTGATATTCTTTTCTTACAACTTCCATAAGCCACAAAGAGATGTCATTGAAGAAATATAGTGGTCATCATTATTACCATTCTCCAGGCATTCCTGCCGAAACTGAGATGCAGCTGTGGCTGGCAACTTCTTAAGAACAATGAATAGTGATTCAGAGTTAAGCCCAGTTTTCAATATCTGAGACTATTTCATAGGGGATTCCAGGATGCCTAAGGAAGGCATAGACTACTAGGAGATCAATGTGCATACCTTCATTGATCTGCTGCCATCATTCAGTAGCCAAGGCCAATAGTCACCAGTGTGCCTCAATTGCCTCCTTTCTCCGGCCCCCTACTTCTGAATCATACCTCACCCTTCTCAGTTATGCACCCCCAAAAGTCAAACACTTATTGTCCCTTCAAACACTCCCACTGTGAGCCTGGCCCCCATCACCTTCTACCTGGACCCTGCACTAACCAGCCAAGGGCCATTCCTTCTAAACACCCCCCTCCCTGTGTCCCCTCAGTGTCTATCCTACAGAGTAGCCAGAATGGGAAACCTGATGATGTCAAATCATTGACCAGAAGGCTCAGTGGTTTCTTGTGACAGCTGGAAGGAGCCCAAAGTCCACACGATGATGCTGGCCTCCTTCCTATCTCCCTGGGCAGCTTGTCTTGCCAGCTCTGCTCCCATTTTTTCCTGGTCTCCTTGGTGCTCTGCAAGCATTTTCTGTTTTCTTCACCACTGTTTTCCTGATACCTAGAACAACAGCTTCTCAGTAGTGCCCAATGATATTTACTAAATGTATCTGTTTCTGAATTAATATCAAAATGAATAAAGTAAGCTTTCCACTCTCATACCCTCCAGAGACTCACAGTCAGATGGGACAACTGGTGGGACATGATAAAGCTCAGCATGGTGATAATTATGGAGACCCCTGGATCGTGAACACAGAGGAAACCTTAGAGCCAGACACACCTGAGTCACCCCTTCAGCATTTAGAACTTCATGTTAAACCTTGGCAAGAGGCTGAATCCTCTGGTGACTCTGCTGTAAACTGAAGATAGAAAAGCAGTTTTCTTACAGAATAGTTAGGATAATGAAATTAGTGATGTGGGGCTGGAGTTATGGCTCAGTGGTAGTGTACTCGCCTAGCACTGGGTTCGATCCTCAGCACCACATAAAAATAAAAAAATAAAAAAATAAAGATATTAAAATAAATAAATAAATAAATTAGTGATGCACTGAGAACTAAGTGAACACCAAGAACAGTGACTTCTGCTCAGTGAGAACTGGACGCAATGACTTAGCAACTCTCCTACTGTATTAGCAACAGTGCTAGGTAGATGACTTAGCCATGAGCAGGTGGGTGAGAAGGCGAAGAAGGGCAGGAACTCAAGTTCAGGACATCACACATATGCATCAAGAAGGGACCACGGGTCACAGGACAGGGGATAACAGAAATCATTATCCCAGGAAATGGGAATTGGTTCATCCAACTTCCCCCAGAGTAAATTATAACCCCTCACAGGCAACTGCAGTTTAAAGACAATTTCACAACTATCCCTTACGAACAGGTTGTGAAGACCCGCCCTTTGTGACTAGGCCATCATGACTCTCACAAAGAAAATGTGCTGAGGGCGATACAGAGGTGGGTAAGCCACACAGGGGGATGAGCCACTGAGGAGAGGACAAAGGGGAGTTCAGTCTTGACCCTATGCTCTGAGCCATGCCACTGGGTCCACTCAGAGCCAGTACTGGGTGCTCATCTCACTTGTCTTATGTTCTCAAACTCCTGCTTGTCACTGTGTGACTCACTGGAAATTCTTCCTGGGGGATCATGAGAAATGGCCACTGTGGACCCCCACGGTTGCTTCAGCCCTGTCGGCCTGGTTCTCCAACACTGGTATGATTACTTTACTCGAAGCATATGCAACGTGATGAAAGGCCTTGGCCGTCACCAACATCAGGTGCTAGTGTGTGTCCACGTCAGGGCAGACGGCCAAGCTGCTACAGGAGCTTCACATCCTGAGCTCACTGACTGCTCCCCACAAGTGCCCCTGCCTTAGGCCCAGCCTGGTTTCAGTGACAGGGCAGCTGGGGGCCAGGAGAGTCGACAGGGCAAGCCTGAGCTCATTGAGAGTAAAGAGCCTCCACTTCCCTTTCTTGCCCAATGGACTCCTGAGCCACACACACCCTCCTGCACTCATGAGTCCAAACAGGAAGTGAAAAGCAATTGCTTTATCCCAACTAATGAGAATGACCCTGCCTGCCTCACATAGTGATTCTGAGAATCTCATTAGGCTCTGCTGACGCTTAATGCTGTCAAAGGAGGCAGCTGTAGGGAAGGATCTATTTCTGTCTGTGGAGTCTTCATGAGGAACAGTTTGTATAATACAGAATTTGATTGGATTTTGTCCCTGGTTTCTGGAAGGGAGACTGATTCCTTAGAACTGCCTGAGTAATAGGACTCTCTGCTATTCATGAGCCCTCTGGACCAGACCTGACTCGTGCTAAGGGATGACTCAGGAGGGGACTCATCACCATGGAGACTGAGCATGTCATCAGAGGGTTAGGGGTTTGACACAGCCCCGCCACACAGAGCGGGGAGCAGCTGGAGATTGAGTGCAGTTATGAGGCAAATTATTCAACCAATCATGCCCGGTTAATGGCACATTAACCAAAGCTCCACCATGAAGCCTTGTGGTTGGTGGACACACTGATGTGCCAGGAAGGTGGTTCAGCCTGGTTGCACTGGGAGAAGGCTTGGAGGCTCTGTATTCTGCACCCTCCCAGACATCAACTACCTGCTATTCATTTAACTTGTCCTGGTTCATATCCTGTTTAGTAGCCTAATCCTATGTGCAGCCCTTTCCTGAATTCTGTGAATCATTCTAGTGAGCGACTGATATGGAGGTAAGCCACCTGCCCACCCTGGGTTTGTGTACTGTCCTGGTAACTCCAGTGACAGCTAGCATCTGAGGTGGGGGCAGTCTTGTTAAGAACGATGCCTTTGTACCTACGATTCCCAGGTTGTCGGTGTCCGAATAGTGGAAGAACACTGCTCGGGAGAGTCTGAACTGGCTAACCCCTTGCATATGTCTCCATACTTCTCAGATACGTGGAC
>CM053400.1:177094362-177140754 GCA_028644305.1 Xerus rutilus
TTAATTATTTTGGATCTTCCATTTCGATTCACACTTCCCACTTTACTGTGTGCTGTCTAGCCTCACAGCTTCACCATTAATGTACATGAATCCTAGCTATTTTAAATCCTTTATCTGATCATTCCAGCATCCATATCAGATCTGACTTTGGTTCTGATGATTGCTTTGTCTCTTCGAATGCTTTGCTTTCCTACTTTGAGCCCAACTTATAATTTTTTTGTTGAAAGTCAAACGTGATGTATCAGATGTTAGGAACTGATGTACACTGGCCTTTAGTGGAGAGTCGGTTTGTTTATTTGCAGTTCTGGAATGAAACCCAGGGCTCAGCACATGTTAGACAGGTGCTCTACCTCTGAGCTGCAGCCCCAGCCCTAGTGGAGGTTTTATATGGGTCTGTGAATTTGCCTAGGAGTTGGGCCACGTTCACTTTCTCTTTTGGTTGAGAGGCCCGGGCCTTCAGGTTTCTCCAATGGATTCTTTTTTCTTTTCTATTGCTGCTGGGCTTCTCCTACAAGCTCCTCCTTAGAGAGTATGCTGTATTGTTCTTTCCACTGTTTTCTGTCGTGAAGCTACTGAACCCCTGGGCTGTGAGGAGAAGTGTGGGGAGGAAAGTGTCGCATGACGTTTTGATCACATCGTGCTGTTTGAGTGGACCTTCACAGTCATTGGGCTGTGACCGTCATGCAGTCCCCAGCCTGTATTTTCATCTTTATGCAGTATGAGGATGTCCATGGGAGGTTGGAGTAGAAAGCCTGTTCGCCATCCAGGTGGGAACAGGCTCGGTAAAGGTCTTCTACCACTGAGAACAAGAGTGTGTCAGTGGGAGCACTCTGGGTGACTTCGCAGAATTGGCCTTCACTGTCCCTGCTGGAGTCGCCAGAGATCTTTCTGGTATCTTCAGCATGAGAATCTGACAAAGTAGTATTGCTAAAACTAATGAAAATGTGGTGTTCTCCCCAAAGCATGCCCCCCAGAAGTCTCACATTCTCACACTAGCACAAAATCAGTCTTTAAAAATTCAAAGTTTCTGTTTAGGTGTTTCTAACAGCTTTAGGGCTCAAGCAGCTTCTGTTCAGGGCCGCCATTCTCGACTATGACCGAATTTGCCTCTCTCTGCAAATTTCAGAGTAGGTTAGCCATGCATCTGCAGTTCTTTGCTAGGTTCAGGAAAGGTTGCTCAATATCAGTTTTTCAGCTTTTTCTCATTGGTATGGGGGTGATGAATTCCAAGCTCTTCACATGTTGAGATTTTGTGTGATGTTGAAATTAACCACACTGTCTGCACTACCCACCTGCTCACCACTTACAAGCAACCTAGATTATCAGATCGACAGTGGGTTATCAGTTAGCATGCTGTGGCATCACAGTGCTTATTTTGCTAAATAATGCATAGCTTATTTTTATTTAATAATGACCTCAAAGTATAATAGTAGAGTTGCTGGCAATTCAGATATACCAGGGAGAAGACTTTGCATGAAAAGGTGAAATTTCTTGACTTAATAAGGAAGGAATAAATGACATACTGAGGTTGCTAAGATTTATTATATGCAAAAGTCTTAGAACAATGAAATTGTGAGGAAGAAAAAAAAATTGGAGTTGCTTTTCTGTCACACCACAGATTGCAAAAATTATAGCTACAATACATAATAGGGGCATTGAATATGTATGTGTGTGTTAGAATAAAATAGCATACATAGGGTCAGTGGTCTCTGTGGTTTGTTTTAGGAATTCACTAGGGCTCTTGAAGGTACCTTCAGTAGTAGTATCATTCCAACTA
Organism: Xerus rutilus; assembly: GCA_028644305.1. Classification (NCBI taxonomy): domain Eukaryota; kingdom Metazoa; phylum Chordata; class Mammalia; order Rodentia; family Sciuridae; genus Xerus; species Xerus rutilus. Next base: position 177,096,140 of record CM053400.1, read on the forward strand.
CATTAAAAATCTCTCAAATGAAAATGGTCATATATATTTTCATAATTAAGTGTTTATGGCAGATCATACTGATTTACCTTTCACAGTGGTACTATAAGGTTTACCCTTAATAAAAATAGTTAACTAAGATGTGAGTTAAACAAAAATATATGTAATTTAAGCTGGGCGTGGTGGCTCATGCCTGTAATTCCAGCACTTAGGGAGGCTGAGACAGGAGAATTGCGAGTTCAAAGCCAGCCTCAGCAACAGCGAGACGCTAAGCAACTCAGTGAGACCCTGTCTCTACATAAAACACAAAATAGGGCTGGGGATGTGGCTCAGTGGTCGAGTGCCCCTGAGTTCAATCTCCAGTACCAAAAAAAAAAGAATATATGTAATTGATGCAGTCATACCTATGCACATATTATTCAAGTTTTAAAGGCCCAGATCCAGCCTCCCTCAGTAGGCTGGCCTTGCAGTATGGCCCATCTGGAAAGTTTCCCAGAATGTTGTCCACATAGAAGTTACTCAGAAACCAGATGGGCCTTCCTAGCCAGGATACCAGGTCTCCTGTCCTCCAGGAAGATAGCTTCATAATTCTTCTGGGGTTAAAGAAGCTTCTGCCAGAGCTTCATGAACACCTGGGAACCAGCCTGGCAGTAGCTTCTGGGGGCAGGAAGGCATAAGGTTAGTAAGACTAGGTCTCCTTCACTCCCCTGTTGAGATCTCTGGTCTGTTGCCCACAGGTTGAAGGCCATCAGCAGTGACATAATTTTCAGAGCTTGACTCTAAAATTCCAGCGCTAGATAGAGAGATATTTGTAGTGCACTAAAACTCCATAGTGAGCTCTTGAGGGAGATGCTGTAATTTGGATGTCCTGTGCCCTAGCACACAGAGTTGGGAATCGAGGGTGCAGGAAGAGGCAAGGTGTCCTCCAAGCTGAGAAAATGCTTATGAAGCACATTATATCTTATTAATCAAGAAGATAATGTTAAATATTGGCAGGCTTTGTTTCAGATTAATAAAAAATTAGATACTCAAAAAGCAAATTATATTAGTGACATGGACAGCAAAGGTGGAGCATTCTAGGCACAAGGCACACCTGGTGTCAGGATAAGATGACTACCTTAACAGAACTGTAGTCAGGAGTTAACCAGTGACTGCAGTTAGGACTGGGCAAGTGATTTCTCCTAGAATGCATCGAATCAAGGACAAAGGAGAGGTGAACTTAGCTGTGACCTAAGTGGGGGGACCTTTAGGCTGTAATCAGAATGTCACAACTGAAGACTTGGGACCACTGGGAGCAACTGTTGACTAAAGAACCCAGACTGACCTCAATGGAATACGTCAAGAACAGATGGTGGAGGATGGCCTAGGGACCATGAGAGTGATAGGCGATGACATAGTGGTAAACTCTAAAATATTAGGTGTGAGCTCTGGAAATGCAAGTCTTGAAATCAAGCATAAAGCATACATTTGAAGCCAAATTGTGCTTTCTTACTGCAGCCTGAAGCTGGCTTCACTCCCAGAATGTCAAACCAACTCACGCAGGAAGACAACTTCTTCTTCCAGCTCTGTCGCCATCAGACCTGCAGTCCTAGAAGCTAGACCACACTCACTTTCCCTAAGTCTCCATATCCCATGTGTGTGGCTATCTTAAGACCTACTATATCAAATTGAACATTAGGTTTTATGTTTTATAGGAAGAAATAAGACAAGAGTGACCTTTCTGAGCCAGCCCATTATCCACCAGCTCTGTTGTCCCTGCCTTGATCTCATCATTTTATGTACAATAGGGAAAGTATGGTGTTCAATTTGTCTTTGTACTCAGCCATATGTTTAGCACATTTTATCCAGAAACCCTAACCTTCAAGAATACAAAGAATATGAAATGAAGTTTGTCATTAACTGTTCTACTGTTTGGAACAAGGAAGGGTATAAATTTCCCCAATCCAAAAACAATTCTGATCTGTGTTATATGATTAAAATGATGACCAGCTACTTTTTTCTGAGGATGCACTATGAAACATGGGTGTTTCCTGTGGCAGGTATCTTCTCATGCAGCGTTCATAATATCTCTTGAGGCAGGTTCACAGAGGTAATGCAGCTTGCTCATGACACTGCCAATAAATGACAGAGGAAAGAGTTGACCCTATGCAATCCAGCAGAGATGGATTAATTTCCACATGCTCCCTCTCTGCAACCAGAGTGTCAGTTCCTGAGATTCACTGCTCTTCGTGTTGGAAAGGGCCCCTGTCCAGGCATCCAGATTGCTTCACTCAATTACCTTTCCAGTCCAACCCCCAGGAGCCATTCCACAGCACAAACTGAGGAACAACCGGGGACCCAAGGACTAGAGAAGCTAGTCATTTCGCCAATGCATTCGACAAACTCCAAACAAAGCATCTATCTTCCTCTCTTCAGATGTCAAATATACACTGCATTTACTTTGTTTGTAAATTGCACCAAATTTTTTGTTTACTACAAGCAGTAGACAGAGTTTAAACTTGTGCAAAGAACAGGGATGGAAAGAATCCAGGTAGAGCTTGGGAGCTCTAAGCAGCCCAGCTTTACTGAAGCAAAAGGCAACACTTGTGTGATTATTTTTACATTGGCTGCACATCACCACGACTACTTTCTGAATATCAGCTCTGTGAGATTGCATGCCTGTAACCTTGTTCACTTTTGTACCACACCATATCACCTATAAAGCCTGGTACATAATAAGTGTTCTACCAAACCACAGAATAAATGAGCAAAAGATCAAGGACAGCGGTGGGCAACATCATAGAAGATGATAGGAACTAAAGTTTCCAGCATTTGGGCCAGAGCATAATTGCTAAAATACATTTTGGAGGGAAAAAAAATCTTATATAAATGAAAAATAGGGATTCCCTGAAAGCTGATGGAAAATATAGAGTATGTGATGGTTTTATACTGTGCCAATCTCGGATGAATTCCAAAACACAAACCCAAGAAGGTCCATTTCAGTTGGGTTGGAAATAGGGGAGTTTTTGGTTTGTTTGGTTTTTTTTGAAAGTTTTGTTGCTGACCTGATTGGTTGACCTCATCGACATGAAGCAGTATCTTGGTCTATGATTGTTCTGCTTTCCCTGCTTTTCTGTCTCTGAGGTATGTGTATTTAACTCCATGATGATACAGGGTTCTAGTATCTGCAAGACACAATGTCACCAAGATCAGAGGAAAGAAGAATGGACACACATTTCAGGCATTTTGTTCTATCCCTGTGTAATCCAATTTATACTCAAAGGGTTTCATCCTGCTTGGAATATTCCTTTCGGCCTACCTTCCTGTGGACGTTCAGCTTAAGAAAACAGCCACAGAGACCGCATAATTAGTTCCACAAGAGCATAAGCCTAGTTAGTTGTAACAAATAAGTGTGTGTGAATGTTGTAGTAACAGTAGCAGTATTACTATTATTATTCATAGTGTAACAGGGACTCTGAGGCCGCTTTTGATAAAAATTAACTCTTCACTTTAGCCTACAAATGTCTGATGAGTAACTCAAAGTAGGATAAAGGCTTGGCATCTCTGGTATCGCTTCTTTACCTGCCTCTTTTGCTACTTTAAACTTTGGATCAAATTCCTGCTCAACTCTGCACATAGACATGTCAATCACTTAAGGAGGGTCTATCTAAGAACTGGTTAATTTAAGGTTGACTTGTCCTAAATTGACCTAACCTATCCCTCCTTCAACTCCTTCAAGATATGAGTTACTATAATATTTTTAAGGTTCTAAGAACAATAAGGCTTATAGGCGGACCACCTTGTGATGGGACTGTTTCCCTAACAGGATCGATTATCCCATGATGGGAACTGAGGCTGCCCCTAAGCAGGAGCAGTCATCTCCTGTGAGAACCAACTGAACCCCTCAAGCAAGAGCAACTTCCAGACAATCAGCCAGACCTCCAGAACCAGATCTGAGGTAACACTCAACCAGACCCCAGTTTGACCAAGATTGCTTGGCTCTGCATACTTCTTGCCTGCTACTTTCTGTTCCTTCCTCTGTGATAATCCTGGTGCTCTTGTGAGAATCCTGGAAGACAGGGCTTAGGATGCTAGTTCCCAGCCCAGGACATCAGAAACAACAGTAGTGGTCATTCTGTTCCTCTGCTTGATCTCTAACTGGTAGGGATGAGTGGCTTAATATTGGGAAAAGGACCTGCACTGATAGCAAGCACTCATGGGAGGAGGAGACCCTCTCACCATAAGCTTGCAAAGGCAGCTATGGATGAGCTGAGTGAGATGGAGATGGACAGTGGGGTCAGAGCACCTGCCAGGCAGCTATCAGTAGGACAAAGATGAGGCCAGAAACAGGGTCCTAGGATCAAAACCTGAAAGATCATGATGAAATAGAGAAAAATCAAGTCGAACTTTCTTCTTCTCATAGTAAACTAAGCAGTAATGTGTGTGTGTTCTAGGAAATGTTCATCTCTAGCATATGTAAGACGCTGAGGTCAAGAAGGACACCAATATGGTCTTTTCTGTCAGGTACATGCCTGTAATCCCAGTGGCTTGGGAAGTTGAGACAGGAGGAATGCAACTTCAAAGCAACTTAGTGAGAACTTGTCTCAAAATAAGAAACAAAAAAGGGTTCAGGAAGTGGCTTGGTAGTTACATGCCCCTGAGTTCAATTCCTGATACCAAAAACGAAATTTAAAAGTTGGTCTTTTCCAGCTGTCTGTAGTCATAACCTTGTCTTCAAGGTTACTAGACAGAACAGTTTTGTTCTTTGAAGAAACACCTGACAGTCATGAGACAGGACAGACAAGCAGAGACAGAGTCATTTCTTGGCCTCCGCAGTTGCCATGTTGCCTTTTGGCAGCAATGCTCTTAATTTGGGGCCACGGATATACGCTAGTGTTATTGTTGACTTTGTGTTGCTATGACCAATATCCCTGACAAGGACAATTTAGTGTGCAAAAAGTTTATTTTGACTGATGGTTTCAGAGGTTCAGTCCATGGTCACCAACTCCATTGCTCTGGGCCTGAGATGAGGCAGAACATCATGGTGGAAGGGCATGGCAGAGGGAAGCTTCTCAGTAGTGACAGCCAGGAAGCAGATAGAGAGAGAGAGAGACCTCTGCTCACCAGGGAAAAATATAAAATTGGAAGGCAACCCCCAGCTATCTACTTCCTCCAGCCACACCCTCGCTGCCTACAGTTGCCATCCAATTAATTCCTGTCTATGGATCAGTACCGTGATTAGGCCACAGGTCTCATCATCTTATAATTTCACCTCTGAGCATTCTTGCATTATCTTACACATAAACTTTTGGAGGACACCTTATATCTAAACCATAACTGCCAGAAATTCAATGATTAAGAATTTGACTTATAAAAGTGTGCCCTCATGGTATTGCATAATCTGCCCATATGCAATCATCACTGTCTAAAAGAAAAGAAATTTCTAAGCATCCAGATTCAGTAAGCAAGAGGAGAGATGTTCTACCATTTCTTCCTCCCTGGGACTCACCCATGTATCTCATGGCACATGGTGAATTCACAAAGCATTTGAGCTGTAATCGTGGTTATGATCATAATTAAAACATATGGACTGAAAGTTTACCAATGTCCTGAGCTATTATCAAAATGAAAGGATTGTGTTTGAGTGGGTAGTGATGTTTTAGAATATAGCTCTGGTCCCTGCTGTCTGAGGCTCTGAGCCGTGAGTCGTCCTCTGTGTAAAGGGGCACCGCTGAAGCAGCCCATGGCCTCCAAGAGCCGTCAAAGTGCCAGGCACTGTACAGCCTCACGCACAGTTAACACTAAGACATTTGTTCTTTTATGTTCCTATCTCTTCCTCAAATCCCTATTAATTTGCTGTGTGACTTTTGGAAAAATCACCTTCCTGGGGGACAAATTCTCATCTTACATTGAGAAGTTTTAAGAATTAAATGAGATGATTTATTCAGATGTAAACGTTTCAAAAGAATGTAATTATATCATTCTAGGTAAGCCATTTGAAAATTATCTCATCCTTTAGCGAAAAGGGAAAGTGATTTTTTTTTAAAACACACAGAGAATATTCAGTTTGTAGGTTTAGTAACATCCTTCAAGAATGACTCAGTGGCTTTCCTTGATGCATTAAGGTTTGGGAAAGAGGCAGTGATGTCAGGTAAAATCTTTCAAAAAATGGCATTACAGTGCAATGATGTTTTATTAACTTCATTGCTGAAAATCCCATGCAATTGGAAACTGACAAGATCACCTGCTAAGACACAAAACAAAATCGCAAAAGCAATGTTTTATACATATGAAAAAGATAAATATCTTTGGCACCATTTTGATGCCTGCTCCTTAGGAAAATAGTTATTTTCTTTGTTTTTAGCACAACCTCGGAAGCTGCTTTACCCTGAGTCAGTTTCAGCATCAGCTGGGATGTGGCTAGGGAAACGGATGAGCCACTCAGACCCTTCTTTCAGGAATGACAAAATGAGTCCCCAGCCACCAAGAGCACTGCCTGCAAAGCCATCTATTGTCTGTACCTTCTCAAATGAAGGAGATAGGCTTGCTCAAGGTCATGCCACTTCCTTGGGAAGCTCATATTCAATCTTTGATGGATTGAAAGCAAAAAGACCAGCCCTCTCCTCCCAAGTTGGAACAACTCTGAAAGATCATCCAAACATTAGAATCGCCTTAGCCTGAGACCTCCAATAAGCCCACATCACAACTCCAAACATCCCCTGGTTCACTCACTTACCCCTGATTCCTCACTTACCTTCCACTAGGGTTCATCCCAGGAGCACTTTCTAATAACACCCTGCCTGCTCATTTCTAAGTGTGCGCTTCCCAGAAGAAACCCTGTAATTGGTGCTGGAAAAGATAGGAGAAAACCACAGCACCTGCCTCCTGGCAGTCTGTATCTGCTGTAAGTGATGATTTTATACAGAGTAGCAACACACGTGTTAAATTTTCACAGGTGTTGAAATGTGGTGTATACCAGTAGAAGGCAACCCACCATCTGGTACAATATAGACGTCCCTGGAGGAGCACTGGGAATCAGGCACTCTAAAGACAATGCACCTGGGTAGCTCTAAGCTCAAGACTCAGGCAAGAAAAAGATCACAGATGTGAGAGCAATTCATTAGCATCAGCAAGCTGCGGTGAGAAGTAGAAGGTCTCCCTGGAGCACGTGAGGAGGACCTCGTCTCCTGCTGCTGGACAGCAGATAAAGCCAAGGACTTGGATAAGGATCAGTTGTAGGAGTAGTCAAGCTTCAAAATCAAACTGCCCACTCAAGAAAATTGCCTGTGCCATACGAGGACTGATGACAGTGACTTGTGAGCAGAAGTCACCTGAGGAGCATGTACTTTTTTTTCAATCTCTGAATCTTCTAAAGTTCCCATTGTCCTATTGCTTGACAATGATGCAGAAATGTCTTCCTGAAAGAAGAGAAGCCACCCACAGATCTGTCCCAACTGCTCTCTTGCACCTAAGCCAGTAGTAAAGTCACCACACAACCTTATGGGCATGCTGGGCCTAATAAAGAAAGAAAAGGGCCATGCATTGATAAGTTGCAGGAACTAACCAATGTACACTGAAAGAAGCTGGCACAGGTTTGGTTTCTGAGGGTGCTTGATCAAGGGGATGTGGTCAGGGAGAGTTTACCACTTTGTTAGGAGTTTCCCAGGGTATAGAATTAGTGTCTTAATCAGATCCCCAGGAGATGGTGCGTTCATGTACAAGGATGGTTCTAGAAGCATGGGATAATTAGTAGCTCACATGAATGGGGTGAAATTGCAGAATTGCTTTGTAGTTGGTGATAGGAAGGACAAAAAGAATACTAAAAGTAGGCATCATGAAGCAGTTAGACTGTAAGACTGGAACCTTCCACCCCTATGGTTATGCTACACAGTATCATTTCACAAAAAAAAAAAAAAGGTTGATCTAAATGTTCTATGATGTCTCCAGCTACCAAGTACCACAGAGTTGGTAAAGAAGGGTATACAAACCAGGCACAGTGGTGGCACCTATAGTCCCAGCTCTCAGGAGGTTAAAGCAGAGGACCCCTTGAGCCCTGAGTTCCAGACGAGTCTGGACAACATAGCAAGTCCCCGTCCACCACTCCAGCCAAAAAGTGTATGAAATAATTTAAAGAAGAGTCCTCGATCCCATGAAGCACTTCTTAAATAGTGCCGCATGTGGTGAAGACACAAGCGAGTAGTGTGTTTGCTTGTTACCTGGACTCCTGTGCTGCACACCCTGTAGCAGTGCTGCGGCTTCCTCTCTGCAGCCCGCAGGGACCTGCTAACTCACCTGACAGTGGCATTCCTGGTGGCCTCCATGGATTCACAATGTCTCCATGTTACAGGAATGCAGTGCTCATTTTTCCCTCTCTCCAAAGTCTGTTAGGGCAGGAGGTTGGATGAAAACAGTGCCAGGACTAGGTCTCTACAGCCCAATCCAGCAAGTGTCAGGGACATTCTGCTCCAGCCTGTGGTTCAGGACGCCCCCTATACTGCTAGAGGCTGTCTGGAAGAGTTTGACCTGAGCATCAAAAGTTGCTTTGAAATTGCAGTGTGATTTCCTCCTCTTGTTTCACAAGCCATCTTTCAAGTAGTTGACTAAGGAGGATCTTACTTTACTTTTTTCTTATGGAGAGGGAAGAGAAAAACCCCAAAGGCAGCTGAGGGCTTCAGCTTTCACTGCATTCAAGTGTAGGCATCATGCTCCAATCTGTCTTTTCTGTTTCTGGTCCTTAATAACATTAGCTAGTGCTTACACTGTCTTATGGTTTAGCAAATATTTTGTTTCCATGAAAGATTGAAAAGAGAGGTACGATAAAGGTGCTTGCATTACCTCACACATCCAAATGCTTAATCTTGAATATTCCCCATGTATATAATTCATATCAGTCTCCTGATCAGTCCCACTGCTCAACCTTTACAACTGGACTTTTCCCATTGGCATCTGTTGGCTCCTCTGGAGTCCAGGCTCTCCTCTGCAGAATACGCATCACACTGCCTACAGGAGGCTCCTTTCCAGGCCAACGTGTCAATCACCTGCCCAGCGTACCTGCTCCAGCTCCTCTCCACTGTCTGTGATATTAGTAAGCCACTTGGCCTGGCGCCCGAGGCCTGGGTAACGCCATGCTTATTGTTGTCTCTAGCTTATGTTTACCTCTTCTGGATGGGAAGTCCATGCTCCAACCAGCTCAATTCTTAGTGTTTCTTTCCTTGAATACTCATTAGGGTTTATTCTTCCGCATCTATGAAGTTGTTGAATAGGGATTATTGCCAAAAAGGAACATTTTTGGCATAGGATGAGGAAAAATATCAAAGTTAGCCAGCAGAAGTTAAATGAGTAAATTGAGAACAAGTCTGCCATCAGAAAGACCACAGAAGGGAAAGACAGAAAAGGAAGAGGAAGCTCCGCCTCGCTCCTGCACTTGCAAGGTCAGCCATTCACCTGTCACCTTGCACCTGTGCTTTTGCGTTGCTGCTGAGGAAGAGCTCCCGGAAGCCGATGGCCTTCCCTGGCACCACTGGTAGGGCCGGGAGCGTTGTGGACAATCTAAGTCTGGAATTGCTCTTCCTGCTCTTTCTCTCGCCCAGGAGGCTGGACCTGTCCAAAAGTGGAGAGCAGATCAGCTGTCAAAGCTTTCTGTTCCTCTGAGTGTGACCCACCTGGCTCCCTGAGAACCTCAGGTGCCCTTCATGCTCCCAGCCTACAACGATCCTTCCCTCTTGACCGCCACAAGCTGATTTCTCATTCTCTGGGAAACTACTTCGGGGTCCACATCACAGCAGTTCTCCTACTCACTGGCATTTTCTTTCTCTCTCCTTCTTCCTGGGAGCATTTGATCAGAGAAATGTCTACTCATCTCTTTTCTCCAGTGCCTAACATGTCAGGGAAGCTGGCATCAAATTAATGTTAATTACATGAACACACACACACACACACACACACACACACACACATGCACACACATTGGAATTTAAATCTCGGTATCAAGTTTTCTAAAGGATAAACCTTTATTTCTGATCTTAAGCACACCTTCAAGAGAAGGAGATGGGACACACATGCAAGAGAGCCATTCATGAGGGAGCCTACAACTATTTTATGGACACTATAAATTTCATCAAAGAAAATGAAGCAGAGAATTATCCAATCAGCATTCAGCTGGCTGCAGAAGAACCACAGGCTAGGTAACGACAAAGTAATTACTCTGGCATGAACTCAAGGCTTAAACTTTTCTAATTTATTTTAATGAAACATCATGTTCTGCCTACGTAAATCACATATTTCTATAACATGATTTGTTATAAAATGCCTATTTATGTAGTTGAAAAGAATGTCTGGCAGCAACTAGGTGCTGGTGGGTATAATTTTGGGTCTAGACTTACTATTTGCATTAATGGAGGAAGAGAATCTGCAGCATTTTAATGAAAATCTGAAATGAAACTAAATTAGGTATTGAAATTAAGTGTAATTTCTCAAGCTAAGAATAGGGAAAAATATATTGAGTGGAGCTCTTTATAGCCTAGAGACATGCGAATAAAAATTTAACATAATTTAGTTATTCCTGATGTTTCTTTCTGGCTAGAGATATCATCTCTTCCTTATCCTAATTGAGTTTCCCTATCTCACTCCCATTAATAATGGTTAAAGGAAGACATTGGTCAAGTGGAAAAATGACCATAAGTGTGCTCTTGTTCTGTAGAGGATTATGCACTTGCAGTATGTACAGAATGACCTACAAATCAGCTTCTTTGTGGCTGTGAAAAATATCTGAGGAAAACAACCTGAAAGAGGGAAGAAGTATTTGGGCTTTTGGTTTCAGAGGTTCCGTGTTCAGCTGACTCCGTTGCTTTGAGCATGAGGTGAAGCAGAGCATGATGACAGCTGGAGGTGTCCAAAGAAAGCTGTTCAGTTTGGGGCAGACAGAAAGAAAGACAGAGCGGGGCCAGGGACAAGACATAGTCCCCGAGGGTGCACCCACGGTGACCTCCTTTCTCCAGTCATGCTCCACCTGCTTCTAGTTTCACCTCCCAGCAGTCCATTCAGCCAGCAATGGATTAATCCACTGACAAGGTCAGAGCCCTTGTGATCCAAGTTCTTACCAAAAGCCCCACCTCTGAGAACTGCTGCTTTGTCAGTTGGCAGAGTGGCCAACCACAAACCACCATAGTTCCTGGGTATGTTCTATCTCAATAGAATGGCACTTTTAGAAACACAAGGAAGATACTTGTGGCAGGGGTGAGGCAGTAGGCTGAGCACTGTTGTGTTCTTGGGCACATCGACCAACATTTCCTTGTCCCACTGCAATTCGGTGGCACCACACAACACATCCCAGCCAATAAAATATGAGCAAGAGTGACCCATGTTTTATTTGAGCTGAATCTCTGAAGAGTGTTTGTGCAATGTGTAAGCCCACAGTATATTTCTTCCCCTAAGACAGTAAGCAAGACAGTCTTTGAGATTAAGGTCCCAAAAGGCTAAAGCAGATGGGTTATCTGAGTCACTACATGGAAGATTGTTGCATAGTCATTTATCCTTCAACAGAATTTATGAATGGGGTGGGGTAGTACTTCGTGATAAGCATTGAGAATGAGGGATTATTTGTTAAGGTAGCATAAGCTTCTTCCATCCTGGCTAATACCGAACATGGTGGTGACAGCTGGACTCAGAAAGGCAATGCATATCATGATCAGGTAATACTTAAATCAATGCTTCTATCATTCCTATTTAGCATTTATTTCATTCTGCAGGCCCTAAGTTCCTGTTTATTTTTTACATTATATTATATGAACATCATTCAAGTCATGCTGAGTGTCATAAAAGACAGCAAACACACTCAATTTTGAATATTTACTCATTAATATCTGGATGCAGTATATGACCATAATGTTTTTGGATTGCAAAAGGGAAAAAAGAAACAGGGGAGAAACTTACAGTCCATGTGATTCAACCAGGGGGTTCAAGCAGGTTTTCTGCTAATAAGTAAAAGGTCAGCTTTTCCAGCCTGAGGATTTCTTTTTGTCCATGACTTTACTGAGACATAATTAGCTTACATAAAATTGCATAAAATTAATGAATGCTATTTGATAAGTTTGGACAGGTTTAGATCACCACAAACCAGGTAATAAACTCATCAGTCATCTTCAAAAAAATTTGTTATGTAGCTTTATTTAATCTTTTTCCTTCTTTTCTTCTTTTCATCTGTTTCTTCCTTCCTTCCTTCCCTTCTTCCTTCTTTTTTTCCTTCATCTCTTGCTCTATTTTACTTTCCTCCTTCCTCTTTCCTTCCTTCTTTCCTTCCTTCCTTCCTTCCTTCCTTCCTTTTTTTTCCTTTCTTTCTTTCCAAAGAAAGGTTAAATTGAAATCTATCCTCATAGAACTTTTAACAATACCTTATTGTTACTGTAGATATTTAGAATATCTTTGGAACTTACCTCATATCAGTCACTACATGCCACTGAGGAGCAATCCTCCTCCTCTCCTGGTAACCTCTGTTCTATAGTCTACTACACCTCTGACTACTTTATGCCTCATATAAGATGAATGAGTCATGCAGTACATGTCCTGTGAGTGACATTTGGTGTGTTTCAATATACTTGCAGTTCCTTTTCTGCAAACTCAGAGAATCTGTACAGGGGCTGCAGAGTTGCTAGAGACACAACAGACCCATGGTGGGGAACTTTAACTCCACTAAAGCAGAGTTTCCTAAGCACAGATGCATGCTCTGTGAACTCCTCAAGTAGTATTCTAAACCAAAGTGAATGAGATGGAGACACAGCAGCAGCCAGGTCCTGCCATTTCAGATAATCTCATCAAAGTTCCACAGATGGTCTTTAGCAGACACATGCTGGCTAGTCATGTGATCATTTGCTATATGAGAGGTTTGTGTGTGCAAGTATGTATATTTGAAAAATATAAGCAAAATTTCCATTGTATGCCCCAGGAAATGCACTACATCTCCCAATGCTTAAGGTCCACTGTTGTAGGGAGAGGCAAACTGATTTCAGTATAAGCATAATAAATGCAAAAATAAATAAAAGATGTTTATGTTGAGTGACAGCTGGATCTCTATAACCAAAGGTATTTTCTAGGGTGTCATTTTGTTTTCATGTATGACTGACCCTTATTTTATTAATGTGAAAAGAACTGATGGCAATTGTATTTTTTGACATTTTGTCAGAAAACAGACAACACTCAGATTTGTAGGCAGATAATTTGGAATTTATTTAGGATGCTTAAGTAATATTAGGCTTCTTATGAGTTCATGTGCAAAATTCCTACAGGATCATTTCTGCTCTATAGACAGTGAATAGTCATTGATTCAAATGTTCACAAAATATTCTAAAGCATCAATGCCAGATGGGATTGCTTGACTTTTTAATTTAAAAAAAAAGGCCACCATACCAAATCAGTCTCATTCTCTATTTTATGCATACCAAGCTTTTCTGAAAGTAAATAGTGTTTAAAAAATTTTTCAAAATATTATCAGCATTTTACTTCTTAGAAGAGGGTAAGAAATGTCCCCAGTGGCTTGCTACATCTCATGTGGCAGTATCTTTACTCCAGTGTTTTCCTCTTTCTCTGATGTCCTGTGTTCATCAGCAAAAACTCTTGTATCTACCTTCAAAATATATAAGAATCTTAGAAACATTCACTGTCAAAACATACAGTATACAATTTTTTTCTCGATATTCTACTCCAGCACCTGCCTCCACCCCAACAAAGGGGTTTCTAAGTTCTCTGCCTTTAGGGACATGCCAAATTGGCCATCTCTGCGCTTTTCCCCTTTTCACCGCTACTGTCCTGATCCAAGTCACTATCACTCTCATCTCAACTGCTGCATGTCCAGCTTTGCTGTTCACCTCAAATCCACACTTTAAAATGAGTGTTGGGCTGTGGGTGTAGCTGAGTGGTAGAGCACTGGCCTAGCATATACTATGCTTTGGGTTCCATCCTCAGCCCAGCAAAACCAAACAAACAAAAAAAAGTCTAGTCTCTGCAGACATGAAAGGATATAAGTAGTGCACCATGTCTGTTTATTCTGATGACATAACAAATGACTAGAACAAAGTCTCAAGCCCTGCTGTGGCCTGCAAGGCTTACCTTAATCTATATTCCACTCAACTCCTTTCTGGATGCATGTCATGGCAGATCCTGTTCTGTTCAAAATATTTTAGGTGTGGTGGTGTTTTCTGTGTTTTATAAAATCATTCAAAATGTTTCAACCCCAGAATGCTTGCACTTAGGACTCCTTTTCCCTGGAATGGTCTTCTCATTGATGGCTTATCACTTACATATGTTCAGTTCTTGGCTGAGGACACCCCTGACGGGAGGCACTGCTCTATCTAAATTACCTCTGCCTCCACCTCATCACCAGCCCTCTTCTGTTGTAGAGGCATCAACTCCCTGAAAAGCCGGTTTATTTCTTTAAGGGTATGCTTGTTGTCAACTAGAACCCAGGTCCCTTGAGAACTGGTCCCTCATCAGGTGTCTTCTTAGTGACGAGGCGGGTTGCCCACACCTGCTGCAGCACAACAAACACTTTTTAAGTGAGTTAGGCTAAAGGGTGATTGGTAGAGTTAGGGTCCTTCTGCTCTCACTTTCAAAATGTGAGGAGCTTGGATGCCGTTTCACCCATCCACAGGAGAAGGAATGAAAACATGAACAAAGTAAAGACCAGTGACTTAGAACCACCAAAAAATTACGTCATGTGCACACCCATCACCCTCAACCTGGAGGGGCAGAGGGGCACACAGAACAACAGCTGAGGTTAGCTGGCCTGGAGGAGAAGCTTCTAGACCAGGGCCTGGAAGGAACAGGGGAAGGAATGGTGAACTTGCCAGAGCCAACATGTGAACAAGTTTGGGAGCTAAAAACTCCCAATCAGAGGGCATCTTACTGTCAAAGGGTTTCTTTTCACCAGACATACCAGGTTTGAGGATGATGAGCAAAGAAAAGCCCCTTTCTTTTTCGCACAGAAGAAGGTGGGGGTGGAGGGAAGACAAGAGGGTTAGAGCAAACTGAAACCTCATCTACAGCTACAGCAAACATGCTCATTCAACTCCTAGCCAAGTTGGCATAGAATTTACACAAAAATCTGGGGGTCCCAGTTTCTATTACCCACCACATCATATCTGGTTTTCTATAAACTATTCTGAGGCATGCTTAAAAACAAATCACAGAATTAACATAGTCAAAATGGTTATACTACTAAAAGTGTTACATAGATTTAATGCAATTCCTATTAAAATCCCAATGTCATTCTTCATAGAAATAGAAATAGAAATAGAAAAAGCAATCATGAAATTTATTTGCAAAAAAATAAGAGACTCAGAGTAGCCAAAGCAATCCCTAGCAAGAAGAGTGGAGCAGAAGGAATCACAATACCAGAATTTAAACTATACTACAAAGCTATAACAAAAAAAAATGGCATGATATTGGCACCAAAATAGACATGTAGAACAATGGTACAGAAGATACAGAGACAAACCCACATAAATACAGTTATCTCATACTAGACAAAGGCACCAAAAACATACATTGGAGAAAAGATAGCCTCTTCAACAAATGCTGCTGCCCAAACTGGAAATCCATATGCAGCAAAATGAAACTAAACTCCTGTCTCTAACCCTGCATACAACTCAACTTAAAGTGGATCTAAAGACCAGAGATCCTGTGCCTAATAGAAGAAAAAGTAGGCCCAAATGTTCCTCATGTCAGCTTAGGACCTGACTTCCTTAACAAGACACCTAAAGTTCAAAAATAAAGTCAAGAACCAATAAATGGGATGGATTCAAACTAAAAAAACAACAAAAACTTCTTCTTAGCAAAAGAAACAATCAAAAATGTGAATAGAGAGCCCACATAATGGGAAAAAATCTTTATCACATGCACATCAGATGGAACGCTAATCTCCAGGATAGATAAAGAACACAAAAAACTAAACACCAAAAAAAATTAATAACCCAATCAACAAATGGGCTAAGAAACTGAGCAGACATTTCACAGATGATATACAATTGATTAAGAAATATACAAAAAATTAACATCTCTAGCAATTAGAGAAATGTAAATCAAAACTACTCTAAGATTTCATCTCATTCTATTCAGAATGGCAATTATCAAGAATGCAAGCAACAATAAAATGTTGGTGAGGATGTGAGGGAAAAAGGTACACTCAAATGTTGCTGGCGGAACTGCAAATTGAGGCAACCAATCTGGAAAGCAATATGGAGATTCCTCAGGAATCTTGAAATGGAACCACCATTTGACCCAGCTATCCCACTCCTCGGTCTATAGCCAAATGGCTCAAAATCAGCATACCGCAGTGACACAGCCACATCAATGTTATAGCAGCTCAATTCACATTAGCTAACTATGAAACCAACCTAGATGAACTTCAACAGATGAAAGAATAAATAAAATGTGGTATATATACACAAGGGAATATTATTCAGCCTTAAAGAAGAATGAAATTATGGCATTTACAGGTAAATAAATGGAGTTGGAAAATAGTGAACAAAATCAATCCCAAAATACTGAAGGCCAAAAGTTCTCTCTGATATGTGGATGCTGATCCATAATGCTGGGGGTGGGGGGGCAAAGGAAGAATAGAGAAACTTTGGATTGGGCAGAGGAGGGTGAAAGGAGGTAGAGGGTATGGACATTGGAAATACGGTGGAATGAGAGAGACATTATTACCCTATGTACATGTATGATTACATAAATGGGGTGAGTCTGCATCATGTAAAGCCAGAGAAATGAGCAGCTGTGTTCCATTTGTGTACAATGAGTTGAAATGCATTCTGCTGTCATGTGTAACTAATTAGAACAAATGTTTTAAAATCCCATCATCTGAAGGGGTAAAATGAGCACCAGAACCAGTTCAGATGTGACAAAGACCCAGGAATCAATTCTTGGGAATTTACAGTGAGTATAACTGATATGCTGAGAGCACTAAAGGAACAAAAGTAGAAAACATGCAGACTATAGGTTATAAAAGCTGCAATGGAAACTCAAAGGAAGTGTCTATAGGAAATGCCAAAAATGAAAATACTGCAACCAGTGTGAAGAATTTCCTGTGCTGGATACCACCAAAAAAGAAACAGTGAGCTTCAAGACACGGTAATAGCAAGTCCCAACCTAACATGTGAAGAGTTGAAAGAATGAGAGAAAGATAGAGAACAGAACAGCAAAGAATCAAGGGCTGATTTCAAAAGAGATCTCAGTACAGAAAGGACAGTCTTTTCAATGAATATTTCTGGAACAATTGAAGACTGAGGAAAAAAAAAACCCTCTAGTTACAGAATTTTAACCTTTTGCAGAAATTAACTAAAATTGGATCACAGACCTAAGTGCAAAACTATCGAAGGTAACACAGGAGAAATCTAGAAGGATGTGGGTTTGGGATGGGATTGCAGACCAAACAACCAACAAAAAGCATGACACACCAAATTTTAAAAAGGGCCAGGTAGACATTAGTAAAACTAAACATCCCTGATAGGAATAAAGTACTGCTCGGAGGTTGACATAAGAGGCAACAGACTGGAGGCAAATTCTTACAAAACATGTATAATATGTATTTGATGTGCAAAAACACAAAGTATAAAACAAATTGCTAAATTTCAATGAGAAATAAAGTAATTACAGACAAACGAGAAAAGGACAAGAAGAGCATGAAGAAAAATATGCAGAAGGTAGATTAGCCTGTGGAGAGGTGGTCAACACCATTTTCCACTTGGAAATTACAAATCACAATGAGATTCCTTACACGCCCACTAGAAGGGTGTTTGTGCATGTGTGCGTGCGTGCGCGCACACACACACACACAAAGAGAGCCAATGATAGGAAAGGTTAGTGAGGATGTGGAAGAACAGGAACCTACGTTAATGCCTATGAGAATGCCAAATTGCACAGGCCCTTTGGTTGGCAGTTTCGGATACAGCGGCAATCCAACCATACAACCCACAATTGTGGTTCTGGATATCGACCAATTCAGTTGAATATTTAAGTCCACTGCACAAAAATGTCATGGCATCTACATGCATAGTCATAAAAAACTGAAAGGAATCAAGATGTCCATTTTCAATGGGTGAATAAATAAAAAACTGTGGCACATCTACAAAATGGAATATTATTTCAGTGATTAAAAAGAAATGAGCTCTCAAGATATGAAAATACTGGAGGACCTCAAGCATATACAGCAAGTGAAAGAAATGAGCCTAAAAAGGATGCTTTCCATATAATTCCCACTACGTGACATCCTGGGGAATTTGAAACTAGGGAGACTAGCAGGGCATGTAACTTAGCAAAGAGCACTTGACTAACATATCATGAGACCCTTGGTTCAATCCCCACACCCAGAAAAACAAGCAAACAAACAAAAATTGGAGAGAGGAAAAAGATCCAAGGGGAGGGAGAGGATCAGTAGGTGGAGTACAAGGATTTTTAGGGCAGGAAAAAGATACAGTAACAGGGATATAAACAATTGCACATTTGTCAAAACCCATCAAACTATGAAACAGAAAAAGGAAATCTGAATTTAAGGTATAGATTTTAGTCAATAATAACATAACAGCATTGGTCCATTAATTTAGAAAGATCTATTATACTAATATAAGATGTTAATGGCAGCAGAAATTGATTGCATGAGATTGTGTATGGGAACTCTACAATTGGGTCACTTTTCCCATAAAACTAAAACTGTTCTAAAAGTTGTCCACTTTTTATAGAAATGAAAAATATTCCAATGATATGAGCCTGAAAAACTGAAGTAAGATAGTATAGCAAGGAGCAGGTGTTCACACTGATAGAAAAAGTAACGGAAGGAAAGAGAACTAAGGCATTTTAATAATCCCTTCTCTGCCCTGGGTGCTTCCAGGGTTGGAACACAAGTCATTCTAGATCTAACAGTTTGATTGACAGGATGATGCATTGGTTGGATGACCACTTTTAAGACATTATTCCTGAAATGTCACATATATCAGGCTCATAAATGTACTTGCTCTCCATTTTGGTCAGACACTGATAGCTTACTCTGAAACCTAGATCAAGGGAAAGAGATGGAGGTTTCTTGTGAACATGACTAAATGGGGAAGGGATTTTGCATCTGGAGTCGGATGTCATCCAAGTAACTATGATGAGATCAGATGGCCACTGTGGTGAGGGGGACAGGCAAGAGGAAGAAGTGAAGGAGGAGGGCAGCAGGGAGGGGCAGGTGGAGTGGGCTTCCACTGAGGGAAACGTGAAATTCTGGATCTCGGTTGTGCTCAGCAGAGGAGCAATATCTAACCGGCTGTCTCCTCCCTCAGTGTTTGGGAGACTAGGGGTGAGACAGTGGAGGATAATTTTCTGAAAGTACGGATTCTTTTATCCACTTGGACAACACAGACCACGGTGGGCGTGATCGGCTTCAGCACAAGTGGTGAGAAGATCATAGAGACTGCTCTCTCAGGAGCTGTGCATGATTTCCTCTGTCAGGAGGCATAAGCTAATTTTGGACAAATCCTTTCGTTGTCACCTATTGTAACACACCCATTTAGACAAATCCTTGAGCAGGGATTCCATATGCATGATGTAGTCTCCTAAACAAAGAAAGGCAAGTGTGAAGCATTCATCCCATCCAATGATTGCTCAGGTTCAAGGCCAGGCTCCTTTGGAGAAGCCCGATTTTTAATCTGAAGTATGCAAACATAGCTTCCATCAGAAGATTAAGAGCATTTGATACAGCACTAGCAATTCAAAAAGGACCTGCATTTTAAACAAGCACCTTTTCACCTTTTTTCCTATTTTGACCAGGTGATCTGGTTGCTGATTCGATTATAATTAGAGGAAAAGAACAAATTCTGTGTTTTTCTTGAAAAAACAGTGAAAAACTCTCCCTTGGATGTTGCTGCCATGATGGCCCCATGAGGGCGGGGGCAGATAATGGTCCCAGGGCTTCACATTGAATCCACATAGGATCACAGACTCCCTTGGATTGGATTCACCCCTTGTGACTATTCCCAGAACTACCTCACTTGTTTTTACTTTTCACTTACTATGTCGTATTAGTTAGGATGAGAGATCTAGGATTATTATATTTCTTAACACCATTCCAGATTGTGACTTTGTGTAAGTTACGTAATTTTTCTGAGCTTTGGTTTTCCATGTGTCGAATGGACATAATAGTGCAATTTACTTCCTAGTATTTGTGGAAGGACTGAACCAAGCATCAGGGAAGAAACGCAGCATTAAACCTGTATGTGTGCACCCACAGGAACTTCTCTGAAAACACTGGGACTGATAACACCATGGCAATCAGATAGTGAAAAGAGCATCCCCTCCAGAAGCCATGGGGCTGGAAGAGCCCCGGGTAAGCAGCCGCCCATGGTCTCCTAGAACAGGTAACCTTTCTGATCATCCTTTATCCATGTTGTACTTTCTTCCCTGGGTCTTCCAATCATTGGTCCCTTCCTCAAATTCTTGACACCTTTAGACAGAGAAGCAAAACCATTAAACAAATATTTGAGTGTTCACCTTGTTCCAGGCAGGTATTGGTTATGGGGAGTGAGGCTGAGCATCTGTTAATAGGAACATTTGCTTGCTCTTGATGTCAGGGCAGACTATACTTTGCACTGAGGCCTTCACCATTTGGGGAAGATAGTGTTATCACTACCTTAATGGTGAGGCAACTACAATATAAGTTGCTTGCTCAAGATAGAGCTTGTAGACAACAGAGACAAACCTTCTTTGCTTTGATAGCTTAATAGGTTTGGCAGACACATCAAGTGTTAAGTTTTGGACATACTAAAGTTCAGATTTCTAGTGTGTGCACAGTTGAGAACTTCAGGTAGCTAGCTACACATATCTGGATCTAAGAAAAGAATAGAAATATATACATACGTGTGTGTATGTGTGTGTGTGTACAAATGCACATGCATTTTCAGCTCAAGGGAAGAATTTAGAGATATAAGAATCATGAAGCTAGCAAAAGCTTAATATGTGAGTTCCCTGAGGGAAATTATCCAAAATATCAAAGTGGCAAGAGAGATGAGCCATGGGAACAGGCACGCTAATGTAGGACAGAAGAGCTGGACACCTGAGGAATTTTCAGGAAGCAGGTTTACTGACTGCAGGGTCCAGAGGGGCTATCACTCCAATCATACTCTGGACCAAGGGTCTAGAAATTCTTTGAACTTTATACCTAGTGAGAGGCGGGACTTGAAGATTTACATTTTTGTAGTCATCTACATGAAAGTAATATTTTACTTTGTATTCTCAGAAGTTACTTTTTGTTTCAATTTTTAGAATAGTCAGAGGTTTTACACTTTTTACCACAAAAGCAGAGCAACATCCTTATGAAGTCTG
Organism: Xerus rutilus; assembly: GCA_028644305.1. Classification (NCBI taxonomy): domain Eukaryota; kingdom Metazoa; phylum Chordata; class Mammalia; order Rodentia; family Sciuridae; genus Xerus; species Xerus rutilus. Next base: position 177,117,452 of record CM053400.1, read on the forward strand.
CAGCCAAACTTACCTTTTGCAAGATAGAACAAACAGGAAATAGGAAGTTCTAACCACACTGAGCTCTTTTGCAGAATTCTTTGCTGATATTCTATTAACAAAAATAATTATGGTGAGGGTCTTCTGGGTGGGATCTCTGGCCTGCTTCAATACCTCCAAAGTATGGTAACTGGGGAAACAATGGTGTGAATGAGAATTTGTACAATGACATTTGGAAATAGAAAATGAAGTCTGAAGGGGATTGGGAAGAAGAGGCGAAGGTTTTAGCCTTGGTAAAAATGCACTGCACAAGATTGAGAAATCATAGGAAAGCCCGTCCAGGTCAGGCAGCTGCTGAACATGCATGAGTCTTGAGTTGCGAGCTTCCCAGACTTCAGCCCCTGTCCTGTAGGCCACATCTCTAGGTCACACTAGATTCTCATCCATAATGCAGAACCAAGTGACAGTTAATTTAGGTCATCAGATGCTGCCTGGGAGTTTGAGATCCATCTGCTTTTTCCAATCATCAATTTAAGCAAACTGACATCACTGTAAATTTCTTGCAAAGAGCTGCCACTGACTGAGAAGGCAGACACAAAAGAATTCTCCAGATTGATGACAGGGAAGAGCTTGAGAAAAAGTTCTCACCTGAATGCCTATGGTGGGATGAGCCAGGACAAAGTCTCACCAATTCTCATCCAGGACGAGGAGGATTCTGTGATTCTACTATTTTCTATTTCTCTGCTAGAGTTTTGGCTTTGTATTTTTCCCATATTTGGTGTGTAGTTTCATCGATGACTTGGCTTCCCTGGAAGGGCAGTGTTAAAGTTGGCTCACAATACAGGGCCATGCTCCTTACATATGAATCCCCATGATTACAAGTTATATCACTCATTTTGTATGGGGCACAATCCACAGATACCCAGTGTCTTAGTTTTCAAATGCAAAAAACAGTAGAAACAATAAATTAAATATTATCTCTCACACAGTGAGAGCCCAGTTCAATGTTTATATCGTTATAATACTATTATCATTGGTTTCTCTCTTTGGTTACTGGAAAGTTCAAAATTAAATGCATTTTCTTCAATATACACATTCCTGAGTTAGTGACAAAAATATAAAACACAGAAATGAATAAAAATGCCCCTGATTTTGAGGAATGTAAGATCTGGTAGAAGGTAAGAAGAGATAACTAGAGTAAGTTTGGAGGTTAGTACAACCCAGAAATACCAACCATGTTACATGCACTTTCTTATCACACAGATAGGTGCTAGGGCTTCTCATTTCCTAGAGCTCAAAGACCCTGGTGTAAAGTAGTTATTCAATATGGAACACGTGTACCAAACAGATGAGTAAACCTCTGTCCTAAGTTATTCATTGATAGATATAAAAATATTAGATAGAAGACTGCTTCCATGTCCTGAGCCATATTATGGACATCAGAGTACAGCTTTAGAGTGGAGAAGTTCTTCTGTGGGTTTTAATTAGTATCAGCTCGTTCCATTGCATGATCCATCTGTTTGATCATGCCAAGATAAAGCAGGAGTGCCAGCAAGTGAGCTTCAGTGCCCCTCTGGCAATGTTTTCTTTGTTGTAGAATGAAAATAACATGGGTAAATCCAATCACAGGGGAAACATTAATTCTGATGAAGTGAGATAAAACCCTGTGCTTGGAAGAGGCCCTTTTAGCTTCACAAAGCCACAATGTCCCCTGTCTTCTTCCTGGCAGCTTCTGAGGGCTCACATCTCACTCCTCCACTTTGAAGGGGGTGTATCCTCTGTGCCATTTCCTGCCTGGGCTCCTCAGTGGTGGTACTGAAGCCTTTTCTTGCTAAAAGCATCACTTCCAATGAGAAATATGAACTGAGGCTCATTACAGCATTGCCATGAACAAAGGGCCAAGAAAGAGTTGGGGTCCATGTGCAAGCAGCATGTCAAAATGAAACTCATGACCCGTGTGGACACCTGTCCTGGAAGGCCAGGCATTTGAGGACTCACCACACATGCAGATGCATACAAATGGACACAGGCCTGACTGGCTTTCTCTGAGGCTTTGTTTGGCTTTCTGTTCACTGTAATCTACTCTCCCTCTTTCATACTTTGATTTATTTGTTTTGGTAACAGGGGAAAACATAATTATCGAATATTGGGGGATGGGGAGGCAAACTGGTCCAGCAGAGGTTGCATACAGAAGCAGAGGAGCAAGGGGGAACCCTGGAAGACACTTCCCAGTGGAGAGGGGCTGCGTGAGAGTCACATGGAGTCAGTGGTGTCCTTGGACACCTTTCCTTGAGGCCCAAACTTTTAAGACAAAAAATATCATTGCATGCCAAGTTTATTCAGATTTCTGATGGAAACATCAGGGCTGGAGAGTGTCAGTGGGCTTTGATGCCGTCACCCACTCCAGTCCGGACATTGCTATGAACACAGACGCATTTTCTCTTGAATACAATGGCTTCGTTCAACCCACTGGGTCACATGACAGCAATCCGAGTCCGGAGCATGCCAGTACTGTGTTGGTTGAGGAACTGAATGAAGCCCCTGCCGTCTTAGAGCCCCAGTTCCACCGTGGGGAGCCCAGTAAGTCATAAAGAGGGCACTGGACTTCAGTCAGGTGTGCAGCTCCAAACTTAATTAGATACAAAAATAAATTGCTGAAGTTTCTTATCCCATAAAACAGGATAAGAAAGGGCACAGTTAGCTCTTCCATATTCTCAGAGGGAGGCGACAGGATAAAATCAGATGAAGATTAAAAAGCAGTCTATACGGTGTAATGTATACCTTCCAATTACTGTTGCTTCTGCTGTGATTTCTTTCTTTTCTTTTCTTTTTTTATATTACATAGTTCATGGTCCTGAGAATGGATTATCGGGGGCATATGTACTATGTGTGGGGATGGGGGTGGTCAATGTGTTGCTGGGGTAAGTCCACTCAGCAGATAATTAGGCCTCACCTATGCCGATGGCCAACTTTATCCTCACCAGAGCATTCCCAGCCAGAGCAGGGACCTTGGTTCATTAGGGACAGCCCAGCTGGTGGATCTACTCCAGGCATCCAGTAAGAGAGAGGGGCACTGATCAGTCTAATCAGTGCCTAATGACTGAGCCTTCACAGAGGAGGGCTTGGGCACTGGCCTGGGCTGCGCTGTACCCACAACATGGCTAATTCACAATCCTGCAGGCCAGCTGAAACTCAGGCTGCCTCTTGTCCTCAAGGCTCTGTAGTCTGATAGGACAGAGTGGAAGCAGGGGCGGCAATTGCCACAAACATGATGTATGGACATTTCAAAGCTAATTAGTATTAGATGTATCTACCATGGCCACATGTCTATGCACAATTTACTTATATATATAGATAGATAATAGGTTTACTTTTTTATATTTTTATTTATTTATTTACTTTAATTGATTTATTCTACTTAAGTATACATGATAGCAGAATGCATTTTGATTCATTGTACAGAGATGGAGCACTACTTTTAATTTCTCTGGTTCTATGTGATATAGAATCACATCATATATGCAGTCATATGTGAAGCTAGGGCTCATGAATATCCATCTCATTCCATCATCTTTACTGTCCCCATGTCCCCTCCCCCGTACCTCCTCTTTGACCAAACTCCTCCATTCTTCCCATGGCCCCTTCCCCATTATGGATCAGCATCCACTTATCAGAGAGATTATTCGGCATTTGTTTGTTTGAGATTAACTTACTTCGCTTAGTATGATATTCTCCAACTCCATCATTTACCTGTGCCATAATTTTAATCTCTTCTATTGATGAATAATATTCCATTGTGTATATATACCACAGTTTCTTTATCCTTTCTTCTATTGAAGGGTATCTAGGTTTGGTTCCACAGTTTAGCTATTGTGAATTGTGCTTCTATAAACATTGAAGTGGCTGCATCACTATAGTGTGCTGTTTTTAAGTCCTTTGGATATAGACCTAGGAGTGGGATAGCTGGGTCAAATGGTGGTTCCATTTTGTAAGATGAGTCTCTTAATATGTATGCAGCATATTGTTGGGTCTTTTTTTTTCATCCAGTCTGTCAGTCTATGTCTTTTAATTGATGAGTTTAGGCCATCTACATTCAGGGTTATTATTGAAATATGATTTGTAATCCTGGTCATTTTGATTTATTTTTGTTTTTTACCTTGACTGACTTTTTTACATCTTCGATTGGCCCTTCCTTTAGTGTAGTTCCTCTCTTTTTATATTTTCATTGTTGGTTATCATTTTCTCCTCATGGAATATTTTGCCAAGAATACTGTGTAGTGCAGGCTTTTTTGCTGTAAATTCTCTTAACTTTTGCTTATCATGGAAGGTTTTTCTTTCATCATCAAATCTGAAGCTCATTTTTGCTGGATATATGATTCTTGGTTGGCATCCAGTGTCTTTCAGAGCTTGGTATATGTTGTTCCATGATCTCCTGGCTTTTAGAGTCTGGTTGAAAAATCTGCTGAAATCCAAATTGGTCTCTCTCTGTATGAAATCTGATTCCTCTCTCTTGCAATCTTTCAAATTCTATCCTTATTCTGTATGCTGGGCATTTTCATTATAATGTGCCTTGGTTTAGATTTGTTGTAGTTTTGTACATTTGGTGTCCTGTAAGCCTCTTGTATTTGATTTTCCATTTCATTTTTCATGTTTGGGAAATTTTCTGATATTATTTAATTGAAGAGATTGTGCATTCCTTTGATTTGAAATTCTATGCCTTCTTCTATCCCAAAAAATCTTAGATTTGGTTTTTGGATGCTATCCCATTATTCTTGTATGTTCTGTTCATGGTTTCTTACCATCTTCACTATATGGTCAACTCTTTTCAAGATTGTATATTTTGTCTTCATTATCTGAGGTTCTGTCTTCCAAGTGATCTAATCTGCTGGTGATACTTTCTATTGAGTTTTTATTTGGTTTGTTGTTTCTTTCATTTCAAGAATTTCTGATGTTTTTTTTTTAATAAACTGTAGCTCTTTATTAATCTTTTGCTACCTGTATTTGCTCCCTTATCTCTCTGTTGGTGCGATTGATGGTTGCCTTTATTTGCTCTCTTATCTCTTTATTGGAGTGATCAATGGTTGCCTTTGTTTGTTCTCTTATTTCTTTGTTGCAGTGATCAATTTTTGCCTGTATTTGCTCGCTTAAGTCATTCTTTAATTCACAGATCATTTTAATTATGTACGTTCTGAATTATTTCCCTAACATTTCATCAACTGTGCTATCAATGCATTTTATTATTGTAGTATCTTGGTTTATTTGGGGCATTTTCTTCCCTTGTTTTTTCATGTTGATTATGTATCTTCCTTTCTTGCAATGCCAATCTGAGTTATTCCAGTTTCTATCCTATAATCTTGTAGTGGCACTACAGATTACCTGTATGTCACCTTGTAGTTCACTTCCAGTCCCCAGCAGGTGACCCCAGATGGACGGTAGTGGATGTAGTCAAGATGGCAGTGGGAGTGGCCCAAGATGGATGCAAACACTTTCAGGGATGGGGCTTAAAGGGTGAGACTTACAATGGCTTTGGGCTGACTGATCGGAGGTGCAGTGGTTTGGTAGGGTGCTGCCTCCAGGCCCTGTCTGTTGCCCCAAGGTAGAGGCTAATACATGGGAAGAACTATGGTAATGGCTGCAGTGTACAGGATGGATACAGGAAGGGAGCAACAGCATGGATCTCCACTATGTGCAGGGGCGATCCGGGGCCTAGGCTCTCACACAGACCTGTGAGGGCAGTCCTAGCTCTGATCTTAGTCTGGATTCCCTCAGGGTTTCCAGGTTGTGGGTTTAGCCATGGGCCCAGGCTCCTGTGGATCGGCAGGGGCTCTGGTGCTGAACCAGGAGTGGTTCCAGACCTCAGCCACTAGGATCATGGAGGCAGTCCTTCGCCTGTGTCTGGGTTCCCCTGTGGGTCTGAGGCTTGGTAGGTAGCAGTCTCGGATCTGTCCTTGGCTGAGCTCCCATGATGGTTCCTGAGGGTGGTCCTGGGCCTTGGCCTGTGCTCCCTCCAGTGGACAGAGACTCTGGTCTGGAACTGAGGGCAGTCCCAGGCCTCACTTAGGCCCAGTCTCCCGCAGGGGTCCCCGGAGGCAGTCCTTTGCCTGGATCTGGGTTCTGTGATTGGCAGCTAGCAGTCTCGGGTCTGACCTTGGCTGGGCTCCTGCCGAGGTCCCTGAAGGTGGTCCTGGGCCTTGGCCTGTGTTCCCGCCTATCCATGTTTTCTTTAATTTGATATTTTTCCAGAAGTCTCATTTTTGAGAAATAGAGAAAAACTCCAATTTCATCTATTTCTGTAACAAATCAGTTCAAGGTCATCACTGAACCCTTCTTGGGGAGAAGACTTGTGTATGCCCTCAGCTCTCGCTGTCCTTTGGCAATGCCTTGTCACCTTGGCCTTCCTGGAGCCTCCCGTGGGCCTCTATGCAGCAGAGTTTCTCGGATGTCCTCTCTGCTCTAGAGACAGATGACGTGCCCCCTTGGCCTTTGGTGGTGAGGTTCTAGTACCCAGGACAGTTGCACCTGCATTTGCTCTAGTTTTGAAGACTCTTTACCCTGCGGGCCTTCAGTCTGGCCATCATCTGCCATCCCTCTAGTCACCTCCTCCACATCATTGTTCTCACATCACTTCGGTCACCATGCCCAGGAAAAGGTGAAAATTCTCCTAGAGGACACGGAGGGAGGGAGGGAGGATGGAAGGGTGGGTGAAGGTCCTGGCCTCTGAGTTTCTTGCTCTTCTCTCCCACACCATCACCTGGGGGTAGGAAATGTAAATTTTCTTTGAACTTCTCTCCTTTTGTAACCAATACTTTCAAACATGAAAAATAAATCGAGCTGGGTGTGGTGGCACAAGCCTGTAATCCCTGCACTTACGGAGGCTGAGACAGGAGAATTGCCAGTTCAAAGCCAGCCTCAGCAAAGGCAAGGCACTAAGCAACTCAGTGAGACCCTGTCTCTACATAAAACACAAAACAGGGCTGGGAATGTGGCTCAGTGGTCGAGTGCCCCTGAGTTCAATCTCTAATACTAAAATAAATAAATAAATAAATCAGACTATTTTTTGAAAACTTATCTAATAATTATATTACTTTGGGGAAATTGAAGTCCCTAAAAGGTGTCAATGGCATTGATAGAGTCAAGGCTTATTGTGATGATAAGAATGTTAGGATTTGGACTGGTGATGATTTTAAAGCTGTAACTGGTCCCAGGAAAGGTAATATGGGGAAAGGCATCTGGATCATATGAAGGACTGGTATTGAGTATAAGTTCAAAGTACCATGGAGGTGATACAGTGTAGTGGAAAGAAGAGTCTGGCATCAGCCAGACCTGCATGTGCCAGAGCCCTGATTCCTTGGGTCTGAGTGACTTTGAACAAGTTGTTAGCCTCTCTGGATTTCATTTTAACTCTTTACAACAAAACTTGCCCCTCCAGCTTCCTGTGAGAATCATAAAGTGCTTTCCGTCAGTCCTGACGCACAGGGACTTCTCTCCTGTCTTTGCTTTCCTTAGTAATGAACGGAGCCACTACCAATAGCGAGTCACTTGCCCTCATGGAATGTTTGCACAATTAACATTGCCTTTTTACAAGTTCCTGACCTAGCATAGAAATCAGAGCTTAAAGAAACGGGAGATTCAGCGCCGCGTTCCCCTCGGCTTCCCTGAGCACACCAGCGCAGCACGCCATGCCGCTCCCAGCGGTCACTCTCATCCGTGCTCAAGTTCCTAATTGGGGGCTTATCCCAGAAAGCAAGTCAAGGGCATTCATTAATGATATTTCAACCGCACAGGCACTCTGATGGCATGTGACAAATCAATTAGGAAATGATGGTAGAAATCCTTGCTGGGGAGACACCATGGCTTTTGAGAAAGCAGGAGGCTTGGACTGAGGACATTCCAGCCCTATCCTGGGCCCCTGGTTCTGTCCTTCACTGCCTAATCTGTACACTAATGATGTGCTTCCCACTCTGTGGACATTCTTCTGATATTGTCAAAGACATTAAATGAGAGCTCGGCATGGTGACACACACCTGTAATCACAGCCACTTGGGAGACTGAGCCAGGACCATCACAAGTTTGAGGCCGGTCTGGAAAACTTAGTGAGATTCTGTCTCAAAATAAGAAATAAAAAGAGTTGGGAGTGTGGCTCAGTGGTGGAGTGACCCTGGGTTGAATCTTTAGTACAGAAAATAAAAATAAAATAAAATAAATGAGAGAATTGCATGTACTAAATTAAATAGGTTTAAAATTCCTATATAACAATAGGTGATACTAAGCGTACACATAAAACTTCCTTCTAATGATAAAAATATTGGCTAACATTTATTAGATTTTTACTATCAACCATAAAACTATTTGCAGGTTTAATAATAATTACTCATTGCAATTTTTTTATATAAATAAAGGGCAAAAAGTAACAAGATCAGAAATAGCTAGAAAAGATGAAAAGCAAAATTCTGTGGTGTTTTTAACAAGCGGAGGATTCGGGAGCTACGCCGGGTGCAGGCACTGAGAGAACTGGGAGAGGAAGGGAAATTAGAAGAGTGTTCATAGCTTTTGATCATGTGAACAGATGCCAAGAAGAAAGTCGATGCTAATAGGACCAGAGGTTAATTAGACTAGTCTAATTAGAGCAGTCTCTCCCCAGGTGGTTAGATAATGGAGCGTTGCCATATTGAGACTAGTCACCAAGGAGCACGATTGTCAACAAGGGACCTAAATCCCCTCCACACGCCAAAAACAGTCCTCTTTAGAAATGAAGACGAAGTAAGGTGTCATGACAGTTCAATGAGGTAGTGGCAATATGAAAATGAGCACTGATGTCATAGAAGTAATTCTGGAGTCAACATGCCTGGGCGGGATCCTCAGTGGTTCCTGGTCAGGTCCACAAAGCAGTCTCCAGGGACCTACCCTCAATGAGCTGTTCATTGCGACAAGGGAGAGCACAGGAGACATGGAGGAAAGCGATGTGAGCCTGCAAAGGGGTCAGGTGGTGTTTCTAGAACTGATGGTAAAAGCAGGATCTTAGACTATAAATAGCAATCATTCATTTGGGCAAAGGAAGTTACTGGGATTTAATTTGGCAACATAAAGTGACCATATATTTTGCCCAGGAAGGCATAAATCAGGAATTGTGCCAGGTGTCAAGGAACAGAAGATTGTTACAGCAGAAGCCACCTGATGTGTCAGCAGTGACCAGCACCAATGGAGATGCGGGAATGGGCCAGGTCCTCCCTGGCCTTACACTTCCTTCAGTTTGGCCTGTATATTTGTCCCGAAAGTTTTGTCCACTTGGACTTCCCTACGTCATGCCCAGCCTCACGGGCTTTGCTCTAATTTTACAAGACAGGAAATCCATTAACAACTATTCCAAACCTGTGCAGATCCCCTCTCAGTCCCTTTTGCCTGAACTGTCACAAACCCAGTATGAAACCTGATTTGTTACATTCAGTGTCTTTCTTTTCTTTCTTAAGGCAATACTGGCTGCTCAAGAAAAGTAATGAATAAAAAGCACCTTGTCTCCAAACTCTGTTGTCAATAGAAGAGGAAAAATAATGGAAAGAAAGAAAAAAAAAATAGCTGCCTGGCCTAGGCATTGCAAATGGAGCCATCGAAACTCCCTCTGGGTTTTTATGATAAATACGCACACAAGGCAGGTATTTTGGTGAGAAATTATTTCTATTTTAATGTAAGAAAGAGAAACACATCAGCCTCCTGCCTCTTACTTCTCATAATGTGTGTCTCATTTTGCCCAGCTTCTCTTGGCCATAAGGCACCCTTTGCAAATGTGTCAGTGAGGTGCACCTGGTCCAGGGAAGACCAGAGTTAAAGGAGCAGCCATACACTGTGAGGACACAAGAAGCAAACTTTGGTCAATTAAATTGTGTGGCTATACTGTGCTTTGCTCTCCCAGAAGCTTTATATAATCTGATAAGCCCTAGAGAAAAGATTATTCCTGCCCCTACCCTTGAAACCCCTTGATGTTTCACTCCTGTTTGGGAATTGCAAAGGCCAAAGTCTCAATGTGACCATGCCTCCTGGAATGTCTAGGAGGAATCCACAACTGACTAATGACCCACCTGGAAAACACAATCTGTGCTGTAGCTATTGGGCAGGCCCTGAGAGACAAAGGCAAAGGCAAATAGTGTTGTTTTTACCTCTTCTTTAGAGAGGAAAATACTTTCCATTGGTTACTTTATTCTGTGGACGAACTGCAGAGAAGTTGGGGAAAGGGACACTACCTGTGTCCTGTCTCCGTCTTCTTGCATCTTTTGGCTTCATGGCAAGATAGATGCCCACAGGTTGGGGGGCAGGCCTGACCAGCATTTGGTCTCTTGGGAAGGGTGAGCAGGTAGTCATGGCATGCTCCCCAGATGTCTAAGGAGGAAGTGTTGGAGCAATTTCACCCTTGAGTATCTGGCTCAGTTCTTCTTTCATTCAGGAGGGTATTAATTTGACTTAGGAAATACTTGCTAGAATCTGGACCATCATTTCCAGCTACTGAAACCTTTGCTCAGAGTAAGACGTGTGAGTTCTCTCAGCCAGCTTCTCAGCTCTCTGGGACCCTCCCAGGGGGATAACAGTTTTAAATCAGGCCTGATGCATTTAGCTATTCTACATCAACATTTTATTCACATGTGTGAATGCACACATATCACATAGATACGTACACACTAGGTGAACAGAGGTGATGCACACTTGCCCACCCATATATTTGTGTATATGAGTATGAGGTAAAGGGGGAGAGAGAGAGAGAGAGAAAGAAGGAAGTATAGGAAGTATAGGAAGGAAGAAGAGAGAATAGCTTTATGGGGACAAAGGGAAAAGATGATAATATTCTTATAAGGGCAACATTCTTAAAACTGCAGATGACATAGATTCAAGAAATATATATATATATAATAGATTCAATAGATAATATATATATATATAATTGATTCAAGAAATATACTATAGTCTGTTGAGTAATTACGTATGCAGCTTGAAAGGGAACAGCAAGGACCCCTGACTGAAACAAAAGATGAGGAGAAGCAATTCTTTGGGTGTTATGGTTTAGGTGTGGTGTCCCTCAAAAGCTCACGTGTGAGACCTTGCAAGAAGGTTCAGAGGAGAAATGACTAAGTTTTGAGAGTCTTAACCAATCAGTGATTTAATCCCCTGATAGGGATTAACTGAGTGGTAACTGAAGTGGTGGGTATGGCTGGAGGAAGTGGGCATTGGGGCATGGCTTTGGATATATGTTTGTATCTGGCCAGTGGAGTCTCTCTGCTCACTGATCATCATGTGAGCTCCTTCCTTCTGCCACTCTCCCTCCATGATGTTCAGCCTCACCTCAAGCCCCAAGGAATGGAGCTAGCCTCCCATGGACTAAAACCTCTGGAAATGTGAGCTCTCAATTAAACTTTTCTTCCTCTATTGTTCTGGTCAGATATTTTAATCACAATGGGGAAAAAGCTGAAAAACACTGGGGAAACATGGAAAATAAATTCCTTGTTTTGATGGATTAAATTTAAAGGCTTACTGGGGAGACGATACTCACATGGAGAAGTCCAGGAGGTTATTAACTATGTGCCTCTACACTGTAGGGGAATATCTGAGCTAAACACAGTGATTTCAGTTATCATAAAACAGCTAAGTTGTTGAAAATGATGCCGAAGTAAAGTCTTTTCTGTGAAGGTGATGGGCCAAGTGGGAGACTCTGGGAAAGTTTGGCAGAAAGCAAAGCAGGAGAGAAGTCAGGAGAGACAAGTATCTAGCACACCCAGGCGCTGGAGAGCGCTGTGCATCGGGAAGCATCTGCCATGAAGCACCATTAAGTTTTAAATGTGTGCGTCTCGTTCCACATGCATTCTTTCTATTAAATTTGACTTGTAGTCTTGTTACACCAACAGTCCTCTTGAGCTCTGATGCTTTGGACCCTTTAGCTTTGCACCTGAGGGGAAAGACTCACACCCTCTCTCTCCTTCTAGACCAGCTGGTTGGCTCAGGGCCATTTTCAATTCTAGCAAGAGCATGGCAGTGGTCAAGAGGAGAGAAGGCCTTGGACAGCTGACGTGTGGCTGAAGAGTGGTGAGAAGGGGAATCATTCAGTGCGCCACATTTTGAGAAGCCTCGGGTTTAGACAGAAAGATGGGGCACTTAAAAGGAAAGGACCCGCAAGATTGGCAGCAAACCAAACAGGAGTCACTTCTACAACATGCGGCACAGCCTCTGCGACTCTACTGGCACCCTGAGGACAATGGCAGAGGGTTCCTCTCACAGGTCTGCCTCACTCTTGAACTATACCTTGACTCTACCAGTTGAGAAATCGGTAGAGAACCCCATAGAAGGATCACAGCAATGGCCCCCCAAATCAAGGATGTGGTGTCCTTGCTGAGACACAAGGGTGCTCCTTAATGACTGGGGGATGGTCCCCCTAGACAATGCAGGTTGAGCGCAGAGACCCTCTGCTGTCCAAAGCACTCACTTCTAGACTGCTTTTGAAACAGACAGTCAGTCATCTCTTTCACTCCTGTCTGTGATTATTTATGGCTTGATGAGGTCTCTCTATGTCCAACCTGAGCTCCCTCCTGAAATTTAATTCCCTATCACCAAACATGTCACAGCCAAGTCCACTTATATGTCCCATGGACTCTAGGTCTCGAAATGACATGACTACAGGTGTCACCTAACTCTCCACAGAAGTGACTTTGCATATCGCCCCCATGTCAGAGACACAGGCTAATTATTCACCAATCTCACACTTCCCAACTCCCTAAGAGCACATCTCGGTTGTCACCAGTCTCTCTCACAGTTTGATGTGGACCTGTAACTTCTCGGGCTAGTGAAATGAACACAGAAGGGACACACTGTGCTTTTTTGACTGGCTCATTAAATTAGCAACAACAACTACTACAACAACAGGAAGCTGCACCTTTCTCTTCTACTACTGATTCATCCTACAAGACCCACTGCCCCTGGGCCAGTGGGACCACAAGAAGGGGTGAAATTGGCCACTGAGTCATCAAGTGGAATGCCAACACTGTTGATCCTTCCAGCTGCAGGGAGGAAAAACAAAATTTACATTTTGCTAAGTCACTAGATTTAGGGGTGTTTCAGCGATCAACATATTAAGAAATAGCACAGCATAAAAAGTGAGTACCCAACTAAATAATGCTACTCTCAGATTCTCTTTTCTTAATGTTTTTATTTAATCAATTCACCTAACTCTGGAGCATCTATTTAATATTTGTTTCCATCAATTTTTCAGTTATCTTGCTACCATATGTCCTGCAGATTGTTGTGTTTGTCTCCTCACAGCATTGTCCCCAGTGATGTGGTCCAGTAGCAATGGAAGAGAAGCCACATGGACAACTTTCCATATTCTGCTAGTCTTGTTTTTTTTTTTAAAAGTGAAACCACAGAATTAATTTACATAATATTTCATTTGACTCAATACTGTAATTGGTATCAATATATTGAGGAGAGAATTTACATATTTTAATAAGTATTTGAAATCTGGGGTGCTGTCCACATTTGCTGCACATCAATTCAGACTGGGCATGCTTTGAGTTGTCAACAGCCAAATTTGACTGGCAGTTGCCATGATGGACAGCACTGGTGTACAGTTTTGTTCTGTTTGAATAATCATCCACACTAAAGCTGAAAGGTGAAACTTCATAATCACACACCCTGGCTCTGTGACACAAGGTCCTCGGGCCTCCATTTGCTCTACTTGAAACTACACCAAACCTGCTACAGAAACCTCAGAACCCCCGGCAAGCAAGGCCACCCTTCTCTCCAGTCTCTGTGCTCCTGAGACGGTCTTGCGTGGCTCGTTCAGACACAGCACCCTTTCTGTCTCTAGCTTTCTTTTTGTCCTTGAGCCCAACTCTCAGTGAATTTCTCATCCTTCTCATGAGATGACCTTCTCCACCCTCTGTCTGCTGCACATGCTCATCACCTGCCTGGAACACAAACAATTCCCAGGACCCTTCACATAGCTGCGTCATTGACTGGCTTTTGTTGTTGTTATTGTCCCAAAAGCAGAATGCCTGACTTAACGTGGCTGAAACAACTGTGTCCTTTTAGCTCACATATCAGAGATTTTTAGATTTCAGGACCACAGCTCATTGATGACTCCAGGGCTCCTGGCTCCAGTCCTTGAGGTGCCTTTTCTTTCCCCTCATTGTTGAACCGTGGTTGTCGCACCACGGAGCATCCTATTATTGGAGGACTGAGCGTAAGAATAGGGAGAGGTGATGGTCAACTGCCACACCTCATTCTTTTCATTAGAACATTCCCCCAACCACTCCCCAGACACTTCTTCAGGTCTCTTTCCTGGAATTGTGCCAGGTGTCATGACCTAACTGGACGGGAGGTCATTGATGCCAACCCGTGGCATTTCAGCTTGATGGAATGAGAGAGGAACTTGGTGGAGACCGCACTGAGTCATCAGCCAGCCATATCGTCAAACTCACTCCTCAGTGTCGTCTGGCCACTATGCTCTAATCCCACCTCGCCACCACCTCCTCTCCATGGATTCTCATTTCCCTCCTGGCATGAGTGCCGCTCACCTGTGCCTTTGTCACACCTGTGCCTGCCATTGCACTTCTGAGATGCTGTACAGAACTAGCCTCTTGCTCTCCTCTGATAAAGGTGAGTTCCTTGAAGGCCCTGTGTGTATCTGTCTTATTTTTACATCATCATCATTTGATATAATACTTGGACTACAAGGGACATTAAGCAAATACAGCATTTAATTGAATGTTTTCAGGACATACTGCACTTCCAACTTGACAACATTTGGATGACATAGCAAGGGATAATTTCTCCACAGGTTTTCATTTTCCAACCAGTGTTTTTAACAAAAATAATATGGAACTCAAGGAATAATTTGTTCTGGGTCTCTGCCTTAAATCATTTCATTAGTCTCACTAAAGAGATACATTAAGTAAGGTCTCAGAGCAAAATTTGCTGTAGCAGTTTGGACTCACTGCGGGAAACTGAAACCCCTCCAAGTATCTTAAATAGTATGTGAATCAGCACAAGAATCTGTGAGCTTATGGAAGGACCAGAGTAGCAAGAGTCAGGAGCTTGCAATAGTCAAGTGTAGAATAGAGTCTGCCACAGGGATAGGGGAATCAGGATTTGGCTGATCCAGCTGCTCTCACTAGTACTGCTACTGCTTCTGGGTAGTGACAGGACCACAGCTGCCTCAGTAGCAGAAATAACAGCAGGAAGGTAACCTCCATGAACATCTTCCTTCTTTAGATACATGTAATTGATATAACCAATTTCGCATCCAGAAGTTTCATTGTATTTGAGCCAAGAAACATTGACTCTTTCTTTTCTGGTCTTTGTTATGAGGAAAGATGGTAAAGTGGATACTGCCAATCAACCACAGGCAAAGTGCTTGCCCAGAGTCAACTAGACAGGCCTCCCTTCTCAAAGCATTCCATGGTAAAGCTGATGCCAGTGGTAGCTCTTGATTAATATGACAAAGCAGAAACACAAGAATACCAGCCTGGCATTGCTCAGGTTACCACTTATAGGTATTTTGGGCCCATCAACATTTGCTTTTTTCTTTGCAGTGAATGGCTTTCCTGATCAGATGGGATGATCTGGATACACATATGCCGAGCCAGAAACTTTGAATCTGGATGTTATAGTCTATTTATGACAAGTAGGCAAGGTAGGAAATGTATCTAAAAAAAATCAACTGACATTTTTGGATTTTGAAAAGCCATCTATATTAATTTAGCATTTTGGAAATTGAAGCATAAAGGAGGAAACAGAAATCACACCTTCTAAATGAGACTCAAACAGATGATCTGCCCTCACAAAATCCTGGGCCACTTCAGCCACCATGCTTAACAGCTCTGCTTAGATCTGCACATGCCCATGACAACCAGCCTATGGGGAGGCTCCACAGCACAATTCCCAGGACAGAAAGTTGCGCTGTATTTTGTCAAATGCCTTTTCTGCATCTATTAAGATGATCATGTGATTCTTATCTTTAAGTCTCTTGATGTGATGAATTATGTTTATTGATTTCTGTATGTTGAACCAATCTGGCATCCCTGGAATGAACCCACTTGAGCATGGCCCACTATCTTTTTAATATGTATTTTTATGTGATTTGCCAGGATTTTACTGAGAATTTTTGCATCTACAATCATCAGGGATATTGTTTTCTTTCCTTTATTTGTCTTTGTCTGGTTTTGGTATCAGGGTGATACTAGCCACATAGAATAAGTTTGGAAGGGTTACCTTCCTTTTCTATTTCATAGGATAATTTGAGGAGTACTGATATTAGTTTTTCTTTGAAGTTCTGGTAGAACTTGGCAGAGAATATGTCTGTTCCTGGGCTTTTCTTGGTTGGTAGGCTTTTTGATGGTGTCTTCTATTTCATGGCTTGAAATTAATCTGTTTATATTGTGTATGTCCTCCTGATTCAGTTTGGGTAGTTCATGTATCTCTAGAAATTTGTTAATGTCTTTGAGATTTTCTATTTTATTGGAGTATAAATTTTCAAAATAGTTTCTAATTATCTTCTGTATTTCAGTGGTGTCCATCATGATATTTCCTTTTTCATTACGAATTTTAGATCTTTTTCTTTCTCCTTCTCTTTGTTAGCATGACTAAGTGTTTATCAATTTTTTTTCAAAGAACTAACTTTTTGTTTTGTCAATTTTTTGAATTGTTTCTTTTGTTTCAATTTCATTTATTCCAGCTTGATTTTAATTATGTCCTGTCTACTTCTACTTTTGGTGTAGTAACAAAAACTGCATGGTATTGGCACCAAAATAGACATGTAGACCAATAGTACAGAATAGAGGAGACACAGAGACAAACCCACAGAAATACATTTATCTCATACTAAACAAAGGCAACAAAAACATACATTAGAGAAAAGATAGCCCCTTCAACAAATGGTGCTGGGAGAAATAGAAATACATATGCAGCAGAATGAAACTAAATCCCTATCTCTAACCCTGCAGACAAGTCACCTCAAAGTGGATCAAGAACCTAGGATTTATAAGAAAAAGTAGGCCCAAATATTCATCATGTTGGCTTAGGACCTGACTTCTTTAACAAGACTCCTAAAGCACAAGAAATAAAATCAAGAATCAATAAAGATCAATAAATGGGATGGATTTAAATAAAAAACTCTTCTCAGCAAAAGAAACAATCAAGAATGTGAAGAGAGAATCCACAGAATGGGAGCAAATTTTTGCCACATGAACATCAGATAGAGCACTGATCTCCAGGATATATAAAGAACTCAAAAACTTAACACCAAAAAACAAATAACCCAATTAATAAATGGGCTGAGAAACTGAGCAGACACTTCACAGAAGAAGATATACAATCGATTAATAAATACATGAAAAAATGTTCAACATCTCTAGAAATTAGAGAAATGCAAATAAAAACTATTCTAAGATTTTATCTCACTCCAGTCAGAGTGGCAATTATCAAGAATTCAAGTGACAATAAATGTTGGCACAATGTGGAAAAAAGGTAAACTCAGACATTACTGGTGGGACTGCAAATTGGTGCAACCATTCTGGAAAGCAGTATGCAAATTTCTCAGAAAACTCTGAATGAAGCCACCATTTAACACAATTATCCCACTCTTCAGTTTATACCCAAAGAACTTAAAATCGGCATACTGCAGTGGTGCAGCCACAACAATGTTTATAACAGCTCAATTCACAATAGCTAACTATGGAACCAACCTAGATGCCCTTCGATAGATGAATGGGTAAATAAACTGTGGTATATACACACAATGAAATATTACTCAGCCTTAAAAAAGAATGAATGTATGGCATTTGTGAGTAAATAAGTGGAGTTGGAGAATATCATACTAAGTGAAGTAAGCCAATCCCCAAAAAACCAAAGGCCAAATGTTTTCTCTGATATGTGGATACTGATCCATAGTGGGGGCAGGACATGGGAAGAATGGAAGAACTTTGGATTGGGCAGAGAAGAGTGAGAGGTAGCGAGGGGGTATACGAGTGGGAAAGAAGGTGGGGTGAGATGCACATTATTACCCTGTGTGCATGTAGGATGGCAGGAATGATGGCACTCCTGCTCCATTTGTGTACACTGAATCAAAATGCAATCTGCTGTCATTTATGACTAATTAGAACACATTTAAAAAAAGAAGGTTCATGGTAAATATTCCTTTGATAAAATGCTGAAAGCTATAGCAAGAGTGACAATTTAATAATTAATGAACAATGGAAAGGTAAAAACATTAAATAATTAGACTATCCAGCCAAAATTTAATTCATAATCACATCCCATTTAGATTTATTTATTTATTTATTTATTTATTTATTTATTTGGTGCTGGAGATTGAACTCAGGGGTGCTCGACCACTGAGCCACATCCCCAGCCCTATTTTGTGTTTTTTATGTAGAGACAGGGTCTCACTGAGTTGCTTAGTGCCTCGCCATTGCTGAGGCTGGCTTTGAACTCACGATTCTCCTGTCTCAGCCTCCCTAAGTGCTGGGATTACAGGCTTGAGCCACCACGCCCGGCTTAGATTTATTTATAATAGTGAAACAATGAAAACATCTAAATTCTTAACAAGAGGAAATTAATACAATGCATGGCAATGGAAACAGATGGATATTCTCTCTGGGATATTTCTTTGTATATGCATTCATTGAATAAAAGCTAGACACAAAATGGTATGTACATATCATTTCAGCCACTTCTGCAAATCCTGGCATATAGTGCCTGCATCGTGAATATTTGTCAGGTGAAAATTGTCCAACAAGTAGAAAAAGAAATGAAGTTAGCTATTAAGTGTAATCTCCTCTGGTATATAACTACACATGTATTTTTGCCTCTCTCTCTTGCTCACTCTCTCTCTCTCTCTCTCTCACTCTCTCCATATGTGTGTGTATAACTTTCTAAATTAATTGTCTGTACATTTATTTCTACATAAGAAGTTACCCAAACCTAAAATTAAACAAACCCATAAACAAACTAAGAACACTGGTGTTCCATCCACTGTAAAGAGATATCATAGAAAGAGAGACAGCCAGACAGTTCTTAAGCATATCACATAACTAACTTGTCTTTTATCCTCCTAACTCTGTAAGATGTGCGTGTCCTCAGATTCTCTCCATGGGGCTAGCAAGTGCCCAGGATTCCAAACTGTCATTTATAGGTCTGGTTCAATGGTATGGGTGGTCCACCCTTGAAATGAGCTTTGTGCTGGGTCTCTACTCTTCCCTACCTTCTAACTTCCCGTATTCTCCCTGGAGGGCTCTGCTCTCTGTATTTTCCTGCCTTTTCTCCGTATTTCTTGCTCTCTTCCTTTCCTGCATCTACAACTTTAACCACTGGGATTAATAGTATGTGCTCATCAAACAAGAATGAGATTTTCCTCTCTGTTTCTTTGCATCTTTGTTTCTGCCTACAGGTGTTTGGGGTGTGCTCTCAGGGATATATGTAGAAGGAGCACAGTGGCAGAGGGAAACTAAAAGACTAACAAAACAAAGTTTTATTTGAGATGCGTCTGTGCCCCCAAAGCACAACAAATTCCTAGGGTAAAATGACTGTACAGGTAGGAAACCTTACAGATATTCTCCACTTCCGTCATCCCTAGTTCTGTGAATCACAGAGGCTGCACTCGAGCTACATTTTGAGATATTATTCACTGTGTACAGCAGAAGGAAGGAAAAGAATCATAAAATGCCACAGAGTTAAATAACCTCAAAATTTCAAAAGGAGAGTAAGCAAACCCAATACAGCATCTGAAATTTTCATAGATGAAATATTGACACTGTTCATTTGTTTCTGTCTTTGTTGTTTATATTTCAACTCAGGGAAAGAGAAAAATCTATCCTGTTTCAAAAATGTAAATAGAAAAATATGTTGTTCAGGGCAAACGTGTCCATAGTGCTTTGGAAAAGAAAACTAATAATGTCATATATCTTCTTTTTATATTGATTCTTCCTCCTAGTCCCACAGAGGTGACATTTTACAACTCATCTGCTTTATGGAAATTTTGAGTTTTTTAAAGCCTTAGATTTACCTTGAGTTTCTTTTTATTCAATTTCCAATAATGAAGGTGAAAGAAGATGAAGATATTTTATATCAAGCATTTTAATATATAGGAAGTCTATTTGAACTTATAATTTGTTAACTTTAAGAATATACATTTTGGATCCTGATTTTAAAAAAAAACAAGTAAACAAAGAAAATATCATTGAGTTTTATTGGGTACTTCCTATGTGATTAGTCTTGTTCTAGTTTTCTCTTTATTTTGTCTTATTAATCTTTCCAAGAACTGTGGGTGGTAAGCCAATTTTTCTTATTTTACAAAACAAATAATGGAAATAATTGTTTTATGACAGAGGTAAAATAATCAAATGGCAATGAAAACTGAAAATATTAGCAACAATCCAGGTAGAATTATATTCAAAATATACTCTTTATAATAATAAATGCAGATATGATAATGTGATTGTCATATGATAATCGTTAACTTACTAAGAAGACGCACACACTCCTAGTTAGATTCCACCTGCTCATTATGAAAATATTAGTGACATTTTCCAGATAATGGTGTTATGGTTTGGATATTAGATGTCTCCCAGAAGCTCATGTGTGAAGCAATGCAAGAAGGCTTAGAGGTGAAATGATTGGGTCGTGAGAACCTTAATCTACTCTGTGTTGATCCACTGATAGGGATTAATAAGGTTGTACCTGTAGGCAGGTAGGGTGTGGCTGGAGGAGCTGGATCATTGAGAGAGTGACTTAGGGTTGCGCATTTTGTCTATGGTTAGGAGAGTTTCTGCTTTCCAGTGTAATGTCCCCAGCTGTTATCCTCTACCACACTCTTCCACAATAATGTTCTGCCTCATCTCTGGCCCTGAAGAAAGGAGCAAGCCATCTATGGAATGGACCAAGATTTCTGAAACTGAGTACCAAATAAATTTTTCCCCTTTTAATTTTTTTTCAGGTCTTTTTGGTCATCGCAACAAAAAAGCTGACTAAAACAAATGGTGTTTTCTGTTGAGGGAAGGGGACCAGGAACATTGTATCAGCTTAAAGAAGGTTATTAGATTCATTCACTCAAAAAATATTAACTGACCTTTCCAAACCTATTCTGCACCTCCTCTAGGAGATCATTTGCTTGAACAGGCATTTACACCTCAAATGATCTCAATAGGATGGCCAGCACAATTCCTTTTAGTATCATTCAGGTGTATCAGTGAGGGTATCCAGAGAAATAGAACAAGAGAAATATACCTCCATATCCGTAGCTCTGTGTATTCATCTATCCATCATACCTCTACCTAAAACAATCTATTATGAGAAATTGGCACATAAAATTATTATGGAGGCTGAGGCTGCAGATCCAAGAAGGCTGGTGGTGTAGTGCCATCTTGAACATGAAGGTCTGAGAAGCAGGGAAGCTGATAGCATGACAGTTCAGGGACAGAAGACACACCCCAGTTCTGGTAGTTAGGAAGAGAGAGAAAATTCTTCCTTCCCTCACATGGCACTCAGTGAACTTGGTGAGGCCCACCTACCTCAGAGAGGGTCATCTGTGTTACTCTGTCTACTGATTAAAATGCTAATCTCATCCAGAAACTCTCACAGCAGAGCCAGAGTAATATCAAACCAAATATATAGGCATCCTGTAGCCCAGTCAAGTTCACACATACAATTAGTCATCCAGTCAGGTTGTGGTAGTCTTCTCTGTTCCTGAGCCTACGCCATCACCATGAGCAATGCCAAGGAGCTACCAATGTTGGTCTCAGGGTCTCATGGCCTCCTGCTGTGCACTCAATGTGTCCTGACTATCTTCCCTGCTTCACACCACGAGGCACGTGACTTTTGTGCCCTGCTTGAAAGCCTTGGCATGTGAACCTTCAGCCTTCAAAAATCCTAGGCTGCTTCCTCTCCTGCTCAGGTTTAACTGAAAGGGCACATTCTCAGTGAGACTAAGAAATTTAAATTTTCATCATCTCCAGACTCCCTTCCTCCACTGTATTTTCTCCTTAATATGTATCGTTATTGTACATTTTTCTTCTCTGAATGTTTCCCTGTAGTAGAATTTAAGCTCCTCCATCATAAGGAAGGTCTGGGTCCTACTTTCAGGGATGTTACATTTCTTCAAGAAAGATATGTAATTAAGCCAGTGTTGATAGCAACATAAAAACTGTGATGCCAGGTGAAGTGCAGTACTCTGGGAATCTGGAAAAAGGACTACTAGCTCAGACTGGAATCTCAGGATATTTACCATTATTCACTGTCCCTGAAAGGAGATGATCTATGTTGAAGGAACAGCAGAGTGAGGGACCAGGATCTGAGCTCAACAGACCCCAGGTCTCCTGTCAGGTAACCACTCAAAACCCATGCAAAAGAAACTTGCTCAGCCTCCTTCAATCCATTCAGATATGGAAGCAAAAGTTGCTTCTGGACATGATGTGACTAATAGAAGAATAAATTGTTTTCAGTGCTGGGTAGGGAAACCACAGGTGATGGTCAAGTTCTCTATCACTGAGCTGCATCCCTTAGAAATGAATGATTTTAAAAACAACTTATGAAGAATTTTGTGTAGTACAAATAACCACCATTGTGACTAAATTCAAGGGTCTTGTTCCAGCAACTGTTGTCATCCTTGAGGTAATATTGAAAAGGTAATCATGAATATGGATTTCATTAACATTTTCTATTATTCTCAACAGACCAATGGTCTCCATAGGATAAACCAGAATAGAAAGTTCACTTTAAAGAAGCACATTGAGACCCACTTAAAAATTAGTTGCATACACTCTTCCTTCAAAATGCACATCTCACAATGGAGTTTTACTTAGCCTTAAAGAAGAATGAAATCATGACATTTTCCAGTAAATGGATGGAATGGGAGAACATCATGATAAGTGAAATAAGCCAGATTCAGAAGATCAAGGGTCAGTGTGTCCTCTTGTATGTGAAAGCTAGATAAAACAAGGGGGAAAGTGGAGGGGAAATCTTATAAAAATGGAAGAAAGATTGGTGGAGTAGGAGAAGGGGACTGAGATTGTGGAGGAAGAAGGATGGACTGGAAAAAGGAGCAAAGGTGGAAAGAAAGTGACCCAACTATGCTATGTACACATAGGATCATACCACGGTGAACTCCTCCCCCAATGGTATAAGCCAGAAAGGGATGAACCAGAATAGAACAGAATGT
The DNA here is from genome assembly GCA_028644305.1 of Xerus rutilus. Taxonomy (NCBI): domain Eukaryota; kingdom Metazoa; phylum Chordata; class Mammalia; order Rodentia; family Sciuridae; genus Xerus; species Xerus rutilus. Next base: position 177,140,616 of record CM053400.1, read on the forward strand.
TTATCTATAAAGCATATATCAATATGCTTATCTAAGAGAGGAGGGAGAGAGAGAGGGAGGGAGGGAGAGGGAGTGGGGGAGAGAGGGAGGAGAGGGAGAGAGGGAGAGAGAGGAATGGGGGAGAGAGGGAGTGGGGGAC
>CM053400.1:177141254-177189514 GCA_028644305.1 Xerus rutilus
TTTTTTTTTTTAAATTTTGAGACAAGATCTCACTAAATTGCCCAGGCTGGACTTGCAACCCTCCAGCTACAGGCTCTGTGTTGAGGGGATTATAGGTACAGTGTACCACTGTACCAGGTGATGTCACTTTTCTTTAATTTACTTGACCTGTTGCTGCCCTTATGAATTTAATTCATAGTGTAGTTCCTTATCTACTCAAATAAGCATTGGCGTTTTTTTTTGTTTTGTTTTGTTTTGTTTTTAATGCTTGCAAATGTTACACACTGTTTTCATGTCTGGTATAATAGAAACCAAAGTCTCTTGCATTTCTTCTTGGTAACTCCATCGTGGGGGAAAAATAACACTACCACAACTATGTCAATACAGTCTCTAATCTCCAACACAAATCATTATTTCTCCAGTTTACTCCTCCATAAACAATCGTGGAAGCTTCAATTTTCCATACTTTCTCCCAGCTAGTTCAAGATCTTCTATGAAAACTAAGTATAGAGATGCTGGCTGCTTCATAGTCCAGGACTTCCTCTAGCATACCAATTTTTTTTTTCAAAATACTTAGAGATTTTGCCAAAGTCACCAAATTTTGGTTTGTATCTTACCTAATCTTAGAGCCTTACTTGGCATTGCTCAGGGCTCCTATGGAGAAGCCATTTGAGCAGCTTATGTCAAGGTCTCCGCACAATCTTATCTCTTTGATTTGAGCCATGCAAGCCAAGCCTGGCATTAGGAATTTCAGCTGGGCAAGCATTAGCATTCTCTATCATGCCATCAACCCATCGATTGATCCATTTATTCATTCAATAATCATTACTGTTTGTCAAAGACATTCCAAGCTTTATGTTAAACTATTTCATCAATACAAATGCCAAATCTCCTGCACTGTTGGGGCTTTTATTTTAATTGGGAGTGGATAGGATTATATGAACTCTGATATATCATAAATATTATTTGTAAAATGTGTTTCTTTTTTAAATTCTAATATATAGGGTAATATCTTGAGAGTTAGTAAAATAAGTCACTCTGTAGCTATTTTCTTAATGAATTGTTTGAGCAGTAAAGAAAATGTTTATTTTCTTTCAATAGGTTGGATGAATATAAATTCTAGTTTGCCTGGGATAGTGCTGGTTTATCTTACTATTGAAGTGTTATTATTAATAGTTCCCCTTCACTATATGGTTTGGAACATAAATTAAAAAGTCATTTTAACAATATGATTCTTGTTATCATAAAGCACCAATGGCTTCAGTACTAGTATTTCGTAAGTATTATAGCAGTTCAGCTGTTGTTTGTTGTGAAGATTTGAATCTGCTCTGACACTACTGCTGTATTAGGAAACAATTTGAGGATAATTACACTAGTCTTTTATTGATTACGTGGAATTTAGTCACTAAGACCAAAGCCGCTGGACCCAGCCCTATGAGAACACAGAGTGCACATACCTCAAACAGCCCAAGTGGCCTCATTTCACCACCTCCGTGATGAACCGCATCTGTCCACAGGTGTGGTGCGATTTTCTGTCTGATCTCAGTCAACCTTCTACCACTTCACAATGGCACAAGGGCAGCCTTGCTGCAGTCCACCGCTAAAAGTAAGTTCATTCAGTTTTTGAGGTAATGTGTCACATTTACTGTGCTGCTTGACAATTCAAAATCTTTGAAAAAAAAAAAAAGGCTACTGCTTTTATTAGACTTCCTTTTATGATTTGTATGAGCCACTGGTGAAGTTTTGGAGTCTTGTGCTCCCCTTCCATTCTTACTTCCAAGAAGCAGCTTTCATCACACAATTTTGCATGATTAGTGATTTTAGGAAAACAGATGTCTCATTATGACAGAACTGACTTCAGCTAATTAGTAGTTAATATTATTAATTCAATCATATATTCTTTTTTTCTACAGCAAATATTAAAATCTCCTTGACTCAAAACCATGAGTTTGAATACCATGCTCTGTGTTCAACCAACAGAGTGTCATAGTAATCCCTCTTGTTTATGGAGAGCAATTAAACACTCGGCTTATGTCTCACTCTGGGAAAAGTCTGAAAAGGAAAAGATAGACAGTACAAACATAATGTTTTGAAGTTCTACTAAGTATTATGTGAGATTCACCCCATGAAGCAGGTTTACAAAATCATTTGCACAAGTGACAGGGCAAAGCCTTAACTAAGAGTTTTCCTGTGTGTCTAGTTTATTTATTTATTTTTGTATGCATACATTTAATGATCTAGTAAGGTCAGAATTTTTGAGTATTGTCCATCCAGTTTCAAAGTGCATGGTAGCTCACACAGATTCCACATGATCTTAGATATGCAAACATGCATTAAGGTCTTCAGCTTTGAATATGCCACTTTCTATAAGAAAAAATCTTTTCTGAAATAAATACTGTGGATAAAGAGATCATTTGTGATTTTAACATTATGACTGTTGCTAAAAGAGTGATTTAATTTGCTGGTTCAAAAAAGCCCTAGTGCTATCAAGTCCTAAATTGATATCCCAGTGTCTCTCACAGGAAGAAGAGTAGGAGGAAGCTGGGAAGGAACACAGAAGGAAAGGAGAACAAAGACACTCAAGAAGAATAATAGAGAATAAGGACTGTGGCTTGCCTGTGGTTTATGTTTCCTATCAAATCCCTCCCATCTGCATGGTTGGGAGGTGGAAAACAATCTGCTTTCCTCCTCAGAATAAATTACCTTGATTATTCATGCTGATGAGTCCCAGGACTCACTCCCTGTAATACAAAGGATTTTACAGTCTCCAGCCAGTGCTTCAGATCTAGAAGAGCACGCAGACCACGAAGGTTAATTACAATATTCCACTAATTGTGTTCACTTGTCCTGCACCACATAGAAACAATGGGATGAATGTGAGTATAATTAAGGTTCGAAAACTCTCCACTGAATGATCCATGAAAGAATCATCATGCAGGATGCTTCAGATGAAGAGAAACCCTTGTCTTCTCATCTTTCGAAGAAATAAGCATCTTTGACAAACAACAATGTATTCTAAGATTCTAGATCAGAACTGCAACTTTTGTTTCTTGTAGAATGGTCCCTGTTGAACTCACAACAGTTACAAGTGGGAGAGGCATTCAGATTCTTAAATAACACTAATAATGACATCAGCACAGTAATTTAGAGTGAAATCAAGTCTCTTTGTTCTTATGCAATGTGTGCCTTGATCCACAAATTATCTGTCCTGATGCCATCCTACAGGCACAAAGTAGAGCTATGGATTTGGGCAACTATATCTTGCAATAGAGTGCAAATTAGTCTGGGAGAAAAACAAATTGGATGTATAGAAATTTTTTAAAAGGATGCTGAGTATATTTTCATTAAATTCAAATTCAGAGTCACTAACCCTTAGCAATTTCTTCTATTAATATGCAAAAAACACTGTTAGAACTAAAGCTATCTGAGTACCAATTTTATCCTGTTGGAGATGTCTGTTATCAACAAAAGGAGAAATGAAACAGACCACTCTAAGGAGCCAATTATTTTTGGAGGTGTGTTGTACAAATGGAAGCCATTTTGAGTTTATCCTGGTACTTATGTAAACCAGCTTCAAGGCTTAAAAAACCAACTTACAGATGTCCTCAAGTGAAGTGGCTAAATGGTGTGATTTCAGAAATAAAAGACTTTGAATATGCGATTAGCTAGCTGTTCCTTATTCAGTCATTTGCTCGCTCTAGCTTTGAATTCACCTAACTGCCTCTGTGAATATGTTTCATACCTATAAATAGCATTTTCAAGGTTCTTCAAGTGATGAATCTGTGACCATTCTTGTTCTTATCAATTGTTGCCTGCTTTGAATATGTTTAATGGTTGGTTCTGCTAATCTAAGCTGAGCGTTCCAGGTGTTGAAGGAGGTATTGATCAAATTCCTTTTTACACCACATGCATTTAACTCTGAACTGGCTCGCAGCACAGCCCATGAGCTGCACCTCCACAGTGAGAGTGGGGGGTGTGGCCTTTTTTCACCCTGTTTGACTCTGAATCTGAACCTGTGTAATAGAGTCCATGACCATTCTGGTCTTTAGATTCCAAATGAAGACCAGCAAGAGTTAAAGAGACTGTTAAGAAAATGCGCTATTTTCCATCAGACTGAGAGATCAAATCCGTGTCTATTGGAGTTCAGATCATAATAATAAATTAACCAACGTGGCTGAGAACAAGTTCCTGAGAGCTCCAGCTACACTGCTCACTGATTCCACCATGAACAAGGCCCTGACATTCTAGATCTCAGTTTCCAATTCCCCAAATGGAGAGCTCCATCTCACCAGGAGGTGTGGCCCAAGGATCAGTGAGTTAATGCGGGCTCTCACCTCAGGACAATGTCACATGCAAGCATTCAGTGAATAGCTACATCTGGAAATCCGCCTTACATTTTGCATTGCATTTCAGAGCTTTTGAAGCAGTTTTATGTGAGAGCATTCTTGCGTGCATGGCTACTTTCTGTTTACCAGAACCAGCTGTGCCCTGATTTCTGAGAGAAGCCACAGGTGCTGACCATTCCTTGGACACCCGTGTTCTTGTGGTCTGAGTTTGTTTTGCAGCCTGAGCATTTTCCACACCTGGGTCTGCAGTTCCACGCCTCCCACGCCCCTCGGGAGGTAGGAAAGATATATAAGGCCAGAGTGCTGAAATAAAGGAGCTTCGAGCTTCTTTTTCTTCAGAATCGCTGTTGTGTGTGTGTTTTTTCATCCGCGGCTCCCTTGCCGGCTCGGTTTCACTTTGGTCCAGAACAGGCGCTGGCAGTTTTATTTACCCCTTAGAGCAACTTTTAATTCAGTTAATATTCTTATCCTGATTTTGCTCAGGTGTAGAAGGGAGGAAGAGGTGGGCAGGAAGGGAAAAGCACTCACTTTCAGTCTGAATGTAACAGGATGCCCTCACTTCTAGGTCCCATTTGCACTTTGATTCCTCACTGAATTTGCTAATAAAGGCAACCTGGAGTTGGGAGAGGAGGCCTCCTTTGCTAGGATCACAAAGCTACATCTGAAGCAAACCCAGAATTTGCATCCAGTTTTGCCTGACTTGGAAATCTGGGCCCCTCCCCAGCAGGTGTTAGCACCCATGGCCCACTGGCCACATTTGGCCCCAGCTTGCTTTTGAATGATCCACGAGTTAAAGATATTTTTACATTTAAAAAATTTGAAAACAAAAGTACCAAAAAAAGTTATTTTATAACATGAAAATTACATGTTATTTAAAATTTAGTGTCCATAAATAGTTTTATTGGAACATAGGTACTTATTGTTTTGCCTATGGTCTCCAGCTGTGTTTCTACTACAACGTTTGAGGAAAAAATGTTACAACAAATGCCCATAGCTTGCAAGTCTAAAGTATTACCTCTCTGGCACTTTATAGAACAGAGATTGCAAATCTTTTCTACATTGTTGTGTTTGAAATGTTCCCTATTCAACATCTTCAAGAATTTTTCCATAGTAGCATATTATTTTCATATCAAAGAAAATTTTACTTCAATAATTCTTTTTCTTTTTGTACTGGGGTTTAAAGCTAGAGGTGCTTTACCACTAAGCTACATTCCCAGTGCCTTTTGTTTCTGTTTGAGACAGGATGTTGCTAACTTGTTCAGGGCCTTGCTAAGTTGCTGAGACTGGTCTCCAGTTCATGATCTTCCCGCCTCCGCCTCCTCCTAAGTCACTATACCACCACGCCTATATCACCATGCCTGACTACTTAACCAAACTTAATTTTAAAGTTCTTTTTATCATTTTTTCAATATAATGTGATTATTAAAAAGTGAACATGAAATAAATGTGTATTTTTAAATTCACTTTTGAACACAGAAAGAAAGCCGTTCACTCCATTGCATGTTTGGGGCAATGTATTTAGAAAACACTTCGCTCTCCTCTTCACTGATCTAGTAGATGATTTGTCAGGATCACAGATGGTGCTGCCAAGTCTTTCCTACCTCAGGTTCTGGAGAGAGAACCTTGTATCCTGTCCTCTGAGCAGATCTGTCAGGGAATAATGTGGGTTGAAGGATTAGTATTTACAAATGAATAAAAAGAGGAGGGAAGAAATTGTGGCATCTGCAGGGTATCAACTCTGATGGTGGGAATCCCAGGTGCAAGTGGCCTTAGGCAAAGCAGAGCCAATTGGAGAATGCTGTGTGCACCCCAACAGGTGTGACTGGCCAGAGCATTGACTTGGTAGGGGGTACCCATGTGTATATACAGTCCAATACAGGGAGAAACCAGAAGTCCTGCGGGACTGCTCCTCATCTCTGACGTTAGCTCATCCATCTGTTCATTGCACAGTCTTGTACCAGACACTCTTCCCAGCGGTTCTCAGTTGTGGAGACTGCCCTTTGCATTACAGGATTTTCATCAGCAGGTGGGTAACCCTTGCCCATCAATGCCAGTTAAGGAGTGCTATGCGTGTATGCATGTTCCCTTCTACGTGCAGGTCACCAACAACCTGCACAACTTAGCCTCTGCACTTATTCCACAATAGCCCTCCATTTCTTTCTCCCCCAGATCTGCAGCCAAGTCTCTGCTCTCTGTGTCTATTCAGTTGGTTGCTCCAGTGAGTTTGTATTCGAACATGGAATATTTTTATTTTTATTTTTTTGACTGGCTCTTTTCCTTGGTGTGATATCAAGTTTTATCTATGATGACTATAAATAGAAGTAGAAGTCCACTGGGGTATTTCAATAATAATAATAATAATAGGTAATGGGAATTGAATTCAGGAATGCTTTACCACTCAACTCAATCCCCAGTCCTTTTTATTTTATTTTGTTATGAGACAGTCTCACTAAGTTGCTGAGGCTGACCTTGATCCTGTGGTCCTCTTGCCCGTGCCTCCAAGTCAGTGGGATTATAGGTGTGCACCACTACCCCTGGCCCACTGGGTATTTCTGAAGGCTGACATCTACTGATTTGAGTTCTGCTTTTAGATAAATATGAAGTCTGAGCTATGCAAGACAACATATGTCAATGACAGAAAGCTCCAGACAGTCCCAAGCACAGGGACTTTTGTGATTATGTAATTTTGTTAAATCACATGATCACTTCCAGTATCCACCTGCCATTAGACTTTTGGTTTGGGAGAAAATAACTTTCTGCTAAGGTAGGAATTGGTGTGTATTCTATGTGCCTCAAGCACTCTCCTAAGTACCAGGAACAGTGTATTGAGTAAGAAAAGGAGATAGTTTCCTCATGCAACCAAAGAAGTTCCTAGCTCATGGAAGATGTACTTTGCTTATTTTCACAGGTAACTGGATCTTGAGTTAAAGATCAGCCAGGCTATGCTTGGAAGATCTTCCCTATGTCTGATGTAGTGTCTGATGTAGTCTCTGGTATTGGCCATCACAATGGAAATGCTACTTTCTATGAATAACTTTCCACAGCACAATATCATTGTTGTATCAAAATACAACAGCCTCAAAACATGGTGCTTTGGCATGCTGAGAACTTTGAACTGAAGGAGATTGAACTATCTGAAATCAAGGTCTTCCTGGTGTTTCCCCTGTCCTCCTATCTCTCACCCTCTTCCTTCCCCCCAAATTATTCATAGAAATAAGAATTTCACTCCCCCAAGGTGGGTCATAGGAACTATATCTCCTCTCCCCCAAAGCAAGCCATAAAACCTGAAAGATCACTTCTGATCTTCTCTCTTCCTCCTCCTTCTTCCAGCGTGTGCTTCCACACACTGCAGAAAAGAACTATACGCAGACAGATCTCGGGGATTTCTTCCCTCAGTCTATTGCCATAAAATCAGACCTTTCTCTCAATCACATTTCTACAAGGCTGTCCAGTCTGCATTGAACCAAAGAATAAAAACAGACAGCTTTTCCTGGGTCTTTGGGTATTTAGTTCTGAAGGTTCTTAGTCCACGTAAAACTCCAATTAAATAAGTTTGTTCTCCTTTTGTGGTTAACCTACCTTTTGTTATAGAAGGGTCAGCTGTGACCCTTATGATGAGTGAGAAAAGATGCCACACCCCTCTGTCCCTCCACATGTACGTAGAGGAAGTAGCACCTTAATATTGAGGAACAGAGGCCACATCCTTGATCTCAGATGCAACTCGTGTCCCTGTGAAATTGACAGGGTGGGAAGGAACAACTTAACCAAGTAACAAATGAGGATAATAAGAGTGAAAATTCTGAAAGATTTTCCTGGCCAGGTGTTGGAATTTATACTTTAGCCAGAGGAGAGTAAGTTCTGAGGTATGATCTGAGCCTGGCGGTGAAGTACACAAGGCAGAGTCGGAAGCCCAGTCCAACAGCCTGGACAGGCAGAGGGAGACCAGAGCATGGGGCCCTCCACTAGGCCAGACTTCAGAGAGTGTTCAGAGAGCCAACACATCCTATAGAGAGTCTCACGGATTTTGATCCTTCCCACTCCAGGAAGCAGGAGGCTTCCCACTTGACTGAATGCTTAGTTAACTTTGAAATTGCAATTCCAAATGACACTCACTGATTAACCATTTCATGGCACCGTTGAAGGAGAATCAAAAGAATGTTATTGATCCCCAGCCTGCACAATGAGTTCTATAAAGGGAAGGGGATATCAAGAGGTACAGGTAAAAAGGAAATGGTGGTTGCTAAGCAGCTGGGATGAAAGTTCTGGAAGCGTCTATAACAGGCTCTAAAAGAGGCTGAAAGGAGCAAGAATTTCAGTTTCCGTGTAACAATGTGGGGCTTCAGAAACAAATATCAATGTTTCACAGGACTAGAATCCTTATTTTTCCAATATATTTCAAATTATATGGCAAAACATCAGATTTCTAACTTTAAATTTGTATTACAGTATTTGTGACTGTTAAAAATAGACTTGATTCTGCAGCAAGTCAAAACTTCAGAATATTGTTGCATGGACACAGGCGATTCTGAAATTGGCTCATTTCCACACCCAAATTCACACAAATAATACTCAGAAATTCTGACTTTTCCTTTACTTAATCCTTACCAGTGATTTTATAGACATTTATATGTAGGGAATCATAGACTGGAAAGGTTAGAAGACAGTCCTGCAGGGTGGTACAGCCGGGACCTAAAGCCACTTTTTCTAACCCAGGCACCAGAATTCAGTTAGCTGCCCTCTAGTTTACAGAGTATGAAATTAAAGTCATAGTGACTTGTTGGAGGCCAGTAGTCAATCAGTGTGTCTCCCAGGGTAGCTCATTTTCCACACGTAGGCCACCTCCTTTTGCTGCTCCCTGAGGAATATTCCAGACTCGGCCCCACCCGCCAGGGTTCCCACTGCTTCCTGCACTCCCATCCAAGTCTTCAGCTTGTGCAGAAAGGCCTGCCACTACCGCCCTGGGAAGTCCCTGAAGGGAAAACCAGCAGGACATTGTGCTTGGTTGTTTCTATTGTGATTTCGGACGCACAGGGTCATGAGAGGTTGGAGGTGGATAGGAGCTGAGGGCCAGATTGAAGGGGCTCTATCCTAGCTTCTCTCTTATTCTGGGCTAGTTGTTTCCCGCCTCAGCCACAGATGACTTCTCCACAAAGGTGAGTTGAACATCTCTGGAAGCAGAAAATCTGAACGAGAAGCTTCAATCAGCTTCAACTCCCATTTTTTCCTTTCATCCTTCCCCAGAATTGTGAAATTTGAAGATATGTCTTAGCAAAAAGCAGAGCCCATTCTCTCTGAAAAGGATCTTCCGTAAAATAGACAAAACAGAGCTGCTCTAGTGGTAATTGTGCCCAACAAAGACCTTGCGGTGGCCCCTAGGGGCAGCTTCTGGAGTGTCTACAGCTGCAAGGAGCACAAGGGAAGAAACACCCAGGGCCACAAATCCCAGAAGTGTGGAGGGAGTGGATGGAGCTGAGGACCAGGCATGAAAGGCACTGGACACGCTGGTTCCAGTTTCACTACTGACTTGGGTCTCTTCAGATATGGAGTCACTTTGCTGAACGTTAAATTGACTTTTAAGAATGAATCTTATCTAACTTTCCTATGTACGTATATGAATATACCACAGTGAATCTCATCATCATGTATATCCATGAAACACTAATTAATAATAAAATATAGGGCTGGGATTGTAGCTCAGCGGTAGAGTGCTTGCCTCACGTGCGTGAGGCCCTGGGTTCGATCCTCAGCACCACATACAAAGCAATAAAATAAAGACATTGTGTTCATCTACAACTAAAAAAAATTTAAAAAAAATTAAAAAATAAAAATAATAATAAAATATAATAGAAAGAACAGTAAAGTAGGAAGAAGGGAGCAGGGGAGGGAGGAAGAAAGGGAAGGGGAAATACTGGGGACTGAATTAGAACAAAATATATTCCATGCTTATATAATTATATCAGAATGAATCCTATTGTCATGTGTAACTAAAAAGAACCAAAAAAAAGATTAATCAAAAAACTAAATTCATTAAAAATTGACCTGCCAGCCAGTCACAGAGACACCATGCCTGTAATCCAAGCAACTTGTGAAACTGAGACAGGAGGATCTCAAATTCAAAGCCAGTTTCAGCAACTCAGTGAGGCCCGAAGCAACTTAGGGAGACCCTGTCTCAGAAAAGGGCGGGGAGTGGGGATGTGGCTCAGTGGTTCAATCCTCAGTACCTAATAAGTGAATACATAAAGTAAAATTAGCCCTGCTAATGCTCAGCACTATTCTAAGCTTTTCAGAAAGAGAAAGAAACAAAAAAGGACAAAAATCCCCAGCACAAGAAGTATACATTTGGATAGGCACTTTCAGTGTCTAGACTTTTCAAAAGCTGAGGCTTTCATAATGCAAATAGCACTTTATGTTATGTATTGATCATTTTCTCTTTTAGCAAATACAAGCAGCAAGATTAAATTTTTAAAATTATTAAATTACAGTAACTAGATTTTCTCCAATCCAAAAGTACCTGTAATTGTTTTAATATCTTGGCCTTTGTCCAATAAGCTTTTGTATAAGCCATATCAACTGCTTCTACCAGTAGTTTGAGTGCTCCAAAACCATGATAAACATGACTTTCTCAAGCGTGGGGAGACTAACCACCTTCAGCACGTGTGACCTCCAAGTCAGCTCTTTCATTGGATCTGAACATTCTAAATGTGTGGATGGGGTGAGTACCAAAACCTATGCAGGTCCTCATCAGATGACAGGTTTAAAAAGACCACCCACAGATGAGTGCACAATGCTGGTCATATGGTAGACAATTGGCAGATACATCAGGGAGCTGCAGTGGCTTTAATTATATAATATGCAGAGGACACTAAATCATCTGTGCTTGCTTTGTAACTGTCTTTTAAGTTTAGCTTTCCTTTGTCAGATAGTGGTTTAGTGCACATGTTATGTATCACCTAAATCCTTCGTAAGAATTTTTGAATTTTAAAGCTTCAAGTTTACAGTTGGGCATTTATAATCAGTCACTTCATGTACATACACAGAGAGAAACTCACACACATAGACACACAGAGATATGCACACTAGCACACTGCCTCAGGCATGCAACAATTCAATATATATTTAATACATTGTAAATATATGCAGGGTATCTATATTTAGACATGGACACGAGTGAATGAAGCTATGTGTCTTGGTGTGTGATTTTTCAAATGCAACTAACTTCTAACTATGTCCACTGATCAGGGAGGCAAAGGCCAAATTAACTGATTCATTTTACAGTAAATCTTTTATTCAATACCTATCTGACATCTCTTCAAACTCTATGAGAAATGATTAATAAATGCTTAAAAGACAAATGCATGCTTTGTTCCCTGCTATTTATTTAAATAGCCCACTTTAGCTTCCAATCAAGATGGAAATTAATGCAGCCAACAAGGAGAACCCATACATTCAAAGCATTCTGAGGAAAGACTGTAGCGTGGGCACTCTCTCTCACACTCACAGATCTACAACACGCCTGATCTTCCTGGACACACACTCATAGCCTATTATGTTTTTAGAATGAAAAGCGAGTGGCATCTTGTCAAAATAATTTTTAATGTGCAAATAAGCATTCATCTGAAGGCAGCAGGCTCCATCTGCAACGATGTTTGAGTTGATGCCTCCATGGTTAGGAAGTGGCAAGACAGGGCTTCAACAGTGCCTTCCAGTCCCAGCTCAGGATGTTTCTAGCGTGGCATGCCGACTTCTGCATCAAGGTTGCATTAGACTAGTTAAACTGCTGCACACCCTGTCACAGGGGTGAGGTGTAGTGATCCATACCAAGGAACACTTACATGAATGAGCACTGACTTCACTGCCTGTTACACTCCATACTGCAGTTCATCTCACATTTCACTTCTAGAAGGTCCAGAAATGGATCTCCTAGACGTCTGACTTGTGCTTTCATTTTTTAATGTGATGCACATTTCAATTGCTGATCAAGTTGTCCTGTGCTTTCCTGGAAAACGCTACTGATTTGGCTCAGTTCCAGCATCCTGTGTTCTACCATAAACCCCCATAACTAATATTATTACCTGGTTCACTCTGGCCCTGAGTGAACTTGGACATCTACAGGGTCCAATGATGCTCTATAAAGGAGTTGAGTGGGACGTAGTGTACATAAGTACCTTAAAAGTTTGTAACTAAAGCCTGGAAATAGAAGAGTTTCAAGATTTATCTAGATAACTCATGTCAAGGATCTGGGCCTTCTAAACAAAATTCCTACACATGTGCTTGCATGGGAAACATAATTTCTCCTCTGAGCAAGAATTAAAAAAGTAACTCTGTCTAATTGTGTTACCTGGATGTCCCAATGGTTGCTCCACCAAAGGGAGCTGCTGGTATTTGTCAAAAGCAAACCACCTAATTTCTAATTCTCAGAATCTAATTATTATGAGTGAGAGATTCCCCTTTGATTGACAAGTGTGAGGAAAGAGAGCAAAGGTCTGACGCAGACCCAGCGTCTCATCAGTTACAGTTTGCAATCTACTATCCAGATGGGTTCCTAGAGGCCGTAGCTCAGAAGTCCTTTAACTCTTCTCAGGCTGAATTTTTTTCAGAACTTTTGTGGCAAAAAGGAAACTGACCATGTGACCTGACAGAACCTTCGCAGGTACTCCTGTGTCAACCCACATGGCTGTTGTAATGCCATGTTCCGTTCAGCAAAAAGGCCAGCAAACCCAAGCCCCTGGGCCAAATCCATTTCATTGCCTGTTTTTATAAGTAAAGTTTTATTTGTAATATAGCCATGACTGTATTTTCTAAATATATCATCTATAAAGGCAAAATGTATCAAACTATAAAGGCAAAGTTGAGCAGCTATCACTTTATTTAGCCCATAGATTCTAAATATAAACAATGAGGTCCTTTACTGGGAAAGGTTGTCACCTAGCTGGGTAGTATCTTGTTACCATTCCTGCCTTTCAATATTGGATTGGCCATGTAGCAGCCTGCCGGGCACCTGAGTTTTCTTATCCAATTTAATCTATTTAAGATATATCTGTCAGGATGCAGGCAGAAAATGAGAACTCATAGTAGGAGATTCAGTATGAAAAGCTTGATGTGGATATGGTGATAAAACATAGGTGTCTTGGTCTGTTTTCTGCTTCTAGAACAGAATGCTACAGACCAAGTAATGTACAAAAATACCCCAAAAAACTAGTGTTTCACAGTTCTTGAAACTGGGACATCCAAGATCAAAGGGCTGCGTTTGGCAAAGGCCTTCTTGATGTTCATAACACTGCTGAAGGGGAAGGACAGGAGGCACTTGTAATACAGAGAGCCAAGCATTGTTTTTTTTTTTTTGGTACTGGGGATTGAACTCAGGGTCACTCAACTACTGAGCCATATCTCCAGCCCTATTTTGTGTTTTTTTTGTGTTTTACATAGAGACAGGGTCTCACTGAGTTGCTTAGTGCCTCGCCATTGTTGAGGCTGGCTTTGAACTCGCGATTCTCCCAATGTGCTGGGATTACAGGCTTGTGCCACCGCACCCGGCTAGCCTAGTCTATTTTTATTAGGAAGCTATCACTTCATCATGAGGATGAGGCTTCCTGACCTCATTACCTCCTACAGGCCCCACCTCCTAGTCCTGTGATGATGGTGACTTCATTTCAACAGATGTATTAGAAACAGCATACAAATCATAACTGGTTTGGCAACAACTCTAAGACCGAGGGGTAAACCATGTTTCAGTCAGCTTGTTTGATGCTATGACCAAAATACCTGAAAAGAACAACTGGAGGAGGGAAAGTTTGTTTGGGGGCTCGTGGTTGCAGAGATCTAAGACTTTAGACAGCTGACTCCATTTCATGGGGCCCAAGGTAAGGCAGAACATCATGGTGGAAGAGTGTGGTGAAAGAAAGTGGCTCAGGACATCACACTGGGATGCAGAGAGAGAGAGAGAGCTCTTCCTCATCATCACAAAATATAAACCCCAAAGCCATGCCCCCAATGCCCACCTCCTCCAGCTGCACCCCACCTGCCTACAGTTGCCACATAAGTAATTGCTATCAGGGGAGTTATGCACCGACTGGGTTCAGGTTCTCCTAACCCAATCATTTCACTTCGAGGTATTCCTGTATTGTCTCACACAGGAGCTTTTTGGGGACACCTCATGTTCACACCATAATAGTGGTTTCACCAGGACCAAAGCCAAAGCCTGCTCACAGCAGGAACCTGTAGGGAGGAGTTACTGGGGGAGCCTGGACCTGAGAAGGAAGGATGAGCAGCAGGAATTGTGAGGACACTGCCCTCAAGTGCCACTCAAACCAGGGAAGTCCACCTGGTCTCACCCTCACCTCAGTCCTCCCACTGCTTTAACTAAAAGGGAGACTGGTGGGAAAGGAAACCTGGAAATGCAGTTTTCAGGCATCAGGTTCCTGCAGAATGGAGCCGAGCAGGGAAAGGGCGAGGAGAGGACTCTTAGCTTTGCTCTCATTCCCATATGCTGGCCCTCCAGCCTCTGCCTGAGACTCTCAGTCGGAAGTGCAGTGTTTTGTTGTTGTTTGTTTGTTGTGCTGTGTGTCTTATTTACTTAGAATGCAAGAGCCCCACTTTCATTAGCATTTGCTGCTTCCATTTTTTAACATTCTTGTCTCTCTCCTATGAACCTGCCAGAGACAGAAATTGGAGATTTAAATCCAAACCAGGGATGCAGCTCCTGCCTCCTGCCAAGAGATGTTGCCATGCTGCTAACTTTCTGAGCTTCCAAATAATTTCAGTTTCTAAATACCAAGAATCCCTTTAAGCCAAAAGTTTCAAAAATTTAAATATATATATATATGTATACACACATACACACACATATATATGTATATTACTTGTTACTTGATTGCAAATGGCTAGATGTCTTTACTCTGCAGAAAGACAGGTTAAGAAAACTCAAGTAAATGAGTCACTCTGAGATAAGAGCAGGGCTGGTGAAGACACAAAGTTCCAGGGGTGCCCAGAGTGGACAGACCTTTATTCTGCCTCTGAGGCACCAGAGACTGGGAAAGAGGAATTAATGTAGGAGATCGAAATTCAAGACATGAGTCTAACTTGTCTTAAGACTGGGAGGAAAAGAATTCTAGCACCAGCATGTGAAAAGGTACTGGGTTATGACAGTGCACGGTGTGTCAAGGGACCTGTCACAAATGGAAACAGCCCTAACTAAGTTTCATTGTTGTTTTCCCAATCAGATGACATCTTGAAAGGACCCTTCAACACACAGGCCCAGGTGCACTGGTCGCAGCAGCCGATTTGCAGGAGCGTCCCCTGCTCTTCTCTGCCGCTCCAGCCCCACCCAGCTCCCTTCCCTCTTCCTGGACACTGCTTCAATTCCAGGTGGCTTTGGAGCTCTGCCGTGTGTCCCTGTGTCTGACCTTGGTCTTACTGGCATTGTGAGACCCACGTCAGGTGGGATTTTGTCAAGCTCCCCAGGCGTCAAGGCGAAGTCTTTGGTGTCTCATCCAATTATCATCAGTTCTGAAACCGGGGGAATATTTTATTCGGAAAGAAGTATTGATATTTGAAAATCTACTGCAAAATTGAATTTGGTGAAGGTCTCTCTCTCCCTCTCTTATTCTTATTTATTTTTTATTTGAAGGTCATTACAGGTTCACTTTGCCCTCAGATGTTTAAGGTTGTTTCCAGCCAACCCCTCAAGGTTCACTTCAGTCAAAATTACCTGTAGAAAACGCAAGCTGCTACCTCCATTTCAGTCAGGGCTTTCCTAGCTTCTCCACCCATACCCACCACGGCCTCCTCATAGGTCTGGGTTCGTCTGGATTCCTAGACCTTGTGTAAAGAATAACAAGAGCTCATCAACAGGACATACATATATCTATCCTTTTGAACTTTATGCCATGGCTGAGCCACACGTAAAAGGTAATTAAGAAGTTACTATCATTTGGAGCTACTGTAACCTAGTGTTACATATTCCCAACTGGTTCTCATTTTATCCAGAGAAGAATATAACAGTATCTTCATATAATGAAAACCCATGTTCCTTTGTCTGCTCAAGCTCCTATGACAAAATTCCACATTCGGAGTCACTTATTAGTGACAAATATTTGTAGCTCCTAGTTCTGTATCCTGGAAGCCCAAGATCAAGGTACCTGCAGACTTGGTGTCTGATGAGGGCCCATTACACATAGAGGACACCTTCTGTGTGTCCTCACATGACAGAGGGGCAAAAGGGCTGTCAAGCTCCTTCAAAAAGGGACACTATGAGAATCCTGCCCTGACGACCAAATCACATCCCCAAATCCCCACCCTCTGACCACCACCCTGGCGAATAGGTTTCAACAAAACCTGGAAGGACACAAACATTCAGATCCCAACACTATGTTAAATGAATTAATTAAAGCTTAGTGAGATTAGATTCAAACCCCAATCACACCCCTGTAGGAAAGGACCATGGACTGAAATCTGAGTCTGATTTCAACAGTGCATTCCCTCCCAATAGAGCATTCCAGGTAGAGCTCCTAATCCTCACTCCTGTTCAGCTGGACTAAGGCCAAAGACAGGGGTGCTTCTCGGGAGATTGTTAGGGATCTTTCTTTCCAGCATGACTAAAACTCTGCCAAGAAAATGGTGTGTATCATCTCAGAGAGATTACAGCCAAGATGCCATCATCCCCACTTTACAGATGGGGAAACCAAAGCTTAGAGCTTAACAAAATCCTAGAGGGTCAGACTAAGAGGGAGTTGCTCGGCTTCATTTACTTCTTCTGCCTTTTTAGATAATCCAGTTCCCATCCCATTGCCTAGCTGAACGGCATCAGGGATACTATATTCATGCTTTTTTAATGAGGCTATTTATTACTTAGTCTGATTTTTTAATTTTATTCTTTGCTGGGAAGTCACAAACTGACTAAATTCGAGGGCATTTTTGGCATCTCCAAGACACAGCCTTTGTTCTGAAGAATCTAGGCTATATTCAGTTTTCTCTCCTCAGAGGACAGAAGTCATATAACCCATTACTAACACAGTCACAGCGGGAAACATTCACAGCATTAACTTTAAGGAAGGGTAATTAAAATGTTGTTGGTATGAATCTTCTCCCTTTGCCAGAGATTTTTTTCATGCATACGGTGCCTTGGGCATCCTCTGTTGCCCTGGGGGAGATGTGAGCATTCTAATCTGCTTGGCTCTGACTTCTGGAATTTCAATGAACTGAAGCAATCACTCAGGCTCTGCCCTGCTTGGGGCCAGGGGCACAGTCCCCCAGGGGTGCACAATCAACCCACTGCTTGCCCCACCTGTGACAACTCATTCTACAGGGCTCTTCTCTGATTCTTCACAAAACTCTAAAATAGCTAAGGCCTCTGGTTATTTGAGACCTGAATTTTGCTTTATTTTCCAAACCAAGGTATCTGCTATGGACTACATTGTCTTCCCCTCAAATTTCTGTGTTGAAGTCCTAACTCCATGTAAATTGCCAGACAAGGCCCTTAGGGAGGTAAAGACGAAAGAAGGTACAGGGTGGGGCCCTAATCCTGTGGTCACATAAGAAAAGAAATCAGACCTTCTGCTTTTCTCCCTTTACTCACAGGGAGGAGGCATACGGGACACACTAAGGAGGTGGCCATCCCCACAGAGAAAGCACCCTCAACTTGCACTCAATGTCAGAGTCAAGATCTTGGAAACAGCCTCCAGAATGCTGAGAAAATGTGTTCCTGTTGTTGAAGCCACCCAGTCCACGGCACCTGGCTGTGGTGGGCTGAGCAGACGAATCCCCACCTTTCCCTACAGAGAGCTCACTTCTGTTTTCCATGTTTATAATCCTTCCCTGCTGGACATGGCTCACCCTTCTCAGCCTTCAGAACCCAGCTCGGTTTCTCTCCTCCAGGATTCCTCCATCTTCCTCATCAGGAGCTGGGCTGCTTAGCCTCTGCAGCCATGGTGATGGGCAAGTGTTTATGGTGTTTTGCATTTGAATAGGTCTCCCTGTGCAGCTGTGATCCCTCCCAGGCAGGGAGGAGCTTTTCACCCTGGAATCTGAAGCACTTTAGAGCCATCAACAAGTTCTGAAAAAGTACATGGATTTGCTTTACATCTTTGAAATCTCTTAATGAAAAAAAAATTTTTTTTAGTAAGAAGTAAAGATAGTATTAAAAATACAGTTATATAGCAGATTAGATATTGCCTGATCAAGACCACAGGAAAATTCCCAGCTACATGGGCACTGCATTCAGAACTGCGGGCCCCAACACTTTGTGTGCTTTACTTCCATTATCATAAGCTGTTTCCAGTAAAATCTCTGAAACTCATTCTTCCTGTGATGCAGATTACTCAACCATCATGCTCCAGAGGTATGAGTGTGACACATGGGTCACTAAGTCACTAACTGGGGTGCTCTGTCATTTCACAAAGTCTCCCTGACTGTGGTTTTCACATCTGTAGAGAAGAGATGTGATAACACCTCAGGAGAGCATCTGTGCTACCACAGGTCGGTGTCCGATGAAGGGAACGCCATGATGGAGTAGATGGTAACTCAGGCCAGAGGACACAGGAGCAGGAGACCTTGGGCGGCAGGAACTGTAGCATCGGCAGCTCTAAGGTGGACAAGGGACACCTGGATGGCACCCCAGAACTTACGATCACACCAGGAGAATGCGCTGATGGAGAAGACTGGGTAAGTAAGCGACTTGGGAAATGAGACGAGGTCTCTGTAGAAGAAATTCAAGTAACTCCTGGAGGCACCCTGCCCTTGAGGAGGGGAGGCAGAACCTTCTGTGGCTTCAGATAGGCTGCTCCCTGTGCCCACCCTTAAGGAGGACAGAGCAAAAGCAGTCAGCAGTGGAGAAAACTGACAGTGTCACCCCATGGTCAAGGCTGATGGCCGCAGAGTCACCTTAACAATTTGCACCCTTCACCTGCTGCCAGTGATTGGCACTTTGCCTTTGTGGTCATCCTCCTCCAGCCCATAGCCCTGCCAACTGTCAGAACACCCTGAGAGGCCTCCCAGCTGGCATAGTGACAAAACACTCGGTGCTCCTCAGCACTGTCAGGCTGCTGAAAGTAGGAATGTCTGAAGGAGTGTCAGAGAGGAGTGTGACGAGAAGTGCAGACCGCATAACATGGGGTGGGATCCTGATGCAGAGGACGGAAAGCAGTAAAAAGCCAGGAAAGCTGGAAAAACTACAAACTTCGGGTAATATGGTTGCAACAGTTGTTATTTATGTATAGCAAAGCATGTACGTCATTCATGTGGGATGTTACAAATAGGTGGAACACATCAAAATTTATAGCAGCTCAATTTACAATAACTAAGCTATAGATCCAAACTAGGTGCCCTTCAACAGATGAACTGATGAAGAAAATGTGTATATATATATATACAATGGAATATTACTCAACCATAAAGAAAAATGAATCTCTGGCATTTGCTGGTAAATAGATGGAACTGGAGACTATCATGCTAAGTAAACCAATCCCCCAAAAACCAAACGCTGAATGTTCTCTGATTTGTGAATGCTAACACACAAGAGAGGATGGAAGTGTTAGGGTATCGGCCAGCCATACACGACACACCTCTTGCAGCCAGGAGATCTTTATTCATGGGGTGGGTGCCCAGGAGGAGGAAGTAGGAAAAAGGGCAGAAGGGACATGGGGCATGGAATTTATAGGGCCCACTACAAAAATACCACGGCAAGCTATGGATTGGTCACTTCAAAACTGGCGGGATAGATAAGCGGTGGTGATCTTCTTTGATGTGGCTGAAAAGGTAACCTGAGCGGCCAGGCTTTGTTCTCCCGAGTGGAAGATTTGAGAGAGGAACCGCCTGGGGCAGGGGCTGCTTTAGGCTTTCAGGGAAGGGGTGCTAAAACTGAGTACAAAAGGGCTGTTCTTTACCTTACAGGAAGAACAGTAGTTCTTTGGATTAGAAGAAGGGGAATGAAGGGAGGGGAGGGAGGATGGGAATGGGAAAGACAGTGGAATGAATCGGACAAAACTTTCCTATGTTCATACATGAATATACAACCAGTGAAACTCCACGTTATGTACAACCACAAGAATAGGAAGTTAAACTCCATGCATGTATAATATGTCCAAATACACTCTACTGTCATGTGTAACTAAAAAGAACAAATAAAAAATTATAAAAAGAAAGAGGTGGAACACTTTGCAGGGTACTTTAGGTACTATACTCACAATTATTCTGTAAATCTAAGATTGTTATAAATGGGGTAAGAAATTGATATCTTTTGGTTTTATACTAGAGAGATCTGACGAAGAATGATAAAATGAAGTCTCACAGTGTCAGTTAGAAGGACAGAGGCTGAACGGAAGGTGGTACTTACAACACTGACATACAGTAAATGGCCAATTGATATCTTTGCATCAGGGGATGGTTACAGAGGGGCAGGCAGCGCATGTGGGTGAGTGCCCTGAAGCTGGGAACTCAAGTGCTTCCCTCAGTCATCCCCAGCACCAAGGACAGGGGTTCCTCAATGTATTAACACTGAACATACTTTGGATTTCTCTTGTCTTTGAAGCAAGTTGATCTTGTCTGCATGAAACATCTTTGTTTTAAATCTCTGACAAGACTTTGCTGCCAGGTGGAGCCCAGCTCATGTGTGAATCCTCCCATGGCATCTTCATGTTCAAATGGATCCACATTTCATTCTATCACCTACTCAATTTTATTTTCCATTTTCATTTGGGCATCCTGGGGCTGTGGGAATATATCACAGTGCATTGTATTAGTTAACATGTTAACTTTCCCAGTAGACTTGAAAGGCTTTGGAAATAAAGATTGTGTACTATATACGCTTTTTAAATTAAAAAAAAACTCACTATAGTATTTGTAAAGACTAGACGACCAGGAGGAGATGAATTAAGCCGCTCAGCAAGACTTTATTGGAATACACGCTCTCTTGCCGAATCCTCTCGTCCATCAGAGTGTGTCCCGGAGGAATGGCGCTGGGGCTTCCGTGCACAGAGAATTTCAAGAAAGCCCAGTCAGGAAGGGGAGGGCTTGGGGGCAGGAAGAGAAGGCCAGAGTCCTTCCTGGATAGGTCAGGAAAACCTAATGATTGACAGGAGGCGTGTCTACTGGCAACGTCAGCGTCTGGCTGGCAGCTCTGCTTTGCAGCTGCTGACCGGTCCCCCTAATTGTACATTTGGGACCCTGACCCGACCTAACGGTATTTGATACATACTTTATTCAAAGACAAAGAAAAGATTGGATATTGGAGTGGAGGAAATGATCAAGTAAATGAAATTAACAATCAACCAAAGTGGAGAATGCATCTGTCAAAGTGTGGTGTTACTGGAAATGCTATTATCAAAAGCCCCTGGGGAAACATGCCCACAGCAAGATGGCCCCAAGAGCTTTCAGGTGACACTGCCTGGGTCCTCAAAGAGTGACTTGCCTGATCAAAAGAGGCATTCTCCATCAGCATCACCACATCAGCACATGGAGGGTGGATTGTACTGAAATTTTCCCCTCTCTTCTTGTCTATCCCAGAGGAACCATTAATTTTAGGGCTGAACATTTGAATTCACTGATAAGCATTAAACAGCATGAACAATTAGTGTCTTCCTCTGATGCAAAACATTCAGTTACAATCACACAAAAACATCTCCCGCTGAATTTTTAATGCCTGTGGATTCGTGAAACTTCAAAACCAGAGAGTTGGCGAACTTATTTTTCAATTCACTACATTCAAGGCAGATTGTAAAGCGAATCTTGCCATGTAGTTGCTGCCTGAGCACACTGAATCTGGGCACCAAGGGCCTTCATAAGATGTTTGAGTAAGAGGATAAGTTTGCCAAGCACCACACTTCAGGAGGAAAGAAATTTGAAAAATGTAAACTTTGAACTTGGAAACTAACTGAAAATTTAAGTTCTTCCATTTTTTTTTTTTTGGTACTGGAGATTGAACTCAGGGGTACTCGACCACTGAGCCACATCCCCAGCCCTATTTTGTGTTTTATGTAGAGACAGGGTCTCACTGAGTTGCTTAGTGCCTCGCCATTGCTGAGGCTGGCTTTGAACTCGCGATTCTCCTGTCTCAGCCTCCCTAAGTGCTGGGATTACAGGCTTGCGCCACCGCGCCCGGCTAAGTTCTTCCTTTTTCCATGACTCTTCTCTTATCCATTCTCGCTTTGTGTCTTTCAATAGCGATGGCAGTTATGGTCTTCTTACCCATCCGGGGATGAGGCTTCCGCTTGTCTCTCATTTATGCAGGGTGTTTTCTCCTCAGGGATACTACCAACTCCTTGTGACACCAGGCCCATGAATCACACTCAAACATCATGCTCAGCTCCACATAGCAGTCTGGAGATGCTCTGAAATGATATGTACAGTTTAAAACAAACTAATTGTTATACTTTCAAAGATAAAACCCAGAAGAACATAGTGCTAGAATGCAGAGAAAGGAAGTTGTTACTTCTCTAAATAAATGTGATCTTTCTTCCACATCTGGAAAAACTGGAGAAAGAAAGCAGAGTCAGCTCATTGCTGGCCACACTTGTTTCTCTATGAACCTTCATAATGGCCCCCAGAGTAAGATCCTGACACCCTCATGTGTAACTGAGAATTTGGAGGCCTGAGGGACATGCAATGTATTCAGAGTCACACTGAGCAAGAAGTCGTCTGAATGAAATACAGTTGGGGTCTAACTTTTTTCAAAGCCTGGATTCTTTTGACCTCAAATCTGAGATCAAATTTTAAGATTTTAACACTTGCTTGGAAATCCCAGAATATTAGCTGAAATGTGCACATCCTGTGAATACTTGTCTTCTTCCCTCTTTCTTGGGCCTTCAAAACCTTCCAGGTACTGCTGAGAAGGATCCAGGCTGATGGCCTCAGGGCTTCTCTTAGCTCCAGTTTCCTTTGTTTTCTCCTGTTACCTGTGTCCCTCACTACAGAGACAGAGGATGAAATTCACCTCTCTCTTGGGTTTCTCCCAAAGAACACAATGGGCAACCCTGCTGTCCACTGTAGGAGGGCTTGTGGAAGAGCTGGGAAGGTCCTGCCGGCACCCTAAAATCAACCAACCCAAAAAACAGGAAGGAAACAAAATACAGCTAAGGACCAGGTTTGTATGTGATGGGTTGTAGATGTCCCCGTGCTTGCAAATCCCTCCTCAACGCCAGTTCCCAAGCATTGCTCACTATGGGCCCCTTGATCCGGCCCAGAGACTGTAGGAAAGGGTTTTCTCCACTGATCTTTCTTCTCCTCACCTGCATTTCTCCACCAGCACTCATGTCCTAGAAGAGTGTGTCCACCTTTCACTGTATCTCCTGCAGAGAAAGCCTGTCCTTTCCCCTACCTAATTCCTTGGAAGGAACTCGGCATGGGAATCCTAAAATGAAGGAAGGTTGCGCTGCAGCCCTGTTTTGGAGAAGGTCTCAGACTCAGCCATGGCAGGGCTTTGGACATGCTATTTGTGTAGGGCAATGATTAACTATTTCTCAATCTAACAGCAGGCATTGGCCGCGAGGAGCTTTGGTGGAAGCAAGATATTTTAGAAACAAAAGGCCACCTTCCAAGAAAGTAAAACTTCTCCTTAAAGTATATCTTTCAATGTCAGTGCTGGATCCTTAGAATAACACATCCAAGCAAAGCAAAGCAACACAAAAACCTTCATATTACTGTAAAAATTATCAGAAACGCCTAGGACCACAAGGGTATTTATTAAAAATGTTGAGTGCTCCTCCCTCTCCATGACTTTGCATGAGTATCTTTGTAGTGGAGGGCACAGAAGGCTGATTTTACCCTCATCTTCCCCCCAAAATAAGGTGCTCTGATTTCTGCCCAGCGTGTATAGTGCTCTTTCTTACAGCATGCTATCTTTGTAGTGTGGATGATTCACAGAGTTCAGCCAGACACTTGTGTGCCTGGGGCCTATAAAAGCTAGCAGAGTTGTCTTGTACTCAACAATTTAGTTTGAAAGACATGGGCGCCATTATCTCCAATGCCTCTGAGAGATTATAATTAAGGGCGACAGCGTTGAAAGAGAATTTCAGATTTTTTCCAGCAACGAGGCTATAAATTGAGGATGGTACAGGATTCCGCACAATTGAGCCTCCACGCAGGCACTCAGTCATAATTGGCATTGATTTAACAGTCCACAGCTCGCCCCTGGCATCATAAATTGATTGGAAATGACAAGCAGTGAAGATTAACACCTTTCAGGGACAACACGCTCCCTAAATAAATAAATATCAGAAAAG
Source organism: Xerus rutilus (assembly GCA_028644305.1). Taxonomy (NCBI): domain Eukaryota; kingdom Metazoa; phylum Chordata; class Mammalia; order Rodentia; family Sciuridae; genus Xerus; species Xerus rutilus. Next base: position 177,165,790 of record CM053400.1, read on the forward strand.
ATAAAATGGTCAATTTTATAGCACTTCATACCTCCCTCTGCCCCACAAAAATAACACTAAGGAGCTATAAGCCACACAACCTGTCCCACGGCAAATCTAGTGGCTTCCAAGACAATTTAAGCAGGATCATTCTCCAGTTGAGGGCCATCCTGGCAGAATTGTATAGACCATGGAGAATCTCACTCTTTAAACTTGGTGGCTTAGTAAAATCGTGCACCTCTAGTGTTTGTTTGCTTTTGAAGTTTTAGCATTATGGTTTGGGGTACAAGTGAGGGCCCAGGAAACCTCTGTTTAAATCTGATTGTTCCCTTGGGAGGGCATGTTTCCTGGTTTGATTACTCACTGAATCCTTTGTGGCTCAGTTGTCTCACATTTAAAAGGAAGACAATCATGGGACCAACCCCCACTGGGACAACCTGAGGTCAAGTGACTTATCAAATGTGAAGCATTGAGAACATACCTGTGTGCAAGTACTGGGTGTTAAAATCAGCCACCCGCTCAGGGAGCTGAGAGTAGTAGGGCTAAGGTGCAAGACACTGCAATGGCCTCCTGTATGCTCCAGGAAAACGAACTTGCTTACTTGGTTTTGCATGTTAAAGACATCCATGTTTCACAGCTCAAAACATACACAAATATAGGTAAGGACAATTCTTCCTATGTTTGCTTGCTTTCCTTTCAGCTTCTCCCTCTCCCTGACCCACAGGAGGGATGGAGGATAAATATATAGGACTATTTCTATCACCAGGTTTTGGGTTAACTTGTACCTCACCTCTGATAACTAATATGCAACACAGAGGTCTTGGTTTAGGAAAGCTCTCTTTAAACTTCAAGATACAGACAAAAGCATTAAACATGCCCAAAATCAAAGAAATATTTTACCCACAAACTTTATTTTCTTCTCATACCAGTAAGTTTGCTCATCTTTTCTTAGATTTTCATTTTCCATTATATCTGCATTCTAATCCTGTAGATATTCCTTTTCTAATACCATTAATTGAACGAGCTAGACGTTTATGTGAGAAGTGGCCATGATCATTGTGAGACATAGAAACTTTCTGTTCTTCAAAGGATCACCTTTTCTGTGTTGCTGGAGACACAGAACAGTTTCTGCCAATATGGCGCCCATGTGCTTCTGTCAATGGAGCAGCAACTGCTCTGATTCTTTAAGCTAAACCAGGGTTATGGTAGTTTCTCTTTTTTTTTCCTGATCATTCCTAATCTCACTCAGATCGTTCCCAAAAACAAAACAAAAAAAGCCACAACAACAATTTACTTTTCTCTCTTTAGAAATGGCTTGTTTGCTGGGGTTTCTGAAGTTTGCTGATTGAGTCTTTTCACCAATCTGTTTTTCTTTTGTTCACTTCTTCACCCAAGTGATACGTTGTTTTGCAGCTACTTTTGGCTGCATTTACTACTGACTACAAAATGGGGCCTCTGCTTTGTACACTGATTGGGAACAGCTAAAGGATGCATTATTTTTCAATGTTTTTTCCATTTTTATTTTTGATAATTCTGAGAGGACAATGAAAATGCTATGTATTTATCCAAATTTACATAAAATAATTACACGCATTTTTATGTATCTCTTTACCATAGACTTACCTCAATTTCAAATCAACAGTATTCAGATTTTAGAGATGAATGTAAGGCTCAGTAAAGTTAATAGAATTGTGTGAGATCCTATTTATAATCAGCAACCAAAGTTCTTCTACTGTCCTTTGACCTGGATTCTTCTTAAAAACCTTTTCAGTATTGGTTAACAAGTTCTGAAATCCCACCAGATAAATAAATATGTATTGGGCACCAACCACTAAACTACCTCTTGTAGATGGATCTTAAATGGTCTGAGTTACAGGAGGCTGAGATATCAACTATTAACCTTGTCCCCAGGATCTCATTTAGATCATATCATATGATTCTCAGCCAGCTATTAGATACTTTATTTTTCACTCTTCTGATTTTGTTTCATACCTGCCTCCATTCCAATGATTGGTTTATTCTTAGCTGGGTAAAATAGTGGGAATGCTGTAGTGGGGGCTATGTCAGACTGCTAATTTTCCATACACACACACACATACACACATATCCTACAACCAACCCTCTGATTTTCCCTTTCGTAATAATTTTGCATTTTAGATGGGTTTAGAGTTACATGCACTTACTTTGTGTAGCCTTGTATCGAACCTCTGATGAATGGGATGTGGGCTACTTCTTAACCCTTGCTCCTGCTGACAGGACACATGTCTCCTTCCCTCTTTTTACCTTTCCTCCGACTACAATACAGGTGTAATGATAAGAGATGCATTTGGCACCATGAATATAAAAATGGACCCTGGAGGAGCTACACTGCCAACTCTGGAAAACCCATCTCTGAATTGTTTGATGAGAGAAGCAAGTCTATAATTATGTGTATTTTTGATGTGGCAGCAGAGTGTACATTTTCCTCCAAGGTGTATATTACTGGTTGCTTGATAGCATTTTGTCATCTCTTTGCAGTCATGGACCTATTTGATAATATGTCATACGTGAATAATATTTTCTTTTACTTTCCCCTCCCCAAATGTACACATGGCAAAATACATTTTAGAATTGGGTCAGGGGGTTCAGTATCTGCTGAATCTCATTTGTGTGTGCTGGGTTAATAACCCGGTCTAAGAGTACCAGAGGACTTTGTATTACCATTTTAGTCCACACAAGATAATTTATTTGGGGAACCCAGTTTAGAGTCCACTTGTGATTCTGATTGGAAAAGTCATCTTTGAGTGCCAAATCGAGAGCATATTCCAGGGTCTTTCTGAGCCTCGTCTCCAAAGTACATTCTACTCGTAAGATAGAGCCTGGCCCAGCTCTTGCCCCATGATCATGGGCTATACAGAGCATGATCCTCTCAACCCTCTGGGATTCTTGGCATCAAGCACTAAGCCCTGACTGCAACATAGGTTGGGGACTAAGCTCAATCATGACATGCTCTACAGCAGTGCCCTAGTGAATTTTGTTTTGCAGAAATGCTCAATGTTCTCTCTCTCTCCATTATTCCAATAAGGGACATTGAGCTTCCACTCCTTTAAGAACTAAAACGTTTAAGTCCTAAGTTCCTGGGAGATGCAAGCATGTGTGCAATGGTATGGGGGACGCTGCATCCAGAGCCTGACACAGGTTGCTCACCACAGCCCTGTGGGCTAGGAACTATGATCGCATTCACTTTTGGATGACATGCACCGTTGGTGGTTTTCCAGGTAATACCACACATAATGAGGTTAGAGATCTGCACCAGCTTTCAAACTGTTCCTGTTAACAGCACTATGAATCTCACATTTACTCCTGCCACAGAGTAGATGATCAATAAATACCTGTTAAATGGAGACATCAACACTTTCTTGTTCCTTCCATCAATTGAGGATAAATTGGCACGGTTAAGACCCTTGTACAGCTCAGTGACTAACAGTGAAACGTGACCTCGTTATCCAGAGCCACTGTGCCTCAGATGATTCAGATCTGCTCGACACAATCGCCTGTCTTGGGCAAATGTGGAAACTTTCTAGAAAAGTGCTTCCCTGACTGTCATGCTTTATGAAACAAGATAATTTTAAATTTCCAAAACCTACAAATACTTAGTATCATTATCATCACTGTTTACAAAATAAACAAACCAAAAATTCCAATTTACTGTGTTCTACACTGAGAATTTTAGACTTTGACCTCCTAGTGCTTAGATATCAGGGGAGTATAAATACAGTTTGTTTCTTAGAAGATCACAGTTCTGAATTCTGTGCTTGCCTCTAATAACAGTGTGATCTTGAGCAAATTACTTAATTTCTGTGGTGGTTCCATGTTTAATGTGAATGCAGCTCTACTTGCCCTGTGCACTGTGTGTCTTGTAATGGACTTTTCCGAGAAAAGCACTGAGTCCAGAGTATGAGGACAGCAGTGTGTTTGGGTAGTCATGTTAGGAAGCACAAATGTAGGAGAGGGAAGCTACCCAAGGAGGGGGAGCTAGCTGAGGGGCTGAATTAAAGAGCAGGCAACACTGGATACCTGGGATCCAGTACTGCTGGGAACTTGCAGGAAGTGGGTTATGGCACTCTTGGATACCATCTAACCAGAGAATTGAAGAAGCTCAGGTATTCATCTACCATATCCCAGCTGCCATTGACAGAAGATTTCTTTTCTTTTTTTTTTTTTTGGTACTGGAGATTGAACTCAGGGGTACTCAACCACTGAGCCACATCCCCATCAGCCCTATTTTGTGTTTTACGTAGAGACAGGGTCTCACTGAGTTGCTTAGCGCCTCACCGTTGCTGAGGCTGGCTTTGAACTCGTGATTCTCCCGTCTCAGCCTCCCTAAGTACTGGGATTACAGGCTTGCGCCACCATGCCCGGCTGACAGAAGATTTCTTTGAAGCATGTTCACTGCCCCAAACTTCTGACCTCATGCCCCTACCCACCATGTGTTCCCGCAGTTGGAGGAAACCTTGGGACTGAGAGCCACGTGTGCGTGCAATGGAACACTAGACACAGGACATTCAGAGGTGTGGATGGAAACCATGTGAGGCTGTTACAGAGATGAAATGAAAAACTACCTATCTACTCAGTGTACAGATGCCAGGCAGACATCAAAGATTATTTGTGTGTTATTAATAATTATTACAAAAGTCATTTTCCTAAGGAATGAGGAATGAGCCCCAAAACTGATGAAATAGAACCAGGACGCTCCCTCAAGGCTCGAGACCTCCTCACAATCCCACTCTACTATTGCCAGAGTCACAGCAAACCCAAGGTTTCTTTTGCAGGGTTTGCAGACCTTACAATCTTAAACTGGCTACTCAGGCCTGGAAGTGTTGGCTGAAGTACTGAGTTCAGATGACTCAGTACTCTGAGAGTCATCTTTCCCTTTATGTACATGTGCCTAGTACATGAGTCAAATGTGGAATATTTATTGAGTGAGTGAGTGTCTTAATGTTACATTTCACTCTTTTCCGTGCTCTGTAAACCCCTGCTCTTTATTCATTTAAGAAATGGCAGTGTCATTTCTTAAAATATATCTGTCTATTCTTTTCCAAGAGTTGGCACCTAACACCAAGCTGATTTATGCAGTAGCAAGCGTTCATATATTCTGTGAATAATGTATATACAAGTACTAAACTCTGGGGTTCTCAACCTTTGAAAATGATGAATGTTTCCGCCATTTGCATGTGAGTCAGCTTTGGTCTGATCCACGATGTACACAGATGGGGACCTATGAGCCTATCAGTCCGTGTGGCCCACCATTTCCTGGCACAACATAATTTCTTCCGTCCAAAGGCAAAAGCCAGTCTCTGGGGCCTTCTCCACTCATCTATCACTTGGCAGAAAGGCAGAAAGATGGAAGGACAGGGTGAAATGGTGTTTGGTTATGAGGTAAGGATAGACTGATTTGCAGTAACCGCAGGTATAATGAAAGGGTGGTTTCCGCCCCATGCTGGAGAGCTGTCCGGAGCTGAAGAAGTCCTGGGGATTTCCAGGGGCAGCTCCTTTTGTGGGGAAGGGGCTGGTGCAGAGCCTGTCAGTGTTGAAATCCTTGAGTTCCCAGTTCTGCCTCTCTTGTGAGTCGACGAATGAGTTCCATTTTTCCTCCTCTCTAGTGTCGATGCTATTCAACAACGGAATGCTAGCTAGGCAAAAGGACCTCTAATCCACGGCGACACACACCCAATGTCATCTCATTTACTATGTGTCTTCAAAAGTAACTGAAAGCAGTTGGAATATTGGCTTTTCCTATACACGTGGCTCTGTGTTCTCACATATTTACTGCTCCCCAGGTATCCCTTTTCAACATCCCCATGTGTTTACTAATGCATGGGCAGCTTCTGCTTAGACAAACAAGCCCAGGGCTACTAGACATTCTCAGGACACAGCTTGTTCCAATTTCATCCAGGCATAGGAGAGCTGGCCATAGACATCCTGGGGGTGTTCCTTTTGGGCACGTGTTGGAGCTCTGTGCTGCTGTGGATCATCCTGGGTCCCCTCCCTAGAAGGAGTCAGACCTACTTTCTTCTCCCTAAATGTGATGCTTTGTGTCATCTCTGTCATTGGATAGTCATCTGTGTAGGGGATGAGATGAAGTCTTATATGTTATTGATTTGCTCTATCTTAGCCATTTAGTTGGGGAAGAAATAAATTTGTGTGTTGAATAACAACTAGAGATGTCAAAAGTTGGTTTTTGTCTTGAGTAAGTGGCACCCCGACTGGCTGGAGGGTGCATTTGGCAGAGTCTCCACAGGAACAAAACTAGGGGAGGCCTTGAATAGTAACTGTGGGTGAACAGCTTCCTTGGCACCCAGACCATACCCTTCACAGCTGATCCACACCGATGCTGGCCACATAGATGCCAGGACAAGCCCGTCTTTGGAGACTCAGATGGTTTGCCAGATGGTTCTGCCCCAAGGACCTGATGGCTTTTCTTAAACTTTTTTAGATCACACAGAAGTCCAGGACATTTTCCCCAAGCCCCTCTCCTCTATTAACTTAGAGTTGGCCTTCCTTCATAATCCAATGAGCCTTTGAGCCTTCCAGCTCAGAGATTTTCCCTGAAAAAAAAATCTTGGAGGGAGGAGGTAGGGAAGGAAGATAATTTAAGACACTTGTACCTGCTACTAAGTAAAACAAAGCATCACATTGTGAGTTGGGGGTGAGAACTGGAAAAGACCCTCAAAGGTGGTCAACGCCGAGTTCTGACCTGAATAATGGGAAGAAAGCATTTATGAAAATAGGAAAAGATGTGATAAGAAAGAAAAGCAGCAATCATTAGGGATGAGGCTTCTATGGTATAAAGCACAAAAAAAGGTTCTTGGGAAGATTACATAAACTCTATAAACTCTAATGGATTCTACAGAAATCAAGGGTCCTACAGGGATTACACTCAGAGGATATTCTTTGGGGTATAGTTGTACCTCTTTATTTAAGTAATTAAGATTCTTGTTGAGCTTTGGTCATGATTTTTTCTTAGCTCGGGAGACCATGCTCCTTAATAGCTTGCGTCAGTTATATAGCTACCCCTCTCTGGAAGTCCAGTTCACACTCTCCCTCTTGGCAAGACTTCCACACACCCCCACATCAGATTCATCTGCAGAGTCTCTTCATTTCCAGAGAACTGATGTGGTCCAGGTTCTGTCCTTAAAGGGCATCAGACAATAACTATTTCATCATAGGTACTTTTTAAAATAAAGCTTATACTCTGGTGCAAAAAAGTGAAAGTAAGTAAGAATAAAATAAGACACTTCACAATGAAAGCTTCACAAATCATTCAGATGGGATGTGCTCTCCAGGGATGGCATGATGTGGGGCGCCACACTAACCCTAACCCATGAGCACTCAGGGAGAATGGGTGGACACATCAGGCACGTGGAGATTCGGACTGGACAGGAGAACTATCCGGGCAAGATGGCCAGTGGACCAGAAAATGCCAAGAGCAGAGGGCAATGAGGCCAGAGAAACGAGCAGACTCCTGAGGATTTCAGGTTTCTGAAACCTGGAAATAAATTCACTTTTTCTCCCATAACTTTTATTTCAAATATGTTGCTCCCAATAGCTGAAGGATCTTCAGCAGGGGTTTAGCTGGTTGGACTTGTAAATTGGGAAGACCATTCTTGCTCAAGAATGATTTGGAGTGGAAAGCAGCCAGAGCAGAGTCAGTTAGTGGGTGCAGAGGCAGCGGGTGAGGGAGGTGGTAGAGACCGAGAGAACCAGACACGATGGCAAGTTTTGGAGGTAGGGCTTGCTGTGGGATTAATGAGGAGGACTAGAGAGGAAGAGACAGAGCCCAGCTGGACACCATCATTTATTAAGATGGGTTTGTAATGGAAAGACTTTAAGAAGACTGTGGCATAATCAAAGTTGAATTTGAAAAAGTCCTTCTGTGAATTGAGAGGTTAAATGTTTCTTGAGCCTCTTATTACAGTATGGCCTTTGTAATTTTTCTACAATCATATGAACTTCTAGTTATTAAATGTATATGAACCACTCCTCTTTAAGTATACTTACACTGTTAATAATTTGTATGAAGTGATTGCTTCTGCTTGCACATGTTGTATTTTTAAAAAATATTTAATTCATTACAGGACAATATAAACTAGTGATAGTTTTATTTGACAAAAGTTCTATTTTTCTACGAGCAGAAAAATTTAAACTATGACTTAAAAATAGAAACAACTTATTCATACATCATTCAGTATCTCTTTAAAGCTGTGCCCATACACCCACATAAAATCATTGGTTAAGAAAACAATTTAAGGCAGAGAAATCTTAGTGAGAGGCTATTAAAATCACCAAGTGATGGTATCTGCAGATCTAATTCAATAGTCTATCACAGTATTATTTCTGAAACATCTCTGTGTGATAATGGGAACAACAAAAATATACATAGTTATTTTTGTTCACAAATTAATTCTAATTGAAAGCAGTCTTTTATGATATTAAATATCCTTTTGGTGTGAAACAGTTAACTCTCTAAGGTCCCAACTTGCTCTTAGGAAATGAATTAGGTTCTGGAATAAATCCAGTTCATTTATTCTTTTACTCAAGATTCATTCATTGGCCTCAGGCTTATGATTACTGGTGAAAAATAAATATAAAGCATTTAAATTCAATGTGGAAGTTAAAAAAGAAAGTAAGGAGGACTCCCTGCAGGTAAATCACCAACAAAATGGATTCTTGTACCATTTACTGCTGGCTAACACTGAAGCTTCAGGGAACAGAAAGGTGTGGGGTATTCAGAGAAAAACTTGAACCAATGGGAATTCAGATGTGTACTGGGTCAGACTGAGCAGAAGACTCAGAGGTAGTGTTGACACATTCAAAATAGACGTTACTATCTTCTATTTATGACACATTAAGGGAAGAGATGTATCCTCCCAAGGATTTTTCTCTTAAGAAGTGCAGAGAATAAATGTCTACAGCAATGTGGCTCTGAGGATTCTCCCTCATCTGGCCATATGGCCTAGCGAGTCACAGGGTGGCTTAGCACTGACAATGCGCCCAAAGAGAACATCTCTTGTTTCTCTTTTTGCACACACAACTTCTGTGTTCACAGGCATTTGCCAGGTGTCTTACACTCCAGTGTTCTGCCCATTTCTCCCTTTTTCAGATTCTGTTCTGACCATTCCACCCTTTCATGGTGTATCTTGCAGGCTCTCACCTCTGATCATTGGCCTTGTTAGTCCCTCTACTCAAAATGCCTTTGTGCAACTGTCTCCCCAGAAGTCCTCCAAACATTGAAAAGCCAGGAAAAGTTTCCTGCTTTGTTTCCCAAGGAACCTGGAGACTCTAGATTGCATTCCAAACTGTTGCATCATTCTCTCTCAGAGGGACCAGTGGTAATTATTGTTTTAAGCCAAAGCTTCCAGTAAGTTTGATTATCAGAAAAATCTGGAAAATACTTCTTTAGTCAAAATCCATTGTTCTGTGCTTTTATAGTTTTTTTTGTACATAAGTGCTTTATGATTCTTATCATGTTGTATGCAATTGTACATTTAGAAAACTCTCTCTGCCGGATTGAGACAATTATTGGCTTGTTTGATTTCCCTGTTGTTTGCACACCCAGAAGCTGTGAATTTTAGAAGCAAAGCAAGCATGTATTACAAATTCATATATCAGTGTTGCAAAAGTAGGAATACATACCAGTGATTCTGTTGTTCAAATGTGGTATATTATGGCATTAAACTTTTCATCATATGCAACTTAAGTTTCTACTCTTTCCTAGGCACTGCTTAGAATCAGAGTCAATGGCATCAATAAGACATTCTCTCTACCTTCAATACTGCATCTATGGAAGCTAAGCTGTTCTGACGACTAATTATGATTGTTTGTGTACTACATGAAGCTGTAGAAGCATAGACTATCTCCTGGTGTTCAGTCAATAATAGCAGCCTTCACAGAGAATCCTTTTGGGGGGTAAATCTAGATTCACTGGAGGAATAATATCAGTGAGCAAAACGAAGACAGGAAACTACAAATTGCTTTCCATGCCACCACCACTTTGGTGATGCTAATTTTTTTAGTGGAAAAAATTAAAGACAGTCCATGTTTATCTATTTTGGGGAGATGAAACTCTGCCTTCCGAAGCCTACTTAAATGCCACTGTCAAAACAAAAATTATACCAGACATATTGAAGGAGGCACAAAGATTTTACTCAAGATTACTGTAAAAGAGATCGCTGGAATGAGCTTGAGAAAGAATGCTAGAGGGCTTCAGGTGAGGCAGAAGGATGGATGTGTTCAGGACTCTGGGTCACTCCTGGGCTATTAAGTGCTTTCCTCTTTGACCAGACCATCCTTGTGGGCTAATTGGTTCCCATCAAAGTGAGGCTTCTACCCTCGCACAGAGAAGGGGAGCTTGAGGCATTATTTTCCTTGAGGATCAAATTTCAAAGACATGCCTCCCAGGTTCCTGATAAATCTATTCCTAGGTAGTCAAACTGGTGAGAGTCTTTTTAAAAGGCTTGCATCCTAAAGGGGTCTAAAAAGAATTTATAATGAAAACATTTCTAAAGTTGATGCTCTAAGGAAGGGAAGGCAGGGAGTTAGAATCCAGAGGACCCTGTCTAAAGTTTAGTCAAAACGAGTGGATATGCAGGCTCTTTTGGTACCACTTCTAATAATTTCTCATGACAGGAGCCTCAAATACAGGCAATTCCCCTCCTCTTTCTGTGGTTAGGCTTTTATGCATAGACTAGTATCCTTTAGGCTTTCAGGTAAGACTATGTAGCCTTATAGAATGAGTAGGAGTTGGTGAGAGATGAAGGGTGGGACCAGCAGATGGGTCCAGAGGTGAAAGCACAAAGGACAGAGGCCCAGAGGACACTCCTTCTCATTATGCTTACTGACTATCCAACACAAAAATCTTGCACGTTGTATTGACTTGAGGATATGACATAACTCATACTAAAATCATGGTAGAAACATGCCTACAACATAGTGTTGGTGTAATAACTGTTCTGTTTTTGGTTAGGTACCATTTACTGTTTACTACTAACAAACAGGCTGCACAGCTTACATGAATTTCCTAATACTCACGACAACTCTGTAAAATAAGAATTATTAACTCATTTCCTTACGAGAGAATCTTGCCCAGTGAGTTTAATGGCTTGTGTAAAGCCACACATCTGATAAAGGCAGTGTACATTCAGGCTACTCCTGTCTGGATCCAAAGCGGAATTCTCTTAATTTATACCACTCTGATTTCCCATAAAATATATTGATGTTCTTATGTTGTATGATGCTCTTTTATTGTGTGTTATTTTATTTCATTTCAAATAATCCTACGATTGTTTTTAAAGATTCATCTCTCCAAAATGTCCAAGAAAGGAAAGGTACTTGTTTTTTTCCAAAGCTAAAGGGATGTCTGAGATTGCATTGTGGTTACCTCTTACTTCTGGGAAGATCCACAATTAGTACTACTTTCAGAAACACTCCAGGCAATTACTGACATGATTCAAACCCAATCAGATTCTTTTATATTCCTGACTTAAATATGGAAAATCTAATGCTCAGGCAAACCAATCGATTAGCAATTCAATAAGGATGAGAGCAACCAGCAAACAGTTGAACCCTTTCTGTGGGTTGTGCTTAGTTTTCTGCAACCATTTCCACTGCCCTCTGGTCCTTCCTGATCATTCTCCTTTTGTCTGCCAAAGATATCCAGTTGATTACCTTTTTGTGTCTCCCTTTTCAAACTCATTGCTGAGGCCAAGAGTAATTGTGCATTCAGCATTGGTGTGAAAACCCATGATCCTGTTAAAATAATTGTAGCTTTTCATTCCCTGGCAAGCAAGCTTTAAAGAAACAAGAGAAAATTTCATGTCAGCTCTAAACAACTTTGCTTTTCGTCCTTAAAACATTTATCAATGTTTAATTTTTGAAAAGCGGCAGAGATGTGAAATCTGGTGGATATAATCAAGGCAAGAGAGAGAACCCCCAGGGGAAGCAAAAACAAATAAATGTCAATAAGAGTGGCTATAGTACTAAGGATGAATGAGATTCTGCAGCTCGAATTACCAGGAAATGCATGACTCTGTTGTTACTAACAAGACTGGAATCCAACTGGCCTGAGGTTGCCATGGTAGGGATAGAACTAATTATTTGGTCAAGCTCCCTTGATAATGGACTCCAGGATATCTGCCCTTGGCGCCCCAGATTGGAATCACCTCTCTTGATGAAAATTCTTTCAGTGAGAGAAATTGGAAGGTGTGAGCAATCTCCCAAAGTAGCAAGACCAAGAGATTATGTTGGCTGATTATGTACTGCACACTTTTCTCCCATCTCTTGCATTAATCTAAAGAAATAAAAGGAAAAAAGAGCTATCTGTTTTATTCAAACAAAGTGATCTTTCCTCCTGTGAATAATTTCAAATCAAATCAGTGAGTTTCTTTAGCAGACCCTCAGCCAGTTTAATAAATATGAATGAAACAAATCTATAAATGGGAAGATTCATAGTTCTACTTTATGGAAAAGATATTGTCATATATAATGATGGGCTGTACATTTTCAAGACTGAATTTTAAGAAATATAATTGGACAAAAAATTCCAGAACATTTGCAGTTTCTTTTACCTGTTCATCTTGTGTTTGTTCATTTATAATTATTATTAAGTAAATTTCAGTTATTATAAACTATACAATTAATCCCTGGGGATGTTAGCCACAAAGTGAGCTACCTTTAGTGATGAACTCTTATACTAACACAACTTGATGTGTCCTTTCTTTTTCTTTCAGCTAAAACTTTTTCTTTTCCTTTTGAAAAACACATAAAGAACCAGCCAAGGCCAATGTGTTACTGACATCTGTTTAAGGACCTAGGAAAACCCGGCTCGTTGTAATATTGAACTGAGCATGCCCAGAAGTGTTCAGGTTATCCATCTTCCCTTTAAAAACATGTACTTGACGACCTCAAACTGAGCATGCCCAGAAATGTGTCTTTTGTCTACTATGACCTTAACTGAGCATGTGCTTGAATGAGCCTGGCCCACGAGTGCTCTCCTATGTTAAGATATATATGCACCTGAGTACAGTCCCCAAGTTTCCTTTCCTCAGGGAGAGCGTGGCTTTGCAACAGCTCCTGTGCTGTCCTTACTCTCTGTGATTCTATGTTTCTCCATTCTTTTATCTCCTGGCTGCTCCTTTTGACTTTGCATTCACCAAGATGCAAACTCATTGGGTTCATTTGCAGGGATATAAAAGTGTGTGATGGTTAATTTTATGTGTTGAACTGGCTGGGCTAAGGGATATTTAGATAGCTAGTAAAACATTATTTCTGGATGTAACTGTGAGCGTGTTTCCAGAAGTGATCAATATTTAATTCTGAAAACTGACAAAAGAAAACTGTTCTCACCAATGTGTAAGAGCACCATGCAATCCAGTAAGTGCCTAGATAGACTAGAAATGTGAAGAAAAGCACATTCATTCTCTCTTCTTCAGTCAGGGTGACTATTACTTCTGATTCTTGAGCCTTTAGAATAAGACTGGACCTATGCAATTGGCTTGGGAGACTCTTGAGAAGACTATATATATATATAAAGACCTTTTTGTGTCTTTGTTTATATATGTAATATATATAAAGAGATTATAGTATATGCATAGTTATATAATTATTATATTACATGTACAATTATATATACTATATACATGTACATAATCGCCAATCTGCTCCTTCAGTCCTCCATATCTTAAGTTAATCATGCAATGATTTACTCATTTTTTTTTCCTTCTCTTACCACCCATAGTCAATGTATCAGCAAATTGTGTAGGGGTCTACCTCGAGATGAATCTGAATACATTTAGTATCTGAGCATTTGCCCTTTGCTCGACAGTTACCCTCCTGACTCTGCCCCATTGTTTCTCTCTCCCTCGTGTTATTTCAGCTTCCTCCCAGCTGGTCCCTCTGCTTCCTCTCTTGCCTTCCACTCTTGCAGTTTATATTTAACATGGCAGTCAGAGTGTATTTCAAGTCAGATCGCTTATGACTCATCTGAACTTCCTCTGGTGTCTTCTCATCCTGCCTAAACACCTTCCCATGTGCTGTTATGCTCTTTCAGGTTGTCTTCCAACTCAGTATTCAAGGTTTGTGCCTGAGTTCTAGATTTAGAAACAAAAATATGGGAAGTAAAAAATAGGAACAAATGTTTTATAATTGACCCAGTCAGCATCGCGTAAGCAAGAGTACAGACACCTTGTGATGGAATTCAGTGGTCCATATGGAACTCCAGGCAAACACACTGAAAAAGGTAAGGTGGAGGAGGAAGAAAGGAAATCGGCAAGTGCCATGAACTAGTGGAAGTATCGTCAACTCTGCAGCCCAGATGTAGAGAAATTCTCTGTAGCTCTAAAAATGAGTGCTCTTCTGCAACGTCTTTTTGTTTCAAAAGCATACAATTAGACCAACTGCTGAGAGTGGAGAGGGGGATTATAGTAGGAAGCGCCAAGAGAAAAGAGAAGGGTGAAACACTTGTCTCAGAAACTAAGGCAGTGAGATTCTGAGAGTAGGGTGGTGTGTATTCTGAGCAACCAGAAAGCCTGTTAAGAGTGTGAAATCGTAGAATTAAGGTGAGTGCCCTCTTCTAGGCTGTGTGATTTTCTCCTGTGATGTTCAGCTGTTCTTTTAGAAGCACCCAGACACTTATTTTATCTAGGAATAGGTTTTTATGAGAAAGACAAAGGGGCAGCAAATTGAGGCAGTACATGTGACAGTGATTGAATGAGGAACTTGGAGTTCAAACAGACCCAGAAGGCAAGGAAAGAAGAGAGCAGGGCCATCACAGTATTTGGGGGGAGGTCAAATTACTGCTAAAGCTACAGACCTGGAGCAAGGAAACTGAAAAGGGAATGATGGTGACATATTTCCAATCTGGTCTGCTTTAGAAAATGCTATCCTGTTGAGTAGTTACGACAATCACAGTACTATTGTGTTCAATATAAAGAGGGAAAGTACCTAGTTCCCATTAGTAGCAATGCAGGACCAGAGCCTTGCTATTTTCTGAATGGGTTGACAGCATCTTAATCTGCTGGATTCCGTGGCTGGCTTGGAATCCTGTGGAGCTAACAGTCCCAAGTCTCTGTTTTCTCCACTTAATGTTGGCATGTCATTGCTGCAGCTGCTGCTGGGGGGCTGAAGTTCCTATGGCCTATTTAACCCAAAAGCTTAGCATAGGACAGAGTTGAGACAAAGCATTCCAATTGTAAAGCAACAGCTATAGTTGGACCAATGTGCTGGACTTAATATCAGTATATACATATACATATATATGTCATTATATATGCCACATAATGCCTGGGACATACATCTATGTGTGTGTGTGTGTGTGTGTATAATTATGTAAAGGCATACATATCTATTCACACAAAAAGATATATCTATACAAGTGCACAGTAACTTACATATAACAGGCATTCAAATAGATTTTGCTAACAACAAAATGAAAGTATATTATTCTATTTACCAGTACTTTGGCATTTTCTTTATATGCTTACTCAATATTGTACACCATGAACTTAATGATAATAAGCATCTTTCTTTCCAGAGGAAAATGCTGCAAAGAAATCAAGTAGCTGCTTCATCTTTGATGTTCATGTTTTTAATTAAACTTAAAATACAGTTTGAATCTCTGTAGGTTAGAATGAAGAGCAAAAATATAGATGTTAATGAAAAAGTCCATGATGTAATATTCAAGCTCGCTGCTGACTGCTCTCAAGCTTAGAAATAAAGTATCGTAATGGAATAGGTGGTCTGTATAATCCTCTTCCTGGGATTCATTACATCTCGCCTCTCAGAGAGGACAGCTGGCAGGGAGAATATGGAATATTTTCACAGCAGATTTGTCAGCTCATAAAGCATTATTTACCTTAAAACTTGCACTGAGAACATAGCCACAGAGAATTGTCAATGGATAGCTCACTGATATGCAAAAATAGATTGTCAAAGATTTCCTAATATTTAAATGAAAGATTATCCTGAAAATAATTATAGGAGCATTCATCACAAGATATTTTGTTTGCAGTTTTGAAAGTTTATATTCAGTAATAAGTTTTGCTTGTAGAGTAGAGGAAAATATTAAAGAGAATAGCAGAGATTAGCATGTTTAAGGAATATCAAAGGGCACTCACTCTTTTTATAAAGAGTGAGAAAACACATTTTCTCATATGGCTTACAATTAAATGAAATTAATAGCAAAATGACAATTAAATCACCAGTAACAAAATCAAGTTCATATAATCTAAGGTATGACTGTTTTTGTGCAATGCTGAAGAAATACTGCTTAAACTTCAGTACAACCCAGTTCCTATTTTGGCTGAAGTGCACATTCTCATATCCACATCACTTGCTTCTAGAAAATGTGTTCATGTAGGAAGAATGAATCTTCAACCATATTGAAGAAGCTGTGTCTTTTATACCCAGTCCTCGAATACACCCAATGCATCTAAACATCTCTGAGATCTCTCCAGCAGTCAGCATTGGTGTGTTGTTTTAACCTACCACTTACCATCTTAGTTGACAACACATGCATTTATCTATTTATTCATCCATCCATTCATTCATTTTACTGCACATTCTTATATCGAGGAATCAGCGCTCTCTATAACATTCCATGGGTACAATTTGACTGGGTCATCTTGCTATCTTCCCATGAAACTGATTGTTCCAGCTTCCAGGCCACAACACATTACTTAGTTTTGAATAATATGGCCATAGTGAAACACAAAATAAGAGACAGCATATTTGGTTAGGGAATCTTCATAAACCTCATTATCATTCAGGCCTCTGTTAGACAGTGAAATAATATCCAAGTCCTGATCTGATGCAGAATCAATCTTAAAGCAGATGTTTTACATCTTAAATTGTAATTATTTTAGAATCTTCCGTGTAATTACACCCTCTTCCTAATGTGGCACTTTAACCATGTTCATCCACACACCTGTGATGAGGTGAGTTCTAGGGAACGTGGGGGAGGCCAGCGTTACCTGGGGAAGAAGCTCACTGTGGCGGCCTTGGGCCTGGAGCTCTCCTTCTGTCCTTGGATAAACCAGATGAACTGCGTTGAGATTTTGCACTGTTCTGACAAATGTCAAGTAGTCAGCTGTCTCTCCTCTTGGTTTTATATTGTCAGTGGACGTTAAAAAATTTGCCTCTTTTCACTATTAACAGCATATCGTCATTCACTGTTAGCTGGAATTAAGTCCTCAGTCAGAGCACTGTTTGGATTCTTAGTGCTTAGTGAAAACAGCAATAGAGAAAGAAAGGAAAGCAGCATATTTAGAATTGGACTTTTGGCCTGTGTGGTCTTATTTATGACTCCTCCACCCTGTGACCATAGAAGGTCCTGAGGCGAAGACAAGGATTTGCTAAAGTGAAATCCAGCCCTCCCACCTTTCCCCATGGGCAGCTTCCTGTGCATCCTCCATTGCCAAGCCCAGCCCTGGGGCTCCTGCTACCACCCCTCAACCCCCAGGGAGGGACAGATGCCCGCGGGAGCTCTGAGCTTTGAAATCCAGTTTCTTCATTTACTGGTTGTAAGAACAACAGGTGTTCACCTTGGGATAGGAAAGGGTTTCAAAGTACCCCCACACAGCAGACTGTGATCCATCAGTATGTGTCAGAAAATTGATCGAGGGGTATTAAGACAAGTTTTATATGTTGTTTTTGGTGAATTTTTTTGTTTTGTTTGTTTTTGATTAGTGGTTATTGATTAGAACATGGGAGAACTGAGTGGAAGAGGATGCAGATGGAATCTATCACTCACATCCAAAATGAACATTGTTCTGTGAAACATGCTGAATTGGTCAGGGTTCTCTGGGGAAACAGAGCCACTTTTACACACACACACACACACAAACCACACACACACTACAGAATTTTTCTCACATAATTATGGAGACTGAGGAATCTCACAATAGACTATGTGCAAGCTGGAGAAATTGGGGTGTGCTGAAGCAAGTCCTAAAGCCTGAAGGCCATTGAACCTGAAGTTCAGAAATTCAAGGTCAAAAGAAAATAACTGCCTGGCTTCAGAACAAGAGAGAGAATTTTCCTCTCCCTGCCTTTTTGCTCTTTCTGGGCCTTCAGACTGGATGGCACCTGTCCATGGGAAAGAGAGAGCGTATCCCACTCTTTCAAACACCAGACTCTTCTGGAAACACCCTCACAGACCCAGAAATATTTTACCAGTCCCTTGAATCCAGTCAGTGAAATACTTAAAATTTCCCATCACACCTGTAGCTGCAGCTTAGAACGAGAAAAGGACAAGGCAGGTAGAGTAATCCCAGCAGGGCAGGTAGAGTAATTCCCAGGGGTGCTGCCTGGGAATGGTGACACCCTTGTTCAGGGCTGCCCATGCCCTCCATGGAACCTAGCAGGAGGCGTCTGGCAGGTCATCTCCACACTCGTCCTCATCTGCCACCTGAACCCTTTCATCAAACCTGGGCGGCAGTGTCTGAGGGACTGGATGGCAAGGTTGGCTAAGCAGCGACCCTGGTGTTGCTCCTCAGAGACAGCCCTTGCCCGTGGTGCCAGGATGTGGCATTGACTTGTGTCTTCCGGGTCCTGCGGGGAGATGCAGAACCCAGAGTGCAGGGCACAGGGGCAGAGCATTGAGGACAGTGCCAGGGTCGTGGGGCAACCTCCTTGCCTGAGAGCCATGGGGTTATTGCAGTTAGGACACAGGCCAGAGGACTCTGAGCAGACTGATCTGGAGGTTTTGCTTCTCACCAATTCTAACAGCAGTATCACATCACAGGTGAGCTTGGCAATGGACCTCAGCTAGAGGCCCTCTTCACTGCTCTGCCTTGTACTGTGCAAACAAGAAAATATCACTCCCCTGAAGCAGAGCCCAGGGAGGATGCAGGCTGCTCTCTGCATGAAAGGACCCAGGCTGTCACCTGTCCTGATGACAAGATATGGAACTGACACTTTCTCTCACTAATCCTTGACCAAATGGGGGCAGTTGAAGGCCTAAAGGAGAGACTCTGACAGAACTTCTAAATGGACACTGCTATCTAAAAGACCAATGTGAGTTTGCTCACCTGCTTAAAATCTATCTATCAGGCCACCATATGAGGACTTAGAGAAAACTTATGCTATTATCATAGAATCTCACTCAACACTGTCTCAGACCCAGGCCCCCACTTCACAAAATAAGGATGGCAAGAACAGGCATGATGGCAATGCACTTCAAGTCACTGAGAAATGGCCAGCTCAAAAGTGCTTCAATGGGTTAGAGTGGTGCATTCCAGCATGCTGCTTATGCATGCCAATGACATTTATTTAATACATGCTTTACAAGAAAAAGTGCATAGTTCTGCTGTCCAAGTGCTCAGGTAGAATTGGCACCTCTCAACAGAATGCCAGAGTCTCATTTGTGAAACATGTGCTTCTAACTTTGGAATGTAAGGCTGATTAGGGTCCTAGTTCCCTAGAAAGGACAGGTCCCATCAGGTCACTGAAAGAGAACCCCTCACTGAAAACTTCACATAGATCCTGTCTATGTGAGGTACAAAGAAGGCTTGGAAGGCAAGATTAGGCATTGGTGAGGGCCACTAACCTGTCACTGTTGGTGCGGAGTCTGGGAAGGATGGAGTCTGTCTCAGGAATCTGACTGAAGTGGTTCCTATTCCTTCGTAGCCATGGCTAACTGTAGACAGGTGATTATAATAACCACAGCCCTACGAGGGAAGTCAACCACAGCCTCACAGAATCATCCTTAGGGTCAGCCCACTAAACGAGCAGCCTGCTCAGCGGAGATACTGACTTGGCCCACGTGGCCTGGGTGATGGAGGAGTAGCTACAGAAGACCAATCCTGGGCATGGGGCATAGGCAGAAAGGGGACTCTCTCCTCTTCACTTTAATTAAACATTATTTTAAGAAATTGAGCTGACCACAGAATTGAAGATTATTTGGACTTACAGGAGACCCAAGTCAACATGAGTAAATGTGATCCCCTTTGATAAAAGGGGATCTCATGAGATCTGCCTCACATCTTCCTAGTTACCCCTTTAGGTCTCTGGAGTCCACTGATTTCCGAATCTGTCTCCTTTGCTAGATGTTTCCTGACCTAAGTGACAGAACTAGAGGCTGGTGGTTTATCCCTAGCAACCTTGCTGAATTTACATCGGTGGGCCATCAGAGTCCAGGGCCTCTCCTCAACTTAAGGTATGCGAGCCAAAGCAGGCTCACCCAGATACAGCACTGGGGTTTAGTTTCAGAAAATAGAAAACAAAGTGAAAATTTCCCATCAGAGGCAGGACGGGGGCCTAAGGTGCCAGAGACAGATGTGTTCACCAGTGAAGGCTAGGATCGAACTCCTGAAAGGTCAGCACAAAACCAAATCCAGGGGCCAGAAATAGACACTTTGATATATGAATGGCATTGACCCCAGAGGTCAGATCTTGGTAGACATGGAAACTAAATGGTAACAGGTCAAGTCGTGAAAAGTAGAAAGGCCAAAACATTGCAATAAACACCAGGGTATATTAGTCCTACATTTTTTGTTTTGTAATATAATAAATAAAAATATCTCAGGGGCCCTAAACAATACCTATTTACTTTCTTGGAAGGGCTGATCTGATCTGAGTCCACTGCACCTGTCTCCAGGCTACAGGTAAGATTGATTTCTGGCCACAGGTTTCATTCTGTGCCCACATCCACTGGGCACCTGGAACTTGCTGTGGCTGTGGCAGGCTGGAGGGACTCCAGAAGACACATGGAACCATACAAGTGCTTAGTCCTCCCTGGTCACAGCCCTTCCCAATGCATTGCTCCAGGCAAGTCACAGCCAGGTACAATGTCATTGGCACAGGAATGCACACACACCCTGAGTCCTATTAGCTGAACAACAATGCAGTCCATTTCCAATGGGAACAGAGGGATTCCTCCTGAGTAATTCTGAGGGGTCAGTGGGTGCATGGCACTGTGACTGTGATTGGCTAAAGGGCAGGCAGAACAAGGCTGAGGCCCAGCTTTGCAGATCCAGCAGCTCACTACATCCCATCAGCAAGAGTGACTCAGCAGATGTGACTCAGCTTAGCTGAGACTAAGTCCCCTACAGGATGCCAGCCTAGTAATTCCCACTCTAGGCAACCACGGCATGGGTTTGGACTGAGTAGGACCTTCTCTTCCTTTTATTCCTGTTATAAAGGAGTAACACAAAGAACCATATTAAATATTTATCTATCTGTATTTTCTTTTTCTAAATTTTCTATGTAAATTTCTTTAAATGTCCTTCTTTTTTCTGTCTTTCTACATTTTTCTCTCCTTTTTTCTCTCCCTCCCTCCCTCCCTTCATTCACTTCCTTCCTTCCTTCCTTCAACCTGAGAAGCAAATCATTTCCTTTCTCATGCTAGGTTCTCTAGAGGAACCAAATCAACAGGAAGTATGATTATAAAAAGTATTTATTAGATTGGCTTACATGACCAGAAGTTGGACAGTCCACAATGGGTGGCTGTATGCAAAAGAGCTGGAGAGATCAGTAACTGCAGAGTCCAAGAAGCTGACTCTTCAGAACAAGAGGGATCAAGGATGCTACCCTAGTCAGAGACTGAAGGCTTCTGGAAACTCCCTGAAGAGTCTCTGGCAGAGTTTACTTTGGAAAAGTGAAGGAGTGAGAGTCTGATATCCTCAAGTGATTGCAGCAGCAAGCAAGAACCTGTTCAAGAAGAATCAAGCTTGCATCTGCTGCTGCTTCCTTGTTCTTCCAACTTTTATTACATCCAAGCCCCCAGCCTATTGGATGGTGCTGCCCAGCTTAGTGCTATCCACTTCAGTTGACTATCCAACCTGCCAATCATTCTAGACACACCCTCCTTGACATACCCAGAAGCCTCTTAATCTTCGGCATTTCTTAATCCAATCAAGTTGACAATTCAAATTGACCATTACACTAGGTGGGTTCTGCCAGTGAGCTACATGTCTAGTACAGTTTTCTTAAAAGTTTAATCAGCATAATAATTATGGGTATTTATGGGATACTGTGTGACATTTCTTGTTTTAAATTAATTTCTAACTAGTAAAAAAAAATAAACATTTTCTGTGTTAATGGAGTAGCATGTTATTTTGATGCTTGTATTTATTGCATAAGGTTTAAATCAGATTAAGCTTACCTATATTCTCAAATGTGTATCTTTTCTTTGTGTTGAAATATTAAAAATCCTCTCTGATAGCTATCTTGACTTATTTAGTTGTTAGGATATTCAGGTTAACAATTGCTTCTTCCCTGATGAATGTGAATTCAGGGCAGGGCTCAGTGGGATGGTGACACTGTTACTTTGTCCTATACAGCCCTAACTTGGGGGTCAGTTGTCAATCATAATTACCCCCATCCTAGTATTATAAAACACTGGAGATGTGATTCTGTCATTTGAATTCATCTTGACCACCTGTCTTCTAATTGAAATTATCTTTCTTCTTATATAAAATAAATCATTAGGCCATAAATTGTTTAATGTCCAGCCTCAGTGCCAGACTGTGTCTTTTGTGAGTAAATTTTCTAAATATCAGAATACCCATATGAATTGCCTGTTTATCAAACCCTGAATTACGATGAGGTTCATTTTCATCACATACCATAACTACGCATACATAATTTTGAACCACGTTCTTGACATGTTCTGGGTCATTGAGATTTCATTTCATTCTGTCTGATTGTTTTGTCATGTATTTTTATTTTTAGTATGATATAGTTTTTCAACACACAAGGATACTTCTTTTGGGCAGATTGTTTTCTTTCAGTTCTAGTGCTTTTATAATATTTCCATGGATATAAGAAAGTAGCCATTGAAACATCAGACATCTGGTGTAATGGTACCTTCCCTAGCATGTTAAAATAAGTTGTTGATATTTGAGAAAGTTGAGCATATCGGGTGACTGTTTTTTTATCTGTAAATTGCAAATGAAAAGTACATTTTCTTCTTATTCTACGGAAATATTGAAAAGGAGATAACATGAAACACCATTGCTTGGCATATAGGAGGGTTTTCATAGGTTAATGAATACCATCAGGATTTCTAAGTGTTTGCGTGAGCTTTAAAGCAACACCCCATATGAAATAAAATTAAGCTCAATTCTGCATTGATTCCTGTTTTTCATATTCTGGTCTTCCCTTCTCTAATGTGAGGAAGGCCTCTCTCCCAGGAAACCCACTCCTGTTGCTGCTCTTCCCTCAACCTTTGTCTTTAAGCTTCATTGTACCTGTATATAGAAAAAATCTTGATTGATTTATACCTATTGTCCCATTTATCAACAAATGGCCATTCAAGTGAGCAAACAATAGGAATAGAAAATATCAAAAGAAATTAAACAATAGACTCCCAAAGGAAGGTAGCAACAAAAATGCCACTTTTGGCATCAGTAATGTGCATTTTTCTAATTCATTCTTCTAGCATGATTCTCCATGGTTCATTTTAATCCTGATGGAATTCTCTATAATGGTCATTAAATTTCAAAGTACTTCACAATTAAGGATTAGTTAACTATTAGACCATGTAATGCCGCTCTGATTTATGCAAGCTTCATTAAAATCTTTTTCAGCTGAGATCTGAGGGGGATATGAAATGCATCAGATTTGAGTATTCAAATCAGTTTAATGAGACTTTTTCTTTCTCCAACTCCATCCATGTGCTTAGATGGTGCTAGATACTTCAGAGAATGTAAAAGAGCATAAAAGTTTGGTAAGATAACAAAAAGGAAACTTGGTGTTTAGATGAAAGAAT
>CM053400.1:177189614-177329620 GCA_028644305.1 Xerus rutilus
CTTCTTTGGGTGTTAATTTCTTCTTCCTTTTCTAAGGCTTTGAGATGAAGAGTCAATTCATTTATTTGTTGACTTTTACTTCTTCTAATGAATGAGTTTAGTGCTATGAACTTTCCTCTTAGCACTGCCTTCATGGCATCCCAGAGATTTTGATATGTTGTATTGGAGTTTTCATTTGCCTCTAAGAATTTTTTTTTATCTCTTCCTTGATGTCTTCTGTTATCCATGCATCATTCAATAGCATATTATTTAGTTTCCAGGTGATGGAGTAGTTTCTGTTTTTTAATCTGTCATTGATTTGTAATTTTATTCCATTGTGGTCGGATAGGATGCAGGGTAGAATCTCTATTTTTTTGTGTTTGCTAAGACTGCCTTTGTGACATAACATATGATCTATTTTGGAAAAGGATCCATGTGCTGCTGAGAAAAAAGTGTATTCACTCATTGATGGATGGAATACTCTATATAAGTCTGTTAAGTCTAAATTATTGATAGTTTCATTGAGGTCTATGGTTTCTTTATTAAGTTTTTGTTTGGAAGATCTATCCAATGGTGAGAGAGCTGTGTTAAAGTCTCCAAGTATTATTGTGTTGTGGTCTATTTGATTCTTATATTTGAGGAGGATTTGTTTGAGGATTTGTAGAAGCCCCATTTATATATGTATATCTATGTATATATATGTGTGTGTATCTACTTATAGTTTCATTCATATAGTCTAAGTTTAATTTACGTGAACTGTACATTAAGGGGTTTTTTTACTGTTTTATCCTCAAATATAGCATCTTGATGCCGTTTTCATTTATTAGATCTTGGTGCTGTAGGTCAGAAGTTGAGGTGGGCTCAATAGGACTCTCTGCTTAAAGTCTTACAAAACTGAAAGTAAGACTTAGGCTGGCCATATTCTTGTGTGGAGTATTTAGTTAAGCACTTCCTTCCATGCCCGTTCAGGGTGCCATAATTGAGTTTGTTGGAATTGAGGACTGAGATGACATTTCCCTCCTGTCATTTCTTCTGAAGACCATTTCATTCCTTCTCAGGTGGCCCTCTCCATCATGAAACCAACAATAACACACCCAGTCCTCCTTGTGTTCCAGATATCTCTAACTGACCTTTAGGTTTTCCTCTTCTACTGAATTCAGGGACAAGTCCATGTTCAGAGGTTCATGTGATTGGATTAGGCCCATCTGTATATTTTCTGTATCTTACTGTTAACTACAGATCAATATTAATCATATCTGCATTCTTTTCTAAAAGTACCTAGGTTAAATTGCATTGTGGAACCAGAAAAAATGAAATATTGATGCCCAGGAGTTGCATCCTCAAAATTTTGCGTACAGAATCTATAAAATGAGATTAATAAAAACATATAACTAAGTGGATTCTTATGATAATAACATGGTATCATGTAAAGAAATTATTGCTAGCACATAGTAAAGGTAAAAAAATTTAGCAGTTATTAGCAGTATTGCTATTGTTATTTGTACACTTATTATTATCAGATTCAAATTTTTAAAGATTGGAGCAATCATAAATAGACTTTCAAAGTGCATTGCCACTTTATGCCAGGGTTTGCCTAAGTCTGGAAGTGGCATCAAGGTCAGAACCAGAACTATGGTATCCTATATGTTGAAAAGTACTTAAGATTCTTTTGTTTGCAAATAACAGAATATTAACCAAATTCATCTGAAGTACAAAATAGCACACGACTGCTTTATGAAAAAAAAAAAAGAGAGAGAGAGAGAGAGAAAAGAGCCTGCCTGGAAGACATTAGCCATGATGGTCTCAGAAAGGCACTGTTGGTCATTTGCATTTCAGCTCCATTTTCTCATACTGGCTTCTCCTCAATGGCCTATAGCTTGTTTTATTTTAGTTTTAGAATATTCTCACATTTGACTGATTCTTTAAAATAAGTGACAAAATATAATATTAAAATAAACCCACATGTTTATGGTTTATCCTTCAAGCTTTTACAAGTTGGAAGCTTGGTTCCCAGTGATGACACTATGCAGAGGTGGTGAGGCCCAGGGGAAGGCAGTTAGGTCATGGGGCACCACCCTCAGAAGAGAGTCAAGTGGTTCTCAAAGGACCAGGTTAGTTCCTGCAGGAGTGAACCGTTGGAAAGGAGTGAGCTTGGCCCTTCCCTATTCTGGTTGCTCCAGCTCTCACCATGAGACCTCTCACCATGACCTCATGGCTGCTTGATGCAATTTGCCATGAGGCCTAGTCAAAGCCAAAGAGAAGCTGGTAAAATGCCCTTGGACTCCAGAACTGTGAAATAAACAAACTTCTTTTTCGTTTAAAGCCCCCAGTTTTAGACACTTTGTCATAGCATTACAAACACACTAAGAGACCAGTGAACATCCTACTCTAGTTAAGAAGTAAAAACCTATTAATATCCTTCATTGAACTGCCTTGATCATTGTTTCCCACACAAAGTTAAAAAGAATTATGAAATTCATGTTTTTCCCTTTTTTAAAAAAATATAGTCATTAATTAACTTATTAGTCAGGAGGCAGAAATAAATGGTTATTAATAAAGACAATTTGATAGAGATGATTACAAACTAAGCTTAAGAGTACTAAATAGATAACTGAATAGGCAGGAAAAAAAACACCAAGGTTTATGCCATCCTTCTGTCTGGGGAAACATAGTTAAGACTTTGGAACTAATGAAGCTTGGAAGTCCTGCCTGCTGAAACTCAGAGCACTTCAGCTGTCAAATGAGAAGGAACTTCTGTTTCCTAATGTGAGATTTCTGAGCTCAGAGGAGGGGACTCCTTGGTTGGGACCCAGACCCCTAAATGGGGATATGGTCAATGTAGGACTCTGAACTCATGTGAAGGCCCAGACAACTAGGGAGGTTATGTCTAAGCATGTGGGGTCCCTGAGTTTGCAGGAGGGGTTCTGGGGGGGGAGGATGCAGCCCTAGGTGAGGAAAAGGTTTTCTGAAACCAGTACCTCTAAGTGAACACAATAGACTGGTTCACTTAAATGCTGCAATGACATCAAACTGGACTTGACCTTTGACACAGCAAAGAAACCCTAGTGTTGGGAATGAAGGGAAAAGGTAGGTTGCCTCACAAGAAGAGGAACTGGAGGAAGCAGGAGACACCAGGACCAAGCCTGTCCTTTCTTTCTCCTCCAGTTCCGCATGTTTCTTTGAAGCTTCTCTTTGACCTTCGGCAGCCAGCAGATGAGCAGAAATGCAGCTTCCAGAGTCCTCAGTGAGCGTCACAAAAATGAAATTTCTCTTCTACAAAATGCTGGTTTGTGAATTTTTCCCATTTTGGGGTTGTTTATATCTTTAAAAATCATCTATAGAAAACTTTACTTTTTGCACACTTGATTTCTAGATCTATTTCATATACTTTTTCTCCAGTGTGTCATATCTTTTTATTCTTTTATGAAGAATAAAAGATTTGTTTTTCTTTTTTGAAGCACAGAAGACTTTCATTTTTATTTGTTTAAATCGACATAGATTTGATAGGAGAGAATTAGAAACAAATATAGCTTGCATCATTAATCAAAATCCTGTTGGAATAGATATATTAATATTAGAGGAGAACTTTTGAAACCTCATCTGTACAGGAATAAAGAGGGAATTCATGATCATAACATGATGATACAAGATCAGATAGACAAGACAAACAAACCTAAACATTTAGGAGCCTTAAGCACAATGTGCAAAGCTCTGAGATGAGAGGGGAACTGTGTATAGGCAGAAACAATCCAGTGAGAACTTTGAGCACAGCTGCCAGTGATAGAGTCCAGATTTCTGGAATCATCAGCGGTAGAACTGAGAAATAGGATTCACTAAACTGACTGACGTTGGTGGGAAACATGAGCACAATATACACTCTTTCAAGAGCACATGAAGCATTCATCAAGAAAGACTATTGAAAACCATAAAACAAGCCTATAGAAATTTGCAATATGTTAAATCACATAATATTCATTTTTGGACCCAAGTGGAATTAAACTAGAAATCAATTGCATGAGGATATCTGAAAAATATTCTAAGTATTTGGGAGAAAAATATTGTGAAAGAGGAAGTCACATAGAGAATTAGAAGACATTCTAATTGAATGAAAGTAAAAATACAAGAAAGAAAAATGTGTTGAAAGCAACTGAAACCATATCTGGGTAGAAATTAATCACATTAGATATTTATGTTAGAAAATGAAAGTTCACAAATCAATAGTCACAATTTCAACTTTAAAAACTAGAATAAAGAACAGCAAATTAAACACAAAACAAAGAGAAAAAAGGGAATAATAAGGATGAGAGCCAATGGCAATTATATTGAAAACAGAAAAAAAAATAGAAATCAGTGAAAAGAAACAATCTATTATTTTTTTAAAAATTCATTAAAATTGAGAAATATCTAACCAGGTTGACCCAAGAAAAGAAAGTAATATTGCATCACCAATCCCAATACTGCAAAACAGTAACACTGGGTCTATAAATACATTAAACAGAAAACCTGAAACTCTTCAAATAATTTTATGTCAGAAAATCCTACATATTGGTGAAGTGGACTACTCACCAACATAAATTAACAAGGCTCCATAAAGTAGAATAAATAACTTGCATACTCCTATAAAATTGAAGAAATGAAATACCTTCTAAAAAGTCTTCAATTGGCAAAAATGATACTAAATGCTTGAGGAGAAATGATACTAATTTGTACAAACTCTTTCAGAAACATAACAGAAAGAAATATTTCTAAATTCATTTTTTGAGGCTACCATTATTATGGTATTACATAAAATAGCCAAACATCTTACATAAAATGAAAACTACAGAAAGATGTCTTATTAATATGAATGATAACAACTAAAGGAAAATGTTTGCAAAGTATTAGGAAACTGAATACAATGATATAATAAATGAAAAAGGTATTTCATGACCTACTGTCATTTGTTGGGGTACAAAACTATGAGAATGAATACATGGTTTAATAAGATCATGTGACTGAAACTAAAATATATAGCAACAAATTGTTTTTACATATACAATTAAAAATTGGTAAACTGGTAAAACCATTAAAATACAATAAAACTCTTAGAAATATTATATCTATGAAAGCCATGGAGATGTGTGTGTAAAATCAAAGGATATAAAAGAAGACCTAATTAATAGAGAAATAAATTATACACCCATCGGTTAGAAAACCTGATAAAAATTTTATTTCTTAAAAAAAAGTTTATAGATTAGATATACTTCAACTCAAAATGCCAACAGAACGTTTGGAAATCAAGAACAGCAAATTCTAAATTTGAAAGTTGAAAACCAAAGTAAAAATAAAGACAATAAGAAAGATAAAAGGAATTTGGAAAAGAATAACAAAGTCGGGAACTGCTTTCGAGATGGCGTTTATAGCTACAGTCATGGAGAAAGTCTGGTGACCAAAGCATAGACACATAGATTACTGTAACAGAGTAGACTGTCCAGAAACAGATAAGATCAACTGATTGCCACAGAAGGTCACAGGTGATTCAATGGGAAAAGGAGAGCAATTTCAACAAGCATAGCTGAAAAATTGATCATCTACATGCAAAAAAAAAGAAAAAGACATGATCATTGACCCATATATGGATACAAAATAATCAAAATGGATCACATTTCTAAATGTAAAAATTAAAACTATAAGAGGTGAATAAACACAAGATATTGTATGTGTGATGTCACCTGAGGCACACATTTCTTAGATATATCAAAAGCACCATCTATAAATTAATTATAATGAAACTGAATTTCCACAAAACTAAAAGCTTCTATTCTGTTAAAAGTATTGTTAAAAAATTATATAAATATAGGCTATTGACAGAAAGTATCTCCAAACACATATCTGACAAATAACTTGTATTGGAAATATATAAAGTACTCTCATACTCAATAGATATAAAACAAATAGTATGTTTGACTATTATATTTGTTTACAGTGAATTTTATGTCATATGAATCATATCCCAATGCTATTATTAATAATCAAGGAAGGTGAAAAATTTGAACAGACACTTCACTCAGAGGATACATGTACTGAAAAAAAGTGCCATAGAAGTAGTATTAGGAAATGCCAATGATTTTAATAATGATGCCTCTTCAGACCAGTTAGAGTGTGCAAAAGAAAAAAAAAATTCCAGGAATAATGTGTAATGATGGAATGATGTGGATGTGGAATGATGACACTTTACAAATCAAGGTGCTGATTTCTTGTATTAAATGTAGACTACCTTTATTGGTTTCTGTATGGTGAACCAACTTTGCATCACTGGAATGAACCCCACTTGATCATGATGCACTGTCTTCTTAATATGATTTTGAATGTGATTTGCCAGTGTTATATTACAAATTTTTGCATCTATGTTCATCAGGAGTATTGATCTGAAGATTTCTTTCCTTGATTTGTCTTTGTCTGGTTTTGGTATCAGGATGATACTAGCTTCATAGAATGAGTTTGGAATGATTCCCTCCTTTTGTATTTCATGGAATAATTTGAGAAAGATTGGAGTTATTTCTTCTTTGAAGGTCTGATAGCACTCAGCTGAGAAGCCATCTGTTCCTTGGCTTTTCTTTGTTGGTAGGCTTTTGATGGCATCTTCAATTTCATTGCTTGAAATTGATTTGTTCAAATTTTCTATGTCTATCTGCTTCATTTTGGCTAGGTCATATGTCTCTAGAAATTTGTCAATATCTTTATGATTTTCTATTTTATTGGAATATCGATTTTCAAAATAGTTTGTTTATTGTCTGTATTTCACTGGTGTCTGTGATGATATTTCCTTTTTCATCACAGATTTTAGTAAGGTGAGAATTCTTTCTCCTCTGTTAATTGGCTAAGGGTTTATCAATTTTATTTACTTTTTCAAATAACCAACTTTTTGTTTTATCAATTTTTTGAATTTTTTTTGTTTCAATTTCATTCATTTCAACTCTGATTTTAATTATTTCCTGTCTTCACCTGCTTTTGGTATTGCTTTGTTCTTCTTTTTCTAGGGCTTTGAGATGTAAAGTTAGATTATTTGATGACTTTCTATTCTATTAATAAATGAGCTCAATGCAATGAACTTTCCTCTTAGAACTACCTTCATAGTGCCCCAGAAATTTTGATATATTGTGCCACTATTCTTATTTACCTCTAAGTGTTTTTGTAGTATTCTTGGTTGGCATCCATTTCTTTTTAGAAATTCTTGAATTCTTCAACTATCCATCTGTCATTCAGTAATATATTATGTAGTTTCCAGATGTTCGAGTAGCTTCCATTTTTTAATTTTATCATTGATTTTTAATTTTATTCCATTATGATCTGATAAAATGCAAGATATCATCTCTATTGTTTTTTGCATTTGATAAGAGTTACTTTGTGACCTTAGATATGGTCTATTTTAGAGAAGGATCTGTGTGCTGCTGAGAAGAAAGGGTATTCAGTCATTGAATCTTGAAATATTATATATATATATGATATATATGTTTGTGAAGTCTAAATTTTTAATTGTATTTTTTAGTTCTATAGCTTCTTTAGTTTTTTTTTTTTAAGATCTATTGAGTGGTGAGAGAGGAGTTTAAAGTCACCCAATATTATTGTGTCATGATCTATTTGATTCTTCAAATTGTGTGAAAAGTTTGATGTATGTAGCTGCTCCATTGTTTAGGGTAAAATATTTAAAATTGTTATGTATTGTTGATGTATAATTCCCATCAGCAGTATTAAATGGCCTTCTTTGCCCCTTCTAATTAATTTTGACTTAAAGTCAATTTTATCTGATATGAGGATAGAAACTCCTGCTTGTTTACAAGATCCACATGAATAATAAGTTTTATCTCATCCTTTTACCTTCAGTCTGTGGATGTCTTTGCATATGAGGTGAGTCTGTTTGAGACAGCATATTCTTGGGTCTTGTTTTTGAATTCATTCTGCCAGTATATGTCTTTTTTAAAATTTTTTTTTTAGTTGTAGATGGACACAATGCCTTTATTTTGTTTACTTATTTTTATGTGATGCTGAGGATCGAACCCAGTGTCTCACACATGCTAGGCAAGTGCTTTACTACTGAGCCACAACCCCAGCCCCCAGTATGTGTCTTTTGATTGATGAGTTTAGGTAATTTACATCAAATGTTATTATAGAAATGATTCTTATTTCCTGTCATTTTGAATTATTTCTTGTCTTTAATTTGAATTAGCTTCTACTTTGATTGTCTATTCTTCTAGTGTAATTCTTTTCTTACTGGCTTTCAGTTTTACTTTTCATTTCTTCTTCATGAGATATTTTATTGAGAAGGTTTTTTTTTTTTTTTTTTTTTTTTTTGGTACTGGGGATTGAACTCAGGGGCACTCGACCACTGAGCCACATCCCCAGCCCTATTTTGTGTTTTATGTAGAGACAGGGTCTCACTGAGTTGCTTAGTGCCTCACCATTGCTGAGGCTGGCTTTGAACTCGCGATTCTCCTGTCTCAGCCTCCCTAAGTGCTGGAATTACAGGCTTGAGCCACCGCGCCCGGCTGAGAAGGTTTTTTAGTGCAGTCTTTCTAGTTGTAAATTCTTCTAAATTTCCTTTATCATGGAAGGTTATTATTTCATCTTCAAATCAGAAACTTAATTTTTAAGGGTATAGTATTCTTGTTATTCATTTTCTTTCAGAGCTTTATATATATTATTCCAAGACCTCCTATCTTTAAGGGCCAGGGTTGAGAAATCAGGTGAGATCTGGATTATTTTCTCTCTCAGTGTAACCTGTCGTTTTTCTATGGCTGCCTTTAAAATTCTACCTTATTCTCTCTGTTGTGCATTTTCATAATAAGGTGACTTGGTGTGGGTTTGTTGTAATTTTGTGTACTTGGGGCCCTGCAAGTCTCCTATATTTGATTTTACATTTTGTTCGTAAGGTCTGGGAAATGTTAAGATATTGTTTCATTGAAAATTTGTGCATTCCTTTGGTTTGTATCTCTAAGCTTTCATCTATCCCAATAAATCTTAACTTTGATGTTTTCATGTTGTCCCATATTTTTTGGAAGTTTTGTCCATTGTTTATTAACATCTTTTCTCCACAGTCAACTTTACTTTCTAGATTGTATATTTTGTCTTCATTTCCTGAAACTCTGTCTTTCAAGTGGTCTAGTCTGCTCATGATGCCTTCTATTGAATTTTCAATTGGTTTATTGATTCCTTCGTTTCAAGGATTTCTGTTTGCTTTTTTTCCCCCAGAATCTCTATCTCTTCATTGAAGTGATCTTTTGTTTTCTGTATATTCTTTCTTACATCATCTTTTACCTTGGCTGAATTTAATTAAGAATATTCTAAACTCTTCTCTGAATTTAATGCTTCCAAAGCAATGTTGAAAGATTCTGTTCATTCTTTTCTGTTATTGAATTATATTGATTTGTTTGAAGTGATTTTTTCCTTTGCTTTTTCATTTTGTTTATGTGTCTACCCATTTGACAGTGTGGTTTTGAGGCAGTAGAGTTTCTACCTGTGAACTTATCATTTCTATGAAGGTTTCCAGTGCCTCACAGTTTAAGGGAATTTATAATTTAATGCAAACAAATCATAGCATTAAAACAAATAGTTCCTTTTTTGGTGTCTACTATGTTAATTGTCAGAGTAAACAGAGATGATATGATCAATTTTTTCCCACATTAAAACAATAAGTGTATATACAGATTTACAACTATGAGTTGTGAACAGGTATAAAAAAAGTAATGTAGAATGTGAGGGAACAGGAGAGAAAATAAAGAAGAATGAAATTATGGCATTTGCTGGTTAGTAGATGAACCTGAAGACTATCTTGCTGAGTGAAATAGGTCAGTTCTCAAAAAACCAAAGGCCAAATGTTCTCTCTGGTATGTGATTTCTAATCCACAACAAGGGAGGGGAAGATTAGAAGTTCACTGAAATAGACAAAGGGGAATGAAGGGAAGGGAGGGGGTGGGAATAGAAAAGACAGTAGAATGAATCAGATGTAACTTTCCTATGTTTATATATGAATACATGATCAATGTAACTCCATATCATGTTCAACCACAAGAATGGGATCCTACTTAGAATGTTTTATTCCATGTATATACAATATGTCAGAATATACTCTATTGTCCTATATAGTTAAAAAGAACAAATAAAAAATTTAGACCTACCTCATCAACCAAGGGCCCTGTGGTTAGATAGTCATCAGTGAGAAATGAAAAATTACATTCACACATAAATGTATTGATATTTGAAATGGTTTTGTTCCTAAACACAAAAACTTATAAACAACTTCAATGTATTTCAGCTGGTGAATGGACTAATTGTGGATTAACTATAAAATGTACTATACAGCTGCAGAGAAATAGAGCTGGATCTCAAGGCATTTTACTGAGTGGAAGAAGCCAGACTAAAGATTTTAAATGCTGTAGGATTCAATTTATATGATGTTCCATCAAAGACAGAACTGCAAACCAGTGCTTTCCAGAGCTGGTCTTGAGATAGGGGCAAAGGACTGAACATAAAGGGACATAAAAAAATATGTGCAGGTGAGTAATAAAATAGTTATCTTTTAAGACTTTAATGGTGTTTATATCAACCAATGTACATTTTCTGTGTATATATTATTGCTCAATTTTCTGAGGAACATAGAAACTGACAATATGTTTTCAAAAACATATTTAGCAATTTACAATCAAGAGAAATTTTCTCCATTCCATTTTTTTGCCTATATTTAATATATTTAATTTTTTACATTTTAGCCATTACAATGATATGTGTTAGGGTTATGGTAGTTTTATTTTGTGTATTCCTGATGACTAATGAGGTTGATTGCCTTTAATTTTTAAGTTTATTTGCATATTCTATTTCATCACATGGTTACTCAAAATATGGAGTGTACATTTACATATTGAGTTGTTTTTTCCTCACTGGTTTGTAGGAATTGATGTATTCTAGTGCAAGTCCTTTCTAGTTATCTGTCTTATAAATATCATTTTTTCTTCTGTGGCGCATGTTTTCATTCTCTTTATGGTGTTTTTGATTAATAGACATTCCCCTTTTCATAAGTCTTATTAGTTAATCATTTCCTAATATTTCCTAGGTTCCACTTAGGAAATATTTTCCTGTGCCATTTGTCATGAATTAAGTCTTTGGTAACTTTCTAAAAGCTTTATTGATTTATGTTTTGATTTAGTTCTGATATTAATTAAACTTCTAATATACAGCTGAATAATATGTTTTAATCATTTGAAACTTTCTTTTCCACATTTTATTGGTGTATTATAGTTGTATCATGATATAATTTGTTGCACATTTGTACATGCACAAAATATGATAATTTAATTTGGTCAATATCACTCCCCAGCCCTTTCACCTGCTCTCCCTTCCTCCCACCTCTTTGTCCCTTTCCTTTAGTGTATTGATTTCCCTTTGGTTTTCATAAGATCCCAACCACTTTTCTTTTCCTTTTTCCTTTCTAGTTTTCACATAGGAAAGAAAGCATACCACCCATTGACCTTCTAAGTTTGGCTTGTTTTGTTTAACATAATAGTTTCAAGTTTTATCCATTTTCCTGCAAAGGACACAATTGCATTCTTATTTATGGTTGAATAAAACTACATTGTGTACATTCACCACATTTTTTTTATCTATTTTTCTATTGATGGACACCTAGACTTGTTCCATAATTTGGTTATTGTGAATTTTGTTGTTATAAACATGGGTATGCATGCATCACCATAGTATGATGGCTAATTCTTTAGGATAAAT
This sequence comes from Xerus rutilus, assembly GCA_028644305.1. Classification (NCBI taxonomy): domain Eukaryota; kingdom Metazoa; phylum Chordata; class Mammalia; order Rodentia; family Sciuridae; genus Xerus; species Xerus rutilus. The sequence goes on from CM053400.1 coordinate 177,201,348, forward strand.
ACTGAGGACTGGTATAACTGGATCATATGGTGTTTCCCTTCCTAATCTTTTACAGAAACTCCATACTGATTCCCACAATAATCCTACTATTTTATAATTCCACCAAAACTGTAAAAGTGTTTCTTTTTTTCCATGTTGTCTCCAGTGTTTATTATTTTTTTGCATTCTTTTTTTAAAATTTTTTTAAAATATTTTTTTGGTTGTAGATGGACGCAATGTCTTTATTTATTTATTTTTATGTGGTGCTGAGGATCAAACCCAATGCCTCACACATGAGAGGCAAGCGTTCTACCACTGAGCCCCAGCCCCAGCCCATTTTTTTGCATTCTTGATGACTGCCATTCTGACTGGTGTGAGATCAAATTTCAGTGTAGTCTTGAGTTGCATTTTTCTAATTAATGATCCTGAAAAATGTGTTTTTCATATATTTGTTGATCATTTGTATTTCTTCTTTTAATAAATTTCTGTTAAGTGCATTTGCTTATTTATTGATTGGGTTATTTGTTTTTATTGTGTAAAGTGTTTTGATTCCCTTATGTATTGTGGATATTAATTCTCTGTCAGTAGTGTAGCTTGCAAAAATTTTCTTTCATTCTGTAGGTTCTCTCTTTATATTCTTGTTTCCTTTGCTATGCAGAAGCATTTTAATTTGATGTCATCCCATTTATTAACTAGTGGCATTATTTCCTGAGCTTTAGGGTTCCTATTGAGAAAGTCAATGCCTGTACCCACATGCTGAAGTGTTGACCTTTCATTTTCTTCAAGGAGTTGCTTAGTTTATAGTCTAATTTCTAAGTCTTTGGTCCGTTTTTAGTTTATTTTTGTGTAGAGTGAGAGATAAGATTCCAGTTCCATTCTTCTATATATGGATAAACAATTTTCCTAGCACCATTTTTTTAAAAGGCTGTCTTGTATCCAGTGTGTATTTTTGGTATCTTATTCAAGGATGAGATGAATATATCTGTGTGTGTTTGTCTCTGTGTCTTCTATTCTATGCCTTTGGTCTGTGTGTGTGTGTGTGTGTGTGCATGTGTGTGTGTATTTCTTTTGTCAGTATCATGCAGTTTTTGTTACAATAACTCTAGTATAATTTGAGGTCAGGTTTTGTGATACCTCCAGTATTGCTTTTTTGGCTTAGAATTGCTTGGACTATTCTGGATTTTCATAGTATAATATTTTTAATGGAAGATATTCATGTATCTCAACTTCAATGACTAAATGGTTTCTGTTTTACCTGCTTATTTGTGCTACCAATTTTGTTATAAGTTAATGGTCTAATGTGTGAGATTGTGTTTCTAGAGCATTGACTTTTTATCAATTTTATCTCCAAAATCATGAAGTTAATTTCCCAATAGTTAGTCTTGATATTTTGTTGAAAAGTTTCTTCCATTTTACTCTTCCCCAAGATTGTTTCGATATCGTTGGTTCTTTAAAATTCCATTTAAATTTTAAAATAATCTTGTCAGTCACATTATACAAATACACTGTAATCAATTAATTTTAAAATAGTCTGAATTAAATTTAATTTGATCTGCAGATAATTATGAAGAGAATTGGTATCTCTGCAATATTAAGTCTGCTAGTCTGTGTTGCCTTTGGTTTCTATTAATAATAAACTGTAGCTTTCCCATAGAGTTATTGTACAACTATGCTAGACACATTTCTATGTATTTGGTGTTTGGATGAGATTATAAATAGTTTCTCTTAAAATTTCATTTTGTTTTTCTTGGTGGCAGACCAAAATGCACTTGATTTTATAGACTAGCATTTTATTAAATGTTTGCTACCCTTCTGAACATACAGCTTACTACATGTGTAACAATGATGATATCTGCAAAAAAAAAGCCACAGCTTTATTTCTTCCTTCCTGGACACAGTATATTGCCATTCCTTCCTGCTGCTTCATCATGCTGGCTGTGGCTATGTTATAATTGTCATTAAAGTGATGAGAGTGGCTTTCAATATTTTACCACTCAGTATGCTGTTAGCTGTAGGATTTTAGTGGGTGTCAGTTTCCATTTGGAGTTAAATAAATTTTTTTATCATAAATGTGTACTATATTACATAGTAATGAAACATTTTATCCCTTATTTTAATATGAAGTGTGTCATTTTTTTTAATGTTCCCCCTCATTCTGCATTTTTAAAATAAAAAATATATTTTTCATGTTTTTGGATTTGATATGCTGGTTTTTCTTAGGGTAGCTGCATCAATGATCATGAGCAAGAGTAGCCTGAAATTTTCCTCTCATAATATCTTCCTTGGGTTTGGTGTAGAATTTTTTTGGCCTTGTGGAAAGCATGGCTTCCCTTTTGAATTCTTGGAGGAATTTGCACATTTTTCTTAGCTTGGGCTCCTCTGGAAGTGATCCCTGAATCAAGATGCTAAGTCCAGGAGGATTATCAGAAGCATTCTGTGCAGAGGGACTGCTGAGCACATGGCGACAGCTCAATCAAGGAAGGGTATGGAGGCCATCAGGACACTCCTGCCTGGTGCTATTGTGTTCTGGACATCAGCGACACAGCCACAACAGAGTGCAAACTTACCATACTTCCAGCTCTCCATGCTTGTGAGTGGCTCTAGTACAAAACTATTCCCTGTAAGAGGATGGCAGCCTGTAGCTGTTTAGCAGTGAAGGACAAAACACTGGAGCCGGGCCTGCACCTTCCTCCAAACCTCACTGGTTGTATTTTCTCAGAGAAATTTAAAGGGAAAAATAAGTGATGAACCCCTCATTCTCCTCTACAAGTACACCTTCTACTTCCATTTCCTACTCTTCTTTACTCGGTAGCTGCTGGCCTGTCTGGAGATGTTTCCACCAAAAGCAGAAGTCCCTAAGGATTTTATTTTCTGCTTATAACAATGTAATTAATTTATTGGGCTTCATTTCTGTTTTCTTTTGGATGCATCTCCACACATCCACATGAATACATGAGCATACATGCAAACACACAAGTATATATGCATTGTGCACTAACATCTTTTTTTTTAAATTTTATTTATTTTTTTAGTTGTAGGTGGACAGAATATCTTTATTTTATTTTTATGTGGTGCTGAGGATCGAACCCAGTGCCTCACGCGTGCTAGGTGAGCACACTACCACTGCGCCACAATCCCAGCCCCGTGCACTAACATCTTATTGGATGTAACCTTCCTAAATTCCAAGGACTAAAATTTGCATTGTGTGTTCTGGAGAGGTTCTACATCTGTATCTGGTGGAGACAGGAGGGGTATCATCTTGGACACATGGTTACCTCTTCAAGATCAGTGCATGGTCTTGATGGCAGTTCCCCAGCCAGCAGCAAATGTCAGCCTTTGTGCCCAGATCCTGTGCTGGGGTACAACTCTGGTCCTTGGGAGTTGCTGCCTTTGCGCTTAAACATTTCTCAAAGCTCTTTTTTCCATTCATTAATTTTTGCTTTTTTTTTCTGCTGTTTTATGATAAAAGAGAAGATTTAGAGTTTCTTCTGACTTTCTTATATGTCAATTGTGGCATTCATTGTTAGAAGGGGTTGTACTCAAGCAACCCCATCACATCGTGATGCCTACTCACATCATCTTGCCCAGGAACGAAAGTGGCTTTTGCTGTCAACTCTCAGTGAATGTGATGAGAGGGAAGGAATCTGAATGGGTAGGTTTTGTTCAATTTCCACAGTCTCAGGGCAGTATGAACAGGGACATTGTGTTGTTTGTCCACTTAGGAGGAGAGGGACATTTTAAGAGTGGGAAGTTAAGAACCAATGAACTTTCCAAAAATAGATGTGCATGAAAGGGAGGAAGTGAGTGACACCACAGTTCATCTTGTCAACCACATTAAGACACAGGTAAATGCTGATACAGGTGACTCTCTAGCCCATGCCATTTACATCTTTCTGAATCTATAAAGGCCCAAATCCATCAGTAGGCAGAAGCAATAGTAAATCATGAGCTTTACACTCAAGTGTTATTTTAAAGAGAAGAAAATAAACAATGTTTGAAAATGTTAAAATGCAAACTAGAATAAAATGAAGTAGATTTCTCTCAATATATTGGAAAGAACAGTGGTAATAATTCAGCCAATTTATATCTGTTGCTGCATTTTTCACTGATGGGCTAAGGAGTCTCGAGGAAATTGTCTAGTTGAACTTGTCTTTAGCTTTGTCCAAATGAGGAAGGTAGGCAGGACACTACACAAAGTGGAACTCAATCATTATATGTTTGAAAGAGAATAATGCTGATATGGTGGATATTGCATTATAGCACAGACTTGTATTCCACATTTAAGCTATGCACAGCATTTTACGTAATACTCGTGTCTCTTACAGGTTTCATTAGTTCTGAACTTCCCACCACCAATAATTTCAAGTAATCCATGACCTATTTCCACTTGGCCGGCAACACATTAGTCTTCACTTTCACATCAATGTCTTTATTTAAGAAAATAGAGACATCTACACTAAAGGAGACATTGAATTGTATTTGAACCAGAAACCCTGGTTTGTATTTTATCCAGTTCTGCCACCTCCTGGTTCTTTGATATCACATTACTGTTATTCAAACTCTCTGTCCTTCAGTTTGATCCTCAATCACGTATGTGTGTATGTGCACACACACGCACACACACACACACTATATACATATAATATTGTATTATAAATATAAAATTGTCTTAAATTATTAAATATATCCTCTTATTCTCTGCTGTATTTTTATATTAAATATATACTCTTACTCTCTGTTGTACTGGGACATGGTAAATGGTCTAATGTGTATTTGTATAAACTACTAAATCAAACTGTATATTAGTTGCCATGACAAAGTATATTTCAATCATTGCAGAACCGTCTGGTAAAATACAGATGAAGGCTTACTTTTCGATAATCTCCTGACAGGTCCTTAAGCCACGTCTGGACATGTGTGTCTTTGAGCACTTCTACACAATGGAGGATTCCAGCTGCAGGCAATGTCGTGTTAGTGCACATCAATATGTTTGATCAGCCTTTCTATTTTTTAATTCATTAATTGCCAACATGGGTTTTCTGCATAAAAGATGCATTTCCTCTTCCCTTGAAACCTCAGGAGGCCTGCCGATACTGGACCTGCTTCCCAAGGGGAGCGCGCAGCTGCAGAGACGCAGAAGTGGATCGGTTGCACTTTCTCGTGTTCTGTGGTTTAGCTGCTCTTGCCACACGGCCTCCTTGGTGAAAAAGTGCCCTTCCCAGTAGCAGCCAAAGCTTAGAAGCAATTCTTAGAGTTAACTTGCCTGGCAGTGTAACTTCTGCATGCAATCTAATATAGAGCCTCCTTTGACACTTCTCTGACACTGTGGAAGCCAGCATCAATCCGCCCTAATTGTCCCAGGGCCAAGGTACCAGGTGATGGAGACACCCATAGGCCTCAAAGCCCACGGAATTTATTCTAACCAAACTGTCCTATGCTGGCTTGTCCTGCCTTGCCTGCCTTCCTCACAAAAACCACCATAATGGCTTCATCCACAATAAAGTCTTTCTCCTCCTCTTTCCTGGCACTGATGCTGCGGCATATGTAACTGTGGGACATGATGTGGTGAAGTGCCCCATCCTTTTGAGATCTCTGAGTCAATATTAGCTTTCTGTGACAATTTATTTCCCAAACTGTTGCCCTAAATATACCTGGACAATAATAAATTCTACATGTTTTCTTCTTCTGTGTTGCTGGGAGAGAATAGGTCCCAAGGACTCCCGTGCTGAGCACATGCTCTCCCACCTCAGCCCAAATTCTACATTTTAAAATCAGCAGCTTTATCCACAGAGAAGTGCGTGCTTTCTGTTTTTCAGCCGTCTTCTGCCTAGAATAAGTCCCCACCCTGGATTAGGAGTTGGTAGTTTTCATGGATTTGATTTCTGGGACAGCCCAGACCTGGATCACTAGTTTTTTGTGACTTCTTCTATTCCAGGGGCATCTGAGCTTATAGTCATTGAGTAAAATGCTAAAAAATAAAATAAAATAAAAATCTGCAGTAGTTGGAATGAATGCATATTTGTGGTTTAGAAAATTAAATACATCAATTTTTGAGATCATCTACTATTTAGATTTATCAGTGATATTTCACACCTGTCATTAGAGTAAATTGCTAGGTTGTGACTACAATTCAGCTTCCAGAAATTCCTACACTAAAATATCACTGATGGTTTCAAATTTATTAATCTTACATGTTTCTCATTCTTTATTAATGATTATATGCTAACTTATAGGGCTAAACTAAAAACTAATTAAATACTGAGACCATATCTCAAGTATTTTGTTAATCTGAAAAAATTAAAGTGAAAATATGGAATGACTTATTTGGCATATTTGTATTACAATCATTAGATTTTGCTCAAAATGATAGATTTTTTGCTTTATCTGATCAAAAATTTGATTTGTCTCTTTAGACTTTGTAAATAATCATCCAGGTGCATGTCACATCATTTTTAGTATCATGAATGGATAGACCTTGGGACTTCCTGGTTATTTGTTACATGCTCAGTGGATTTCCAGACATTGCAAGGAAATCATGATATTTAAAGTTCCAAAAGTTCATAATCGAGAAGCATTCACAAATTAACTCAGCAAATCAGGTTCAAATTTTAGAAATGGAAAGTAAGATGTGAAAAATCAGTAAAAGAACAAGGTGGGTACGTGCTGCAATTCACACACACAAGCATGCATAGGAGCATGGCTGTGCTCTGTGGCTGGAGTTTAGTACCACTAGGCTGGAGAGGGAGGCAGAACTCTGCTATGGAGGCAGGGAGGAGAAATGGTAGAGGGATTTCCAGCACCCGCTCTGTTCACATGGCCTGAGTTGAAGCTCGGCTCCCCCTCGCTGGCTGTGTGGCTCTGAGGGATTATTTAGAGTTTCTGTACCTGGGACTTCTCCTCAGGGGACTGAGTCTGTCTTCCAGTGTTCTGATGCAAGGTAATGCATGCAGGTCTCTAAAAACACTGGTGCATAATTATGTCTTAGTATTCATGCTGCTATTAATAGCATTACTAATCTTGAATTTAAGTATGTTGGCAGGCAGCATACTTAACTGCCAAAAGGCAACTGGGAGCCATTGAGATATTTTCAACAAAGAGAAGGGTTCTTTCATTTCAGCAACACACAGGATCACACCAAAAGCAATGTGGGGAGTAGCAATGGGCGCTGTGGAGATGGATTTAGGGTTGTTAGCAGTGGTCCGGGACAGGAAGAATGAAGGCTGGATCAACACCTTACCATCAGGAGAGGAGGTACAGCTGGGGAGACAGCTATGAGAGATGCTTGGGAGGGAGGGAGAATCAACAGGCCCTGGGGCCTGATTTAGTGTGGAGATTGTGGGAGAAACGCTGCCCTGCAAAGCAGTAAATAATCTGCAAAGAATGAACACGCCTACAAGACAATTCTTTATTGCTGCAAACATCGCTCTGGGGTAACAGCTTTGTAAATCATTGGAGTGAGTTTCTTCAGGGAACATGGAGATTGGAATGTGAACACTAACCCTTTGTGATCTCTCACACATGCAACATTAATTTTGGAAAGGACTTGGAATGTGGTTTGACATTTGGCTAGGGAATGCCCAGAAACAAGGAAGAGGAGAAGAGATGATGCCTCTAATAGCCAGGTGACGAATCTCAGTAACATGAAAACATGTTGATCATCAGAAGCATCCTCTGTGCTGGACACAAAGCTAATCAGCTAGGATGAAGAAACAGAGGGATATCGCCCCCTGCCACACACTCCACACACGCCCACCTGCCCACATGTGCACACACATACACAGAGGCACATGCTTAGGTCATTATTTCCTCTAGCAACCACTACAGCACTGAAGATCTACCTAAAATACCTAGCACCACCCAACAACTTGTTATCCTTTTGAGATATATGGTGATGAATCCAAAAGAACTGATTTGATTCAATGCTTTCCTTTTCAGAGCTTTTCACATGCTAAGAGCTACTTGATAAGGCTTGCCCAAAGTCACCCATTACATAGAGGGAGAAGGAGGACAGTGCCCACAAACCCTGGTGCTTGCACGTTGCTGACTCTTCATTGCTACTCTGCTCATTTTCTGTCCTCATTTTGGCCTATATTCTTTCTCCATCCCTTCTCAAATCTCCAAAAGACACTACAAAACGGAGGGCTTTTCCTATCTGCAAATTTGCTGATGATATTTCGGGGGGCACTCTATGCTCAAATAGCCCAATGCCACAGAAGAGAATATAATCACAGATCATTCCGACATGAATGGCGTGTGGGTTTCACCCACAGTTTAGGAAACATCACAATCAGAAAGCCATCGCCCATCTCAATTCCCTCAGTGTTCACATCCATAGCAGGATTTGGATCTTTCCCCTTTACTTAGATCACAAGTCCTGCAGAAAGGCTGGGAGATGGACTCTGTGGAAATGTTTCTTCCATTGGAATGCATCTGCCTGAGCAGTGTCTAGAGTGTGGTTGTCCACCTTGACAAGGGACCACAAACTGTCACACTGCCACCTGCAGGATGCTGTCAGAACTGATGATCTCCTTGGCATCCTCTGACCCACGGCCTTCCTGCATTTCCCATTATGCCATGAACCCCAGACCAAGGACCCTTGATGCTCTTCTGTTCTACAACAGGGACACCCTTTTCTCATCAGCACATACTCCAGATGCAATTTTCACTGCTGACTTTTGGACACCCTAGTGTGGTCCTCATTTTGATGGATAAAGAGCTGAGAATACAGGGGACTTGGCTGTGCAGGGTATGGCTCAGCATATCCTGAGAAGCATGTGATGACGGCATCTTCACATTTCTGTCCCTGGTTTTCCCATCTAGCAAGTAGGACTGCATCTAACTTTTCCTTCTCAAAGAGAAGATATATAGATAGAATAATGAATGTAGATGTCTTGCAAATGATTCTCAATCCTCCTCAAGGAATCTATTATTCACTTATTTTTTATGAGAAATAAGAGGAAGTACTTATTTTTATTTTTTTCTAAATGTGATTTCCTGAAGTTGAATTGATGTGTGTTTGGGGGTTGAGGGATAGAGGATTTAGGGGATGGTAGAGAGCACTGCATACTAAATTAACTACTAAACAACAGCAAACACGGGAAATGCCAGCTCATGACATTGCAAGGAGGAAATGTTTTTCCAAAGAATACAAAGGAGCATTCTCGAGAGGGGAAATGCCACTGCAAGGGTCCCCAGGCTCACATGAGATGCGCCTTTGCAGCAGACCTAAAAATCGGTCCATTTGTTTGTTTCTGTTTTGTGGTTATTGTTCTTGTTTCAACTCAGTTAATTTCCAAACATGGCAAAAGACATTTGGATAAATAATCATCTCAGCTCTGCAGTGCAAAATCTGAACGACAAAACTACAAGAGGAAAATCTATTATGCATATGAACTTGTCCGTGGACATAGTCAACTGTGGGTCTTTAGCTTTATCTTCTAAAGGAAAACATAAAAGTGTGCCCTGATTTTTCTTCATCGTCATCATCGTCATCACCATCATTGCCATCATCTTCCTATTTGAAAACAATTCCATAGTCAGAAAGCACTTACAACTGTAGCATTTAAGTATCAGGCAATCAAGAATGTTTTGCAGTGAGTGACACCACCCCCGCATTCCTCAAAGCAAAGAGTGAGGCTGTGTTGCTTAAATCAAGCTGACCTAGATTGCACTGTTGTAAGAAGTAGAAGAAGAAAACATTTCTGTGCATATCTAGTGACTTTAGTGTTCTTATAACATTTTAACCTTTGCATTAAAAATAATGCACTTATTCCGTAAACTAGACAAACAAGTGAATAGCTGGCAGATTAGAGTGTGAGCTAGAACTTACATTTCCAAGTCAAAATCAGAATTATAGATTTTATTGAATTTTTTTTCAATTACATACATTTCTCTTTTCTCTCACACCTTGATACCTGGTGCTCAAGGATAAAGGGGAAGAGAAATTTAGAAACTCCCATAGTTCTTCATTATTTCATCCTAATTTTCTCAGAATAAGTCTGTGGCACACACCTGGAATTTACATGGCTCTCACATTGGCAAGATAATGCAGGAAGAGGGAGAAGACACACATCAGCTACATCATGGTTGTCTTGTAGCTCAAAAGCGATTATTTTGGAAGAGATGAATGGGAAAAGAGGTGTTTGGAAAAGTCAGATGTTTGGACCAGAGTTTGAACATATTAGTTCTACTGCCTTGATCTGTTGATAAGAGATGGTTTTGAACTATAAAAAGTCATTTCATATTGTTCGATCTAATGTTTCAGATGGAATAAATGTCAAGGCCACAAAGATAATCGAAAAGAAAATGACGTTTCTTTGAGCTGGATGAGCTGAGGTCATTTTTAGTCCAGCATGCACAGTAACAGCGCAGGTTCCACAGGCCCTTGGAGACAGGCTCACTCCTCTGGGACGGACTGCTCCACGCCTGTCCTCCCAGCTCCCTGGCCGCTGCTGCTGCGCTCCTCCATGTCCTGGATGATGGGCTACCTGCTCTGTTGAGAGGGGTGGCATCTCCAGCTCTGCCCTTTGAGTGCTCCTGCTTCCTCAGTCTCTGCTTCCATGTTCTGCATCTCTGTTTAGTTCCTGCCCTTTTGGGGTTCCTAAATCTTCTGAGTGTGTTCAGCTTTTCATCATTAGAGTATTCTTCTCCATCTCTGGAACTGTCTTGGCTCGGAAGTCTCCTTTATCCAATATTAACACTCCCCTTGCTTGATATTTCAGGCTGAGTGCTTGTTTCCATCTTTTTACATCTGTATTTGACTATTTTAAGTGAACTTCTTATAGATACCACAGGTTGGATCATTTCTTTAAATTTACTCTGCCAATATCTATCTTTGCTGGGTATATTTAGATCACTGGTAGTTGACAAGTTAATTGTGTTAGGGTGTACGTCTGCCCTTTTTTCCTTGTTTTCCATTTCTGAGCTTTCTTCATCGTGCCCTCTTGTGGATTACTCAAACACTTTTGCAACTGTGTTCTGATTTGTCTCTAGTGTTCCTGTGGATGCTGCCTGCAGTATTTCAATGTGTATACACAGGTCATCACACTTTGCTGTTTGGCTCATTTTTGGAGTTTGACTGGAGTGTAGAAACTTTACTACTTTCTGTTTCTTTGCTCTTGTGTCTTTGTCTTATATTTCCTCTACATATGGTTCAGCCACTTTGTTCTCTGAATTTAGAAAACCCCATAGGTGAAGCAAAACCTAATGTAGATACCAATATTTTTGCTCACCATGTTATGGTTTCGTTCATGGTGCTTCTTGCTTCCTTCTTTATGGTTTCCTTTCTGTGTACATGTGCTTGTGTGTGTGTGTTTGTGTGTGTGTGTGTGTCACACACACACATATATACATATTTTTTAAATTTTGTTTTATTTTTTGCAGTACTAGGGATGGAACCCAGTGGTCTTCTCCCACTAAGCTACACCCCAGTCCTTTTTGTTTTCATGAGACAGAATCTTACTATGTTGCTGAGACTGGCCTCAGACTTATAATCCTCTTGCCTCGGCCTCCTGAATTGCTGGGATTATAGGTCTGAGCCACCATGCCTGGTTCAGATCACATCTGTTAGTCACCGTTTACCATAGAGAAGGTATGTTTTCAGAGACAGACTCTTCTTGCGTTCTTTCATCTGAGATTGTCTGGTTGTCTCCCTCCAATCCTGTCGGTTCTTCCACCGGGTGGAGGATTCTGGATAAACACCTCTTCATCTAACTCTGGCTGACGCCTTCCCGTCCTTGTATTTCTCCATCAGTGCTTGTAATTACATGCTGAAGCATTTCTATGATGATTATTTAAAATCTTTGTCAATCCCAGCCTTGGTCATTTTGGCGCTGAAATTTATTGATAATCTTTTTTTTTTTTCATTCATTTTGAGACTTTTCCTATTACCAGTATAACAAGTGATTTTCTGTTAAAAACAACATTTTCATGTCATGTGCCAAGGTTCTAGATCTTACTTGGTCCCTATGTTTTAGCTTTCTGTCATGTCTTTACCATGGACCCCACTTCAGCAAAGTTGTACATAGATGGGAACAGAAGTAAATCCAGGTTCTCATCGCAGCCTCCATTGGCAACAGGGGTGCCTCCTCATTGTTTCTGGGTGGCAGGTCCCACTTCTGAGCACTGCTGCTGGGGCACCATACCTGCAGCAGATGAGCCTGTGGGGAACCTTCAGGTCCAACCCATAACGAGGCCCTGCTAACGTGGGAGCTTGAGGGACCACAGGCTCTTCTGTGATGTTTCCTAACTTACCGTGCTGCGCCTTTCTTCATCTCTGGCCAGAGTTTATTTGCTATGAAGGGCACTGTGGCCTGCCATCCACCACACAGGGAAAACAGAGGCACTGAGGGCTGGAGAGAGAGCGCTTCAGATACTCTCTTCAGATACTCCCCAGATTCATAGATTACTTTGTTCCCAAAAAGCCTAATAAAGGATTTAAAGTAACATGTCTACTTGTCCCCTTTAGGGCTAGCTTTCCTACTTCCATATACGTAAAACTTCTAGTGAGAGAAAGAAAGGGAGAGAGCGAGACGGCACTTAAAGAACGGGGCGACATTCCCAGAGGAGGAAGATGGCATGCGTTATAGTGGAGCGTGGGGACCTTTGCTGAGTTTGTGTCTGACAGAGCCAGAGTCCCAGGGCTGGGCTCCGTGGCTTCCCCGCCCTGCAGAACCTGCCTGTCCCCTTTCTGGGCCTCCTTCCTTTGGTTAGCCGTGCTCAGTGCCTCCCGCCCCACAAGCGAAGATGCCACTCTTTGCACTCCTTGACCTCGCTCTCTTCTCTGTGATGGTGTTTTTATCTCTTTGCCTCTAACCATTTTTCCAAGGGCTCCAAAGTGTGGTCTGTTCTGCTTTCTGGTTTTATGTCTTTTTATTACAACATAGCACAGTCTTAAAAACCCTTTGTCTTTAACATTTCCAAAACAATCTGCAAATATTAGCTAACTCATTGGTACCTTGACCCTGGGAGGCGGGGTCAGTGTGATTACTTCTGCTTTACAGATGAGCAGGAAGGATGAGGAAAGTGAGGGATTTGCTTGCGTTTGCAAAACAGAGCAAGGAACAAGTGAGTCATTCACCAGAGCATAATTCCTGACTGCTTGCTCCCTGTCCTTCTATCCTGTTCTTGAGAAGCAACTGGTAGGAAAATGAAGGGGGGCGGGGGTGGGCATGGAAAACAGAAGACAACATCCCACCTCTGGCAAGGTGCACCACCTGCATGAACTGGATGCTTTTACCTTTATGTGTCCTCTGTTTACTGGGTGAGTGTCCAGGACAGGGGACATACCATTATAATACACACAGCATGTGTCATGTAATAGGTGCCTAGTAGTAACACGTGTCTAGAATGCAGAACATGCTAGAGACACAGTTTTCTTTCCTTCCCCAAGATCTTCTGCCTGACTAGAATATAATGAGTGGAATTAGTCAGATTTACCTTTATATTTTGCTGGTGGCTATAAAGTTAGCTTAATTCCAAATCTTGTTTTTATCACTTACATGTTGTGCGACTTTGGACAGACCCTTTAGCCTCATTTTCCTCACCTGTAAAATAATAATAATAATAATAATAATAATAATAATAATAATAATAATAATAAAATGAACAGAGAAATAATAGAATAATAATAGAATTTACTCAAAAGTTTGCATTGTAAGGGGACTGAGGTAGCACAAAAAAGCTGAAAGCATTGGCTCCTCCTTGAACGGGCAAACACAAAACCACCCTTTCTTCTTCGTGTCTCTGTGCCAAGCTGAGTGTCCTCTGATGTGGGAAGTGGCATATACCTGTGTTTGCAAAGGTGAACCATGATAAACTGTACAGCAAACGTCAAAGGACTAGTTCAGCTTCACTGGAGGAATAGAAGATTTCCACAGAAATACCAATACTATGTGAATTCGGGTTGCCATGAAAGTTGCTGGAACAGGATTCTACTTCAACAACCATTAGGGCAGCAACACATACCAGCGCTGTGGCAAGCCTGGTACAGGACTCTGTAACCACACACGTTATTAAGTATTTGCTGACCATTAGGGTAATATGCTTGGTGGTAGTTTTCTCTAATAGCTACTTGAGAATGATGTAAGAAAAAAATGGGCTCACTCACTATTCGACAAGGAATGTCAAAAAGTGAGAAACTTTACATCTTGTTCATACTTGCTGATCTAAAATTAGAAGACAAATCTTCACATTCACCGAGAGATTGATAGAATGTTATGAAGATTTCTTGATTGTGGTTCCAGCCAGGTATACCAACTATTTTATTCTGAAATATATTATTTATGTTGAAATCTACAGAATTAAAATGTTAGTATTAGTTCTCAAACTCATCAGATGTTGAAGAAATTATATTTTTAATTTGTTTTACTTGTTCATCTATTTTCCCTAAAGTAGCATATTTTATTGTCCCTATAACTTTTGAAAAAGCCATGAATGCCACGTGGCTCTGGTGTACTCAGGGACACCTGTAATGCCCCTTAGGGAACTCTGGTGTCTGCAGTGACACCAGAAACCCCAATCACTCAGACTGAAGCTTTACTTTCAAAAGAGTGAAAAGTGGAAATAAAAAAAAATGACTCCTAGTGCATCCTAGGCTGTCACTTTCATAATTCTGACTCAGACTCCCGATGCTTCAGAGGGAATGTACAACAGGGAAGCCAAGAACACTTTTAAAGAAAGCAGATCAGTAGCATATTGCCCAGAAGTGGATTATGCATGCAATATGCAAATTGCTTCTTGGGTTCCTTGCTGAAGCAGAAACACAGAACAGCAGAGGCCACATGAACTTGGCGCTGTCTCCAGATTACCTCATCCTTCTACAAGAAAGAGAGGGAAAGGAAGATGAACACACAGTGAAGAAAATGCTGAGCTTCCTCCTAAAAGGATCACATTTGTGGGTGTGGTCTGCTAAAATCCAAGTGTTTTACATTCTTACATCAAGTGCCATGAGCAGTGTTTGCGCTGGATGACCTCTTAGCTCACACTCTCCCTGATTATTTTGGAGTATCACAAGCAAGCTCCTGAAGCTCTTTGGAGTTGTGTGTACTTTGGGGACATGCTGACACCAAGAGTCTTGTTCTTGGCTACATTTTGACCAGGAAGTTACTGGCTAAATACATAGTGTTCCAATGGATGATGGATAGAAAAGAAAAAAAAAAGGAATCCATAAAAGAAAAAGCAAGTTTTTCTTCTTTCATCAATTTGTTGTCTAAATGCTGTGAGCTGTATCTCCACTTCTGTTGCTGACAGCTTGGTCTTTGTCCCCGATGCCCATCTAATAGCGACATGGTTTTGAGAAAAAGGAAAAAGAAGGTTTATTACTTTGCTAGCAAAAGACAAACACAGGGGACTTCTGTCCCAGAGGCTGTGATCTTCCCCCTCAGCAGGAATAGGAGGCTTTTAACGAGGAGATTCAAAGGCTCCATTCCAGACCTTCCCATGGCGGGTGTATACTCAAAGACAGACAACACTGTCTAAGATGAGGAAGAAAGGGAATCCTGTTTCCCCTGAGATTAGGAAGGGAGAGAGATCAGGGAGGAACAGGGAGAGAAGAAGGGAAAGAAACCTTCTTTTAAAAATCAGTTGCAGTGGCAGAGCAGCAAGAGCAACATTCAAAGCATAAACCCCTGTTGCACTTCTCTTTCTGGCTCACTCTCTCCCCATTATTAACTTGTACATTGTAGCAATCACATTTTAATTATATTTTCTGCTTGATAAATTTTCAATTCCATTATTTTCTTCTAGGTAACCCTGGAATTGAGAAGGGAGACTGGATAATCGAAGAATCTCAATTATTTATTAAATTGGTAGAAAACAAAAATGGAATTATTTCTTTAAACATCAAATAATTCAAGTCCCCTTGGCTCTGACCCTTTTGCTTTTTTGAACAGCACCATGGCAAATGGTGAGAACAAACACCTTACAGAAAGTGGCGGAAATGGAGCTAAGGAGAAAGTGATAGATCCATTTTCTAGAAGTGATTGGAATGACATAAAACACTGGCTATATTGAATACAAGGGATATTGTCTAAATACTAGCCACACTCAAGGAACCCAAATTGCCTCTGATGGCTTCATTAGTCACAAATTTGAAGTTGGCTTTACAGATCTGCATGATGTTGGAGTTGCATATACAGATTTCAAGCTGATGACAAGATCTTCAAGTCAAAAACTGCCGGACTAACTTCCATGATATGGTTCTTACCTGGGACAAAGTGTGTTCCAGAGTCAAAAATGATAGACCACGAATGAAACTCATGTTGATGTCAAGACTGCTAAGAGTTACTTGCTTCCTTTGTTCTGTGTTGGTTTTACTAACAATCACAATGATCAGATTGCAGATACTGAGAAGGCCTACACTCAGAGGCCTGCTGCATCCCGAGGAAGATAATGGAAATCACGACCCACGAGGGGCAAACACATGACTTAAAGGAAAAGGTGAATAAAATGATTCCAAAAAACACTGGAAAAGATACAGAAAAGTCTCAGCCAATCTATTTATCCTCTTCATTGACACTTTCATTCGAAAAGTTAAAAAGCTGAAGAACCTTGCTATCATATTGTGTGTATATGTGTGCTGGGAATTAAACCCAGGGCCTTGTGCATGGCTAGGCAGCTTCACTGAGCCAGGTCTGCAGCTCCAATCCAAGTTTGAACTGGAACACTCATGGAACTTCACAGTGAAGGCAATAGTTTTGGAAAAGCCACTAGGATGGGATAAGAGCGATGGATATGCACCACCAGTCTATGAATCTGCTTAAGATCCAGACTTTAATAATGACAAAGAAAAATCCTTGTTTGTGAAAATGAACAACAAAAATAAACACAGCACCTTAGTCTTCACTTATCCTTACCGCCACCAAAGGCAGTCTAATGGGACTTCACTCTCTGGAGGTCAACACCGTTTTCAGAGCGGCTGCTTCCAGCGGCTCATCAGGCCACTGACTTAGGCTTTCAGTCTTGGCCTGTAGTGAGAGAGGCCAGGCTCTTCCCAGCTTATTTAAATTACAAACTATTCCTTTTGCTCAGCTGTCTCCGGTGGGCCGTGGTGGAATTCTGTTGGTGAGGCTGATGGACTTGCACCATGAGAAAACTCTGATGGGCTCCGCTTCCAGGAGGCTGAACGGGACGAGGCCTCTGATGTGCAGGAATCACAGCTCTGCACAGTGAATGACAAATGGCTTTCCATCAGAGTCTCGTAATGGGGGGATGTTTTAGTCAGCTTTTTCACTACTGTGACTAAACGATCTGACCAGAATAACTACAGAGGTGGAAAAGTTTATTTGAGGGCTCATGGCTTCAAAGGGCTCCATTTCTCAAGGCTCGAGATGAGGCTGAACCTCATGGCAGAGTGTGTGGCAGAGGGAAGCAGATCACGTCATGGTGACCAAGAAGCAGAGAGACTCTACTTTCCAGATAAAATATATACCCAAAGCTACACCTCAATTCCCACCTTTTCCAGCCACACCCACCACTTCAGTTACCACTCAGTTAATCCCTCTCAGGAGATTACATCACTGATAGGGTTAAGGCTCTCACAACCCAATCATTTCTCCTCTGAATCTTCTTGCATTATCTCACACTTGAGTTTTTGAGGAAAATCTCACATCCAAACCATAACGGGATAGTCATCATACCCTAGAAGGTAGAAATGGAACTAATCCAATAAATGGAGCTTGGACTGGCAGCTCATGATAATGGAAAACAAGAAAAACAAACAAACAAACACAAAAACAAACAATAAAATCAGAACAAAGCATGTAAGCTGTGCCTCGGCAACCAGGAAAGGCACAGATGTTTTTAATAGTGGCGAGAGCAAGATCAAAGTCAGGCCATGTTGGTCTAGAACCCCAAATATTTTATTTTTCTGCAAGTGCAGGGTTGGAGTGTTTCCAACTTGGGTTGAGTCAAGAAGCTTAGTTCCTTTCACGTGTCCTCTGGACCATTCTCGGCAGTTTGGCTTTTTACCCTAGGCCCATCCTCTCACAGTTACTGGATGTCACAGTGGTTCATAGCCTAATGTCATCACACAAATCACAAATGCATCTAAATTCTTGCAGTGTGAACGTTATAGCCTATAATTCAACGGTGAATGAAACCTCCTGAAGCTTCTCTGTGTCTTTTGGATAGATTGATATTTATGCCTATTTTAAAGTCAAATACTAGAAAGAGGAATGGAACTTTTGTTATTGACTCAAAACTTTTAAGATTTGCGACCAGGTCGGGATATATCTTTTCTATAGAACGTGGTACGTGAAGGAGATGACGGTCCACCAACAGGCAGCTGTAGGTATGACGTGAAGTGGGACCTAGGTCTTAGAACCATCTAGAAATGAGCAACCAAAGAGGGCTGAAAAACAATAGGGTTATTGAAGGAACTCTGAGCAATTTAACACTGACAGATGTTAAGATCTGTGGTTCAGGGGGTCCAATGCAAAATTTGCCCTCTGAATTAAATACTTTGTGTCCTCAAATTCATTTGCCTTTCACTGATAAGAAAAATGTGGAATGGGAAAGAATCATCTTTTAATGACTTGCTTATAATGTGCTAGATGCCGAGATGCAACAAATGCTGAAACATTGCTATTATATCCACTCTTCCCAGCTAAGGAAACCGAGACTTGGAAAATTTACTCAAAGCCTCATTCACTAACAAGGAACACAACTAAGATTTAAATTGAAATTGATCTTGCTCATGTGGGTTGTAGTTCTGTTTAAAACTGGCCACCTGTGCAAAGACCGCTAGAGTTTTACCAAACATGGAAGGAAGATATGGTGGAGGAGACAGATGTATTTTTAAATATTTTTTCCTGTATTTGTATATGCATTGAGACAGAGCTAAATCAGCACTCAGATGGGACTTTCTCAGAGGCAAAGAAGGCTAGGCTTTGGTGACCAAATATTCTTCCCATTAATGCTTTCTCTGCAACTATCTAGGTGATAAAGTTCAAGTGTATCTCCTACCTGTTGAGAACTCATCTTCTAAACCACTGTTTGGAGACTCAGGTCTCTGAAATTCATATAGGGCCTCACACCTACTTCCAGACCAGCCTGAATCACTTTCAAAGGATCGCTCCTTCCAAAGACAGCCTACCCTGCAGAAGCACTGTGTTTCAGCTTGGTGGGCAGCAAAAAAAACTGGGCTGCTGTGCTGGAGGGAGTGTGTCATGTGTGTGCAGGACAGGGCCACAGGTGTGCCCACGGGTTACCTGTAAGACAGGATGGTGCTAAGGGTCACAGGGGAGGCATCGGACCCAGGCCTGTATTTATGCTCTTTCCTCATTCCCAGTGAGAACCAGGAATGGGCTAAAGGCCGTGTCCTGACTTACAATGTAGAGGTCCAAGGAAGTTCTGTGGAATGCAGCCCAGCACAGTGCATAGTAACAGTGGGCACCGAGGCACTGTACATGCAGCGACCTATTTAATTCTTACGAAAGCTCAGTCATACAGAACACGACATGCTTGACACTTCTTGTGCTGTGAAAAATATGGCATGATTTGACTGTTCCAGAACTTCCTTAATTGGGAATACCTTATCAGCCCCATTGTACAGATGAAGACCCCAAGACATGGAGATAAAGCAACTCACCCATCGACACCCAGGAGGCTTTGTTCTCCAACCATCTGACTCTAAGTCTAAGCCTGTCTTTTCATCACTACACCTGTCTGCCAGAGGGAGGGGCATCAAGAACACCATGCCAGGAATGGGTGTGTGCCTAGTGCCTCCATTCATCTCTCTCTCCAGTGCCTTCCGTTCATATTTTGGGGGCTCTGGACTCCATGGAAAAGCCTAGAGCTGGAGAGGAGAGGAACTCAACATTCGCCATGTTCTAGCGTAGCGACACTCCATTCCCTGTCCTTCACCAGAGGAGCTCTTGTGAAAGACCTGTGCCACCCCTGGCTTGAACTCTTGGGGGCTTCCTACTATCTTCCCTAAAAGCTATTACTTTAGAGTTTTTCCTGTCTGGTAACTTACTTAACTTGTGAAAATACAGCATGTCCTTTGTCCACCTGCGTTCTCTAGCCACAGTCTACCATTTTTACTTCCTCGCAGCTATGATCAGCTGTCATCCCTTTTGGCGTTTACAAACAGGGTTCTCTCTGCCTAGATCTGCTCATACCCGCTTACTCCTACTGTTGTCCCCCACTGCTTAATCCCCATTCTTCAATTTTTGACATTGTTCCAATTCCCCAAGAAACCTACATAAACCACCATTCGTTTGTACTGTGTGTCTGTTCGTGCCCTGTGCTCTTCCATTTGCAGCACGTGGCAATTTCTGTCAGCATTGTGTTTATTGTGTATGTCCCTGTGCAGTGATAAATAGTTTGGGAGGAGGATCTGTGGATGATTTCCCACTGAGTCCTCCAGAGCCAGCACACAGTCTATAAGCAATCTGGAGTCGAACTAAAAACTGAAAGCCCTCATTTTTCTGCGCCTAACTTAATCAAATCTTAACAGCTTTCAAATCATTAACTGTAATTTTAGTAATAATTAGCATTATGTATTCTTTTTCTATTTCTCTTGGCAATTTGCAATGGGAGGGATAGATTAAAAGAAGAAAACATTATGAGAAAAGGAATGTGGTACTTCTCTATGTTTAGATTCTGTAAAGTGTAGGATTTTTAAAAATCAGAACTAGAACAAACAGATTCCAACTTGTTCAGAGTTTTTCAACCATATGCTGATCACCATGTTTTCCCTGCCTTCCTCCTCCCATTTTCACTTTAATTTTAGCAGGCACAGACAGTTCACATTCAATTTTAGGTATGGGTATAAGAAATTTAGGAGTTTTTCAAAAGCAGTGAAATAGAAAAGAAAAGTAAGTCCATTGCATTTCATGGATGTTTATCATAAAATGAACTACCCATGAGAAATCACCAGACACAGAAACCAAAGAGAGTAGAAGCAGAGGTAGCCTGGAAAGGACTTGAGCAAAACAGAGAAAGGCCTTCCCAAAATTTCTCCAAATCCACAGCATGTGTGAAGACTGTGCCATGATGCCACAGGGAAACCAGGGAAGGTAGATGGAAGCAGGGCCAAAAAACTTAGAATACTTTCCAAATATTTAAACCTACCTGGAGTTTCAAGGAGAGATTAGTGATTTGGGGATTAGGAAGTAGATGAGCTAATAACAACGCAAGGTTGATACAAAGAGTGGGTGCAGGAGGCAGCTGCCTCTATCCTGGAAAGCACATGCAAGGGATAAAAGGAAATCCCTACTGGAAAAAGAAACAGGAAAATAAGCAGTACAATATCGGGAATAGCAGACAGAAGATAAGAGGGAGAAGGATGAGGGTTTCTGTAATAGCGATGCACGATCCCATGACCCTGGGAGCTGTTGCCAACACATACCTACAGGGTTGGGCTATCTATCTTTCATTTCCTATAAAATATGTACACAACATTTTAAAGCCTTAAAATTTACTCTTGGGCTTAGAATAAATAAGCTGTACTGCTGTTATCTATCCAATTCTATTGTGGAGAATAATGAGAGTCTAGTGAGACATGGAAGGAACAGAAAGCAACAGTACCACAAGACACAACTCCAACTCCAAACCTTGCCAGGGCGAATGATGCTATTGGGTCATCTGTAAAATGGGGCTGTGTCTCCTGTTAAGATCACCTTAGTCATTGGACAAGTGCTTAATGGGTCCCTCCTGAGGCCCTTTCCTGAAAGCACTGATGCACAGTCCAGGTGCTGGGCTAAGGAGCAGATAATCGGCCAATCAATCAATCATAAATAAGCTATTTGAGATGGAAATTAATATTTATAACACAAGCACAATACGGCCATGAGGTACAGAGCGGTCTGTTGTGTGGGGAGCACTGTAAGCTACTTCACTTAGGAGGCATCCCCTGAGCAATTCCTTAAGAATACAAGGGTACAGCTGTATCCAAATAATGGTGTTTTAGTCAGTGTTTTCATTACTGTGGATACAAGACATGACACAAACTCATTTAAAAGCAGAAAAGTTTATTTTGATTCATGGTTTCTGAAGTCTCAGTCCATAGATGGTCAACTTCATGTCTCTGGGCCTGAGATAAGGCAGAACATCACGGCAAAAGGAAGTTACAGAGAAAAGCAGCTCAGGACATGGTAATCAGGAAGGAGAGGGGGGTGGTGTTCCACTCACCCACTCATCAGAGACAAAATATAAACCCCAATGGCCCACTGATGTAAACCCCCATGCCCCACTGATCCACCTCTTCCAGCCACACCTGCCTGCCTACAGTACTGCCCAGGTTGCACCTTTCATAATTAAATCATTTCACCTCTGAACATTCATGCATTATCTCACATCTGAGATTTTTGAGGAACACCTCATATCTAAACCATAAGAGAGAGGGAAGAATATTGTAAAAAAAGATAGTGCATTATGTGAAACAGACTATTACAAAGAAAGAATCTAAGATGGGAAAAGGAAGAGGCCAATGGTGTGTATTGAATGAGGCAGCAAGTTGTAGAAGTGATCCTGGCAGAATGCAAAGGCCTATGCTGTACAGACTTTCAAGCCAGGGTAGGTGGTGTGGATTTGCATGTCCTATCAGGAGAATACACAGGAAGGCTTGACATTGGCCGATGGGAATTTCATATCTATTTTCAGGTTGTTTTGACCATGACTTGTCACATGAGTTCCAGTGTGGAATTTTCCACTTGTAGCACCAAGTCAGAGCTCAAAGTTTCAGATTTTGGAGCATTTCAGATGCTGGATTTTTGAATTTGGAAAATTCAGCTGGTATATGATTTTACCATATTTAAATTTATCTGAGTGTATGTATATTGTTTATTCCAGCTAGATTTAGAAAATCAATATAAATGAGAATATCATTATTTATGAGGGCAATTGAGTGTGTCTGCAATGTCTTGGAATGGCAAGAGAAGAAGCATGAACAGGACTGGGGAGGGGGACCAACAACCTAGTGGTGGACAGGTCATGCCCATGCTCTGGATGGGATGTACAGCGGTATGCTATTTGGGTGGACTGAACCTAGAATGTGCTGTAAAATAGTAACTAGGCCACCTCCTTATAATTGTGTCTTTTTGACATCTGAAAGTAAGGTACTCACAGTCTAGATGTTCTGGAGCCTCATGTGCCATGGATTATGTAAAATCATATGAGACTGAAATTCAGACTGATCTGAGGTTACATTATCTCAAGCTCTCTAGAATTTGCTGGCAACTAAAAAGGATTAACTACGCAGGCGAGATCTACTTACTGTTCCACAACACGCAATGTTTATTCACGCCTTGGAATATTTCCAATCCTCTCACTGACTAAAATGCTCTAACGGGCTAAATAACGTCTACGTGTAATAATTCTCAGGCCCAGTGATCATGGCACCTTACCTGTAAGGGGATATGCAGATGTGATTCAACTGAGGACCTCATGATGTGATCTGGTGAGTCTTGGAGAACGGAGGCAGGAGGATCAAAGCCAGTTGTAGGAGATTGGCAGCCAAAGCTAACGGTCAGAATGGCACAGAGATT
The DNA here is from genome assembly GCA_028644305.1 of Xerus rutilus. NCBI lineage: Eukaryota > Metazoa > Chordata > Mammalia > Rodentia > Sciuridae > Xerus > Xerus rutilus. The sequence goes on from CM053400.1 coordinate 177,224,816, forward strand.
GCAAGCCAAAGACTGCAGGTGTCCTCTAGAAGTGGAGAGCGGCAAAAAACCCGAATTCTTTCCTGAAGACTTGGGGATGCCTGTGACCTTAACGGCAGACTTGTGAACACCCAAATTGACAGATAATCCATCTATGTGGTTTCCAAGCCAGTAATCTGGTGGTGATTTGTTATAGAAGCAATAGGAAAATGAATGTGTGTCCCTCTTTTGGTAAACTTTTATCAAATCTGCCTCACTGGACTTTATTTCTGGGAGGGTAAGAAGATCCCCATGGGCTCCACAGGGTGAGGGGTTTCCTCCCTTTTCTAAATCCACGAACCTTGTGGAGCAAACCTCTTAGATCACTCCCATCAGCTACACCGTGTAGATCCATGTTGGTAATCAGAGAGGCTGAGTTCTGCGAGAGGAAGAGCCAGCGGTATTTGAGGAGATGTGCCACTCCAGTTCCTAATTCCTGAGAAGTGAGCTTGGTCTGGGCAAGGTGGCGTCAATTGCAAGTACCCAGGCAATAGGAGAAAACAGCAATGGTGCTTTTACTATTTGAGCCCAAGCACTTCTCCGCTTGTGTCTGCTTCCAAAGTGTGAAATGAGGCTCCTCACAGGAACAGAATGCAATTGTTTAAGGATGTTTCCTGCATAATAATTGAGTTAGAAATCTGTTAGTACTTTTGCATATTTGAACCACAAATGCAACTCTTCTGATCTGTTTATTCTCTCCAAACTTTGGCAGCAACAGAGAAGTCAGAAAGAGGATGTCACTCAGCTTATGCACTTTCTATGAATTGCAAAGAACAATTGGTTTCAACTGGTTTTCAATCACATAAATAACATCATACAGTTCAACTGGTGCCTGTGCATGCTGTTTGTCTAATAAGGTGGACGCCCTTGGAGTAGAATTTATGAACTCTGATTTGGCTGCTTCTCCAGAGAGCAGAGTGGTGGCTGAGGTGGAACCTTCTGGGAGGCATGGAGCGCTGACTGTTGTCAATCCACATAAATCTCACAGTGCTAACCAAATGAATGGAACGAGGGAGGTGGCTGACTCAGAATTCCCTAAGCAATTGGGACATTTTCAGTTTCCTGGAGCACTTTTCTAAGGTCATTCCAAGTCTCTAATTTAGTCATCATCACACTTTATTTTCAAAGTGTCAGCTTGGATGACACCTTCATTAAAACCATTATAATTTTAATAATGATGATAATTCTGGAAACTGACAGCTTAGTAGCATTAGGGAAAAAAAAAAAAAAAAAGCAGTGTGGATTTACAGTGTGCTGTCAGAGTGGAAGCTGGCCAGGCCATTGTACTCACTCATTGCTGAGCCCTGTTCTTCGAGATGGAACCTCGGCCTCATGATGCCCCTGGTGTCCCCTGACTTGGCATCTAGCCACCATCATGCTCTAGAGGCATCTCTTCACTTCATGATTCACTTTCCAGATGCCAATCCAAAGCAGATGTCAAGCCTTGCATAAAGAAGGACAGTCCCCTCTGCTACCTAGATTTCTAAAGGCAATATCCAAAGTAATACTATTTACAAAAACAAGCAAATAACAAATGAATGAGGATAAATCACATAATAGCACCCACAGATAATAAAAGCATGTGGGTATACAAAGAGTATGAGACCCACTTCAGAATATAGACAAAACAAAGCAGCAGAGTGAGCAGGGCAGAAGCAGCTCAGTGTGTGTGCACATATTCATTGATATTGTTAAATTTGTTTCTATAAAAAAGTACCATGTCAAATCTGAGGAATGACATGGGTTTATTAACAAATAATGCCAACAAAACTGGAAAATAATTTAAAAAGAAGATCTGCTGCTTAATTCAAGTATCGGCTAATGTAGCTTCAAATTTAAAATATTACTAATAAAATTTTAAACACACTATGAGGAAGATAAATATTGTTAACCAAAGGATTAGAAGTGTGTCTCTAAGAGTAATACCATGGGGAAAAATCGTAAAAAAATATACATAGCTTTGATAAAACAAAACTATAAAATTGTTGCATATCATATAACATAATAAAATATTTAATACCAACAACAGATTAAGAAAAATATATTTCAAACACATACGAAGGATATAGAGTTGGTGTATTTAAAGGGCTTTAATAAATCAGAAAAGCAATTATCCAATAATAAAATAAGCAAAGGAATTACACATACACATAGACACACTTAAAAATGTCCTCGTATGAAAATGCATAATAAAAAAATCAACAGTTTTCAATGTATCTAATAAAAGCAAAGATAAATTTTAAAATAGTGAAAATATTTTGTTCATCTACTGTTTTAGTGAACTTTTTCAGTGCTTCATATCTGAATCATAACATCCACAAAATTGGAAAGATTTGAAATAAAAAACCTTTGGCTGGTTCAGATTTGTCCTTCTACCCACTTAACCTGGAACGATCAGAGATGACAAATGTTTTCAAGAAAATTACAAATGTACAATTCTGCCCTGCCATCTCCTCTTGAACTTTAATTGATTCTTTTGCCCATTGTTGGTTGTATGTACAGTCTCAGCGAGGAACAGCTGAGGGCATGCAAACACTTGGCATAGAACTGCTTAGCTCACAGTGGGGCTTAGCACACAGTGGGTCTTCTGCTGACCCTGGTGCTGGAATAGCGCTATAGAAAGATCTATGAAGCCTGAGGTGCTGCTCCCCAATTTTGGGTTGAGCAATTCTCCTTCTTCCCTGTCATATGACCTTCATCATACCCCAGCTAATTTTGAGAGGCAAAATCTGGGTCTGCCTGAGAACAGCTGATCTCTAACATCAACCACAATGCCGGAGAAGTTATATTTACTCAAATTATGTAGAATGAGCCCATAGACAGTTCCGGCCATTCTGGTGCATGCATGTAAAGAGCTCAATCAGCTGAAAGTCAAGGTCTCTAAAAAAGATTCATATAGTCTGGGTGTAGCAAGGTGACCTGGTAAAAAGCCAGGGCTTTGTCTATGTGTACACTCTGCTGCTGGCAGCTGGGGAAAGACAAAGAAAAGGCATGGAAGCAAATTAGAAAAGCCATTCAATAATGGCTGATCTTTTTGCAAAGGAAGGGAACTTCAAAGTAGAAAACACTGGGAGCAGAGCCATCAAATGAAGTGAGAGAAAAGTCCAGGACCACTTTTTTTTTTGTTTAAAAATGGACAAACCTATGAATTTAGAGGATCTGCAGCTGGAATTTGCTCCAGGGTTCTCAGAAGACATGCAGTTGTAGTTGAATACCCTTAGAAAGGAAAATGGAAAATGAAGTAAAATACAAATAGGAATTTGATTTCAGAGAGAACGATATGGAGACTTTATTAAAATTTTCCTTCTTCTAATTAACATAAAAGGAAACATGGTCAGGGTCACACATCCTATGGAGGCTAATTTCCTAAGCACATGTCAGGCACCCTCTAAGCATTCTCAAGAGATTTTGATGGTCACTGAGAACTGGCAGAAGCTTCCTTCTCAGCACTCTGCTCCTTCCTAAAAAATGAGAATTCTGAGTTAATTGGTCAGATTAGGGTGATAATCAGGATGTGGTGCCAACAGGTGTGAAAGCATATGTCAATGTGCCATTTGCTCATGTCAGTCCTTACAAATCAACCTCCTGATTCTGTGCTCACAAAAAGGTCAGGACCAGTCTAGCTTGCTTTTTTTCCTTTTGTTTCATATGGGTATTGAGTATGGTAATTATACTTTCCCGGACCCAAATTGGCCTCCATTCTGACTATGTATCTTTAATTCCGGCTTCAGTAACTGCATACTTTCATTTAAACTGTGATCATCCCTTCCTTCTCCTCCTCCTCCCCCTCCCTTCCTACTCCTCTTCACTTCCTCCTCTTCCTCCTCCTCCTTCTTCATTATCATTATTGTGTTAGAGTGAAAAGGAAAGATATTTTAAAATGAGGCCATAACAACACCCATAAACTGGAGAAGTCCAAGCAAAGGGAACATGTGGTCCTTCTGGTTGGTATGATTTCCAGGCAGACTCTGGCTGGTGACCAGGCAACCGCCTAAGGAAACACTGTGTATTAAGCCTAAGAAACTGTCCAGGAGAGGTCCTCCCAGGAAGGTCAAGTGCTAATATCAGAGCATCGTTACTCTTTTCTGTTCACATACTTTCTGCTTTGCATTGTTTGCTGCCACAGAAGGAGGACTGCGGAAGTAAGAAGAGCTTTCCTGGTTTTAACGTTCACTATTAGAATCCTAACCCATGACTCTTCTGTTGTCCATTGAGGGGCTAATGTTTTGTGCAAATTTGACTGGGCCACAGGATGCCCATATATATGGTCAAGCATGATTTCTAGATGTGTCTGTCAGGGTGTTTCTGAAAGAGATTAACACTGGATTCAGGAGACTAAGGCTCACTGTGGGTAGGCACCACGCCATCTGTTGATGGCCCTGAACCAAAGTGAGGAGGATAGTTGAGTTAACTTTGACCCTTTGAGCCGGGACATTGACTTTCTCCTGCCTGCAGAACTTCTCATTTGTAGGTCCCTGGAGCTAGACTGGAATCAGCACCATCAGCTCTCTGCCTCTTAGTCTCAAACCACACCACCTGCTTTCCACCATCTACAGCTTGGGAGGCCAATTAGAGGATTTCTCAGTGTCCATAATTGTATGAGTCAATACTTCATAATAAGGCCCTTACTGAATATCTCTATGCCTTTATATCTCTATTTGTATATATGATCTGTATCTAGATATCTTGTTGGTTATGTTTCTTCTGTGATCCCAACAAATACATTCATTTACTCTTTCAGGGCCCAAAATCATTCTTGCTATTGTATTAAGCAATGGTGTAACTCTTCTGCCTGCATTTCTTTATTTATTAAAAAAAATCACTAAACAAAATGTGTTTTCTTTGTGTTTCAGGATGCTTCATCTACTTTCTAGATAATAAGCATAGTCTACAGGTTTTTCAGCAATCATTGGTAGCTATCAATCAGCAGGGAACTGAGCACTAAGATGTCCAGGCAAATATGGCTGAGTGCTGCTGAACAGACTGGAAATGTTCATCCAGAAAGTTGTACAGGAATCAGCCCTAGGGATGTGTGACTTCTTGTTGACATTCCTGTAAATGCTTTCACTATCTTTTCCTTTCAGTGGCTAATTATGCATTTTATAAATGAGAGTTCAATTGTGAGACTTTACTGTCAGGAAGTATTTGTTTGGACAGGTATGGCTCACGTGAAGCATGTTTACCTTTCTTGAAATTCGATGCCCATCTTGCATGTTACATGTTGGAATAAGTCATTGTAATTCTTTTTTAAGTTTAGTTATTTTGGAGTTGGAGAGAACATGTTACACAGAGGTAAGAGTGTTTATCACAGACTTGTTTGTGTGAATCTTTTAGATAACATATGGAAAACATCAATAAACGTGACATTAAATACATTTTAAAATTTATGTAAAATACATTCTCATAAGAATACTGGCTCTGGGGCTGGGATTATGGCGCAGTGGTAGCGTGCTCGCCTAGCACGCATAAGGCACTGGGTTCGATCCTCAGCACCACATAAAAATAAAATAAAGATATTCTGTCACCTACAACTAAAAAATAAACATTAAAAAAAAATACTGGCTCTAATAAGAAAAGTTCCTAATAGTGCTCAGAGCATTATGCATCAGTTCAAAGTTCTTAGTGGAAATGAAGATTTCCATTTGTAGCTATCAACTCCACTGGATTCCATTGGTAGCCTTGACACTGCACTTTATTTTAGGTGGCAGGGCTCAGGAATCTGCAGTGTAACATCTCTGTGTCTTACACAAAAATCTTAAGAAGGCTTATTCTAGCTCTCTATAATAATCACAACTTCATAAAATTTTAACTTTTAACTTAGAGCAAATTGTTAACTGCTTATTTACAATTTAGCTATTTTAAAATCTTCTGCTTAACTTTACTTAAAGGTAAAATATGATAGGAAAATACAGCCATCCTAGAAGGGGAGTTCAGGTGAGGATTTCATGTTCTCAATTATCACCAACATGCTATCAAGAAAGTCTGAAGCAGTGAAGCAATTATACAGAACAACTCAGGGAAAATACACTAATTATCTAGATTGTGCAGGTAAGACTTTTTTTCCCTTTCCTAGTTAATTGATTCATGGGTAGAAACCTCAACTTTGATTTATCATATGATGTTAAAAAAATCAAAGTTTTGTTTGAGGCAAATTTCAAAATGAAAAATGCAATTTTCTTTTTCAAATTAATTTCCTGAGAACTGGTTAGATGATTATAAATGCTTCGCTCACAGAACATCAACATATTGAGATGTCAATGACACACAGCAGACAGCATCTACTTTTAGTGTATGATTTGATCAGATTACAATGTGTATTGCCTATGAAACCATTGGCAAAATCAGGATACTTCGTATATCATGCATCCATCAACTCCAACAGTTTCCTTTTGCTTTGGCTTTGCTTATCCATCCCTCATTCTCTATGTCTGTGTCTTAACTACTCATGTCTAGGCAAATTTTGACCATCTTCTTTCACTGTAGATCAGTTTTCTTTTTCTAGAATTTTTTTCATAATGGTAGAAATAGGATTTAAAGAATAATTCCTGGAGGAGAGCTCCATTGTGAGTGACCACCACTGAAGAGACAGATGCTACTTTCCTCTGAAGGTGAGTCGAAGAGACCAGTTAGGGAGCTCATGGCATGTCTTCTGCAGGCTGGGGCCCTGGATCAGGTCAGGGCCCTGGATCAGGTCACCTTCGCCATAACAGCCAGAGAACATTCAGACTCTTTAATGTCTTCCGGTTTCCCAGGAGGTGTCTATTTCCTTTCCCGCTGCAACAGACTACCATGAGTATAATGGCTTAACATTGCACCCATTTGTTATTAGTTTGAGAGGTCAGGAGTCTGAAATGGGACCCACCGGATCAAAATGAAGGTGTGGGTAGGCTGCATTCCTTCTGGCCACTCCAGACAGTAATGGGTTTCCTTGTGTTTTCCAGCCAACGGGGCCCATCCATGATTGTTGTCTTGGTTACATTTTCCTCCATAAATGCCAGCAATACCAGCCAAGGCTCTCTCAAGTTTATCTCTCTCTCATTCTTCTTCCTCTACTTCCATCTTAAACTTCTAAAGGTGAAAGTGATAATATGAGTCCCCTGGATAATTTAAAATAATGTCCTTAAGATCATATTAGAAGCTTTACTTCTCCTTTCACATGTAATCTCACATATCCAGGGGTTCTGAGTATTTGAATGTTGGCATTTGGCGGAACATGATCTGCCTATCATGGGGTCAGACGCAGGGGTTGCCACGAGGGGAGAAGGAATTCCAAGCTCTGAATAGAAGAAGATGATTTATTTAGTCACCGTTCCACCTATTGTCTTGTAGCTGGACACAGAGTTGTGGTTAAAGATACAGGGGGATCTCTTGACAGTACTGAGTTTTATACAGTGCTAATTACACCCAAGGGGTTTATATTTGTTGTTTATTTGTTCATTGTTGTTTGTTTTTGTGGTATTGTGTGTGTGTGTGTGTGGTGCTTGGGATTGAACCCAGGGCCTTGTGCATGAGAGGCAAACATTCTATAAATTGAGCTATATCCCCAGCCTTGTTGTAGGGTTTTTTTATTGTTGCTGTTTTGTTTATGCTCTCTCTCCCTCTCTCTCCCTCTCTACCTCTCTCTTTCTCTCTCTCTGTTGTGTATTTTAATGAATGACTAGAACATTCATGGAAGTGTTTTGTCTCAGGATATGCAAGGTTTATTTATTTATTTTAAAACATTTAGGTGTCAAAATTTTTAAATTGGTTATTTCATAAAAATGATCCAGTGTTTTTACTTCCTTTATAATAGATTGTCTTGAACATGTGGGATTTAATGTCCAATTAGCAGCCATTTCTGTAGGTGGACAGAGGAGTGGACTACTTCCATATGAATTTCTACCTGGACAGCTTTGCTTATGTGATTACCTGTCAGGCTTCAGAAGGTAATCTATGCAAATAAATCCAGGGCTTCCTATAATTCAGTTTGTCAAATGAATATATATTTAGTGGATTGGCTTGCAAAATCATAGACCTGGTGACTTACAAGGACAGCTCTGCTCCTTGCAACTTTTATAGAATTAATCAATCACATAAACCCCCTTGAGGTTCAATCATTCATCTATTAATTGGAAAATATAGTGCTTACCTGACAGAGTTGTAGTGGAGAGTAAGAAAATTGTGCTATATCAATTCTTTATCATATTGTCAGGCACATTCATAGCATGCAATAAAAAGATGACTTCATCACTGATCAGAGCTTTGGTTTTTTAAAGATAGTTAAACTGATGACATCATTATCTTCTATTACATGAACATATTTACACCTTCTACCAAGGGAACTCAAATTTGGACTATTATGCAAAAATACAGGTGCTTTTAAAATTGCTTATTTTACAGAGAAAACAGAGGCTTGTAGAGACAACAGGCTTGTTTGCAATTACATATCAAGTGAATGTAAGAGATGTCCCTGCAATCTGGTCTTCTGTCAACTACTCCATGTGAGGGAACATGTTTGTAAACTGATAGCGAGAGAGGTTATTATCCTAGTAAAATACTAACTTGAAAACCAAGGGCAAAAGGGGTCTTTAGGGGAGTACAATTTGCATTTCCTGCTGCCTGCACCTGGGGTTTAGCTGTGCAGTGTTGTACCAGGATCCTACTTCTTGTTAGTATTCATGACAAAGTCCTAAAACCTTCAGAGTTTATAAAGTAGGTTCACATATGTGACTTATTTGATTCTCAATAATCCAGCTAAATTCATTTTATTTTCCTCATTTTTACAGATGATAGGAACTCAAAGCCGAGAACTTAAAGGGATTGTGGAAATAAATAACTCACTTTAAATGTCAGAGCATGATATTGGGGGAAGGGAAGCAGCCCAGGAAGGCGAGAGCCCTAGCGGCAGAATCTGCCCTGGAAATTCAGCACCTCTTTTGGGTCCGAGCCACAGCCCACAGGCTGCCCTCTCCCTTGCACTGGCATGAAGTCCATCACAGGTCAGTTCTGCAATAGGAAAATTTCAAGAAAAGGCAGCAGTTCACTATCTGTCTGGTGTTTTCCACTTGCTGACCATGGTGCTTGTCATCCTCATGATCCTTACCTCCATTCATGCTGTATGACAGTCATCATTTCACAAACAAGGAAAACTGAGGCTCTGGAAGTGTACAGTTAACGGCAGACTCAGTGTTCAGATTCCAGCCTTGCTGAGGCTGAAAGTCATGGTCTGAGTCCCTTGCTAATTTTTGTGCTGTTACTGCCCTTAAAGACGTATTTGTCAACTGCCCGCCAGGATGTGCTCAGGACGTTTTGTGGATGGTCCCCAACAGCGGAGGTTGCTAGCTAGTCTCTTTGTTCATACTTTGGGAACCTTGTAAGACCTCTTTCTTCTTTTCAGTACAGAGACTCCAGTTCTCCTGGCTGCTAGAAATATGGTGTGTTGGTGGCTCTGAGCTGAGCCTCTCATCTGGAACTGGACTTCTGCTGCAGGGAAATGCCTCACCCAACATCATGCTCCTTGCATGGGACATGATGCAGCCAATGTCCAGATGGTGCAAGGGCACAGTATCTCAGCGTCCATGCATCAGTTACAAACATCTCAAAGACTCATGCAACCCCAGGGCTCACCATGGGTTCACTGAGCCGTATGTGGCATCTCCATCAACAGTAGCGTCTCTACACAATCTCACTTCCCTCATTCAGTGCAGTTCTTCCTGACAACACTCCCTAATATACTTCTTGCATTAGAATCTCCCGCTCACAGTCTGTTTGCTGAAATGTGTCCTAAGAAAGTTGGGATCCGAGGTGGACCAAAGAAATGGAAACTAAAATGGAATTTAAAGCTGGATTATTTACTGACTGACCGACAGGAAGTATCTTATCACTGATAAGAGGTGGGGTGCCAATAGGCTCTTGAAGGCTGCACTACTTGCAATACATATAAAGTGGATGGGATCCCATGGATGGGATCTGGCCTCTGCAATCCCTCAGCTGGTGGGCAATTGAATTCAATGGAAGGAGTAATTACAAGGGAAATGGATTTGAATGCCTCTTGCTTAGTGCTACACATGCATTGGGACATTTAAAGACTAATGGCAATTAATTAATAATTTATGGACAAGCATAGAAGACATAAAAAGGTTTCTGGCACCATATGCAGAAACTCACATCTACAGCTAGAGTACAAAAATGATGTAAAATAAAAAGTAAGGACTAGGCTAAGGACTTAATTACAAAGACAAGGAGGCCAAGAAGATTGAATTCTAAGTCCCTGTAAGGCTACTCTGCTAATATCAGGCCCCTGACTGGGGAAAAAAACAAAAGATGTGGGGCTGTCTGGGAATAGATATGGAGATGCTGTTATGGTTTGGATGTGAGATGTTCCCCAAAAGCTCATGTGTGAAACAATGTAAAAAGGTTTAGAGGAGAGATGATTGGGGTATAAGAGCCTTAACACAATAATTAATAATTTGCTTATGCAAATTAATCCTCTGATGGGATTAGCTGGGTGGTAACTAAAGACAGATATTGTGTGGCTGAAGGAGGTGGGCGTGGGGCCCCGGCTTTGGGGTATATATTTTGTATCTGGTGAGTGGAGACTCTCTCTCTGCTTTCCAATCATCATGGGAGCTGCTTCCCTCCACCACACTCTTCTGCCATGATGTTCAACCTCACCTTGAGCCCAAGGAATGGAACCAGCTGTCTATGGACCACAACCTCTGAAACTGTGAGCCTACAAATAAACTTTTCCTCCTCTAAAATTGTTCTAGTCGAGTCCTTTGGTCACAGCAGTGAAAAAGCTGACTAAAACAATGCCTGAATCATAGCTCTCAAAAACTGGGACTTCCCATATTCTGTTGATTTCCATGTCGACATAGGCCAGTGCTGTCTGTCGTTGGCTTGGAGGCCAGGCATAGACACCTGACTCGCAAGAGCCTATGGGCATTTTCAGGATCAATCCCATTTGTCCTCCTAGTGCTATCACTAAGTAGGATCTAATCCCTGTATCATTTGACCTGATAAGGGAGAAAACCGACTGTATACTGAATGAGGTGCAGAACCTGAGCACCACCGACTTGCTGCAACTGGGGGAGCACTTCAGACAGGGTCCTGACCCGCAGATGCAGTGGGGGCAGAATGTCATGTTTGAGATGAGTAAGCTTACTCACATGCAGACACTCTCAGGACATATGGGTTCAATGCCCTGGCAGAGTCTCTAGGCCGTGTTAACATACGGTGGGGAGGTCATGAAATCTTGGAGTAAATGATGGTCACAAAACTGCTCTTGTAAAGGCCCAGTGATATAAGCATCTAAAGAGGGTATTCTCTCTGTAAAAACACCGGATAGCCCAGTACTGTTAATCACATACCTGGATAGAGGAGTCGCGTGCAAGGGTCAGACGATCAACAGAACACTGGCCAAACCACAGCTCACAGGGGATGTACCAGGATGGGCTGATCCAGTGATCATCCACCTATCCCTAAACATATGACTGGGATAGCAGATATTTTTTTTCCCCATGCTTGGTAGTTAGCAGAAACCCAAAAGCATTTCCTCAGCCTCTGGTATAAATAGGTATTGTCCTAGGAAATGCCAAAGGAAAGTCTCCAACATCATCTCTTCCCAATCAAGACAGTAAACAAAAACTGACATTGTATCCTAGAAGCAATGAGCTCTGCTCTTAAGACCTGGCATTTGCAGGGCTTACAGTCTTCTTTACTGCTGGAGTATGGATCTGGAATGCCCCCAAAAGGCCATGGGTTAAAGGCTTGGTTCCCAGCTTGGTAGCATCAGAATGTGTGGGAACATTTAAGAAGAAGGGCCTTGTGGAAGGCCTTCTGGGGTGTGCCATTGAAGGCAATAAAGGGACGCCAGCTCCTGTCTCTTCCTCTCTCGTTCAGTTCTCTGCCACGAGGTGGATCACTTTGTTACACCACAAACTCCTGCCATAATAGCTTGCTATATCTATGGACTAAAAGCTCCAAAATTGTGAGCCAAAAAAATCCTTTTTTCCTCACAAGTTTCCTTATCTCAGGTATTTGTTACAGTAATAAAAACTGAACAAAAAAAATCTAATTAAAAAAAAAAAAAAAAACAACAAGCAAACTGAAGGCAGAGCAATAGGGACTGCCACAAACCCAAAAAGTAGTGGATGATCTGTTGCAGCTTCTATGCCAAATATGGTGGCTTTCCTGAAGCATACTGATCCACACTCAATGTCATTCTATTCTGCCATTCATCTTGAAAATAAGTTTTCCCATCTCCATAATGATGAAGAACTTCAGGCAGTTCACATTCACATGGAGCCAGCAAAAATGTCAGTTTATCATCACCCAAGAATGATATTGACTCTTATTCTCCATCACAACAAACTTAAGAAATCTAGAATAATGGATTATATTGTAAAACATTTACATTTTCCCACTACATTAAAGGAATCATGTTAATGGTACCAGATGAGCAAGAAACGAAAACCAAGGTGCTCATCTGGTGTATTGACATGATGCCTTAGGTCTTTGTAAGACTAATGCACACCAACAGGTGGTGGAGAAGTGCTACAAAGAGTCTCTGTTTGCACCTGCAAAGTTTGTGTCCCTCCAGTCATGTCCAGTTCTGGGACATCTACTCCTAGGTAGAATTCATATTACCATGTCTCACGTTTCTCTCCATGAACATGGAGACAAATTGCCTGGTAGACCACAATGGAGTTACAGGTAGTAGGGAATTCTGAGATTCTTTCATCCTGTTTTCTGAATGACATGAAAGACACTGACAAGCTGATGAAGTTAAGTGACTCTCGGGAGGAGGTGGGGCTTCTGTTATGCAGCTGTAAGGGGAGCCAACAGTAGTCACTGGTTTTGCAGTAGATGGACACTGTGGTGTCTGAGGCCCTGCCCTGGAGTTATTTACCCCTGCACGCACTAGGACAGGGATAAGATGCTGGGTGCACCTAGAGTAAGCCCCAGTAGGTGAATTGCAAGGTATAATGGTCAATTTAAATTGTCAACTTGATTGAATTAAAAGATGCCAGTGATTAAGAGGCTTATGGGTGAGTCAATGGGGGTGTGTCTAGGAATGATTGTCATCTGGGATAGCCAACTGAAATGGAGACCCTCCTCTAAGCAAGGATAGCACCAATAAAGAGGAAGATGGCTTGGACTGAATAAAAGTTGGAAGTACAAGGAAGCAGCAGCAGGTGCAAGCTGGATTCCTCTTGAACGGGTTCTTGATTGCTATTGCGATCATCTGAGGATATTGGACTCTCACTTCTTCACTCTTCCAAAGCGGACTCTGCCAGTGATTCATCAGAAGTCTTCAGTCTCAGACTAGGGTAACGCTGTTGATCCATCTTGTTCTGGGGCTTCAGCTTCTTGGACTGTGCAGCTACTGGTTCTTCCAGCTCTCCAGCCTGCAGACGGCCATTGTGGACTATCCAGCTTCTGGTAGCGTAAGCCAATGAAATAAGTCCTCTTTTCATAATTATACTTCCTGTTGATTGTGTTCCTCTAGAGAACCCTGACTCGTGCACAAGGCCTAACTCAGTGGTTCGAGAGCAAAGCCATATCACCACCAGCAGAAAATTGTACACCAGAATAATCCTGACTCAGTCTTCCTTGAGGCATTAGATAGGTTCCTGACCAGAACTGTGGCCATCTTGATATTTGATAGGGCAGAGAATCCATCTCAAAGCTGACTTCCCTGGTTGTCAGTGAGATCCAGTTTCTTCTAGGCTGTTAGTATGAGGGTCTCTCTATAATTTTAAACATTTGGGCCTTTCCAAAGAACTACTTGGGGGTAGTTAATACATGACAGCTTTCTTCCTTCTAAGCAAGTTGTCCCTCAGAAAGAGCATGCACCCCAGGCAGATGCTAGTGTCTTGCTATAACCTTATGTCATGAAATGCATTCCATCAACACAGCTGCTTCTATTCATTTAGTCCTTAAGGTATGTCTGTGAATCCAGCCCCACAATTAAGAGGAATTATACAGTAACACCAATACTGGGAGATGGGCTTATTGATTAACTACCCAAGAGATAGAGTACATGGGGAAATTACTCAAAAGGTAGAAATGATCCCCTTACCATCATTGTGTCATCTGCAGGGGGCCACTGCTGCATTCCACTCCCTACACTGCTGAGTTTATGATTCTGAAGGTCTAGATTCCTATGTGGGTTAACTCTCTCAGGGAGCTTTATCTGAATATCATTAAACTTCATGCTGAAGCTAATTTTGTGTGGGCTCTCTGGGCTTCTTGTGCCAAGAGAGATGCAGGCATAGGTAATGGATTCTAATGGATTCTGACTATTGGGTGGAGACGGGGCTACTGTTCCACAGTGTAGGATAGGGATCACCCAAGGCTTTTGTTGCAACAATATGTTAATTTAACTTCTCTCAGCTCCCATCACTTACTGAGGACTGTGATGGCTTAGCACACACATCCCAAATACATTTCTAGCATGTGAATTACTATCTTAGCCTCTGTGTTATAAGGTTCTCATTTGAGAGAACTCGATTAATTTTAATATGTTCCCCATGTATTTAGGTTAAACATTTTAAAAGCATCGTCTTGTTCATGTCTGTCCATGTTTCAATCAACGGAGTCAGCTGTCAGGCAGATAATTTGTTGAATCAATGTATTCTCTTTCAAGAAGAGGGGGGAAGAAAACCTCTCCAGGATACTTTATAAACTCCTTCATTTGTTAAGTTCATTCTATCATTGATCCTTCCATTCTTTGTGTCATGACTAGTTTGCTAATTTGGGAAGCTAAAATGGCACTGCCTTTAAAAACATAGAAACGTACGAGAGTGAAATAGCACATGGGTATCCAAGAGACTAATTGAAGCACTCAAGCTTGCCCTGGGTTAAACTTGAGGCTGTTTGATTCCAAGTTAATCAGGGATGATTCCAACAGATGTAGCAAATGAAGGGATGGTGGAAAGAGAAGGGGCAGGGGCAGGAGAGGCGACAGAGGGAAATGCCTGGCATTGAAATGATCCAGTGATGTCCTATGTGTTTTAAAGCAGCATTTCCAGATGTGCCTGGCAAAGATACTTGGTTTAACTTCAGAAGGCCAGGATCATGACTAGGTAAGATCTTCAGGGGGAGGCTTGAACCTGTTTTCCGTCACCCTGGAATTCTTATGATCAAGCATGTTGGAGAACCAGTTGAAAGAAGCCTGACTGACTACTGCCAAAGAGATACTGGGACTGTCACGACTGTATCAGGGCAGTGCTGGGGAGCAAAGTCAGAGGGCCCTGTGGAGAGGGGAAAGGAATGAAGCTTCCCCACGAGAGGCAGGGTGAAGTAGGCATCAGGAAGCCTGGGCTGCATGAGACTGGGCCAGCAACTCTTTCTCAGGGTCTGGTTTCTAGATCCTCAAGTCTGCAGTCAGGATATTCTACTATTTTTTAGGCCAAAGTTCTTATGATCCTCATTTATTCTAGGATGCTAGAGGTCAGTGTCAATTAAAGGTCTGGGTAGTTATTCACAGTCTATTGTTTCAGATACTTAGGGGTTGCTGCTTTTTCTTTATAATTAATAAGATATACTCATTAAATACAAGTCTTCAGATATTAACAATAACTAGCTCTTGGATAGCATACTTATTATGTGGCAGGTTTTGTACTTAAGGGCACTATATATTAAAACTCAGTACAAGAACTCCTGAGGTAGGCATTTTTTCCTCATTTATGAGTGAGGAGACTATCTTAGAGAATGGAGCATAGGAGATAGTATTCACCAAATGATATTTGATAACAACAAATCATGCAATAGATGCTTACAATTACACAGACATTTAGCTAGGCACCGTGCATGTAATACCCTGGTTAACGCCTGTGCCTACCATGTGACTCTGGCATCATTTATAACTGTTTTAGACATGACCAACCAATATTAAAAGAGAGTAATGAGGCTGCACAAGTTCACAAGATTCGATTTAAAATTTGAAAACGTGACTAAAAACCCAAAGGCCGTTGTAAATTCTGCTGTCAACCTGTGCAACATCAGGCACGTGGTTTTCCTCTACCCGTTGCCTGACACATTGCAGGCACATGATGGTCACTCATTTTCAGCTCTCCCCATGTCTGTCTTGAGAGCAGACTTCCCTCTGTGGAGAAGCTCTTGGCTGATACTCAAGATAATACATGGAAATGGACGTGTCAAGCATGCATGGATTCCGAGATAAGTTGCAACTCAAAGCATTTATTTTACCTTGAGAAATCATAAAAGTTGATTTTTCCTTTCTTTTCTTTTTTTGGAATTTCAGAATGCCCTTTAATTTTGGACCTATTCAGGTCCAAAATGTCCATTCCCACATCCACTGGTGAGCTGTGTGGGTGAACAGGCCTCATGCAGCTCACCAAGGCAGAGTTTTTGTTTTTGTTTCTGTTTTATTTGTTATTGGAAAATGACTGCAGCAGAGAATGAGTGGCTTTTGCTGCCTCTTCCAACCCCTTCAATATGAGCGTCTGCTATTGGAAAGGTCATTGACATTTTTCAATTTTGCATGTTTTATGTAACACAGAATCCATAAACCATCCTTGCCCCCTGAAATATATTTTGTTGTTTTTGATAAACAAGCATTTCCTTATCTCCAAATTAGTTGCCTTGTTAAATTCGTCTACAGTGAACACTCAACCTTCAGGCCCCACTAGCCTATCAAAAAGGTTTCCTCTTATCTGATCCTGTGGAGCATTTTACCTGTGGCAATTGCTTCCTAGAAAATCTATTCATGATATCAAAATGTTGTGGCTGTAACTACAGCCCACAAAAAATATAAATAAATAATAAATGTGAAAATGAAGGTGACCTTCCATTGGCACAGCTTTTCTTATTTTTTTCTTTTTAGTCTACCTGCGCAATTACCTTTAAAGCACTGTGTTCATAAAACTGGGTGTGCTGGTAATGGGCTTTTGTCAAAAGCTGCCCTAGGAAGAATATATAAATAAGCCAAGTTTTAATTCCATAAGATAGTAATTAGTAACTAATCTCATACTGTCCCTGATAGAGTGAAATAGGAATAACATAAGCCTTGGAATTGAAGAATTAAAAACTAAATCCTAGTGTGACTTAGGGAGAAAAAAGTAGATCTTTTGAGGCCTCAAATGTCTCATCATATAAAGTCTTCTAAGATTATGTTTAGAGGAAATTGGGCTAGATTCATATGGTTGTAAGACTAAATGTTCCGAGTGTATTTAATGTTGCTTCCTGAGACTGTGATTACATTTCAAAGATACGTCTTAGTAGAAGGCTATCTTTCTTAGGCACCCAGGGCCTGACTTCAGCTTAAAGATTTTCTATTTTGTGTGTACATCTATCTCATAATTTACATCATAAATATTGACCTGTCTTATTGACTATCTTTTACAGCTAATATGATGTACTGCTAAATAAAGCTATCAGGTGGAGCAGAACAGTAACTGCATCCTACTCAGACCATGAGAAATATTAGCAGTGATTAAATGCACAATTGCTTTTTGGAAAGAACAGTTCCATGCATGGACTTTAGCCTGAGAGTACCACTTGTACCACTTCTAGTAGCCACAGGGAGAGAGAGATGGGGGATAGGGGAGCACTCAACATCAACTAAAATTAACTTCAAGGGGAGTGATATTTCTCAAAAGTAGAAAGTCCAAAGCTTCCTGTCACACTGTCTGATAATTCGTATTGACAGGCCCAGATGTCTCCACCTACGTGACATGCCCTGCTACCAAAAATGCCTGTGGAAATCATTCCAAGGTAGCATCACTTCTACAGTCACTTGGGCCATGGGCACTGCATTTGTTTGTACAAAGATGATATGATGTATTTTTAATGAAATACATGTTTTTCCTTTTCAAAGTTTTATTTTAGAACTAGAGGCAATATATATCATTTAGAATCCTGTTTCATAGAAGAAAAAGAAGACCACAAATAAAAACTCCCTCTGGCCCTCCCTTCTTTGTTCTATAAAATCCTCACCCATTCTTTCTACATGCTTCTCTGAGGGGGAAGATGTGTCTTGTGAGTCAGTTAAAGCAGTCAGAGGAGTATGAACTTGGATCTCCCACAG
Source organism: Xerus rutilus (assembly GCA_028644305.1). Taxonomy (NCBI): domain Eukaryota; kingdom Metazoa; phylum Chordata; class Mammalia; order Rodentia; family Sciuridae; genus Xerus; species Xerus rutilus. Next base: position 177,242,868 of record CM053400.1, read on the forward strand.
GCCTGGATTCACATCTTGGCACTTCTCTTTACAAGCCAAAGTAATTTTGATTTGTTATCCAAGTTGTTGAGTTTCATTTTTTTCCCACCTTTTAAATGAGAAGAAACATGTGACATATAAAGGCAGGCATAATAACAAGTGGGGGTCACTTGATGTATACGAGGTGCACCAAAGTAGAGAGGAAGGGATGCCAGTAACATCTGGGAGAGATGGATGTCAGTTCAAAGGTTTACTCATAAGCAAGTCTCTAACTTGTATAACAGCAAATTCATACATTAAAGGAAGAGACTTGTGAAAACTTATGTGAATTATTACATATTAACTTTTTAAAAAATGTTCTTGAACACCTTATCTCCTTGAGGGCTTCACACCCATTATTCTCATCCTCTTACTGGCTTCTGTCTGTTCCTTTCCCCTTAATTTTCAAGGAGTCTGAATTCTTCACATTCCTTTTCAGTCGCCATCTTACATCATTTTTGCTGACAACAATGTCTTTGAGAAAGATTCCTGTGTCTCCTGCCTTCTTTTCAATTATATTTGCATTTGTTTTCCCAAGAGATTTTATTTCCTCTCAGATACCACCCAGTTATCTAGGACTTTAAAATCTCTGTTTCCATGCCTTCATCTTCTATGAATTTTAAACAAATAGTTTCTAACTAACAATTTATTTGGCAGTTAATTAATAAGTGGGCACCCACCAGCACCTCCAACTAACACTGACCTGCAGAATAAGCTGCTATTCCCTGGAATGATCCTAAAACCAAAGGTCCTATAAATAAAAAAGATCTTTCTCTTCTTAGAAATCAACAATTTCAAGCCAGCATAGAATACTTAATTTTCTCTATATCTTCTTTTTCCTGTTCTGTAAAGTTCTTGAATACCATAAATATATTTAATAACTATTACATATTATACATAGACTGCAGTTAAAAATATGTATGGTCCCAACTTCTTTCACTCTTGAAGGGATTGTGTGAGTACAAATTTTAAAAATATAAATTTATTAAGACTAACCTGGCCATTTGTAACATTTAGCAAAAAACCTTTAATAAAAAGAAAATCGCTGGGATGGGGATATTGCTCAGTGGTAGAACAGTTGCCTATGATAGGAAAGGCCCTAGGTTTCATGTCCAGTACCTCAAATAATAATAATAGTAATCATATATGAGCATGTGTGTGTATATATACTATAGCACTATTGGTCATTTTAAATTGATTTCCATGTGATTTGATCCATGGTTAAAATGTGATGAACAAAAGAATTCTTTTAAGTGAAATTTTTGGGCTGTGCTCTTTTATATGCTCCCTTTTGTAATTGGCATTCTGTTTTGCTTTATCCATGTTGATCTCTACCATGTCAGAATGATGTTCATTGGGTCAAGAAAACCTCAAAAACCATGCTATTTTATATCTTTGTGTTTTTCTTTTTAAAAGTTTATTTATATTTTTGTGGTGCTGGGTATCAAATACAAGGCCTCCAGAATGCTAGGCAACTACTCTACCCTTGAGCTACATCCCCAGCCTATGTTAACATATTTAGAGTGAAGAAAAGCTAAACTTCGATGATTTCCCAGTGGAATACATGGATCACTCAACAAGCAAGCCAATTTGGTTATGGAGAAGCAGCTTAATTCAGGTATTCTCTTAAAGCTGAAGGAAAGGAGAGAATATAGCTCACAGAGGTTTCAAGCACATGGCCAAGAATAAGAAACCACCCAGCATGTGGATGCAGGAGGCCAAGGGAGCCACCTGCAAGGACATTCGTGCCCCTCCTCCACCTTCTGTAGAAGGTGGCCCAACCCAGCCCTCCGCACTGCATGAATTTTGCTGGTTTCTCTGGACTGCATTACAGAGGTTGGAGTCATTTTGCCAAACATCTCTCATTGTCTTGCTAAATATTTGGTGCATTCAAGTGAAAACAAACAAACAGAAGCATGTTGTATGCTGTCTAAAATGGAAAGAGGCAGCTATTAAGCAGTGTGGAAAGATCTGTTCTCAGGGCACTATCCAGAAATAGCCCTCCATTCATGCATTCATTCATTTAAAATATATGTAATTAGCACCTTCTATGTTCCACCCACTGCACTGTTCAAAATGCCAATTCACAGAAAAGTAGAATCTAAACCCTGGCTCTGAGAACTGTACGACATGATAAAGGGGCAAAAAATGAGCATTGTCAGCATCTCTATTTGCAACTCTCTGTCCATCTATTTGAATACAGTCTGCCTACTCCACTAGATAATATATGCATGAGAAAAGGGGTTTTATTGTTGTGTTTCTATTTTATTAATCTCCTTACCTCACTAAGCAGGGTCTGAAGCATATATGTTTTAAAAACTGGGTAAATAAATAATTCATAATGAATGCAGTAAGAATTCCTTCAGTCATTAGTGAATAATTGTTTCCTAAGCAAAGTTACCTGATTTAGTTATTTTTTAACAATACACAGTTACACAATAATTTTGCTTATTTGTAAATTGGTAGGGGCTACACATGTAGCTCAATGGTAGAGCACTTGCCTAGCATGCTTGAGGCCCTGGGTTTGATATCCAACACTGTGGTGGGTGGGGATTGAGGGAGAAATTGGTAAACACACATTGCTTTCTCAAATAATATTATTTGATGATTTCAGTAAGTATTGATCCCTTTTAGTCAATCAGATGGCTCATGTAATTATGCCATAAGCTCTTGATCTGATTCTTAGAACACATATACAACTTACCACTATCCCTCCTTGTAACTAGAGATGGTGTGAAAACTGTCTGTACAGATCATACTTACTAGAACTTTCTTATAATACTATGTCCCCTTGACAAGATAGCATGTAGCAGCTTCATTGGCAGATGTAGGTCAGGATGCAGGAGGAGAGTCAGGAGAGCACCTATTATCACAGGGCAGCCGAAGAGACCACCGATAATCTTCCTGGGTTGAGGCAATGTTTGTCCCCTGCTGTTTGTTGCTAGGAGACAACAAAGAAAAGGTGTTTTCACCCACATCTGGTATCAATTTTTAAGTAGTAATAACAACAAAAAGAATAATATTACTAATGATAATACCTAATTCAGATGGATGTGTGAGAGATTGCAAAATTATAATCACCATAATTTCTAAGCCATTGAATTCCTCGGGTGAATAGCACAAAAGTACAAAATCATTTTCAAATATTGTTAAAGTTAATAACTATTTGTATCATTGATTAATATAATATTATATAAAATAAAACAGTAATAGGAGATGTATGCAGAGAAAATTGTTCTAAAAATCAAGTTTCATTATGAAAAAGATCATCTCACCCAATTACTATTCCATGACTGAATCCAATCTGATCCCCCAAGAAACTGTCTGTCCTTTGCAGGATTCTCAGCATTCCATTTGTCATGTTACCTGACTGTCTCCCAAATATTCTAAATGGAAAAAAAAAAAGACACACACAAAAAACCCTCAAAATCCTATCAAAGTGGCTTCAGAACTCTTATCTCTTCTAATTTTTTCTGTTAGCAATAAAAGGAATATCTTAGCAGTAAGGTAGAAAAGAAATCCAAACTTCAAAATATATAGTGTTATATATTATTACAGAATCTCCTGGATAAATTAGCCAAATACATGGTAGCATATTTGAAATAGTGGAGAAATAGAAGTGAGAGGACAAAAGAGAACATCAAGGTGTGCTATTTAGGGGCAGCAACCAACCAGGATGAGAGTCAATGGACAGATGCTGAGGACGAAGCTGGAGAAAGCCCGGGAGTGAGCCTGAGGCTCTTAGTTAAAACCTCCCCCTGAGATGCACAGAACATCTCCCCACTCTACCCTCCACACTCCCACATTATTGAAAAGCACACCTGCTCCTGTCTCCTTCCCTGAACCCTGAAACACGTCTCTGCCTCAGGGTTACTGCCATTGCAATATTCAGGAGATGGTTCCTGGAAACTGGATTATAGAAATACTTGGAGACTAGACAGTCCCAGGCTTGCCTGTAAAGCATTCTGCTGTGTTCCAGTGTGGAAATTGCTCTGCTGCATGATTCTAGCTTCCTCCCACCCACTCATAGCTTAAAATAGCTTTTGCAAGACTCATTCTGCAGTTACCATATTTTAATGTTTTTACTCTTGGAGGAACATAGGGATTATAGGACAAAGATATGCAGTCCTTGGGTTTGGTAGGATGAGCATATCAGATTTTGTAGTCTACAGACCTTAGGTACCTCCTTGTGAGGGTGGGTATAACCTTCATGTTAGAGTTTTTATGGTTTAGATATGAGGTGTCCCCCAAAATCTCATGTGTGGGACAATGGAGGAACTTTATGAGATAAAATGATTAGATCATGAGGACTGTATGCTAATCAGTGGATTAGTTCACTTGAGTGGATGAACTTGAAAGGACCCAGCTTCAGAATAAAAAGAAAAGGGCTGAGAATGAAGCTCAGTGGTAAAGTGCCCCTGGGTTCAATCCTCAGCACTGAAAAAAAGCCTCTAAATTTCAATGCAGTCTAAGTAGTTTTCCATGACCACACAAACATGGAGTGATAACAAATTTTAACCTGGATTTTTCTGAAACCAAACCTTCATCCCACCACATAATACACTCTTGGTAAATTCAAGGCCATCCATGAAAGGAGGAATGGTTTTTGAAATTGAAAAAAAATTTGAATAGTCTGCTATGGCTAATGAGTCATTGAATGAATTAGCTAGAAGATAATGACTTAAAAGTTTGGTATAATTATAATTTAATTTTCAAACCACTTATGTTCACTAGAACATATTTTCCTCAAATCACCACTACATGTTTTCATATTAATTTGGTGTATTTTTGTGGCCACAAAGGCTACAGAGTTTTTTTGCCAACTGGGGTGATGGCTGCACTGCTAGTATGCAGAGCCTCTGGGCCTTGAGGTGTCCTGGCAAGTGATTCAGGGACAATCTTTAGCCTGGGGTTGAGTCCATCCAAATATTCAGACACCATTTTTCTCCCAGGACTGAGGTTTCACTTCACAGGAAGGAGGATGTCTTTTTCCCCCCTTTGGAAATATTTGCAAGGTCAGGCTCTATTCTCTCCTTCTTGCTCTCTGAGCTACTCTACACGTAACCCATGACAACAGAAAGGCTGTCCACGTGTATAGAAACCCACACGTCTCGTCAAGGCTTTGGAGTTCTTTTTCTCTCAGCCTCCTCAGAGACTCCCTCTGTTGTGTCAAGCCTTTCCCTCTACCATCCATTTGTTCCTATTGGCTTTAAATGCTTAAATCTCCCCAATTTAGACGGAAATTTCTAAAAATGCTTTCTTTATCCATATATCCATCCAGCTATGATCTATCTCTTCCACATAACCCTCGACTTTTTTTTGAAGTGGTCTGTATTCTTCTGCACCATTTCTTCCTCTGCGGTGCCTTATTCCAGCACGGATGCTTCCCATCACTCATTTAAGCAGCTCTGGAAAGGTTAGCAACGAATGGTCTGTGGTTATTTTGAATTTGAATTGTTTGGTACTCAAAGCACTCAACCCTAGCAAGACTTGGCAGACTGACCACCTCCTGCTCTTGGGACACTCTACAGCTTTGCCTACCATTGCTCCCCAGCTTCCTGATTTGTATCTGAGATCTCAAGCTCCCTCTGTTTGCCCCAATCTAATCCTTATCCAACAGCTTATAACATACTAGTGCCTCTGCAGATTCCACCTCAGGCCCTTTTCTTCTCAGGGTGACTTCATTCACAATGTGGCCTTAATTAACATTTATGCACAGGTAGAAGCCACATTTGTTGATCTAGCCAAGAAGTCCTTCCTGTGTTCCCAGCACATGTTCCCAAGTTTCCCCATCAGATCTTCCCTCTATTGTCACAAAGTTGTGGAAAGTTCAAGATGTCTAAGAACAATCTCAGCATCTTTAATGGTATAACTAGTCTGCTCCCAGCATTTAAGAAACACTGCCTCCATCCACTCAGTTAAGCAAATGGATACACTGGCATTTCCCCATTTTTCACCCCAATCAATCTCCAAAGCAATTTTATTTAGTTCACCTCCTACATACCTTCATATTTTTTTCCTATATCTAAACCAACCTGGATCATCTTACCATTTTCTTCATCTGGATGCTTCATTTTTCTCATGATTTTTCTCTTAGGATTATTCTCATTCCTTTCTCTAATTTGCTAGTCCTCCCTCCTCTTCACCTGTACCCTTTTTCCATCTATTCTCCACAAGACAGCCAAAATAATTTAATCACACCACAAACCCATACACTGACTTAACACATAACAATGGCTTTATACCACCCTGAGGATAAAGAGCAAAACCCAAACCTGGCTAAAGCTCCTGGCTTCCCTACCTCATGTCTTGTTCAGTTCATGACATCTTCCATCAGTGTCCCTTTGCCACTCTGAACCCAGGCTGCAGGACCCTCCTGTTGTGATGCTCTGAAGCACAGGGCTTGCTTGTCCTGCTCTTTGGCCCATGCCCCTCTCACCTCCAGCTCTTCCCCATCCACTTCCTAGGTTCCTGAGAACATCCAAGGGAGCTTTCCCTGACCTCTGTACTAAGCCGGTTCTCACTGTCACACAGAGTAGCAAGTAGCCCTGGTTACACTGCAAGAGAAGAGATATGGTCAGTGTTAAATGATACTGCATTGTTAACAGGGTGCAGACTTCAGGGACACACAAATCTCCTAGAGAACAGGGCTGTCCTCCGACTGAATAGTACAGGCGTGGCATTTCCTTCCTGCTCTATTTTCCCTGAGGAAATATTAGCCTATGCATTCCCTTTTCTCTTCCAACAAATCCTGAATGAAATGACTTCCCAGAATCCAGAGATTTCCTGAAGGGAAATTGCCAGCCATGTTTGCCCCTCTGCTGTGGTTGGTTCTAGGGAGTAGCTTCTTTTCTCATGGCAAACCTGGTGAGACAAGAATCAGCAACGTTTTGACTATACCTTCTGAAGTGGATCAATGTTGTCTTTAATAAGGAAAAAAAAATGGTCCTGGCATAGGAGTAGAATAAATATTTCCCCTTCAAGGCATTAGAAACAGATGTGCATATAGTGCGTAAATGAAGATACCATATATTTGTGGTTATGCTTTGAATGTGTTCCTCAAAGTCCAAGTGTTAGAAATCCAATCCCTAAATCCATATGGTAACGATATTTGGAAGCAGGATCTTTGGGAAGTAATAAGACTAGATGAGGTCATGAGGGTTGTGCCCCTATGATGACATCTGTGGCTCATGAGAAGGTGAAGAAGCCCAACCACACACACGTGCTGTGTCCGGCCACGAGGTGCCTTCTGCCACATTGTGATGCAGCGAGGAGGCTTTCAGTAGACGCTGACTGGGTGCAGGTGCCACTCTCTTGGACTTTCTCCCAAGCTGTAAGCAAAACGAGCTGCTCTTGTTTATAAATTGCCCAGTATGGTGTTTTGTTATAACAATGTAAAATGGACTAAGACATCTGTGATAATACATTTTCATGAGGTGGGTGGAGTGTTTGAGGAAAATGGCATCTGACAAGGCTCCCCGGGGGCCAATAAAGAAAAGAAAATTTGAAAAACACTGTTGGATCCTCCAGCCACCTCCTCACATTCCCACCTATTCCCAGAAAAAAAAAAAGAATCCAACTGCTCTTAAGAAAACTGTTTGCCAATGCCCAGCACGTGTGAACACCTTTAAAACCTGATTCTGACCAAACTTTGATATAATCCATCTTTCTTCTCTTTAAGAAGCAGGTGCACAATTTTGTTGTGGAAACCGAAGCAGTGTCCAATCCCAAAGATTTCATGATTCTCTAAATCTAGATATAAAATATCTCCTTACAGTGTATCTACTACCATTGTGGATGTTTACTCAGTTCACAACCAGATGTGAAACTTCATGTCCAACTTTGCTCTGGGCTGACTACAGATTATTATCTCTCAGACGTCCATATATAAAGTGTTGGATCCCAAGGTGTCAGTATTGGGAGCTGCATTGGACCCTTATGAGGTGGGGCCTTATGGGAAGTGTTTAGGTGGTTGGGGGTATTTTCTCCAAAAAGGAGCCTAGGGACTCGGGTGTAGCTCTGTGGTAGAGAGCTTTCCTGGCATGTCCAAGGCCCTGAGATCCAACCCCAGAACTAAAAAAAAAGGGACCATGAGATCTCTCTGGCTCTCACTGCCTTCTGACTCATGATATAACTTTTATTCTCCAGCACATAGTCTCTCCATTGCCATCGGATGCCTGAATTTGTGGTACTGAGATATCAGAACCATGAACTAAATAAACTATTTCTCTTCATAAGCTAACTGTCTTAGGTGTTTCGTTGTAGTAACAAGAAGCTAACTAGTATCACCATTACACTCAAATTTTGTTTTAGCATACAGCATGACTTCTACCAGGATTTATATGCCTTAGAGTAATGAAATGATAACAAAATTTATTTAACATCTATTATGTAAAGACACTGTAGCTTATACTTTAATTAATTTTTTAGACTTAATGCTTCTGTGTTGCTACTATTATTTTCATAAGGCCTTTGAGTTCAAGAGATAAAATAATTTAATCAAGATCACACACCTAGAACATGAAGGACGTAGGGTACATTTGTCTCCAGGTCTCTTGACTTTGCTTTTAGAAACAAACACCGCCACCTGGAAGTACAGTGAATCTCTTGTATTAAAGGCGTGTCTTAATAGGAAGCATGCCTCATCTATCCTCAGCAAGCTGTTGCCTATGGAAAGTAAGCACAGCCTGGGTCTGATGAAGGAAACCAATACCTGCAGGTTATCTCCTTCCCAGGGATGAAACTTCTTCATCTTATAAATCAATAAACATTTTTTTTTGTATTCTGGCAGGCTGAATGAAGAAATCCAAGAAAACTCGTGCAAGTTAGCTTCTACCACCCTGGAGACTTGTTAGGGAAGACAGAGTGAGCTCGATGGTGACAGATGGGCACATGAGATAGGAAATGGGATGATGGAGGGGAGTTTCCCAAGTCTACCACACCCTCCTGGCCCATTGCTCCTAAATCAAATTGAAGACGGGGACACAAACGCTCTGGTAGAATTGTGGACTCTCTGAGATTCTCTGGGAAATCCCCAAAGAGGCACAGTATTAACAAAGTCTCCCATTTATTTTAAACCTATGTGTTCCACCCAGAGTGGTCTAGGCACATTCTACCTGAGAAACCAAACCTTCAGAACTCTATAGAAGTTGTTTTAGTCAGCTTTTGTGCTGTTGTGACAATATCAGACAAGAACAACTCAGAGGAGGGAAAGTTTATTGGGAGCTCACAGTTTCTGAGGTCTTAGTTTGTAGATGGCCAGCTCCATGGCTCTGGGCCCCAGATAGGCAGCACATCATGGGAGAAGAGCACAGCTGAGGAAACTGCTTAGCTTATGGCGGGTCAGGAAGCCAAGAGGCAGGGGCAGGGGAAGAGGTCAGAGGGAAGATGTACCATTCCAGAGCACAGCCCTGGTGACCTACCTCTTCCAGTCACTCCCCACCTGCCTACAGCTACCATCCAGTCAGTCCTTTCAAACTAGGGTGGACTGATTAGGCTACAGATCTCACAGTCTAATCACTTCACCTTTGAACAATGCTGCATTAACACAGAACTTCTGGGTAGATATCCCATACCCAAATCATAACATGCCATCCAGGCCCAAAAGCCTATATCCATCTCACAATGCAAAATGCATTTAGTTCATTTGCAAAAACCCCATAGTCTTAACACTTCACATTGTCCAACAGTCCAATACCAACATCTCTGAGATTAAAGGCAAACTGTTGGCTGTGAGAACCTGCAAAAAGCAAAATATATGCAATGCACAGTGGCTCAGAGTAAGCATTCCTGTTCCAAAGGCGAAGAATAGAGGCACAGAAAGAAGGGATGGTCCAAAGTAAGACTAAAACCCAACAGGCAAACAGGTTCCTTAACTCCACATACCACAGTTAGGACACATGGCTGTGAGATGTTCTCTCTAAAGGGGTTAGACAGTCCTACCTCTTTATGTGACCTGTTGCAGTGCCCTTGGGCTCTCTTAGCTGGGTTCTCTACAGAGCCAACAACTTTTCTTGATAGTCCATGCTATTGGCTCTCTTGAGTCCAGGGGTTTCCTTTCCAGCTTTGGCTTCATCTTTCAGCTTCACCCATTGACCTCTCAGGGGCAGCCGACAGAGACCCCACACCTTCTGCACTTTGCTGGCCTCCCAAACCCTTCTATGCAGTCTCAGTGGAAGTCTCCCTGACCCCTTACCTTTAGCATCTTATATTTCTGCAGAATCAGCACCTCATGAATGACTCTCCTCCTCCAGCCAGATCCAACCTGCATTCAGTTACCCGCAGTCAGTCCATTCAACCTAAGATGGACTAATCAGATCACATCACTCACAATCTAAACATTCACTTCTGAATAGTCCTGCATTAACACTGGAGCATTTAGGAGACATTTCACGTCCAATTATAACAAGCTATTGGCACAGAATATCTCTAGTCTATTTGTGAATAGCAAAATGATGCAACTATTATGTTTAATTTTATGTGTCCACTTGACTGAGCCACAGAAAGCCCATATATTTGGTCAAACATTTTCAGCATTTCTGTGAGGGTGTTTCTTGGATAAGATAAATGTTTAAATCATCAGCCTGAGTACAACAGTGTGCCCTTCCTAAGGTGGGTAGGCCTCATCTAATTAGTTGAAAATTCTTTACAATAACTCTCTTTAGGCATGCATGTATAGATCTATCTATCTTTATACCCATATTTATCTGTCTGTCTCTACATACAAGAAATAATAAGGAGGATTAGATAGATGTAGCTGTCCTACAGGGTTCCTTTATTTCTTTTTCTTCTATACACACACAAAAACACACACAGAGACATCTAGAGAGACAGATAAATAGAGATAAATAGGCAAAGTTTAGATAGATAGACAGATAGATGATAGAGAAATAGGGCAATATACAGGTATCTTATTGTTTCTGTTTCCCTGGAGAACCCTAAGTAATAAAGCTATCCTGTATTTTTTTAAATTTTGTTTGTTGTATATTCATAATTACATAATTTCAGGAATTTTCTATACTTTCTTCGAAGGATTATTTAGTAACATTGAAATAGAGTAGTTTTGTGAATTTCCCCCCTAGCTGTAGTCTGGGCACTGTAGCCATTACCTGGGAGCTCACTGTAAATGCAGAGTCTTAGCTCCCTCCCCAGGCCCACTGGATCAGAGTAGAGACTGGAAGAACATGCAGGTGCTTGGTGTGACATTACTGTATGATAAGCACTCATGATGGGAACCTGAGCCTTAGCATTCTATTTACTCCGTGGTGCCGACGTGTCTTCTGAGCCAGACCTCATATTCTTCATTTCTGAGACTTTGATCAGACATATTCTTAAGATGGGTCTTGATATATCCAGGAAACCATTGTGCTACAGCCACTAGTAATGGAAGGCACAGATGATGCTATCAGAAGTCGCAGCAATGCCAGGAGAGCTCAAGAATAGGAGCAGATGGGGAGACCCTCGGTTGTTTTAAGAAAAGATCCTGCATCAGGCTCAGACTCAATGCTGACTGAATGGCTGTAATCAAGTCACTTCTGCTTCACGTCCCTCATTTCCAAATTCACTCTGCTGGACTAAGCACTCCTGTGTTTTCTGAACTCCAGCAGGGTGGCTCTCTTGAAAGGACAGCAGTGCACCCCTCACCAGTGACAAGGGCTGAGGTTTAAATTTCCTGCTTTTGACAGTATCTACTTGGCTCACCAGTAAGCACCCGAAAATAACAAGGAACATTGCTAGAGCATGATTGACATCAGTGGGAAGCGCAGTAGTCTGCAGGACTCCTCTGCCTGCAATTTATTCCTAACTTGTGACAATGGACAGACAAGAGGGTCCTCGCTCATCACAGTTAACATGCTAAAATATTGCACCATTAAAACAAATTTTATCTGATACTTCATCATCCAAATTCTATTTCAAGATCATGTTAGGAATACTCCTGAGGCATTGTCTTACTTGAAAAATGTTATTTCAATTAGTAGGATATCATTCTTCACAGGATTTAGGTCAAATGAGGGGCAGTGCTAAATCCAAACCAAACAATATGTGTCTGCAATAAATTTCTGTTCCTGAATTATTCATACATAATGGCATAGGTGACTCTTCAAGCATTCTGAATTAAGTAGAATTGATTTCTCACTTTTTTATGCTCTGTTGTACAAGCCTTTTGTGCTTTTACTTCTCCTTAACAAATAAAGTATTGATTCATCTCCACCAAACATGTTTTATTTAAACTTTAGTCTTTGTCAGCGACTTCGTCCTTAGTACCCACAATTCCCTTTCTGAACTTCCCAATTGTCTTTTTGATCCTGAAGGTGAAATCCTTTCACCTGGCTGCTTAGCACGGAGTAACTACACAGTGAGTTAAGAGCTCACCCACAACAATAGCAACACACTTGTCCACTGTTCCCTTGAGTTTTTATTTCATTAGGGAACCAAGAAAAGCATCCTGCAGATTTTTTTTTTTTCCCTTTGGATGGTATAGAAATTAGAAGTGAGCTGACATTGCTTTGTATGTGGGTTTTTATGCGGAATCCATCTATCTCTTTTTTCTATCTATAAAGAAGCAAGCACCCCTGCAGGTAGATTGGGGGAAAACTGGGCATAGTAACAACCTCAGCATGAAGCACATGGTCAGAGTCAAAACTGAAACTAAATAATATTTGTCAAGCAAATGCATTCAATTTTTATCAGAATTCAGTTTACTTCTTATAAAATAGTTCATGGGACATTAGGAAGAATGTTGTGTGCATAAATTGTAATTCTTGGTTCAGTGGGTAGCACTCAAGTTTAACATAAGAATAAAATCATGCAAAATTTAATGAATTAAGAAATAAAGGAAATTCAGGAGACTTGACTTGCAACCTGCCATTAATTCTGTGTATACTTGACGTTTGACTAAGTTTTCCCACCTAGAGCAAGAAAATGCTCTGGAAAACATCTCCTTTGCCCCCCAGTGCTGGGACTGATTGTGACACAGATGTTTGTCAGCTTCCAAGCATGGAGTAAAGCAGTCATATTATCAACCTCCTTGACTGCACGTCTCATCTGGAACTTGTTCTCTCCTCTCTTCTTCAATGATCTGTGGTCTGCAATGAAATCACCAGCATGAATTTGTGCAAACTCTTGCCCATGCAGTTCATTGTAAACTGGCCACAGTGTGGCCTTCAGTGCCAATTTCTCTCACTTTGCAAATTTGCTGATGCAGACACTGAGTCACCCCCCTAAATGCATTGCACCCATCAAAATACCAGGCCATTCTCTTTGGCAAAGACTGTCTCCCATATCAATCATCTCCTCTTTTGTCCTTGTTTTAGTCAGCCTTTTTGGAAAAGTTTATTTGTGGGCTTACAGTTACAGAGGTCTCAGTCCATAGAGGGCTGGCTCCATGGCTCTGGGCCCAAGATATGACAGAACATCATTGCAGAAGAGTGGGGTGGAGGAAAGTGGCACAAAACAGAACTAGGAAGGGGAGAGAGAGAGAGAGAGAGAAAGAGAGAGAGAGAGAGAGGCTGTTCCCCTCATCAGAGATAAAATATATACCCCCAAATCACATCCCCAATGACAAACCTCCTCCAGCCACACCCTACCTGCCTACAGCCACCACCCAGTTAATCCCTATTAGTGGATTAATTTGCAGATTAGGTTAAGGATCTCATAACCCAATCATTTCACCTCTACACCCTCCTGCATTTCCTCACTCATGACATGCTTTGGGGAGACACCTCATATCTAAACTATACAGTCCTGCTCTGAAGGTATTAGCCACTCATCGTGTGGAAATAATTTTTTTCTCGTAGACAAAGGCCTAAACTGCTGCCTACAACTATTGCATCTCCCCAGGTTCTCCCTGCAGCAAAATTCTAGTCCACGCGTACTGAACATGACCTCTGCGCTCAGCACTGTGGTCAGTACAAGTGAGGCGGGAATGACTTGCTCTCTGCTCCCACTGCGAAGTAGTTTCCAGTCTGGTGTGGAAGACATGAGTACAGACATTTCCAAATGAAAGGACATTGTTCTTCCCTTGGGTGGGCCCCACAAGACTTTCTCCAGGCTATGCCCACACCACCAGCGAGAGGCATAAAGCTGGGGTCCTCAGATTTTGTTACACACTCAAAGTAGCATGGCTTTGACAACTTATCTTTATTCTCTTCCCAGCTCTGTCTTTCAACATGAAGTCCCGAGAGACTAAACCAGTATCCAAACACAAATGCCTGACAATGTGATGTACTCAAAATTCTTCCTCTGGAACTCCAGACCATGCTCTGAGGTAAGTTGCTAGAGTCGACTTGCTCTTTCCCTTCCAGTGAGTTTTTCCCGATGGTGCCAAAGGTTCTACCCTGGGAAAATGGCTAGCTTCTTTTATCTGGACAGTGCTCTTGTGAGGAAGGTTCACATATGCTTACCTTCCCTTTTGAATTCCACTCTTCCCCACCCCTTTCTTTTACTTTACCTCTGGATTATCTATTTTATCTGCTAAGTCAAGTATATTGGATATGCTGGCTGATGTTCTAAAAATTTATTTCTTTACAAAATGGCCTTTTTCAGGTGATTATTTTTGGTGCTCCTCCACCTCCATGTCCATCTGCCACTTCCATAGAGAATGTGGCTTTGATCCCCAAAAACATGCCTGAAAATATACCTCTGACCACTTTTGTTAGAGGGTTAACTTCAATTTTCTTAGTTTTGTCTGTTTATTTTAGAGCAAACAAACAAACAAAACATCTTTCAAAATACATATCCCCGTGGTACCTCCCAAACGCATCACTGCGCATAAATAATTCACACCTCTTGTCTGGTGCCTTAGAAGAAATGGTGTTCAGGCCCACCATGGTTCACTTAAATCTTTGCATGTGCTAGTCAGGTTTTATGGGCCTTCTCTGCATTTGTATTGTGATTCTGAACAAAGACCTGAAAAAGCTGATCCAGGACTGCAGATGATGGAACTGTGGTCCATGGGCAAATCAATTGCTCCCTCAAGAGGCGAGAGATGTGAATGAGAAAAACCAATAAAATGGAGTAAAATAAAATAAAATAAAATAAAAATTGGCAGCCTCTCATGATTTACAGTCACTGTCTTTGGTGTAGTAAACCTAATCACATTGGTTACTATTTCACTACATTCTCCAGCGGAGTCCATTAGAACAGTCTAATTTACACTGCAGTGCAGTTCATCTGTTTTATTAAGGTTGTTCTTGTATTTATGTTAGAAGTGAAAGCGGCCTCTGGCTCAATGTTATACAGTCGTTCTGTGAAAATGCCACAGGGCACAGCAGTTAATAAACCTGGGAACTAGATTACAGCACCCGTATTGTTGACATCTGACAAGTTTACTGTGAATGTAGTTACACTAATGCAGGATCTTATAAAAATAGACATTAGCATCATCATTACAATCCCATTCCAAATAATTGCACATCTCTTTTATAGAGGTAGTTAAAGGTTCTTTGCACATACTTTATCAAAAACATTAGCTTTTAATCTTTTCCCTCCATCTTCTTCTCAGAAAAACTTACATAAGTTTTGCTTACATTGGTCGTAAGAAAATGACCTCATCAGAGAATGGTGACAGATTGAAGACTGGGCGATGCCCTGGTAAAGGCATTAGGAATTTCCATAAAAATCAGCTTCTGCTACTCGGAGGCCTCTCAGCTCTGTGGAGGGCTCCATGGCCAGCTCGCTTCTGTAAATAACCAACCATGAGAGCTGACAGGGTACCATCCATGTGACTCCCTTAGTGATGCTCACAGACCAGGCATCCCTCTATTGCAGGATGCTAGTCACTCCCTGAGTGTCTACCAAGAACTTTGTTTACAAGAACTCATCAGTTTCACTGGTATATAAACAGAAAGTCTCCTTTTATGGAAAGAAAAAGAAGGAAACACGGGAGAGAATGAGCCAGTGCTGGCCATAACTCATAAGATAGGGAAGCAGGAGAAGAAACAAGAAAGCAAAGTATTGCTAAAAAAAAAATAAACTGCAGATGGTTCTCAGCTTACAATTCTCTGCCTCATAGGAAGGACAGATTGATGCTGAATCCAGGGATTAAAACTCACACTCCATGAGAAAAGTACCTTGAAGAATGCCTGGTATGTACAAGGTAGGGAAAATTTTGATCAACGGTATGAAGGCCACAGGGGACAATGCCAAGACATAAAACGATGCCTTCTGAATTTTAGGAAAGCATCAATATTTATACAACAAGTGAATAAATTCTCCCCAAATCATTTCAACAGGACACCTAAATTAACTTCAGGGAATGGCACCAACAAAGAAAATCTGTTAGCAGAACTCTGATGAGCCCTGAAACACAAGAGTGCTTAGGCATCCCACATAGTAGGAGCCACTAGGTGGAGCATGGTATGGGCAGCAGCCTTAAGTTCGGGAGACCCGGCCTTGGCACTGACTGCTTCTACCTGCTTATGACATCATCCTGGTAACCTGCCCGGTTGGGTCTTGATCTTCTCACTTTTTTATGTAAGATAATAACAGGAGAATACCTGTAGTGTCCCTTTTGAACTGAAGCTCCATACATTCACTGTTTGCATTTCGTTTTGGGGCTTCCTTAATTTGGACAGATTCAGCTAGGTAGCCTCACTATTTCAGTCTACCAAATCTTTCTTTAAATCCCATTATCAGAATCCTTGCCACCCGTATCTAAAACATCACTGGCTCTTATCATTTCTGCCTTGTAGGTGTTGCTCGAAGGCCTCATCTCTTCCCCATTCTTACAGCTACTTCTCTGCTTTGGTCCTATATCAACTCTTGCCAGAATTACCAGAAGGATCCTTAAAGTGACTCTTTGACTCCTGCTTTGTCTTTTCCAGTCTATATTCTATCTTTTTTTTCTAAAGTCCAGATACTCAATGCCTTGTTTACTCACAGTTGTAGCAAGATACATTCCAATGGATTGTTCTGACTCTTAAACTAGTTAATATATGAAAACAACCTGGAAAAGTATTTTTCATATTATAGTCACTCAGGCTGATAGCTATATGTAATATTAATATCAAAACTCAATTAATATTGGCAAACACTGGGGATAAAATGATAACAAGAAGCTATGGCTCCCTGCCTGTATGCTTTACAAAGCAGGACAGAACACAAGGATTCCATCATGACTGTGGCTAACGTCTTTGTTTCCTGAAGATTGACACATCTAGCAAAGCTCTGAAGCCCACCAGGGACCCCCTGCATCTGTTCCTCCTTTGGCGTTGCTCATTAGGTGACTGATGATATTAAAAAATCTAGGGAATCTGCTCTTGTTGGTATTTTGTATGGTATTTATCACCAAATTCCATCCTCTTTGAGCATCTCTTCAACACCACCAGTGTTACCACAGCAGCCAACAGCACTGTTTTCTCCCACCCGGATCTGCAGGAGCTTTCCAGTAGGCCTCTCTAGCCCACCATGGCCATGCAGGACAGACCCCTGTGTCACTGCCAGGGAGGCAGCAGTGGAGAGCAACTGCTTCAGACAGGCATTGGAGGAAAGTCAACCCGAGTATATTTATTATTGTGGACAATAAACTACAGAAGGCATCTCCTGTCATTGGGCTAACACTCAGGATCAGTCAGTGGTCTGCGGTGAAGCTCAGTGGAAGAGCACTTCCCTAGTTTGCATGATGTCCTGGGTTCAATCCCCAGCACCGCGCGCACACACACACACACACACAATATCAATTAATGCAATTAGTCATAATGGGTGAATCAGAGAGAAATATCATGTGGATATCTCCAATATCTCAGTGTAATACATGCAGAAAAGCACCTTACAAATTTCAACACCAACTCACGACTGAAAAAGGAGGTTCAGAAATCTAAAATCAAAGGGTACGTCTTTATCTTTAAAATTGCCTCTCCCCTACACTAAAGTCAAACTATTTGGTGAAATATTAAAGGTTTTCTTCACAAGTATAAAAAATAAGAAAAAGGCAAGAATGTCAGCTGTTTCCTATTAGCCATTGTTTTGATGCCAGCCAGTGAAAATAAGGCAAGGTTAATAGGAAGCACTCAGGCTGGGAAGGAAGAAGTAAATGTGCCTCCATTTACTTCTTGAAAAGTAAATAATGTTTGCCATAGAAATTTCAAGAAAATTTATAAAAGGAAACTTGAATTTTAAACTAAATTAAACAAAGCCTCAGGATACAAAATCAATTTGCTAATATTTGTTGTATTTCTGAATTTTAGCAGCAAGCCTCTGGAAAGTGTGGATACATATATCCCAAATTAGAATATTGATTCAACACCAACTTAGCCTAAATCCTGGCCTGATTTTTGGAGGAATTAAATATGTAAATTTAAAACTCATAGGAGAAAACACAGAGATTTGAAAATAGGGAGGACATAAACTGCACAAAACTTCAATGCTCAAGATGGTGTGGCTTTTGCTAAGATGGGAATGTAGAAACTCATGATAGAGTCACAGTACAAAGACTCCACATACATGGTCAGTTGAGAGTTGACAGAGTGACTTCAGAATTAACAGAGAAAGAAAACTATTTTCAGCACATTTTCTGTAACTACCCATAATAATAAAAAAAGAGAGATAAAAGAAAAAACAACTAAACCTTGGTCATTACTATAAATCATATGCAAAAATTATTTAGAGGAAGATCATATACTGTTATTGTATATGAAAACTACAAAGATTTTTAAAGAAACCATGAAATGCTATTATTATCATTACAAACTAGATTTGTGTGGCCAGACTTTTAACTCTATTCTTTTTATTAGAATATCATTATAATCTTCATTTGGAATATGTGAAAGTAATGTGAGAACTATTTTTGTTTGTTTGTTTTTGCTTTTTGGACATTATGTATCTTCATTTGTGAACGGTAAGTCCATATATTTAGGTCAGTTATATTGTGCTATCTTGTCCTTATTGAGTTCTTGATATATTTTGGATACAGATTCTTTTATATTGGGAATTATTATCATTCCTATCTGTTACTGGTCCATTCACTTTCCTAATGATGTATTTCGATGGAGAATATTCTAATTTTGAGGTAGCTTCATTTTAAGGGAGCTCCATGGTATGAATACTATCACACAGTTCTAGCTGAGCCAATGCAAATACATCATTTAAGAAAGAGATTAAATAGCAAAGGCAAACAAAAGAACATTTTTAGGACTTCCACATCTTTAGGGAAAACACGGAGCTTGCATCTCAGAAGGCGTGAGGTCTACCTTGCTCCATGATGATCTGTTGTTATAAGGCATGCATTCCCTTTCTGGTGTTCCCAGAAATTCTGGCAGAATATATAAGTCTAATTAAATCCCTTTTTGCAAACTTTAAGTACATTTAATTAAAATAGGTAGACTCAGGATGATTAATTCCAAAACTAAGTAGGTTAAAGTGCAGGCTCATTTCTTCTGCTAATTAGTTGAAGGATGATCTTCCTTGCACAGGGGCCGAATGGCAGGAGATTCAGTCCTTCAATTCAAATGTGTTTTTAAATGTCGTTTTGAAGCCTTTAGACTTTGGAATTTGAATTCTATAAAATTTGAATATTGGGGATTATTTCTTCTTATTTTATACTTAGTTAAACCCAAAGCAGGGCTCAATAGAGATCCAAGGGTTATAGAGTACCCAATGGCCGTTGAATCTACATACTCAGTCAGCAAAACTGGCCACGTGGTAATTTTATTATTACTTCCTCACTCTTGAGAGACTGGCCTAACTTCATCTATTATGATATGTTTTCAGAAACTGTAACTTACTCATTAAATTCTTCATTCTTTGAAATACTCAGTCTGGCACTGGAGTGGTAGATTACCCAGGACTCCAGCCATAAGCTTCCTTGTGGATTTAAAACTACTCCTGTGCCACAGTCAGTAGGATGACTTGGTTGAAATGGCAGGGGAAGGCACAGTCCCAAATTTTCTCTGGATTCACATCAGTCTGTTTTCATTTTGATATTTTGGGCATAGTGGGATGAAGACTCCTTGTGACATTCTGAGATATTCCTATATTCTTAAAAGTATAGTCTGAGTAGAAATTAAAATTCTCTCTCTGAAATTTCACTGACATCCAGCCAGCTTGAATCGGGCTGAAGGTGAGGGGTCCTCTCAGAGGTCTGGGACTCCTGAAATAAGCAATATACCTTCTGTTCTTTCGTGTTGCCTTAGAATGCTCCTAATGCCTCTCCTGCATGTTTGGGTTATTTTATTTTGAAATATTTCTATGTACTCAGTGGGATTCCTTAGGGAAGGAACCCAGGTCTAAACATGAAATTCACTCATGCTTCGTATACACTGTATACACATAGCATATAGATCATTTTATACTGTAAACGGATAAGCTAAAAGAATAACCAAGCAGTTTTTGTTTCACTTGTTTGTCAAATATTTATTGAAGTCACTGTTTTAGGATCTGAGATGACAAACTTTACTAATGTAATTTTGTTTGGTGCTTGTCTTCAGATAATGAAATTGCATTTAATAAGGCAAATAAATGTGTAGTTCTTGATTAATTTACTGAGGAGCTGATATATCTTATTAACATGCATAGTCTCCCTCATTATCAATACCACCCATTTGCAGAATAATACGTTTGTTACAACTTTTGAACTTACAAGGATATATCTTAATCACCCCATGTCAAATCACTCTTAGTGTTATGAATTCTATAGCTTTCACCAGATGTCCAATGACATGTACTTATTACTATAGTATCAACAGTGTTTTAACAAGTGTAAAAATCCTTTGTGTCCCTCCCATTCATCCCTGGCTTCTCTTAAGAGTCATAACTATGGAGCCCATATGTTTATGAAACAATAAGCACATCCTATTAATTTTTGCAACCTCATTTTCTGGTCTAGTGTAGGCAACATGGCAGTACTTAGTAAGTATGGACGAAATGAGTAAAGAATGTGCCTCTAAAACTTGTAAATCAGTTCTTAATCTCCTGCTTTATCTTGTTTTTACATAGGAGTAGTGTAGAGTGTATAGTATTCCTATAGGGAGAGCTATGGGAGCACTTTGAAAAGTGCAAGTGGACTTTTCCCTCCATCAAGGCTGTGAGGACAAGGAAGTTGGGTGAGAATTAGTCACTGGGTCAGTCACCACATTCCCTGTGTTACCTTCTCATCTCTTTTCTTTGCTATCTTTTCATTCATGGAGTTTTTAGAGCATTTTTCCTTTTTCTAACATCTGGAGGAAAACACTTCCCAGGGAGAAAAGCACAGGGTGGCACCAATGTCCCACAGCATCAACTGTCACAGGGAACAAAGATGAGATCATGCCTCACAACTCATCTGGAGTATACCAGAAACTTATCTCCATGATGAAATTATTTATTTATTTATTTTGGTAAATATGGACTCTAAGTTGTGACTGGAGCTTATCGTTGCATGGAGATACCTCCTTGTTAGTCTCTCTAAGGAATCTCCAAAATGAGGACGTGCTGACTATACACTTGATGCTGACTTCATTGTCCAATTTTTCATCTTCTTTGCCACATCCTGTGTATGAGGTCACACCCAAGTCTCCACCTGCAGTCCTAGGGTAAGACCTTTTCTACTTGGCTCCTCCTTGGTGGCATTCCATGGCAACTTAGCATTTAGTAAGATAAAAGTGTGTGGAACTGAGAATTAGAGACCTGGGCTCATGCTTCAGCTTCACCACACACTGGCCTAGGGAAATTTGAGGAGTGAAATTAAAATCTCTGAATTTCAGATTTACTACATGAAAAGTGAAAATATAAACATACATGGAAACAAGATTATAAATATGTTGGTTTTCAAAAGTGTTACTAAAGTAGGATAGGGAAATGATATTATTAGTCTAGTTTTTAGCTAAAGGAACAAAAATCTTGTTCGACAAAAATCTTGTCATTCGGGAGCACTGCAAGACCCTCTAGACAGAGCTTACAGATGAGAGAGATGAGAAACAGACTGCAGTTCTTTCCCAGCACATAATTTTAGGGCAAAACGTGGGTTGTTGTTGAGAATATGAAGTTCAAATATATGGAATTCCTGTAGGGAGAGCTATGGGAGCACTTTGAATCCTGCCACCGCTGTTGAGGAGATATGAGGAAAGGGGCTTTCCTATTATCCAAAGTTAAGTGAGAGAAGTTCTAAGGAGATTGTTCAGAGGGCTTGATATACTGTTCCCTCTGTCCCCTGAAGCAGGGCAGTGAAAGTAGACTTACGATGTGCTCAGTCCTGAGAAATGCTGGCTAAGCATTGGAAAGTGCCTGTGGCCATAAATAGTGGGCTGAAACTGCAATCCCAGGGACTAGTGGACACAGAGTCACACTTCCTGTCAACTGTGTATGTGTGTGTGCATGTGTGCATGCACCTATGTGTGAGCGTGTGTGTGGTCACAGACCTCTGCCTGATTGAAACCTACATTGGTTGCAACAACCACTAGGGATTAAATGGTGGAGTTTAAAGCAGATGGCGCTGTGTGCATCACTGGGGATGAGAAATCCCTAACAATGCAAGTCTCCAATGACATTATAAAAGAGAGGCTTTGGAAAAAGTGCTTTGATCACTTCCCAAGTCAAGAGAGGCTTTTATTTACCTGCCCCTTGTAGACATTGTAGTCTGATTGCAGGATCAGTAGAATGAGTTTCATCTCATTTTCTTTCCTCTTCTCCCACCCTCTGGTCTTAACCTATAGAAGATCAAAATATGACTCTCTTTTTTATTGCAGGCCATTTGTGTTTCCTAGCTGGAAGAGACTGGGAAAGAAACAAATCAAGGGCTATGTAAGAAGTTCAAATTTTGAATGCAAATTAAGATTGAGATATTATTCATAGATCTGGGTCCATTCTTGTGATAAGAAATCACTTTATTTTATTTGAAATCGATCCCATAAGTCATGAAAACAGCTTTACTTTTTATCCAACTAGAATAGGGGCAAAATCACATAAAGTGTGCAGAGGCAGTTTGGAAAAGGAAGAATCAATTTCCCTTTGGTTTTAGCCTATCATCTTGCTCTTCTCTCCAACAGTTGTTTTACTGTCACATCTTTATTATCACCACAGTCATCATTTTGCCCTTGCCAGTAATTCAGAGGTTCAGAGAATTAAACTAGATGGTAAGTGGTCAGTGCTAAGGAGGAGGTATGGGACTGGCTCGTAGAAGATCTTGCAAGGAGATGAATATATCCTGATAAAACTACAGAGATAGTAGCTGAGATAGGGAACATCCAAAAGGGCCAGGGAGGAGTCAGGTGGCAGTGTTTCTGTGTCATTTATCCATTCATTTGCTCAAGTACCATATATTTCCTGAGCTATTAGGCTGGCTAAGCTACTGTGCCAGGTACTTGGGCTGTAAGGTGATTGTGCCAACATATTTTGGAAGCTCACAGTCTAAAGAGGGAGAGGGACAATTGCATAATCACAAAGAGACATGAGGACCACTCTGATAAAGGACGTACTGGATCCTGGAAGTGTGATGCATACAGCCTAGTGATATCCCTGGAGAAATATGGGACTAAGGTAAAGGGTTGAGGCCAGCAGAATGTCATGGAAAGAGGCATATCAGGCAAAGGGAACAATGTGCAGCAAGGTTCAGAGGTTTGAGAAACTGGCACATGCTCTATTGGTTAAGAACACAGATCTTATAGCTATATTGGATTTAAATGATGCTAGCCACATGATCTTGGTCAGATTCCATAACTACTGAGGTAAAGTGAGAAAGAACATAGGAAATGAAAGTACAAACATAGAAGATGTGATCTCAAGGACTAATATAAGCCACATACATAAGAATTTAAGCTGATAATTTTTATTATGGTGGGATTTGTACATTTTATTTTATTTTAAAAATTTATTTATTTGTTCTAATAAGGTATATATGACAGCAGAATGCATTTCAATTCATTGTACACAAATGGAGCACAACTTTTCATTTATCTGGTTTTACACTATATAGAGTCACACCATATGTGCAGTCATACATGTACCAAGAGTAATTATGTCTATCTCATTCCACCATATTTCCTGCCCCCATACCCCTTCCTCTTCTCTCTCTCCCTTTTGCCCAAAGTTTCTCCATTCTCCTCCCCTCCCATTTTGGATCAGCATCCACTTATCAGAGAGAACATTGACTTTTGGTTTTTTGGGATTGGCTTACTTCATTTAACATGCTATACTCCAACTTTATCCATTTACCTGCAAATGCCATAATTTTATTCTCTTTTAGTGCTGAGTAATATTCCATTGTGTATATGTACCACAGTTTCTTTGTCCATTCATCTATTGAAGGGCATCTTGGTTGGTTCCACAGTTTAGCGACTGTGAATTGAGCTGCTATGAACATTGATGTGGCTGCGTCGCTATAGTATACTGTAAGCTGGGAAAATTTTAAGAGGATAACTGCAGTAACCTTTCAAAGAAACAATGGTGGCTAGGAGTTGAAGCAATGTCTACAGAGAAGGGATTGAGACACTGACAGATTAGAATGTGAGGACATGGAAGAGAAGAGTTGTGAAAGTAGGTATGAGAGAAGGGAAGAATCTGTCATGACTCCCGTTTCTAGCTTATGTGAATGGAGTTTTGGTCTCTGGTAATGGACCACAGAGTTGAAGTGGCCAGTGTTGGGCAGGCACTATTTATTTATACTACCTGAAAAAATCTGTGTCTCATATGTTCTATTTTATGAAGTCTGTAATAAAGGCGTGAACTGGAAAAATCAGATGTAGGTTTACAGAAAGATTTTAGAAATGAAATGTTATTAGTACTTGAATAAAGTGGAGTAGATGATGTTTTGACATTTTCAGTGGGAAGAGAGAATTAGAAGATAAGACAGCTCAGAATTCAATAGATTCTTTGAATCTGCTATGTGTTTCACTGTACTTATCCAATGTTTATATAAATTAATTTTACTCAAAAAGGACTGAGTGATAAATACTTTTAATTTTATATAATTAGGGAAAGAGAATGGACAACTCATAGACATTATTTAATAATATTATGTTAAGCTTTATAAGCTAAAACTCATTATGACCGAATATAAAGTTTTAAAAAATTCACAAGAACTTAAACCACAAAAAAGATGAAAGACAGGTTTATAGATATACATTCAGGCGCACACATGTGTAAAGTACAAATAACTTTTTTTCTAAAAACCAAAAATATTCCAATTAAAAAATTGGAAATGAAAGCACAATATCACCAAAATGAGAACTGCAAAAGGTCAACTATTCTATGGACCTTGTGTACAGAAGGCCCATAAAAATGTTAAACAACAGTGACCTGTCAGTATTTAACTCTCCTGTTGGGAAAAAGTTGCAAGAGTCAAATGTGTATCAACTATGCAGAGAGGATTTGAAATTCTTACAAATTACATCTGAACCTTGCCAATTTTCATTCATTCAGGTAAGGAAGTATATTTTAGGTTTTGGTGCTGAGATGAGGTGTTGGTATAGGCATTATCAGCATTAGGAGGAAAAAACATGTTCTTCAAGAAGTTGTCTCCAGGGAAGTTTTCTTCCTGCTTCCTCAGGCTAAAACCTCACTTGTCATTAGGCATCCACTTGCACCTGTGGCTACAGGGCACTGAAGATGCAGCAGGTCAAACTCTTGTCTGATCTAAATGTGAAATGCTCATCTGATTTTGAGGACCTCCTACAAAAAAAAAAAAAAGGAAATTCTAAAAAAATAATTATAGGACAATTACACATAGAAAGAAATGATAAATATTTTAATGTATTAAGTTAAAATTATTATGATTAACCTCACTTATTCCTTTCTACTTTTTTGTGTGAGCTCTAGGAACCTAATAATTACATATGTGATTTGTGTCATATTTCCATTAACACAAATCTAGAATAGATTTGGAGTTTCAAAATATTAACTTCCTTTCACTCTATACCAGTGAACCACTTGGAGATGCATTTAGAAATCCTTGCAAGAAATATTCATCCTGGCATTATTTTTGGTTCATTTAATTATAAATTTATATACATACTTAATTAAAATGTTCTGTTTTATACAGTATATTTATTTTCTAGAAAGTGAGCACTGAGATATGATATAATTAAAGGAATCAGAAATTGTTCAATGTTAAAAGATAAAAACTATATATAATTTGTTCTAATATGTATTATATACATGTATATAAAACATATTGAATGTACATGTTCACTATATATAGGATTATAACAACTCCTGTTTAATTGTCTAAATACAATGCATTAACTGCACAACTCACTATATGCCTCTATATTTGCAATATCATTGGTTTGAGAGTTTACTCAAATCCTGAGCCCATTGTCCCATGACAGCCCTTCTGTTAAGGGCAGCCTATTTTATTCACCAGACTCCCAGATGCCAAGTAATTTTGACAGCAAAGTATCTGAGATGTCTTCTTTTATATTATCTATATTTTCCATATATTCTAGTGCATATTTTGTATTCAGTAAACAAAAGTAAACCAAAAACTCGTAAATATGACTTTATCAAGAAGGGAAACTAGGGCTTTAGAATCTGCACAATCAGTTCAAGGTTCGGATCGTCTCTGTGGACTGAGTTCAGAATGTACGTCTTCCGATGGGGTCATCTTCTCTCTGTAGCATGGTCATCGTTGTTGAGAGCTGACTGTGCTTAGAATAAGTGTAAGGGAAAGGGAATGAAGTGGAGGGTGTGTAGGTGATGGCCAAGGGATACAGAATCCTTTAACTGGAATAGAAATGTCGTGAAGCGGTGGCAGGTCATAGATTGAGCAGGATGAAGGATCCGAGGGGAAGGAAGAGCACAGCCAGGTTCACACACATGTGCTGAGAGGCTGGCAGGGCACAGCTGGCAGGGTTCACCACCTAGTCAGAGACAGAGGGAACTTGTGGAGAGAGAACGCAGCACTGCACACCACTGGGCGTCAAGTGGAGGTCACTTATGGTGGGTTCTTCCATCAGATATTGCAACGTGGGAGCTCTGAACTCTACAATCTGCTCAGGGCAGCTTTGGAGTGTTGCAGAGAGCTAGCTCAACATCCTACTAAGGCTTTTACATTCTGGAAGGAAACAGTGTCCTCCCTCCCAGAAGAGCAGTGTGATGGGCAATGATGATCTCCTGGAAGGAAAGGTGTTGGCATTGGGCTTTCTACACATAAAATGTGCCTGCTGTAGCGGAACCTGAGAGCTAAATTTCTTCTGATGCTCAATTAGAGCTTAGTAATTCCTCCCAATTAAATGGAAAAATGTACTATTATTCACAAATCCTGGCTAATGACTTTTAAAAGCGTATGACCTTGAATTAAAATTCTTGATGCATTTAATTTATATACATCATTAATGTAATACCCACTACATACACAAGCCATATACTACACACAGTTCATACATATAATGTGTATTTAAATATATGTTATGTGTTTATATGTTTTAAAATTAAGACCCTGTGATATTCAAGGTGCAGAAGTAGTCCACATGTGTATACTCACATCAATATACTCATTTTCTGAAAAAACCTTAGGAAAAACATAAACATCAACTTGTGAGAGAATAAATATTTGAATGCATGATTGTACAAATAAGCAAAAACTTGGAAGGAAAATGGAGTCTTTGTTTATTATTAATTAAAAACAAGAAAAAATACTGACATCTTCAGGTTCAGTTTACTCAAATATTAGAGAGTAATCCCTTTGCCCCTACTTCCTCCACTTTACCTCATATTCCTGCTGAGTTATCACACATTTAAAAAACTCAAATTCTATAGCTTATATAAATCCTTCCCTAAAATGTTCATCAGAATCAATCTCTCTTATTTTACACTCTGAACCTACTTTCTTAAAATTTCTAAACTTCTGGTGCCACTTGTACTGATGCATCTGGTATTGCTTCCGTTTGGCTTTGTATTTTATCAGTCTTGACAACAGGGGCCTCTGCTGTGGACTGAGTGTTGTATCAACTCAATATTCATATGTTGAAGTCTTAGCCCTCAATGTGATGTTATTTTGAGATGAGGTCTTGTGAGGCAGTTAAGTTTAAATTAAGTCTAACCCTAAGGTAAGATGCTGGGATTAAAGTTCATGGAAGAGTAGGTGCTAGAGTGTGTGTGTGTGTGTATATGTGTGTGTGTGTGTGTGTGAGAGAGAGAGAGCTCGCTCTGTCTCTTTTCCTTTTGAGGACATAAAATGGTCATCTGGAGAGAGGTTTCAATAGAACCTGGCCACGCTGTCTTCATGATCTCAACTCCAGCCTTTTAACTCTGAGAGAATAAGTTCCTGTCATACTTACACAGATGATGGTTTTTTTGTTTGTTTGTTTTATTTTTTGGTACTGGGGATTGAACTCAGGGGTACTCGACCACTGAGCCACATCCTCAGCCCTGTTTTGTGTTTTATGTAGAGACAGGGTCTCACTGAGTTGCTTAGCGCCTTGCCATTGCTGAGGCTGGCTTTGAATTTGCGATTCTCCTCTCAGCCTTCCAAAGTGCTGGGATTACAGGCTTGCACCACTGCGCCCGGCTGATGATGGTATTTTTAATGGCAGCCTGAGTTGATTGAAACACTCTCCAAGAAATGCAAGACAGCCTCAAGAATCCAATAGACTCTCTGATGATTCTTCTATGGGAACCTTTGAGGAGGATTTCTGTATTAAAATATTTTGCCTAGTTTAACTCATGAAGTTCTGCTCTGGTCAGGGTGAAGAAGCTATTACAACCTTGAAGCCCCAACTATAAATACTTATAGAACTGAATGCAACAGAGGAGGAAATAGATTTCAGGCTGGGACTCACACAGAACAACAGCAAAGCACTGTGCCTCTTGAGAACCTGGGAACACCCCTGTGCATCACATGTTGTCCTGCCCTTTTGCCTGAGGGTGCTTTCCAGACTGTTATATGCAACACCCATAGAGACACTGGCTGTGTCACCAAGCTGTTGGGCAGGCAGGGGTCTAAAACCATGGTTTTTAATCAGCTTGTTCATCTCTGTGACCAAAAGACCTGACGAGAACAACAACAATGTGGAAGAGGAAGTTTATTTTGGCTCACGATTTCCAAGGTTCAGTTGGTGGTTGAATGACTCCATTTCTCTGGGACCAAGTTTAGCCTGAACATCATGGCAGATGAGCATAATGGAGGAAAGCAGTTCAGTTCATGTCAGCCAGGAAACAGAGGGAGGAGAAACAGTGAGGTGCTAGAGACAGAATACAAACCCAAGGGCATACACCCACTGACATACTTCATTCAGCCACACGCTGTCTTCCTTTAGTTTACCACCAACTTAATCCATCAGTGGATTAATCCACCAACTAGGATGCAGCTCTCATAATTCAGTCAGTTCACCTCTGAGCATGCTTGCATTGTCTCACACACCTCATTTCTAACCCATAACAATGACTAAAGCCGTTATAACCTGGGCTGGGCCCTGGAGAGGGGAGAGCTATGGATAAGGACACAGAATCTACAGGTGCTTCACATAGGATAAACTTTGCAATCTCTGGTGAAGAATGGTGGCTGCAGGCTCAGAGCTGAACAGAGATGGTGAAGATCTTGAAAAGCTCAGAAACACTATATTTCTGGCCCAGCAGCAAAGGGGATGCTCATGAGCACGTCAATCAGAGGTGACACCCTAGAAATTGCACTTGAGGGGTGAAGGGCACATGATAAAATTAAAAAGATTACAGTCTGAGATGAAAGACCAGATGGATATAACAAAGAACCTATATTCCACATCAAATACCAGCAATTTAATAGCACACCAGAGCAAAACGTGGTGTCCCTGCCAAGAGTTACCAGGACGAAAAAAAATTAAAATAGGAGAAATAAATGAATTTTTAAAAATCACCATTTGCAAACTATTTATTAATACTTATTTTGTCTAAAAATCAGTAGATATTGTTTCATATGTGAATATCTGATGAGTAAGAAATATTTACCGTCTTAAAATAATCTATCATAATTTCAAATAAGTAATTCTATAGTGAAAAAACAGTAATATTCAAATTAGTGATTTTCAAATCACTAATTTTCAAATAAGTAATTTTGTAGTAAAAAACATAACAGATGTGACTTAAATCAAGTAATTAATGGAAACCTTTGTAACTTGGAGGGAAATGGAAATAATATACCACCTGATAAGAATTCAGTATCATTTTTGTTACTGAAGTAAATGAAATTAAAAAGTTAATGAGGAGTATGTTAACTAGTTGTGTATGTAACTGTACTAATTTTCTTGTTCAGATAGTTGTAGTTAAGTCTGAGATTACTCTTGTGTGATGGTTAATCCAAATTGCCAACTTAATTGAATTAAGGGATGCCTAAGATTAAGAGGGTTCTGAGTATCTCAGTGAGGGTGTTTCTGGGAATTTTTAGCATGTGGGACAGCAAATTGAGGCAAAGACACCCCCCCCCTCAAATGTGGGCAACATAGTCCAATACAGTTGGGGCTTGGATGAAACAAAACTTGAAAATAAGAAAGCAGCTGCAGATGCCAGCTCAATTCTTCTTGAGCAGATTCTTGGTTGCTGCTGGGAGGGCAGGAGGACATCAGGCTCCAGCTCCGTCACTTTTCCAAAGCAGTGTCCTCCCAGTGACTCTCCAGGAAGTATCCAGGCCTTGGTCCCAGACTGGGGTACCATCATTGATCCTGGTTTTGCTGAGATCCAGTTTCTTAGACTGACCAGCTACTGGTTTCTTCAGCTCTTCAGCCTACAGACAGCTATGATAGAACTATCCAGCTTCTGACTTTGTATCCCAATCTAATAAATTCCCTTTTATAATCTTTCTTTCTCTTCTCATAATGCCACCAAGATTCAAACATAGGGCTCCAACCTATAGATCTGAGTAAACCTAACACTTTTCAAAAGCACCTCCCCAGCACCACAGTGGGACACAGTATCCACCTTCTTTCCAACTCACAGTGGGGAGTAGATTTCAACATAAGGTTCTGGGGACACTCAAGACATCCCCAGCCACAGCAGGTAGTGAAGGAGGCATCAAGTCATCCTCAGAGGGCTCGAGAACGGAGATTCCCCTGCCATTCCTGCAGCCGTTCTTGTGAAAACTTTAAAGAAGCTTGAAATTGTTTCAAAAAATAAAGAAAATAATTATTGAAGTGAATCTAAGTTTACAACTACACAAGTTTAATAGACGAATGAAAAAGAGTAAGCAACTAAAGGTGAAAAGGCAAGATAAGGGCGAGGAGATATGATTCAAAAGGTGGAATAATAATTTACAAAAACTCCAATAATTCTTTTGTAAGAAGACAAGCACTAAATTAAACATGGTGAATGAAGACATGGGTAGGGACCTGGAGATACTTGGATGGTGCTCAATAGCAGCAGCAGCAGCAGTAGAAATGCAGCACCAAGCATCTCCTCACTTCCACAAGCAGAGCCACAGGCAGCAGGGTCTCCTGTACAGAGCATTGGCAAGGACGCAGGGAAACCGTTTCTGCTGATAAGCACAAGTACAAGACCCTTGTTGGTAGTGATCACTTCTACTTTTAATGCAAAGCTAAACATGTACCTATCATGTAGCCCAAGCTGTACATGACATGCGTATTGATGGACAGCAAGAAAACATATATTAAAATCTGCACAATAAATTTTATAGTAGTTTTATTTATCATATCCCAAAGTTGGAATCAACCCAACTGTTCATTAACAGGAGAATGGATTAAAAATTTGTGGCATATTTATACTATATAACACTGCTCAATAAGAAATACATTTCAATACTTACAGTGGCAAAAAAAAAAAAAAAAAGAAATTGAAAAAGAAAAAAATGTGGAAAACAAGCCAAGCATAAAAATACAGATTGTATGATTCTAAAGCCTCAAGAAAAGAGTCAAACTAGGTTGATAGAAATATAAACAGTAGTTTTGGGGGGTTGAAAATTCACTGAGCAAGGCCATGAGGGGCATTTCCGACAGAGGGAAATGTTCTGCCAACTTCCCAGGAAGTTGTTTCATGAGCATATCTGTATTTGTTAAGCTCTCATCAATGTGTGTCCTTAAGATCTGCGCATGTTCTGCGTGTGTTTTGTCTCAATTTAGGAGCAGATTGAGCTTAATGATGCACCATGGGCTGAGTGCTTTGTTATGCATGAGGCACCATCTCTGTGCTGCAAGTGCTTCCCAGCTGCATGAGCACCCAAGGGCCAGGGATGCTGGGAGGCACTGTCTGGGATATCAAGCACTGTTTTCACAGAAAAGCAACATTTTGAGTGGAATTCTGAAGTGTGAGTAGAAACTGAGAAAAATCATTGAAACAGTCGCAAATTAATCCAGGGGAATATTTGGGGCAGAGATAAAATTCACAGAGTTGTGAGAGTGAGAAAAAAAATCTTAATTTGTGATGTGTGAGCAGAACAGTGCATACAGACAAGGAGAACCAGGGCGGCATCGTAATACATCAGGGGTTACAGTGATGGCGCTTCAAGAGGGGGATGAACGGTTTGGTGGCTCAAGAGGGGTCTTTGTAAGCCCCTGAGAGAATGGACTCTCAAGTAGATGCTCATGGTCATTAAAAGCATAGATTCTACAACCCCTACCCCAAAAGTAATCTTGTCACAGGAAGAGACATTGAATTCCCCAAAGATGGAGTTTAAAACCATTCCAAAAGACTTCTGCTCTATCACTCAGAAACATTTCCCAGAGACACCACGGTCCTGCAGTGAATGAAATGTCCTTGAGACTTCTTTTTCTCAGATCAACCAACTTCTGAGTCACAGAAGGAACATGACTGGTGTGGATGTGCCACCCATGACCCACAAGCCACCATTAGAGAGCACATTGAGTCAAGCACAGTACCTGGTTCCATTGCTACCTGGGTACCTGTCCAGCTCAGACAACTGCCTCACCAACGTATGTAACTTCAAGAGATAACAACACCAAAAGGAAGAAGAATAAAACCAAAGACCTGTGATTAATAGCAAATAACAGTGGTGCCAGGCCCTGTGTGTACCTGGACCTATGTGCGGTTCACCTGGATCATGTTATTCCTCCCTATAATAAATTCTCAGGGTCATTTTATTGTTATTACTAATTTCCAAATTTGAGAATTAAATCTTAGGGCAACTTTGAACCCCCAAGATTACATGGTCAGTATTTGGCAGAGTTGTTTTGCAAACCACCCTCACTGGACATATCCATCCAGTACAGTAATATGTATTTAATTTAGCTCTAGAGTTGAAAAAAAGTCGTAGGTCCTACAGAGAGTTCCTCATGTACTCACAGCAAGGCTCTCCTATCATTAGTTTTGTTTTACTATGACATGTGTCCCAACTGATAAACGAATATCAGCACATTATTATCAACAAATCCCATACCGCATTCAGATTTCCTTAGGTTTTATCCAATATCCTTTCTCTGCCCCAGGACCTGTCCAGAACACCACAAGACATTTAGTCCTGACATATCCTCTGCTTCTCTTAGTTGTGACAGTTTTCTCAGATGCTTCTTGTTTCAATGATCTTGACAGTTTTATATTTCGTAGAACAACTTTCTTGAAATTTGTCTGATGTAAGTTATGTGTTCTTGGGACAAAGGCCATGGAGAAATAGTCCCATTTCCACCATATCCACATACAGAGGAAATGACATCAGTATGTCAGAGACATTGTCCTCTCAGGCTCATCACAGCACTGGTCACAATAGCCAAATATGGAATCAACCTGAGTGTCCAGTGACAGACACATGGATACACAAAGTGTGGTGTATGTTCACAGTGGAATGCTCTTCAGCTATAAGGATGAAATTCTGTCCTTCACCCCAACATGGATGGAACTGGGGAACATTATGTTAATGGAATTAGGCCCCCAAAACCAAATACCATAAGTTCACTTATATATGGATGCTATAAAGTTGACTTCATGGAAGCAGAGCAAAATAGTCATTAAGAGACTCTAGGAAATGTATAGGAATGGGGATGGAGAAAAACTGGTCAATGGGTGGAGGGGTAAAGTGGTAGGAGGAATACTTTCTGAGGTTCTATAGCATAGTAGGGTAACTATGGTTGATAACAACTAAATTGTGTGTTTCAAAAGTAGAACAAGTGAGGTTAGAAAATGTACAGAACTTTTGAATTAAACAATGCAAGTTTTTTAAAAATAGAAGCAATCAGTCTCATGATATGATCTGGCATCCTTATGAGACAGTCCTGAAGTCTGCGCATCTGAATGCTGACATCAGATTGACTGCTGATACCTGTGAACCCATCAGAGGTTGTGGGCATCCACTGAGGGTCTTGGGACATATGCCTTGTGGGGAAGGGCACTATTGTCCTGGATGTGTGCATTTTGGTGACTGGTATAGGCCATAAGGTGGACATGCTGTGATAGCTGACAGTTAATAACAGGACTGTGTTACTGACTGACTGAAGCCCGAACACCATCCCTGCCTTGGGGCCACTGCTGCTTTCACTTGCGTTTTCTGTTTCCCCATCTATTTTGCTTCCTTTACTGCTTGATTCTTCTTAATTTTGTAAGGGGTGAGTGGGAGATAAATCTTTTCTGTACCAGGAACACACTATTGCACACTCCAGGTAGCCATGAGAAGTCAGTAATGGTTTCCCCAGTAACAAGATGCAAGGCCTGTCCAGGGCGATGTACCCTTGTCACCCACATCCTGTGTGGGTGGTAGGGAGGAGGTCCTCTGACCGGGAAAGGGCTGGCTGAACAATAAAAGCTAAGAGAAAGAAAACAGGGAGTAACTACACAACACTGAAAATAGTTTTAAAAAGCAGGGGCAGGATGAGCCTGCAACCAGACGGTTCTGGCTTCCAGCATTGAACTTCTAGCTTCTAGCTTCTGGCTTCTAGCATCTGGCATCTGGCATCTAGCATCTGACAAAATGGACACTGTGTGTGCTTTGTACTTTATTTATATCAGGGAACTTCAAAGGCCTTCCATCCAACATTCTTTACCAAGGTAGGAAAAAGGTGGAGGCAGGTAGGCTGACTCAGTTCCTAATGGGGATATGCCCATTTCCGGTGATGCAATGAGGACTTCCTTAGCAGAGCGGAAGAGGTGGGGCACTTGCACTAGGCCGGCTAACTGTAGAAGGCCACAGAAGGTTCATAATGCCAGCCCATCTCTCCCCTGGCTGTGATGTCAAAGAGAAGTCCCTCATGCATTCCACGGATGGCTTCCCTCATACCCTCCCTCATGATACTTTTAGTGCGCTATGGGAGCATATGTACAAAACATTTCATAACTGTAAATCATATACATTTTAAAATAAGCTAATAATATTGTTACTTAAAAATGAAAGAAAATTATTCTGTGCCTAGGCAGTGAAGGGAAGCCCAGACCATAGAACTGGAGCTTGGGTCACCATCTTTCCACTTCAGGACTTATGTAAATACTTCTTAAGGTGTTCCAATTTTCCAACTCTTTGGGAGGCTGGATCTGCTGCATTTGTAACCCATTATTTAATTTTCAAGGCAAATTTTATCTATTTTATAAAACTTATTAAACTCTATCAGATCTTAGCAAGGAAATTAAATTTTTCAAATTCTTGCTATGGCTTTCTGCCTTTTTAATATTTATTTGTGTAAACATCAGTCACCAGTCTAGATATTCCTCATAGAAAAATGAAAAGTTAATACTCCCCAGATCTAATTCTTCACTATTTCAAATACTTTTAGATACTCTCAAATATCTAATCAATCAGAATTAAACAGTTTCTAAATCAAATTAACTAGGGTTACTTATGACTTCAACCTACCAATGGATTTTTCACCTATTTACTAAATTAGAAAAGGAAAACTCTTGTTCACTATCTTGATTAATAGTGTCTTGGCAACACTTGATCCATTATTAATGGAAAAATGCCAAGACTGCAAAGTATCCTCTATTTTGCACTCATGCCTTAATAAACTGGATCACTCCTACCAGCTCAGTGACATTGTGGCTTTTTTTGATCAGATGTCTCTGGAAATGTATCTCAAGTACCCATAACTGAAGTTTCTTGGCCAACTCCCTAATTACTGCATCTGACTGGGCCTTCTATTTCCTCTTTTTAAGTTCCACTCCATTAGGAAAGAAGATCATATTTTTGAATTGATGAAATTAAACTTGCCCATATTTTTGCAGTCATCATAATTTTTACAAAGAGCTCATCTAATGAATTTTTGGCAAGAGAATGACAATACCACATTAGATAGTGCCATTAAAATAAAGTGGTCATGCTGCTGAATTAGAGATACTTAAATTAGGTAGACTAAAATTTAGTTTGGCTTTTATTGTCCTTATTCTTCTAACCCTTAAGTACATGTTTTTCAAGGCTGGCCATTTAACTTGCATCCATATCACTCTTGTGCAGAAAAAAAATATACTCACTTTCCAGATGTTTTCTAACAGAGATATTACATGCAAGCTGAAATTGTAAGTTAAATGTTCAAATTGTCAAAGGATGCAGTGAAACCATCTGCCTATCCTGACATACAAAATTCCAAATTCAATAGTTCAGCACTAGCATCTATCTCATTGATATATATCTGATGGCATGACCCAAGACTTTCCTGGTTATCTTTTGAAGCCAACAACCTGTAATTTCTCCACTAAACAAGAATTAAGTAATTTCTATACATAGTCCATTGCTAAGTGTTACAGTCTACAGAAACACATGAGACACAGTATCTACTTGTTCAGAGTTATATTTTAGAAAGAAAGGTTTATGTAAAAATAAAACACCATGATATTTACATAAAATCCAAAGAACAATTATGAAATGAAATAGCATTCAGAGACAATACCAATCCAGACCCAGACTGTGTATGAGTGAGTCATCAATCAAAAAGGATGATTAAAGAAATAAACTTGTTAAAAATGCTCATCGTGCTAGGAACTAGTCCCTGGGGTTTGAGGCCCTCTTCTGAGTGTATGCTTCAGAGAGAGCAAGACGTAGGGCTTGCTTGTAACTCTTCAGTATGGTGCACTGTGAGGGCTACGGTGGGAACCACAAGGGATAATGCATGGGAGAAACCAGCTACAGAAGCCAGGCAAGCAGGAAGTAGAGTTTCTACTGCAAAGGAATCAGAATGGAAGACACAGCTTGGTGTGAAGAAGTAAGAAAGGAACCTCAGAAACCAATAAAGTTATCAAGATTCCGACTGGTCACTGGGTTTAAGAATCTAGCAAAAAAAACTCTGTAAACAAATAAGAAATGGCTAATTGTTGTAAAAATTTGCTTAGTGCTTTGCTATGATTTTAAAATCATGGAGTAAAAAAATCCCCGCTTCCCCTCACCCCTCACCATACAGAGCTGTTGATGTAATAAATAAGTTCTCAGTGGAAAAAAGGTACAAATAAGATAAAAATTAACCTAGATTCAACTAGATTATCACCATAAACTTTTTCCTAGTCATAAATATATAGTGTATAAAATTGAGGTCTTATTATAAGTTTATACCCTAGTTTTTGATTTACATTATAAGGCTTTTCACATACAATAAAGACTAGGACAAAGCACAATTTTAATGGCTTATATTACTTTGTCTTATGGAAGCATCCTAATGTATAAAAACAGTCACTTTTTATTATGTCTTTTGGTGATTTTCAACATGTTGATGCTTACACGTGATGCCACTGGGAACACTCTTTCTTCCTAACTCTGAAAACCTCTCAGAGTGTTTCTTTTGCATTAAACCACGGAAGCTGCTGGCACAAGGGCATCAAGCTCACCAGAGCTGCTTCTCCCCAGCACAGTGGCCCCCATCCTTTCCTTGCCCATCTGGCTCCATCTGCAAAACAGCAGACCCAGGAGGGCAGGGCCAGGCTCTGGCCATAGCACAGGCCGCTGTGTTCCTTACATGCTCACTGTCAGCTCATGGGTGGGGAGCGGGCTGAGAGACCAGGGCTCCAGATTTATAACTAAAAGTATCCCTATATTCTGTTCCTAAATTTACAAAATACAGGTCAACAAATGTTTTATAAATGCTCAGATAAATTGGATTATTCAGAGAATGGTAGATTTGGGGACTATAAATACAAACGGAAGCTCCCAGGATATCCTGGAAGTCAGCTCTCCACGCTGCGGTGCTTGCATGTCCCTACCCTCCTTTCCCCGTTAAGCTGCTCCTGTTTCTCTTCAAATCTGCTACGTACCTGAGGAGAGCCATTTTCCAGACTGCGTTAGTTCTAAAATTGAACTTATCCGTCCCTGCAGGCTCCTTGTTGCTACTGCAACAAACTACTGCAAATTTAACAGCTTTGAACAACACAAATGTATTGTCTTACAGAAGGGTGGGTCAGAAGCACGAAGTGGATCACATGAGGCTAGATCAGGGTCTTGGCTGAACTATATTCCTTGTGGAGGCCCTGGGGAGAACGTGATGCTCACCGCTACAGCTTCTAGGGCTCCCTCTCCTTGGCCCCCAGCTGCCCTCCTCCAGCCCAGTGTGCACTGCCACATCACCTCATTGACACCATCCTCTCCTGCTCCCTTCATAAAGTCTTCTGTGATTATACTCGACCTAATTTGGGGTCATCCAGGTGAACCCCTCCAGCTTTGATCCTTGCCTTAGCAACCTCTGCAAAGCCCCCTGTGTCCTGTAAGACAACAAATTCAGAGGCTCCAGTTATCACCAAATGGATTATCTGGGAGAGATTATTACTCAACCTTTCATGGTATTATGTACTGGTCACTTGCCACCACAAAGCAGAGATAATGCCCTGGGCATAAACAGCCTCATTCAGGGTCCCTGCCCAGCCCCAGGGCCATGCGGCTGCCCCAGATGTCCTACTTTCCACAACTGGCTTCCTGTCCTTGCCACTGCCTCCGGACAATTACTTGATTTTTCCACTTTGTTCATTGACTCATCTCCCCAAACTGACTCGATTTCCTCTGAGGAGAGCTATTCAGCCTGTACCTTCCCCAGCTAATTTGCTGTGCACTCCACATTCCAACCCAGGGAGTGGCCTGTGCGACTGTGATGAACACTATAGCTTCTTGCTTCCTGTGAGGCCCGCTAGGATTCCCTCATGTTGACAGCACCCAGTGTGCCCTTGTGCTCAGAGATACTTTTCTTGCCATCGTTTTCACCACTGAGGTTCTTGGTCCTTGGCTCTGTCTTTTTAATTCCAGTTTTCCCTTTAGAGCTTTATTATTTGAGATCCTGAAACCAACTTGTCCATATTCATTCTCATGGGGTGTGACTGAACCTGTTGGCCCTCTGCAGTTGCGATCTTGGAGGCTGCTAAAACTGGCGATACTAAGACTTTTGCCAACAACCTCATACAGAGTATAAGCATTGCTTGGAAATCTGTACCTCTATTTCCTATCTAAAATTTTGATACTGAGATAGATACTTTTGCTTGAATTCAATTAAGGTTAAGATATCCCTAATGTCTAATGGACATTTTCAGTAATTCTCGTCTTTTGTAAAATAATGATACGTTCTTGGGTTACATTGATACAAAAACCTTTACTGGATTAAGGCAAATGTTATTTCTGTTCTTTAGAGGTTCAGAGTATAGGTTCTGAAAAAATGAACACTGTTACTAAGGACTATAGGAAATTAGTTAAGAATCTCAAGGTACCCTTTTAATAGAAATCCAATTTTTATGATCTTAAATGTTTGTCTATATTAATATGTAAATACATAACAATGCAGAATTAGCGATGTAAATATGCTGGGTGTATATAAGTGGGGACTTACATCAGAGTCCATCCACTTCCAAATATGAGACAATAAATATGGAAATGCCTGTTTTATTTGCTATCATGTATGTGAGAATGGCATGCACATGTTCTAAACACCAGGATGGTTGAATTTGCATCGAATGCACATTTTTAGCAAGTACTATGAAAGACACATACACAACTTATTTGACATCCAACCTCAAGTTAACAATATTTTAAAACCATACCTATTGCTGATCAATGCCAACACACCCCATCTTATTTTTTTCTTGTCTTAATTTGGAAATCTTCCCGTCTGTCAGCTGTTTGTGTAGCTATTCCAGAAATTCCGATCTGTGTGTTAGTGCTATTGACCTGCTGCTTGGTTCCCAGAATTTGATGCTTACATAGAAATGGAGAAGCCCTGCCAAAAAGGCCAAGTATTGCTTCCTGGTACCCATTCTGAATATCAGGAAATGGCTCAAGCTTATTTCATGGTCCAGAAAATCAGTTCCAACTGGTAGCCCTGCTCAAGTGACAATTCAGTTTATCTGGGACCTACATTAGGAGGATTGTCTTGACAACACAAGTCAAGGCATCTAGAGGCTCCAAAGTTGAACTCCAGTTCTGGGATGTCTGAAGTCAATGTGAATGGCTTTCCACCTCCAGGATGCAACCAATGGTAAGTTCCTAACACTGTTTTTCTGTCATCTCAGCAGTGATCACGTTTCTTCAGACTTTGGACTGAAGATGGGCTAGTCAGTTGTCAGGTTCCCTGCAGTATGCCTTGATATTCATGGTGTGTGAGGTCAGCAGGGCAGATTGCAAGAATGCTGATGCTGGTATGAGAAAAGAGAGCTTCAGATCTGGCATCCCATGAATGGGAATCCTGTCCTTCCACGGGCCTTTGCTCTCCTGAGCCTCAGAGTTTTCCATGTGTCAGGTAAGGGAATGGTAGCTACCCTCTTTATTTTAACAAGTGCATTAGACAAATCAAAAGCATGCCAATCATTTGTTATCCACAAGGCCTCACCTATGTGAAATGCCAGTGCTTTAGAAGAAGTAACGGCTTGTTAGAAGACGGAAGTCTGGCATCTGGATTTGCCCCAAATCCAACAGGGGTAATGACCTTGGTCCAGTCTGTCTGTATTTTTCTTCTTATCTATAAAAAGAGGAGGGTTTTAAGAACCCCCAGAATGAATTCAGCTCCAGTATTCTAGTGTTCCCGTAGAAATGTCATTACTTTTTGTTAATGCAACTTCTGCATAATCTATTAACATTTATACCACTTTCTTCTAAATCATTATTTCCTAATTATTCATTCCCCACCCTCCATGCACATTTATCTGTTTTCCTCCAGCATATTTTTCTGTGAGGAATCACACATTATAGGCAACTGGGTTTTTTTTTTTCAAAATCTATTCAATCCTCTACTTTTATTTTTCTCCTTTTACATTCATAACCTTTCCAAATTAAATAGCACTGGAAAATTTAATTTGGTAGGCATCTATGTCATTCTTGGTGATAAGCTACACGAAGGGAGGCAGAGTACATGAGATTTCCAAGTGAGAATAAATAGCACGTTAATGCAATTCACAAATTATACTAGATTGTAAGATGCAGCAAGCACCAGAGTGAGAAGAGGAACATAATACAAATGGACTTTGGGGGTTAGAGACGAGCAGAAAATAGAAAAATGAGATTGCTTAAAAACAAATTCACTAACGAACAAATGTTCCAAGGGTACTTACAAAAGCGTAGGGTAAGAAAAAATACGGGATTAGCCTTTAACAATAATAAACAATTCTAAAAGTTTGGGACAAAAACTTAGAATATATCACTACGTTTCTCTCATCAAGTGTAGAAAACTCATTTACTAGAACTTTGGGCAGATAGCCATCAAACGGCCGTCCTATGCCTCCATTATGACTGTTCTAGGAACTAGAAGTCAGAGTTACGCCAGACACAGCCTTTCCATTCCTGGAAATGTTCATAGTCCAGAGGGATTGCTGGACAGTGCATGCCAAATGTTGACTGGATGATGAGGCCCACAGGACACACCTACCACATAAAGAGGAAACATGGGCAAAGGGGCTCTGTACCCATGTCACCCTGCAAACTGAGTTGAAGCCTGCCAGATGAACAAATTGTGGAGAAGGAAGAAAGCATTTCAGATGGCCCAACCATCAGAAACCAGACCAATCCTCCCCAGTACTTAGCACTCATTCATCTATTGGATCCTCCTTTTGAACTCTGATCTGATCGTGAAGCTCCACTAAAATGTGTCACAGTTTCTGAATTAGCAGAGCTCCTTTCTCCTCAAGATAGGCCAATTTTGTCTTGCTAAACTTCTATTGCCACTTGTCTGAAAAGATCCATATATTTATTTACTTATTTTTAAATTTAAGGTATGACCCTAACATGCATTTCCCAGAGAGAATCTATCTCCAAGAGTTGAGGTAGGTTAAATCTCTCTCCTTTCTGCTCTCATGATAGCCCCACCTCCCACACACTGGTGAAAGATTTTTCTCTAATTCTTCATTTCCCACTGGTTTATGAGATTTAGAAGTGGAGAGTCTGGGATTTGTTTACAATGCACGTTGAGGAGGGCAGTGCTGGGCGTGACGCCTAACAGGATCCATTCGTTGAATAAGTGAGTGAAGAACAAGTATCTCTTCTAGAAAAAGCCACAGAAGCTGGAGGGATGCTGGTGTGGAAACACGGTTTGTTGTGTACAAACTGGGCCAAGTGAGGGTGTCCAGGTCTGCGTAGATCTGGCTCTGCCATTCACTCACTGTTGCGCGTGGGGCAGTCCACTTCCTCACCGGTCAATGATGAAATGGATGTTCTAAATGGGATACTGCATTTAGCATACCTAGAATCATGCTTGATGTGTTTGGGTGGTATGTTAATTTAATTTCTTACCTTTCTATTGGTCTTGACTTCCAAAAGGCCATGCTTCTGAAGGGCCATATTCAGGTGATGGAGCACATGCTTGTTTATAGCAACCATGTGGAGATAATCTTGGAGTTGTTAAGAAAGCCAGACAAGATGTGAAGGAGGATGTTGTGAGCAGCATGTAGATTTTGAGGGCTAACATATGCAGCTGTGGTAGGATGAGAAAGCTACTGTTGGGGAAATTGAATGAATTGGTATCATGTATACCTCCTATAATAATAGCACATCTTGTTCTCTTAGCATTCACTTTAGAAAATGCCAGTGCATCTTAATTACTGTGTATAGAACTGAGAAAAGAGCCTTCATGTTCATCTCAGGCAGAAGCTCACAAGTCTCTGCCGCACTCAGAGGTGAAGGCCTCCCAACTGAAAGGAAGGTTTTGTAGAGGGATCAATATCCAATTCACTGTATCAGTTTTCCCCAAATACAACCAGTTACTTTCCATCACATAATATATAAGTTTGGGACTGGAATTTGTTTTCATTTAATTACCAGTAGGATGAAAATACAACGCCTGTTTTTATTATCTTGTTTTATTATCAAGTAAATGCAATTTTAATATTTAAAAAGAGAACACATTTTATAGAACTACTTGAAGAGATTGTGTCTCCACTTTGAAAGTATGAGATTAAAAGAATAAAAATAATATATTTTATGACTTCTTTTATTTTATTATGACTTTTTTATTAGAAAAGGCATTAGCTATTCATCTATGAGTGATAGATGTCGAATAAACTGAATTAGGGTTATTATTAAGGCGTCATTAAGTCAAGCAATTTCAATCACTCATTTATGCTCTCTTTAAACTTGGCATGCTAATTAAACTAGAAGAGTGTTAATATTTGAAAACTCATCTGCCTTTTGAGACTTTGCTCAAGCCCATCTCTTGCAGGACATCTTGTTTGTCTGTAGCAACAACTGCTACACTGGGTCAGCACCTCCGCTACTCCCTCCCTGCCTCCACCCCACAACATGAGCCTGAGAAAGATATTCCACATACTCACTAAGGAAAAATTCAGTGATAATGGGTAATTAATGCTCCACTCAGGAAGGAGTATGATGGTCTCAATTCACACTCCTGTCAAACATATCCAGAAAATAGGATGAACAGGAAAGGCAAACATGAGACTCAGAAAGCCTTAATACATGGGATTCATAAAGCTCTGGAATAAAAGCTAATGTTGGTCTTCCCTAAAACATCATAAAAGTAAAACTCAAAGGACTCTAATGAGGACATGTGTTGATCAACGTTCTCACATTCAGAACACAGCATTCTTCAGCAGAATACAACCAAACGCCTCAAAAGGCAAACTGTACACTGTCCTACAGCCAGTAGAAAGCTACTCAGCAATAAAATAGTTAGGAAAATGTGACCTGGAAGAGAGAGACGATGGGGTTTGCAGAAAATGCCTTTTATAAATAGGCTCTGTACCCTCGAGTGTATGATGGAAAAATGAACAGGATGAGAAAAAAATGG
The DNA here is from genome assembly GCA_028644305.1 of Xerus rutilus. Classification (NCBI taxonomy): domain Eukaryota; kingdom Metazoa; phylum Chordata; class Mammalia; order Rodentia; family Sciuridae; genus Xerus; species Xerus rutilus. Next base: position 177,286,841 of record CM053400.1, read on the forward strand.
GAAATGTTAAACCAAGTCTTCCAACTTAACTTTGAAAGATGAGAAGCCATATTTTTTAACAGTGACGACTACTACTGTCATTTATCATTTGCCATCTTCCGTTGACTGATCTGGAAGAATGTTAAGGAACTGGGCTCTTGAATCAGCTTCCCCCAGTTTGAACATTGAACCCACCAACCAGTGAACGTGAAACTTTGAAAAAGGAACTTAGGTTTCTCTGTTTTTGATCTCTCATATGTAAATTAGATATGAAATATTAATTATCACATAGATTCCTTGTGACATTTAAATAAGAAAATGCATATAAAATTCTTTGAAGTGTGACCACATGGTAAGGAAGCACCTGTTGTTGAAATGTCAATTACAGGAGTGGTAATGGGGCTTAAGAAAGCACTCTAACCTTTCCAGGGCACAGAGCCAGTGAAACGGAGGTCAGAACTGCCCAGGGGCTTCCTTCCCTGGAATGTCAAGTTCACACAGTAAGGATCTTCCTCTCTTTTTGTCAGGCTTCCTCCTCTCTCTAGTCTTGAGTTGAGGGATTACTTTTGTCTTGCTAGATTCTCCCAGGATTTATTTTTTGTCCTTATCTCTTCACTTTAATATTTTAATTTCAATCACTTGTGCAATTTACCTAAATCTGACCTCCAGGTTACTTTCTTTAGACACATACTTTTTGTCACACAGAAAGTACAGAGAGCAGTATGGTCTCTGCCACAGGTGTTTACCCAGCTCGACTGAGACCTCAGTGACAGACCAGAGGGTTTGACAGATGCAGCCTCATGCCCTACCAAAATAGGACAGGGGAAACCCAGAGTTTCAGACTGGATTTTAATTCAAGTGTATTAGGGATCCTCAGAGAAGCTTTCCCATCAGCTTTTATTTCACAGATGCTAAGAACCATTCACAGATGGTAGTTCAGTTCTGTGGAGAGAGATGGAAAACCAGCAGCTTACACAAGCCAACTTCACCCTCAATAGAACAGCCACTGAACGGACGCTTCCTTTCTTGAGAAAAGAACACCCTGTTAGAGACAGGTGCAGTGGCCTGGTCTCTGTTAAGGGTCATGAAATATGTCAAGACATCCAAGTCATCTTTTGGTCACCAGTTTTCAGTACTGTTGGGACATACCTTCCCATTATGGTCTGGCCCATACATCAGATAGTTTGCAACTGGATTTTGATTCAAAATAGTTAAACGAACTAAATAAGGTGTATTTGAGAACTAAGAATGTGTATTTGAGAAAATTTATATTTAATAGTCTTTTTAATTTTTACTAAACATACACACATAATTATATTTGGCATCCTAGAAGTACTGATTCAACCTTATTTTCTAAGCATCTAAAGTCTTTTTGTAGACTAATAAAAACAGGTAGAATTGCAGCTCTCTTTCTAGAAACACATTTAAATTCGAGATCTTCTGGCTACACTGGCTCCCATACCTACAGTAGAGTTAGGCATTTGTCTAAGTAAGTTTTTCTTTCTGCCTATTGACAGTGATGAAGGAAACCCACCTCTTGCCTAGTACCCTCCATCCTGATGACTATCCAATGTCCAAGGAAAAGAAGAGTTTTTTTTAAAATATTTATTTTTTAGTTGTAAGTGGACAGAATATCTTTATTTTATTTTTATGTGGTGCTGAGGATCAAACCCAGTGCCTCATGCGTGCTAGGTGAGCACGCTACCACTGCGCCATAACCCCAGCCCAAGAAAAGAGTTTTTTAATTCACAGAACCTAAGAGCCGTGAAACTAGGAACATTTCTTTAAATGAAAAAACCTTGAACCCCCTAGACAAAAGAAAGTATCTCAGCATGCCTTTCCATGTCACCCTCCAAAGATTCCTAAGTTAAGACACATTTCAGCAGCCCTGGAGGTGGACACAGGTTTGGGGGAGCAGCAGAAAGTGGCTCCACCCCTCACTCTTATCACTAGATTCAGTTCCTTGTGAGTAAAATTGAGGTCCTTGATGTCCTGTAGGGCTATTGTAGACCTTCAGTGAAGGGTAACTGGTAATTGTTATTTATTTAATCCCCCCTCTGTTCTTTTAGAGATGAAGTTAATTAGAATCTGACTCATTCTGTACCATGAACTTGAGTAAACATTCTGAAATGTGATAAATTAAATTAAAATGATGGATTATGACATAGACAATATGCTTGTGTGGCTTCACAATGAAAGCATCAGGTACCAGAGAACAGCATATCTCCTAATTCATTCCATGGATAGTGCTTTCAAATAATATCTACCCAGCTATTACTCTGATACTCCAATGAGATGATGGTCTTCCAAATAGAAAAGCAGTCATGGATAGTAATATGTTACTATTTTCAAATATATTGGTGGTGCTATGGTCTGAACATTTTTGTTCCCCTGAAATTCCTGTGTTGAAATCCTAACCTGGAGGTGATGTCAGTAGGAGGGAGAGACATTGGAAGTTGATTTTATAATGGGAACATAGAGTCCCCTCAACCTTGTGAGGTCATAGTGAAAAGACACCATCTGTGAGGAAGCAGGCATTCGCCAGACTCACAAGATGTGAGCACCGTGGCCTTGGACTTTTCTCAGGCTTCTGAACTGTGAAACCTGAATGCTCCTTGTCTGTAAGTCAGCAATGTGTGATATCTTTGAAATAACAGCCCAAGCAGACAAAACATGAGTACAATTTCTCAAAACCCAAACCCCCCGGGAGAAACAAGATGTTTCAAACCAGCCTTTCTTGCCATGTTCAGATATTTATAAGGAAAGCTAAAAATAAGACTCTCATTCCTGTCAGTTCCTAACTTCAACAGCATCAGGTGCATCATAGCCTCAGGGCCATGGGCTCCTTGGGGACATCTCTGCACTTGGGGAAATGACTTCATTGGATTTATTGGCTACACAGCTTATCCAGGCAAGGCCTGGTAACGCTCAGTGCTGGATGCATCGTAAGATTGTAGTTCAAATTAATGAACCGAGAAGGAAATAGGAAGGTTGCATATTAAGCACTTTCCCACAAAGGATCAGGAGATCAAAACTGAATATGAGGAGACTAATGAGCAACTAATGGCAGCCTCCCTCTGGGGCTTCAGCCATGGTAATGAGGGTCCTCTTAAAAAGCACAACCCAGTCCAACCTTAAACCCCAGACATCTACCAAGGAAACATGTTTTGTTTTTAATATGCAGATTTCATAATAAAGTTAGAGTTAAGGGACAACAAAGAATGGAGAAATAATAATTTTATAACAATAATTTTTTAAGCACAACTTTGTGAACTTCACAGAGAAGGACATCAATTTCAGTAAATTTGATAAAAATCAAAATGAAGGAAGGGAGGAAGGGAGGAAGAGGAAGGTAGGTAAGGAGGGAGGGAGGGACTCTGCCACTTACGACATCAGGGAGGGGACTGTGTTAGAGGAAATAAGCCAGCACAGAAAGACAAGTGCCGAGTGATCTCACGTACATGTGGGATCTAAAACAGTCAAATTCATAGAAGCAGTGAGCACAATGGTGGTGGGAGCGTAGGAGAAGCCGGGAGATTTGCACCATGAGGTGCTGACTTGAAGTCCTAACATAACTAACTTCGTGGGATCTAATGGACGGCATGGTGACTACAGGGAATGCTGCTGTCTACTTCTAATCTGCTAAGAGAGCAGATCCTCAGTGTCTCGGTTTCTCTCTCTCTCTCTCTCTCTCACACACACACACACACACACACTGGTGGCGACATGTGTTGACAGGTGGGCTAATCTGGCTTCAGTGTATATAACATATCAAATAATCACATTGGTAAGATTGGGGTCTGGAATATACCCCCAAATCTCACGTGTTGAAAGCACAATCCTCAATGCAGAAAAGTTCAGAGGTCAGTTTTCAGGCAATGAGCAGGGCTCTAGTTTTGTCGTTAGATTAATCCATCTACTGGATTAATCCACTGAATGCTGAGTGGACTACTAGTGTTGATTCTAGGCAGGTGGTGCATGGCTAAAGGGCGTGGCCCACTGGAGGAGTGCCCTGGAAAGGTCTGTCTTCTTCCCTTTCTGTCTCTCCCGCTTCTTTCTCCCTCTCTCTTTACTGGCTGCCATAGACTGAGCTGCTTTCCTCCACCGTACCCTTCTGCCACGCTGTCCTCCCCCACCTGAGGTCTACAGCAATCGAGCCAGCAACCATGCCCTGAAACTTCTGAAACCAGGAACCAAAATAAATTTTTGTCTCAGTTGTTCTTCTCAGATATTTTGGCCACAGCAAAGAAAAGCTGACTAACATGTGCATCATCATATACCTTAATTGTAAACATGTTTATTTGTTTATTATATTCAATCATGCTGAGAAGGTTTTTGTTTTTTTGTTTTTTTTTTTTTTAAATCAGAGCTCTTGAAACCATGGGAATCTTATTTAATTGGAAAGAATATTGAAGTGCCCCTTACTTTATCTTCATATTCAGGGTTGCTTCTTGTGTAGGATTACCAAAGTGCAGTTATCTAGTTAAATTTTAACTTGAGAAAAGTAAAGGATTTTTAGGATAGATACGGCCCTAATATTGCATATGAGATACTTGTCACAAAATGCTCTTTGCCATCCATCTGGCATTAAAGTTGACTGTCTGCCTGTATTTTAATTTCCAACTGTGGCAGTCCCTGTGCAGGGTGATGAAATGGTTGTGGGACTTCCTGCTGTGGTTTCACAATGAGGGTATGGCTTGAGGCAAACAAGTGAGCAGCTTTTGGAGTTAGAAGGCTCAGAACAAGATCTCAAGTTATAAGTTTCTAGATAGTCTTGGGCTGATGCACAATTCTCTCACATGTGAAAGCATTTTGAAACTGAAATCCAAGTGCCACAAAAAAATTATTCGATTGTTCTTTCATATTAACATTTCAGAAGTGCATCTCCTCCAAGTTCCTGGATCACTCTTGAAAATAATCAGTTAGGACAATGACATGGCCAGAGTTGTTACAAAAATAACAATGACTTTTGTGACTGTGTGTGTATGTGTATGAGACTATGTTTTAGACATACAAGTTTACAACACTGACATGTAAAAGTAGCTAAACATAGGAATATAATTTATATAGGTATGTGTAGTCATGTGTGTTTAGCTAATTTTATTTCATATATGAAGAGAATAAATAAATACATAGATAAAGAAATGACTGACAATTTGGAAGTGGAGAGGGCAGATGTGCCTTGCACCTGTGAAGTCTGACCAGCCTTCAGTTGGAGTCCACTGTGGTTTAGATACAAAGTATCGCCAAAAACTTATGTTTGGCACAATGCCAGGAAGTTTAGAGGTGAAATGATTGGGCTATGAGACCTGTAACTTAATCAGTGAATCAATCCCCTGACAGGGATCAACTTGGTGGTAAATGTAGGCGGGTAAGATGTGGCTAAAGGAGGGTCTCTAGGCATGTGCCTTTGGGGCTTTTGTTTTGTCCCTGGTGAGGGGAGGAGCTCTTTGTCTGCTTCCAGGTGCTGAGTGTCCAGCTGCTTTCTTCTGGCATTAAATTCTGCCTTTCCTCAGGCCCAATCCAATGGAGTGGGCCATCTATGGACTGAGAATTCTGAAACTATGAGCACCAAATAAACTTTTTCTCCTGTGAAATTATTCTTGCCAGGCCTTTTGGTCATAGCAGTGATACAGTTGACTAAAACAGAGTATTAATTCAGCTCTGTTTGCAGTCAACCCAGAGAGAGAGATGAAAATAATGCTCCATCTAGCCTATTCTCCTGTGTTGAAAGCAGTCCTTCAAATGATCTGCCCCCCAAAAATGTTTAAACTAGTCCTTTGATCTCTTAATTTTAGGGAAAAAAGAAAAAGAAAAACTGAGAAAAGTCATGTGGCTCTGTAACAGGAACGCATCTGACATGGACACCTGGTTTCCTGGCTTTTGTGTTGGGTGAACTTCACCCTTCCCTCACTCATGGTGTGTTTGTGGTCCTGGTCCCTCACTGCCCAGCAACATTTCTACACCATGCAGACCACACAAATATACATCCAATGAAATAACTTCATTTGCAGAACCAGGAAGGATCCTGTTTTCGTTAGCTTTTTGCTGTTGTGACTAAAAACCCAACAAGAACAATTTTAGAGGAGGACAAGTTTATTTGGTGGCTCACAGTTTTGGAAGTCTCAATCCATAGACAGAGCTCCAGGTGAGGCTAAACATGATGGCGGAGGAGTGGGGCAGAGGGACACAGCTCACGTGATGATCAGAAAGCAAAGAGAGACTCTGCTGTCCAGATACAAAATATATACCCCAGAAGCACAGCCCCAGAGATCCATCTCCTCCAGCGATACCCCACTCACCTTCGGTTCCCATTCAATTAATCCCAGCAGAGAATTAATTCACTGATTGAGTTGAGGCTCTCATAACCCAATCATGTCACCTCTGAAAGTTCTTGCATTATCTCACACGTGAACTTTTGGAGAAATCCTGATATGTAAACCATAACAGTTTCTTACTCGGAGCTTTCTGAATACCAATATTGAAACCTAAATTCCACCCAAAGAAAGGAGTTTCTTTGAATTGTGTGTTGTAATTTCTTCCTCATAGAAAGAAGGTCTTTTTTTCACTTAATCAATCAATTATCCATTGAATGTGCAACTAGATTGAGGATCTTAAGGGCAGATTCTGATCCAAGATTGTACTTCCTTTTATTTTATTTTATTTTATTTTATTTTATTTTTTGGCACTGGGGATTGAACTCAGGGGTACTTGACCACTGAGCCACATCCCCAGCCCTATTTTGTGTTTTATGTAGAGACAGGGTCTCACTGAGTTGCTTAGAGCCTCGCCGTTGCTGAGGCTGGCTTTGAACTTGCAATTCTCCTGTCTCAGCCTCCCAAAGTGCTGGGATTACAAGCATGAGCCACCACACTCAACTCCTTTTATTTGTTGTTCTTTTCTGTTATTTAGAATCTTCCAGAAGAGTTTTCTATGATCCAGATTTTGCTTTTCTTTAATCCTCATAATATTTTGTGTTTTTTGAACTGTCAATCAAGACCAATTTAGTGGATCCTAAAATCAATGTATTAGTTCAGGAATGCACTTTTATTCTTCTACTGAAATAATATTCAAAATGAAATATTAATAATACAAAAATTAAAGTATTTTTTGAGATCCTCTGTGATTATTCATAAGTAATACAGATGAAAACAGTTTTCTTCAGTAGCTATAGCTCTGGGCTGCAGTGAAAACAGTTTAGTTTATGACACTGTCCTTTTTAAGCCACGGGGCAGTATGGCTTTTCCCTCCACTGGTGACATCCCACCTGGTACCTGTTTTGCAAATCAAGTTTTATGGGGAATGGTCTCCTTCCTCCATACACATGCCACTTCTGGTGTCTTTATTCAGGGTATGGGTACTGAGATCAGAGATTATTTAACCCCTAAAGCCTAAATATTAATGTATGGCTTCTTCCAAAATTATTTTCTGATTTGAATTCAGAGCATAGTACCAGTGAGAGGCAGTTTGGGAAGCCAGATGTAGGAGTGGCAGGACTGATCATCTAACCTTTATTAAAAGAAGGAGTGAAACAGAACACAGATTGCCTACCGATCCGCACAACTGGCCCTTTTGTGTCACGGTTTAGAATTTGTAACAGTGAATACTTAGAACTAATAATCCACCGTAGAAAATAAAATCATCCAGGGGGGCCTGAAGCTGTGGTTAGGATCAGACTAGACTCAGACAGATGGGGCTGGAATCCTGACTTAATGTGGAAATGCAGGAGGCTAATTAACATGTGTGAATAGTAATCTTATCCATAAAGAAAGGATATGAATGTGAGGGGAAAATTAGAGAAATAATCCATGTAGTAACTTAGCTCACCGATGGCCCAAAGCAAATCTCAGATTCATGATAAACATTAACTATGGCAGCTTAGTGAGTTGGCTTAGCTGGGGGACACTCAGTGGCTAGATAATTGAACATTAGATGCCAGCTCAGGCACATGATCTTCTTGCTCCATGTGCTCCCTGCTCTGTTCTCTCCATACCCACTCGCCTTGTCCCTCCTATTGCAGTTGGATTTGTGCACAGCTTTTCCTTGCATAGGTCTATCTCTACCTTGTGATGTCTTTACTTTTGCCTCCTCTTTCCCATGCTATAGGTCTTTATTTATTTTTTAAGATACTATAGCTAATAAAATGTAAGACAAAGGCAATAAACTCCTACAAGATGAATTAATGTTTTGACATCCAATGTTCTCCCTTCAATGCTCATTAACTTTGGGGTAAGAACACTGTACACAGCTCAAGAGTAAGTTCAGTGGCCCGAGGCATCACCAGCGCTGTATGCTCAGATCACCGAGGGGGACAGCAACGCAGTGTGTGCAGCATCTCCTCAGGAAAGATGCAAGTGTCCTGCCGGCACGTTTCCCACAATACACGCAGTCCTGTAGCACTTTTGATTCCTTTGATGTTAATCTCACAACAATACAGTAAGGCAAGTTAAAAATACTATTCTCCATACAGGGGATGCAGTGTAGGCCAGGAATGCTCATGGGTTTTCAACTTTTCTCATTTGTTACTGGCCCTGCGTCCAGGTAGCCAAGGATGTGGACCACTGCACATCTGTTAACTGAAGAACTTAGCTCCAGCCATATCTAGGAAACTCTGCTGTAAATATCTCCAGTTGAATGCAATGCCATTTGGTTGAGGACTCCAAATATGCTCAGAGAGAAAAGAAAAGACAAAAGATCTAATCTAGTCAATGGCTGCAGAAAATACTATCTACTGCTCAACTGATGCCCTGTTAGGCACTGTGATGCCTGAGAATGAGTGGGACAGACCCCTACCCTGAAGAACATCACAGTGGAGCAAGCTTTGCGTAAAGTGCCCTGTGATATATGCTAAATACAGGGAGCCAGGAGACCAGCTGGAAGGCACAGGAAGCTCACCTGGCCAAAGGAGGCTGCAGCCTTCACTGGCCTACATGTTCTCCAGCAGTATCAGCAGAGAGCACTCCCTGGGGAGGTGGCTTCTAAATGCACATATGAGGGAAAAGTGAGTCCATAAAAACAGGCAATGCTGTCACCATGAAGGGAAAGATGCATGCAAATGCTAAAGGTCAAAGGACATCAGAAATTCGAACGAACCTTGCTGTCACTATGATTTCAGTTGACAACAGTGAACTAATATTGGTTTATCAATTATGGTATACGACGCCAGTGCTAAGTATAGGTAATAGGAAACTATGCAGTTCAGGGGGAGAAGGTATATGGGGAAACTGAATTTTCTCTTTAATTTTTCTGTAAATCTTCAAGTGCTCTATCAACACTTATTATTTTAAAAAACTAAGATTGGAGATGATAATGTTTAGATAGTACAAAGTACTAATGAATAGTAAGAATGTATAATATTCACAGAGAAGATGGAGAAAGAAATAATATCGATAGAAAAGATAGAGCCTTGCATGGTCAGGAGCAGTTTAATCCTGAAAGGCCACATAGGACATTGTAAAGGGTTTAGGCATTTATCCCAGGAGACATTGCATTATTTTGGCTGTGGAAAGGATAGGCTCTGACATCTGCTTGCTTGCTCGCTTGATTTGGAGATTCTCTGAAGAACTCTAGGAGACTAGAATTAGGGGACTCAAGACTCAAGGATGTGCCGTCATTGAGAAGAATCCAGATGTGCTGTGCTAGGCCAAAGCGACATCAGACCCTGAGAAGTCTGACCAGGGTTGCTGTGTAAGTGGTGAATGAGCCCCATGCTCCTGAAGCAGGTGAGGCCATCCCACTTAAACAATGTCTCCTTATTTAGATACCATTTTGGTGAATGAGAATAAATATGTGGCACCAGTGACTATAAACACAAGCTCATGGCTGAGTCCTGCCTCTCTCATGCCCTCTGCTTACAGTGGGGAAGGGTAGTCTCCTATTCTGTTTCAGGAAGTGTGGGCTAGAGAACAGCTACATCAACGGCATGCTGGTCTGTGTCAAACCTTTCACGTTTCATTCAAATATTCAAGGGAATGCTTTCCCTAGTGCTATGCTGAGGATGCCAAGATAAATACCATGGACTCTTCAATTTAGATACTCTCCATGAAGGAAAGTACAAACACATAAACCAGGAGCTATAGTTTGTTAACAGAGAAATGCGTCCAGTGCAAATCTTGGAGGTTTTACCTGTTCTTGCAGGACATCGAGGACTCGTGAAGGTGCCGTTTGGACCTCACATTGAGGGACAAATCAGGGGCTTCCTAAAGTGAGGAAGGCCATTCAAGGTAGAGAAGATGTCAGCGGCAGGGGTACCTGTGAAAGGCAGGCTTCAATTAGCCTGTTGTTGAAGTTTGAAGATCATGTGGATCCAAGTCATGGTGGACCCTGAACAGGGAAAGTCACACTCCACTTTCAGGGTCACAGACCGACTGTTAGAAATAGATACCAGGTTGACTTGGAAGACACCAAGGGAAGGGGCAGTCAGATAAATAAAGACATTTGTTGCCCTGTGGCGTGCAGACAGAAGAGGATGGAGACAAGGGTGAGTCACGTGGTGCCTGGAGTAAGGACAGAACATTCAGTTAGGGCAGAAAAGTGGTCACATAGAGTCTAGGGATGGGATGAGGTTAGGGACAGAGCCCAGTGCAAACCTGCCCTCCCAGAGGCCTGCAGATGTGTCTTGCTGGGCACGTGGCCTTGGGATCAAAAGGCTGCACACGTCCTCCTTGTCCTCTTCCTAGCTACATGACCTGTTCAAACTACTGAACTTCAAAATATGTTTGTCCTAATTTTGATAAATAGCTCTTGTCTCTCAGGTTGTGGAAATGGAAGGAAGGAAGGAAGGAAGGAAGGAAGGAAGGAAGGAAGGAAGGAAGGAAGGAAGGAAGGAAGGAGAGAGGGAGGGAGGGAGGGAGGGAGGGAGGGAGAGACGGAAATGCTATGCGCACACCTGACCCCACATGGTCTCTGAGTCCCTCTCAGTTATCCACCTTCACGTCAAGCGGCGCATCTCATTTGTGTCTAAACTTCATCTCCAAGGCAGCTGTCAGAGCAGGTGTCTTCAGAAGGCGTGGATGCGGGACTCCAGAGCAGTCCCTACAGAGGCAGCGTCTACTGGTGACATCAGTCTCCCGGCTGGTGGCCTTCTCCTGACATTCCAGGCCAGGGTCCGCGTTCCTCAGGTGTTCTCCTGCTCCACATGTCACGAGCACCGCATCTGCCTGTGAGGAAGTCTGGCAGACCTGATATCTCTAGGCAACTGGTTTGTACTTTCTGTCCTTTGATTGCAATTAATGAGATTAATTGTTTATCTACTTCTCCATTATGCTTTGATGAGGCCCACATGAGTACATTTTCCAGGAATATAAGTATTTGGTATTAGTGTGTTGTCTTATTGGGAGAGCAGTGTTATTATACTGCTTCATTAATGCCTGTACGTGTGGTTCAATTAAGATTTACAAATTAGGTTTAATTAAGGTTTAGAAGCAGTGAGGTGAACTTCTGGCTGTGTTCACACTGCTGATTCCCCCCTTCCCTTTTTTAATTTTTTCCTTACATCGTCTTAACTGTGATTAGAATAATCAAGTGGGTGCTGGAGCTGGAAGTAGAAGCACCTTCTCTGGGCTTTGACTGCCCTGTGTTTCTGTTACATGTAGGAATGATGCCCAGCACCAGGTGCCAGAAGATATATGACAAGGGAAATGGGAAGTAGCCCATTCATAGGACCCAGGGAGCCCACACAGGCACAAGAATCAAGCTGCTCACGTCAGCAGTGTTACTTTGTGCAGTTACTCAGCCTCTCTGATATTCAATTTCTGTGTGTGTGTGTGTGTGTGTGTGTGTGTGTGTGTGAGAGAGAGAGAGAGAGAGAGAGAAAGAGAGAGAGAAGAAAAATAGCTAATGGCACTTTCTTTGGTGTATTATTATAAAAGTACTAGAGATGAAGTAATTTTGGTAAAGTATCTGACACATATGCTTAATGATAGCTATCATTAATAAGTTTCATTTAACAAAATTATTTAATTTTATTTGTTTATGAATAAATAAAAAGGAATAAGACACATGGGCATGCCCCCAGTGTCGGACCCCTTGGTGATGCAATGATAAGGCCTCAGTACTCACTGCTCGTTTTCCCAGTTCTGTTCAAACCCAACACAGGCAAAACAATTTCTTGCCAGTTGTCTGGCCCTGAGAAGCATGATCATCAAAGCAAAAATAGCCACAACCCTCTGTCCAGAGGTGGGTTGAGGCCATGAGGGGATCACAGGTGGGTGCTGTCCAGGACAGCTCTGGGGACAAGTCTCAGGTATGGTGCCAAGGAGACAGGACCCGCCGTGGGGCAGGCTGCTCTCTTGACCTGATGGCCCTTGCTGCAGAATTGTGGCTTCCCTATACAAACCACTTACTTTTATTTATTTATTCTAATTAAGTTCACATGACGACAGAATGCATTTTGATTCATTGTACACAAATGGAGCACAACTTTTCACTTCTCTGGTTGTACACAATGTGGAGTCACACCACGTGTGCAGTCATACACCAACCTAGGGCATTGTCCATCGCATTCCACCATCTTTCCTGCCCCCATGTCCCATCCCCTCCTTCCCTCCTCTTTGAAACCACTTACTTTATAAAAGTGATCGAGCATGCCTGTCTGTGGAACTCCTCAAGCCTGGCCTACCCACTGATCTGAGTGCACCCTCAAGTGGAGGACACCCACCCTTATTCTTCTCAGAGCTGTGAGAGGCCAAGCGATGGTGAACAGCACCCTTTATGAGAGAGTGGCTCCAACAGCAGGGGAGGCCTAACTCCCAGGATGCTCTCAAGCAGAGGGAGAAACCCTGGGATTTCCAGGTCTATGTGGACACAGCTGGAGAATGACATTGAGAGTATAGAGACCAAGGCCATTTGTCTTTGCACACTTGATCACACAACAGAGTTCGAAGTAATTGGATTGCTATTGGAGGGACATGAACAGCATAATAATAATCCTATCATAGTTACATTTAATCAAACTTTTCTCAGTGAGGTCTTAAGTTACTGAATTTAACTCTTCACAGCCAGAAAAGAAAGTGCCGTCATTAACTCCTCTTGGTAAAACGTAAAAGGCAACAGCGAGATTCCCAGCCACGTCCATTGCTTTCTGCTTGTAAGACAGTTTGCACGATGGACGCCTCACGCCAGCAGGATCTGAGTCCCTTACCTGAATCACACTGTGATATGAATTAAGCGTGTTTCTGGAAGGCCTTCTTGGTGTAGATAACTTTCATAGGAGGGAGTTCTATACAGGATTTGCATCCACTTTTTCTTAACAAGGAGACAGGACAGTCAAGTCACACTGTTATGAAAAGGTCAGGAGGGGAGAAAGTGACAGGGACGTGAAGCTGCAGCAGGGACATACAGCAGGAGTGAGAGCAGCGTGGCTTTGAGGGACATGGCCTGCACGTGGCATCACCTGACTCAGAACCATGTGGTCCAAGAGGCCTGAACCGAGCCCGAGCTGCATCCCTCTTTGAGTCTTCATTCCCAAACCTTATAAATTAAAAGAAATGTAGGTACATCCCTCCCTGTCCTGCCTGCTCCAAGAAATCTTTAACAAAATCCAGCTGATGGTGGGCCTCACACTATCAAGGATGGGAAGTGCTCAGTGGATGCTGTATGGCTGTGTAAACATAAGGAGTCGTTATTATGTTGATTGTCATTGAGGACGGCACGGACAAACGTGCTAATTACACCCATAAAATGAAGATGCAAATGCTTTCCTCTGGACTTGCAAGAGAGGCTCATTCTTCTCCTAAAAACAGCGATTAAAAGCACAAAATATTTCTTTTTATTAGAACTGCAATAACTGTTCCATGTAATATTAATAACAATAATAAAATGTAAGCCACTTCTACATTATTTTCAGGGAGAAAACGACACAAGTTGAGTAAGCACTAGGTTGTCCCTTTTAACGATATCTGTAACAGTGCCATGGGTCTTCCAGTAAATGCATGTCCCACTCTGACACCCCGTTTCGTGCTCTCCTTAATTCATATCTTTGTTTGCCTTTGTTATTTGGCACCATTTGTGACCTCAGTGGGTATGCTATAAGAGTGGCCTTCATGAGTCCTGTAGCTGACTTCTTTTCTGTTATCCAACAGGTACATTTTCTCCAGGTCTTTCCAGCTCTGTCTATTGGTATCTGTCACTGCATTGGGCTGAAATTCTTAGAGAAGTTTTGATGGTATATGACAAGGTTCACCTCAAAGGTCTTGTTTAATTTGGGCTGCATATGCACACGCTGAAGCTGCTACTTAATGACAACAATTCAGTTTTCTGCATCATTTGGCACAAACTCTGCTTGTGCAGCTGGGTGAAATTTGATGGGAAAACATATCTGCCTTGATTTTCAATGACCACTTCCAATGACCATGCTGGATATTGTACCTCTTAGTCTGCCCCAGGTTGAAGGTCACGTGTGCTTTGTAATCCTCTAGGTGCCAAGAAGGAGATGCTAAGAGATGACTTATGTCTATCCAAGTGATTTCTAATTTAGAGTGAACATATCATTTTTTATTGTTAATATAAAATGAATGCTTTAGGACAACAAAAATGTATTATCTTCTAGCTCTGGTAGTCAGAAGCCTGAAAGGGTCTCTCTGGGTTAACAACAAGCATCACCAGCCATGTTCCTCCTACAGCCTCTAGGAGGAATCTATTTCTTTACATTATCCAACTTCCAGAAGCATCTGCATTCCTTGGCTCATGACCCCTTTCTTCAGCCTCAGTCAACAGTGTAGGGGTTTTAGATCTTTCTCTGACTTTCACTCCCCTGATCCTTTTCCAGTTCTTGCATTTACGTGGGGCCCAGGTGGATATTCCAGGATAGACACACAACTCAAGATTAGCTGATCATCAGCTCCTTCTGCAAACCTGAAATGTTCCACTTAGCATAATGTGACATACTAAAAATTCCTGGGATGGGGACATGGACATGTGGGAGTCCATTATTCTGCCTATCACATCGAGATTACTTAATTTATGAAACAATTAGCACATATTACTAGAAACTGTACAGTGATATTCAATGTTTTATGATTCATGTCATCTACAGCAAGGGAAAACCACTAACAAGATTCAACACAGTCTGGGTGCAGTGGCACAGACCTGTAATTCCAACAGCTCAAGAAGCTGAGGTAGGGGGACTGTGAATTCAAATCCAGCCTGAGCAACATATTGAGGCCTTAAGCAACTCAGTGAGACCGTGTATCTAAATAAAATAAAAAGAAAGGCCAGGGATGTGGCTCAGTGGTAGAGGACGCCTGGGTTCAATCCTGGTACAAAAAAAAAAAAATTTAAAAAAATTCAACACAAGGGAGAAAAAGAAGAAACTGAATAGGCACACAATAATCAAAGCTTTAAAAAAAGAAAAGAAAAGAAAGAAACACAAGAATTACAACAGATTGGCTAAATTTCCAAGGACTCAGATTTGGATCAAACATGTCAGAATAGCCTAAGATTTAGTAACATTGATTATCAATAGAAAGTTCATTTTCCTCTCTCCTATTGCCCAGATCTAGTGTTTACAACAGCAAGTGGCTTTGGGGATTTCACTCGTCCTCAAGCCTCTTTGCTGGTCCAGCCAGTCGGAGGGGAAAGGATCCCTGGAGGAGGCGCCTCCTCTCTGGACAGCCTGGCCCCTGCAGCACACGTTGTTTCTGCACATATCCATTGTGGAGATATTAGTATGTGGTCACACAATACTGTGAGGAAGGTGAGCAATGATGCTAGCCAGGCCCTGCCATTATCCTCTGATAGAGAAAGATGGATCTTGTTAGGTCATTAGCAATCTCATCACAGATGGGTGAGCTGAACACCAGGCCCCCAGTTCCATTGCTCTGACCCTCTTCCCACCCTCTCAGCTGGTCTCCCCCACTGTGTATGTGTTCTCATTTGGTCAGTCCACCAAGTGTGTCCTTCTCCCTTCTGCGCTTGTGACATCAAGTGGGGTTTGAGGACCTTGGCCCACACCAACCTGATCACAACAGATGCTTAATATGAGAGATAGCAGGGGGAACATTAGGGCATGGTGTGTGGAAAGGACCATAATTTAAACCACAGCAGCAAAAGAGAGGAGAGAGGCGCTGGAGTCTGATGACCTTTGCTCAGTTTCTTTGTAAGGGGAAAGAAAGAAAGAAAGAAAAAGAAAGACAAAGAAGTTTAATCTATCTTGACCTGTCAAGTAAACATTAACAAACATTCTTTGGGAAGTATTGTTTTAGTCACATTTTTTTGTGATGTGACCAAAAGACCTGACAAGAATAATTTTAAGTAGGAAAAGTTTATTTGGGGCTGATTTCAGAGGTATCAGTCCATAGGTGGTCAGTTCCATTCCTCAGGGCTTGAGGTGAGGCAGAACAACATGGTGGAAGAGTGTGGTGGGGGGAAGTGCCTCAGGAAAACTCAAGGAAGGAAGAGGAGAGAGAGAGAGAGAGAGAGAGAGAGAGAGAGAGAGAGAGAGAGAGAGAGAGAGGAGAGAGAAGAGAGAGACCAAGCTCAGCCAAATATATACCCCAAAGACAAACCCCTAGCAACCTCCAGCCACACCCTACCTACCTAGAGTTTATCACTCAGTTAATCCCTATCAGGAGATTAATTCACTGATTGAGTTAAGGCTCTCATAACCCAAACATTTCACCTCTAAAGATTCTTGAATTGTTTCACACATGAGCTTTTGTGGGACACCCCATATCTAAACCCTAACAGGTGTATTGGATGATATGCTGAGTACATAAAAAATAAGTCTTAAAAGATGTTATTAACAACATCACTGTTCATATTGTTTGCTAAAATAATAATATATTATTTACATTCTCCATTTTAAAAGAAAGAAAATTAAAGTTGAAAGATTAACAAGATCCAGCTGAATATTTTTTTCTCTCTTGAGATAAACTGTAAGCTTTATCTGTAACTTTGCTGTGTATATTTCTTAATGGATTGTTTGTTGCTTGGACCATGAGAAAACAAATCAATGCACTATTAATAATTAAGCAGAGAATATTACTTTCACAACCATCTTGACAAAGTGAGAGACTGGGAAATATCTGCTAACAGAATCTTTGAAGCAGAGGACATGAAAAACGTAAGTTTCCTAATCTACGTGCTGTAGTTTATAAATAACCCTCTTGCTAATGCAATCCCCAAGTGCAAATTCTATCAATACGATACTGTTCCATTATTTCAGAGACCAATAGAATCACTTCTCAAGAGAACATCTCTAATGGTGATGAATTCAGTTTTCAGCTCAGAATCTTTTTTTTTAAATATTGTTTTTAGTTGTAGATAGACACAATATCTTTATTTATTTATTTTTATGTGGTACCGAGGATCGAACCCAGTGCCTCATACATGCAAGGCAAGCGCTTTACCACTGAGCTACAATCCCAGCCCTCAGCTCAAAATCTTAATCACTAAGGTCTGAGCGGTGTTGAATCTACACTTTTATAAAGCATCATCTTGTGTTAGAATATTCTATACGTGAACATCTGTGGGTGGTCACTCTCTTGCAGATGACAAGAAGTTTGCTATTTCCTGTCTGCTTATCACCAAGCTACCAATTAATTTATTGGTTGATTAATTGGCTAATAAATGAATTAATCCAAAGTGAATGGTTTTACGTATCTTGTCAAGTGTTGGTTTATTAATAGTTATAATACTAATACCCTCCATATTCCAAGTAATGTCTATAAGCCAGGCATTGTCATCTCGTTTGATTTTCCCAGGAAACCTATCATTAAAGTTTGTTATTGGCCTCACCTTGCATTGAGAAAACTAATGTCTAGAATGGTGAAGTCACCTGCTTGCTGTTACCTCAGCCACCATGTGCCTGAGCTGGAGAAAGGAGAGGCGATCATGGATCTTGAGAGCCGTAGAGTCCACTGCAGAACACTGAAACAAATGACTCCACACAGCGTCGGAGGGCTGGAATTGGAGTACGTCCATGGTGACGGCAGTGCAGATGCACACTCTATTAAAATGTATTTTTATTTGTTTTTGAAATCTATCTTGTTGTAAAAAATAAGGGTTAAAATGAATTACCCGGGGCTAGATAAAATGCTCTATGCTGTTTAAGGACAGGCCTACATCTCACTGGACTTTGGATGACAGAAGCTGACATAGTTATGAAATCAAAGCTGCCCTTAACCAAGTAGAGATGATGCAATCTCACTAATTCCCTTTAAGCCGAGTGCGCCAGGGCAGGTGTAGGCACCTGCCTCTCGGATTTCTGTTTCTAGTCATGTTTTCTTTGTTTATTCCTTTTCAGAGGCTGACTCAAATTAAGTATTCCAGAAAGCCAACTGGTCCAGCAGAGGCCACAATGAGGCGAGTCAGCCAAGCAGACAGAGACAGCGCGCGTGCCAGGATGTGGATTCTGCGGTTTTGCTACACCTGGCCCCATCACTCTTTGCCTTTGTCCCCTTGAGCAAGAAACTTAGCCTCATTGATTCTCATCTGCTTTCTCTTTGTTGATGTGAGACTTATAATATCTTTCTCAAATATTTTTATAAGAATCACTTAATCTATCTAAAGTGTCTAATATAGTTCCTGGCACACAGGATTATTTAATACAAGTCAGCTATTTGTGACCTTCTGTGTAACTTGATTAGTGTTTGGAATGCAAGACGCAGTGCACCCCTCCCCAGCCCAGCCTCTCTTGCCTCCCAGAGAGCTGAAAACCCTTTCCAGAGAGAAGGGATGGCTCAGGAGGTTTTCTCCTGCACGTTCCCATCTAATCCACAAACTTACATGGCAGGTAGGCCATGTGTTCTCATTCTGACAATGAAAATAGAGATGGAAGAAAATAAAAGCTTCTCTAGAATTTTCTAATGATTTTTCCAGGGCTAATATGATATAAAAGAAAAGAACTAAATGACATGTTCTGGGACTGCAGACCTTTGGTACACATGCTTAAAAATTTCAAAACATAAATTTTACTACCACCAATTCATTGAGATTGATTTAATTAATTGATATTTCAGAGCAGTTGCTTCATTTAATAAAAGTCAGCCACACTGCAAGTCAATGGGAACTAGTCTTAATGATGATATTATGAAAATTAATGCTCTGTTCATTATCCAGAATGACATCATCAGTACTCAGGTGCTGTTTATTGCTTCCCTGTGGACAGCAGTTCAAAGAAGCTGATTCTGAAGACAACTGGAACAGCCTAAATTGTGTTCAAACAAGAAAACAATGTACATTTCAAAACATATTTGACTCTGTAATCACCCAATAAGCATTTTATAAAAAATAACCAGCATTCCAAAGGTAAAAAAATATGCAGGCAACTAACATGAAATAATTGATTGATAAAGTGTTGCAACATTATCTAAGTAATTTTTCCCAAACTTTTGTCACATTAGGACATCATTTCTAAGATTTAAGTGTCCCTTTAGAGGAAATTGGAAAGGGAAATTGAGTAAGAAAAATAAAGCAAAATAGGAAGTAGAAGCAGGTTTGTATATACTTGTGCAACGCTTTAATGTACCTGGAGTTCTTGACTCCTGACATTGTGTTATGGGCTAACAAGAGGCTGAGTCCGAACCTCCCATGTGGCTGCTGGGGAGGTCGCCTGGGCCTTGCCAGCAACAACATAACAGGGGTGTTTCCCAAGGGGCCTTAGGGGAAGTAGTGCCCAGCTTTTCAGGTGGCTTGGACTAGAGAAATGGAAGTGTTTTATCCATAGAGCTATTAATTTAAAAAGAATATATGTAAATTACTGATGTGAAAATGACTGCTTTGTTCACAAAGCAAATGGAATCAGATCAGATCTGCGGAGGGCCTCCTGAACTTTTTCTCCCTCACAGGAACTGAAAAAAAATATTTTAGGGACACATGGAGTGAGCAGAGAGTCAGCACCTGCTACCAGATGCCAGGCTCCTCCAGTAGGCCCTCTTCCGCCGTCCTCATGGGCCCAAGGAGAGGTGCTGCTTGGAAAGGTACAAAATGAATGAATGGGACAAGGATTTTGTCTTCTTCAGAAAGTTTAAAAAAATGAGAGGGGTATGAATATTACTTTTGCAGGAAGATTACGGCCCTGGAATCTTCTACTGCCTGGAGCAGTCTGGGGTTGGACTGCCTCTTCTGGCTATTTCGGCACGAGTTCCCTCCCAACTCACTACCTGCAGTCAATCCATGATTAAAGGCTATTTACACACTATTTTACTGAGCCACCTTACAGGGCAAAGTCTCAATTCAATGTTACCTATCAGACAAAGGACATCTGTCCTTCAATAACAGATGTCCATGGCGTGGCGTCCTATTAAAATATGCAGTCACACTGTCAAGACCTCTCTGATGAAAAGCATAAGATGTTAACACATCTCAGTCTTCAATCCCACTCCAAATAATCCCCAGGAGGGGAGGAGCCCTTTGCTTATGCTGGAATCTCATTTCCTGATTATTAGTACACTAATCCAAAATGTCTACAACCTCAAATTCTTTATGATGACATTTTTAGTTTCTCAAAAGTTCACATACATAACAACTATAATAGGACTAAATAAAGACATCATTTTAGCTGGTTCAGCTAATATAACTCAGAGGTTTGAGCCATGGGTTGAATTTAGAGTGACACAGTTCCAGTTAACTAGTGAATCATGCAGAAAGATTTGAAGTGGAAGTACTTTCAGGAATTGTTCACTGCTCTGCTTAGTTATCCAGGGCCTTCTGAGCTCTGTGTAGAGAGAACTTTGTCTATCTTGCTCCTCAACATCCCCATAACTTGACAGAGTGAACACTCTGTAAGCAGGTCATAAATACCGGTGAATAAGTCATAGTTTTACACAGAAAGTCTTGAAAATACAATACTAGGCACTCGCACAAGACACACTAAAAGAGACTCTCCTTAGAAATCTAATTTTTGGTAGGTCCATAGATGATACGATGATCAACAAATGAAAAGAACCATGATTTTAAAGTGATGCTGCCTGAACAGATTAATTTCTTCTGATTTCAGATGCCAGTTGGCATACAACCTAGCTAATAAGCATCAAGATTCTAGGGAACAGAAAAGAAAGAGGATTGGTCAGCTTCCCTTATTTTCCACAGATCTTTTTATTAGGTGACTAGTAGGAAAACATCTGAACCTGATATCCTAAATACTTAAATTCATATGTAATCTGCATAATGGATAAGTCAGACTGTTCTACTCCACAATTAACAATAAGGACTATGACAGACAATAGTTATACAGGACTTTATATTTCATAAGCATTTTCATAATCTTTATTTTAATGTTTCTAACAACAATTCTGGAGATAGTTATCATTATTATTTATTAAATTTGAAGACAAATAATTTTACATCATTAAATGATTTAGAATTATTTGGAAATGGGTGAAATAATTTCAACTCAAAATTGTGGAAGCAAAGACAGCAGATCATCAGCCCCAGACTACAAGCAGGAGTAGAATGATGATATCTTCTGATTCCAGAAATAGAACTTTCTTTGTCCTCCTCTTGCTCTTCTTTTCTTTCTTCCCTCTCTGTCTATCCTAGGTGAATGGAAAAGAGTGAGATGTGGTGTTCTCAATGACAAACTCTCCAGAATCCACTGAACTGAGTAGCATAGCTGCTCTCCAGTGGACAAAGGCAAGACACATAGATCATTGGAAAGAAAAATACAATAAATATTCATTAGGCAAAGAAGCTTCTAGTGGCACTTGCCCAAGCAGGTGCTGGGAGGCATGATCCCCGTGGTCCACAACCCCAGTACCATCACTGCCATTGTTGGAGGCCCTGCCAACACTAGTGCTTGCTCATGAAGGTTTTGGGAGAACATTTCCATGATGCATGTCCCCAGTGCACTGATGTGGGAGGCCTTAGTTGGCAGCAGAGCTCTTTCCAGCAAGTCCTGAAGGAATCTCCACCAAGCTTCATGACTCTAGTGGCATCACTTCCGTTGAGAGAATGGCCACATAGTGGGTGATCTCATCACAGGTCACACCCAGCTGGGCTACTGGGGTGTCTCCATACTTGCATGGCCCTCAGAGGCAAACAGGCTCCTGATCTTATCAACAGTAGTGCTGCTTGCAAAGCCAAGAAGCTGAAGAAGCTGTGTGAAGACTGGACTCCTTCACCTAATTGGAGTCAAGGTCAAAGTGCAGTTTACTAGACCAACAACCAAGAGGCATATTAAGGAGAAAGACTTTGACTACAAAAGCCATGCTATATAATTGCAAGAGATAGCCTATCTGCTATATCTGCACTTGTCAATACAGGGACTGAAGAAGCGTGAACAAGAACAGTAACTGACACCTCCAAGGGAACACAACTTCCTAGCAGCTGACCCCCAATAATAGACACTTGATGTGATCATTGATCAAAAAAAAATTCTAAGGAACTAAATGAGATACATGACAATACAGACAGATATTTCAATGAAATTATAGAAAATTTATAATACAAATGGGAAATTCAACAAAGAAATATATCATGTAAATATACTGGAGATAAATATTGGAACTAAAGAACTGAACAAGTCAAACAAATGCAATTTAGAGTCTCAAGGACAGACTAGGTGAAGCAAAAGAATGAATTTCTGAACTTGAACAGACGTTCTTTGAAATATCCCAGTTAGAACACACACACACACACACACCCCACACACATACACAGGGGGAAAGAGAGAGAGAGACAGACAGACAGACAGAGAGAGAAAGAAAGAAAGGAAGGAAGGAAGAGAAAGAAAGAAAGAAAGAAAGAAAGAAAGAAAGAAAGAAAGAAAGAAAAAGGAAAGAAAGGAAAGAAGGAAGGAAGGAAGAAAGAAGAATGAAGCATGAACAAATCCTCTGGGATTTATTGGACACACACAATAAACAAATATTTGAACTGTGGAGATGAAGCAAAGAGAGGGGAAATGGCACAGCAAACCTATTTAATGAAATAATAGCTGAAAACGTCCTTACTGTGGAAAAGATGTGTACATTGAGGTCCAGGAAACCCAAAGGACCACTGAAACAACATAACTATTACCACAAACATTTCTCTGTATGATATATTATAGCCAAACCATCAAAAGTCCAAGGCAAAGGAAGAATTATAAAAACAGCAAGACAAAAATGCCAATACACATTTAAAAGCCCATACTAGATTAAGAGCATTTATCTCAGCAGGAACCTCACAGGATAGGAAGGGGTGGGAGAATATGTTTAAAGTTTGAAAGACGAAAACAAAACACAAACCAATTATCAACCCAGAAAAGCTAGCCTTCAGAAATGAAGAAGAAATGGAGAATTTCCAAGACAAACACAAACCGAGGAAATTTAAGATTAATAGCCTACTCCAAAAATGCTTACAGTGTTCTACATCTGGAGGTGGAAAGGATGGCCACTACAGTCCTGAGAATATGTCAAAAAAACATTCAATAATAAAGCAGACATATGAATGCAAGAGAAAAGCATATCAAACGCCATCACTAAGGAACAAAAGTATACCACATAATAGCAAACTCTCAAGACGACATTCTTATTTATAATAACCTTGTTTAGACCATGTTTCTCTAAAGTGACTGAATATATTTAAAAAATACTCAACAATATGCTGCCTGCAAATAACTCAGTTTACTGGTATAAACACACCAAGACTTAAATTGAAGGCTTGAAAAGAGATATTCCACACAAATAAAACCAAAAGCAAGCAGGAGTAGCTATATTTAGATTAAAAAAGACCTTAAGTATAAAACTGCCACAGGAGACAAGGTCATCATAATAATAAAGGGATGAATTCAATAAAAGTGTATAATAATTGCGAACACATGTACTCTAAGCTGGAGCATCCAATTCCATAAAGCAAGCATTATAAGATCTGAGAGGAGATACAGACTCCAACACGTAGATAGGTACTTCAGCCCCTCACTTTCATTGAAGGACATACCATCTAGACAAATATCAGCAAATAGAAATTTGATTATGCTTTATATTGAATGGACTTAACAGATGTTTAAAGAATATTTCATCTAACAAATACAAAATTCTACATTCTTATCAGTGCATGGAATATTCTGTAAGACAGAACATATGCTAGGCTACATAATAAGCCTTAATAAGTTTACAAAAACAAAATAAAATTGTGCATTTTCTGTGACCACAATGGGATAAGACTAAAAATGAACAATAGGAACTTCAGAAATTGTACAAATATATGGAAACGAAACAAAAACTCTTGAATTACCAATGAGTAAATAAAGAAATAAAAAGGGAAAGATTTAAATAAATGAAACAATGTAACTGATACTACAGAAATATAAGGGTACTTAGGAGCTATGAGGTGAAACTATACACCTATAAGTTTGAAGTCTAAAAGAAATAGATAAATTTCTGGACACATGTAACCTATCAAAACCGAAGCATGAACACAGAAAACCTACACAGATCTGTAACTGTGAGAGTGAAGGACTATTTCAAAGCCTCCCACCAGAGAAAAGCCCAGGACCTAATGGCTTCACTGCTAAATTCTATAAACCATTAAAGAAGATTTTTAAAGGAAAATGCTACATTAAGCCAAGAGGGCCAGATCCAGAATGTCAGGGCTGTGGTGCTGCCTCACATTCTGTGGACAGAGTTGAGGGAACCCACACAGGTCCCTCCTGGTATAATCATCCCTCAGCACAGATTGTCCTAAGCCCAGTCAGCAATGCTCAGTGTGCATGATCCTCACTGAAAACAAAGGTGGCCAGGCAATCCCTTGCTTAAAGAGCAGGCCGTAAAATAACTAGATACAGAAGCCTTCATGCTAATCTCCTACAGCTGGGAAAATCATGAGCAAGGCCATTTTTCTTCCTTTGATTCATTGAAAATTTGAGTTTCACTCTTATAACTTCTGTGAAAATGACTAAACCTTTTGTTTATAGTGTTTCTCAGAATGTGCTGTTAGAGTTGAACAGGGTACTGTCAAGGGTTAGGATATCTTCCCTCCCATGTTAAAAGCATTCTTGGGTACAGGAAATTGAGTTGGACATGTTATAATGATTCAATGTTCTGTGACAGGTCATTTCATACCACTGCTTGCTCTCTTTCTGTAGTTTCTCTCCATACTAGATGTGATGCAATAAATAGTAAGGGCTTTGCTTTTTGTGTCTGGCATGTAGTTATGCATTCAAGACATGTTTTGGCTAAATAAAAATATTTTTATAATAGGAAGATAAACGATTTTTGTGTATAACTGTGAACCCTAGAACAGTTCACATTGTTGTGGCGCTGCAGCCATGGATAAGTGTTGGATCAAGCAGGAACAGGAGAAAAGACAGGTCGATAAACAAAAGATATGTGAGGAAATAGAAGGTCCACTCAGCGAGGCTGTTGTAAGAAGCATTGGAGGGAAGTGATCTGTGTTAGTTAAGCTTTCAACTACTAAAACAAAATACCTGAGACAATCAATCAGCTTGTAAACCTAAAATTTTAATTTTGGCTCACAGTTTTGGAGGTTCAAGTTCATGTTGAGATGGACCAATTGCTTTAAGTTCTCTGGAGGAAGGATGGAACATCACTTCCAGAGTGAGAGACAGAGCAACACTGCTCATTTCATGGCCAGGGTGCAAAGGTAGCAAGGAGTCCCACGTTCCTCTTCAAGCGCATAACTCTGATGACATAAAGACCTCCCAGTACATCCCACTTCTGGAAGATTCCACCACCTTCCAACAGAATGTCCAGAGTGTCAGCAGTGCAGAGGAAGGCATGGATGCCTGTGGGAACACTTGTCTCTATTATCCCGAGTGGGCTGTGAGAGATTCCCTGAGAAGATTCCCCTCAAGCTCAGCACTGATGGAGAGCAGGAAGTGACCTGGGTGTGTACCTGCGGGAGCGGACACTGCAGTGACCCACACCTGGAATCCTGGTAGGACAGTAACAGGAAGCCAGTGCAGCCAGAGGAAGAGGGCCACGCAAGGCCACAGTGAAGCTTCATGGTGCTCTGACAGGAGGCCTCAGTGGCTTTGAACTGTAGAATCATAGGATAGGACATTTTCTTTCTTTTAAAAATCACTTTGATTGTGTTTCTGAAAATAGTCTCTGTTCCTGATGTCAATGATCTGGTGCACAAATGAACACTGAGGCCAGGGGAGAGAGAACAGATTCTGACTTGGTGGGCAAGGACAGCTCTGAGCAGATGCAGACACTTCGGACAGGAGCTCACAGGGGTCTTTCTGAGCCATACGAGGGAACACAGCCCCATGAGCCCAGAGGCCAGCAGGTAGAAAATGGAGTGGTGGGTTTGGGGGAGTTGTCTTCCAATTGCTTCTCCTTTCTTGGGAAAGGTAGTTATCAACTAAGAGTAAAGCTCTGGAGGAGCCCTGGGGACTGACTCAAGAGAGGCCGGGGTTAAGCAGCTGTGGGAGGGGGAGTCATGAACTTGGTACCATTGTCCTATTTTGTGAGACCCAGAGGTTCTGCAATTGCAATGGAATGAAAATAGACTGGCCCGCAGTGTCTGCAGCCTCAAGCAGTTGTGCACGAGCAGCAGTAAAGAAGGTGGAGTGTTGGGTTCAATAAGTTTGATATCTTACCTGAAAAATTGGTAAAGAGGTGAAGAGGTGTGTTGGGTTCTCTTTGTCCACTGTGAATGGAGATCCATCCAAATTTCTGAGACTGTGAGCATAAAAGGTGATTTTTCTGTGAATAGGAACCTGATACTCCTGGAGTCTTTACAGGACTCCACAATCCTTCAGGCACTTACCAAAGTGACTTAGTGCAGACCACTGACTTCATTTTCTTCATGAAGCTCTATACACAGTAGGGATTCAGCAGTGGATTCTTAAATTTCTTCCTGAGTCCATTAAAAGCTTGCAACGATTTTTTTTTAAACTTTGACAAGTTGGCCTTTTCATTGAAGAAGCTTCATCCATCTCTAATTCTGTTATATGGTGATTACATGAGCTTTGTAAGGAAAATGAGGCAGAGAATTCCTGTCATGTAATTGTATTTTAAAAGCCAAGTAATAGCAGCTACTTTTATTACCATTGACAATTAGCAGACCTCTTAACTTCAGCTGTGATAAAGAAATCCCTTGTAATGATTTTGCGGTGGCATTTTTACATACCTGACATATTAACATGAATAACAGAATTAATGTCAAGCGGAGTTGATACAGGAGTTCTTTATTTTAAAATACACAAGAGAGGAAAACATTGTCACATAATCACAAAAACATCACCTGAGGTTGTTAATACAATACTCTAAATCTTGTATATTTCAGATCAAGTTCTTGATTGATTGATAATGCATTTCTTGAAGGTAGGGGTCATGCCTTAGGCTTACAGTCACAAAATTTTAGAATGGAAAAAGATCCCAGAAGTCATAAGAGCAGCTATCAAGTTAGAGGCCCTGAGCTCAAGGCAGGTCTTATAAATGAGTGAAGATGCTGGACAGGGTTCAGGGGAAGCTGGAAAACATAAACCAGGTCAAAAGATAAGCAAAACAGAGAGAGGGAGGGAAGGAAGGAGGGAGGGAGAGGGAGAGGAAGAGGGAGAGGGAAAGGGAGAGGGAAAGAGAGAGAGAGAGAGAAATAAATACTTCCATTCTTGCAAAGCTTTTCCCTCAAATGAAAGCAGCAGGCCCCTATTAACAGATCCTCTTAGTTGTTGAGATGGCTTTTGAAATAACTTCTACAAATATTTTTAAATTGCTCACTTTGATAATATTTGATAATTGATTGATGACTCACACACACAAACACACTCACACACTATTGACAAGAATGAAACACAGATGTATTTAGGCCCCTGTGCTGCCAGTTTGCTACTGATTTAGTCCTGTTGAGAGTACCTGAGTGTTAAAGGAAGGAAGGGATTGTGATTTACCCAGTGGTATTCCAACCAGTTAGGATAAAGTTCATTAAATTTCAGGGGTCTCTCTTGTTTTTCAATCTAGGGCTAGATTCTGTGCCAGAAAATTTATCTCAGAGTTGGCTTCAGGTGTTCACAGTATTTTATCAAATTGTTCTTACTCAAGATTTTTTCTCCTAGATTTAATGATCGAGTCTTACTGAATTGAAGTGATTTTTCTAATGATACAAGGATAATGAGAAACATAGGTGAGTCCAGATGTTGGTTGGCCTTCTCTCTAATCTCTAAATGTGTGGGTCAGGTGGACAGAAGATGAAACCTGATTATCAAGTCAAGTCCTTAGCTCACACTTCCTTTCCACATTATAGCTCAGGCCATGGGACAAAGTGTCATAACCCACATCTGCCTGCTTATGAAGTCTTTGCGTCCATGGAAGAGCTCCAGGGTGTGCTTAGACTTTCCCAATGCTGGAGTAAGTGACTTCAGGTTAGGAAGACAACAGCTCATTGTCCTGGTCCTTTACCTGTATCCAGCTTGCAGTAATGAAACACTCATTCAAGTTCTTTATAAGCCCAATTCCAGACAATTCCACACTGCAGCAAATCCTTCTGATCCTGGCATTAGCTACATGTGCTCTGGTAAAATGGAGACACTGTTAGCGCTTTGCATGCATGAATGGAATACACAGGAGAGGAGGGTGGCCTCTTATTTTGCTTTAAAGGCACACCGTGAAATGTCGTTGCTGTCAGGCTAACAAGTGGAGATCAAAAGTCTCAGAGCCATGGACTGCACTGGCTTCTCCCCCAACTATGAATCCAGGAGAGAGAGTCGTGGTGAAGGGGAGGGATGGGCTGAAGACAGGACAATCACCGGGTGGAAACGAGAAAGAACAGGGACAACTAGACAAGAGTAACAGCCGTGGACAAAGAATGAAGTGGCTCCACTACTCCTATCTCCCCAGCCCCTAGCACCTGCCCAGTCCTGCCCCTCTGCACGCCCTTCTTCAGAAACACTTGGATCACACCTTGGCTCAGATTTCCTCTGTTCATATTAGTGACCTTGTTAGATGCATTCAACCTGTACTTGCTCCTATGTTGTCTTATGATTTGTCCCTTGTTTTTACTTGATTGTGTGTACCTGCAGCAAACACCTTAACCTTATCTAAAAAACACTCAGGAAGCCAGGGGAGCCTGCTGGGTGGCCTTCTGATTCAACTTGACATTGAGCTATAGCTAGAAAGCAAAGTCTGTATCTCAGACTTGCTCGAGTGAATTAGGTGTCCACCTCCCTAAATCAGAATGACTGAACACAAAAAGACCGTGCTTTGCTTTGGAGACATTTTTGCACTGGATATATCAATTTGGAAATCTTACTGTTTAGAGAAAGACAGTTCACGGTCCTGACCAAACGAGCCTGGGTTGGCAGCCCTCTCTTAGTAGTCCCTCTTGTCCCCAGCTGTCACTCCTTTGACCACTCTCATTTTTTCACTTTCCACATGCTCCTGCCTCTGCTTGGTAGAGCTGAGAGAGCATGATCTTTAGCGACGATTGTCTCAGCCTTTCTTTGATATCAGACTTGCATGGTCTCTGTTCTGGTCTCTGTTCATTTGGCTCACACCACCTTTCATTGCTTGCCTCTGACCCTCTGATATAAAAATCCTCCTCATTTATCTTCCCTTCAGACTTAGTTCTCCCTTTTAAAATGCCTGCTTATGGGGCTGGGATTGTAGCTCAGCGGTAGAGCGCTTGCCTTGCATGCGTGAGGCCCTGGGTTCGATCCTCAGCATCACATACAAAGCAATAAAATAAAGACATTGTGTCCATCTACAACTAAAAAAAAATATTTAAAATGCCTGCTTATGCTCACTCCACACAACTAAACCTGGAAGTCTAACTGTTTATGAAGGAATCATGCTCCATTTCTCTGGTCTGTTTGGTATGACTCCCTGGATGATGCACAGGCTCCTGTCCCATCGTATGGGCCAGCTCTCTGTGGCCTGGTGTCTGTGCTCCACACCTTGCTTCTCTGTAAGTGTGGTTTCATATTTCCTGCACTAAGAATGTCATGCCCAGAAGCTGGCAATCCTTCATTGCAACATAACAGGCAACAAAAACAGCATTTGTTACAAAGAAAAACAAACCTAGAAGCAGGTCACTGTTGTATTAATAACAAAAGGTCAAAGTCTTGTGGGAGAAAGATTTTGAGAACTTGTAGGTTGTGAAAAACAAAACCTCGCTGTATACCTTCATGATGGAGGTCAAACTTTGAATGAACTGTCCATCTCACTTTGCATATTAGAAGACTGATACTTCAAGGGAAGCTATGTCTAGGACCTCACTCAGTGCCCGTAAATGCATAAGGTGGAATTCAAATTCGTATCTTTGGACCTCTGCTTATTAGTAGGAGGAACCAATTGTGGCTGGCCACCACGTAGACTGTAACAAATACAAATAAATGGATTGGAATATAGACAGATTATCAAATGTGTAGTTTTGCAATTTCTGCAAACTTGTGGAGGTTGAGTCACATGGATAAAAATTCTACTGCAGAAAGAGCTCTTTTTAGATGTGCTGGCTCCCTATTGTACTCGTGTGCTGGCCAAGTTCAGTCTGACCACTGGGCTTACCACAGATAGGGGACTATGTATTGGGACAATCTGCCAGTGAGGATTCTGAGGGTGCCTCGTGTGGGCATAGCCAATTGGACCCAAAGGAAAACTAGAGGTAGGCTTCGAATACCTAAGACTGCAATTTAGTGTTGGCACAATTCCTGAGCATCCCCTTAGTTTATCAGAGAAAACCAGAATCACGACTCTTCTCGGGAGGAAAAGCATCATTTTTACCATATGGGTTTCGTGTATGCTAAGAAAAGACATATATATCTAGAATGTCCAAAATTTAATGACCTGTAGCAAAAGGGACTTCTATGAGATTATGCAGAGTTCTGTCAAGGTAACACACTGGGGAGAGATAAAAGGAGACGAAGGGTAAATCTACTCCTATGTGCATAAATTTTGAGATTGTAACACCTGCAGATTCAAGATTCATGATAAGATGAGCCAGGAATAAGATATGCTCAGAAGATGTGAATTTTGTAGCACATAATGGGTCATTCCTGAGGCCACAGCTTCACTATAAGGCTTATTCCCAAATATAGGGCCATTGAGAGAGCTGCAATAACCCAAGGGATGGAACTGATTGATCAAGGCTGTGTGTCTTTCCCTAATGCATCTGAACTGCTGAGCAAAAGACTTCAGATGCAGGAGTGGCTGACATTCATGAAAGCAGAAGAATGTAACTGATAATAAAGAGGGAAAAACAAGATATTCAAGTGGATCCATTTATTATTCACTGAAAATCAAAGGATTTAAAAATAGCTATTAAAATGATTCAAACACAAAAATACTATTTTAATAGAAAATGCAAATAGATATTCCAGACCCCTCAAAATTTTATTACTTACAATTATAATTCTTTGGATAAAAGCCAAGAAAGATGCCTAGAAAATGTCTAAATATTAAAAGACAGAAAGGAAAACAAAGAACAGGACACTGTAAAAGAAACATGGGGCTTGTTGAACATTCCAGCATTTAGAACCAGAGTTACAAGAAAAAAAAAGTTTGAAAAGATATGTCCAGAGAAGTTCAAAAAATGACAAAAGCATTAAGTTCAAGATGCTTATGAATTTTTTAAACTGAGGAATCACAACAGAAAATATGGTGTGACCAAACTACCGAAATTAAAGTTAATGAGAAAAATCATAAAATCACCTGGGAAAAACACACTTCCTTTATTAGGATAGCAGTAATGCCGATGACTTACCTTGCAACAATAAGGGTGAAGGCAGAAGCCAGAAATGATAATGATGTCTGAAAAAGTTCGGAGAACATGCCAACGAAGATGCTAAACACAAACACTGTACTCACAAAGATTGGGAGCTTATTTTTTTCTCATAACAAAGAATGAAATTATGGCATTTGCTGGTAAATGGATAAAACTGGAGAATATCATGCTAAGTAAAAAAAGCTAAGATTCAGAAAGTCAAAGGTTGAATGTTTTCTCTCAGATCCAGAAGCTAGAGCAAAATAAGGGGGAGAATGTGGGATGAGGAATCCTATGGAAATAGAAGACAGATCAATGAAGTTGAAAAAGAGGATTGAGGGTAAGGGTGGAGAAGTAGAAAAAAGGAGGAAATATGGAATGAAATTGATTAAATTATGACATATATGAATCTACCCCAGTGAATTCCATCTTTATGCATGTCTCTAAAGGATTGTGTTACAGTTTCGATATGAAGTATCCCCCCAAACTCTCCTATGAGTCAATGCAAGACAGTTTAGAGGTGAAATGACTGAGTGATGACAGCCTTAGCCTAATCTGTGAATTAATCCCCAATAGGGATAACTGAGTGGGACAATAGGCAGGTAGGGTGTAGCTGGAGGAGGCAGGCCACTGGGGGATATGCTTTTAGTGTACGTATTTTGCTGGGTGAGTGGAGCTCTCTCTGCTTCCTGGTGCCATGTCCTGAGCTGCTTTCCTGTACCTTCTTCCTTCTGCTATGATGCTCTGACTCACTTTGTGTCCAGAGCAATGAAGTTGATCATGTATCAACTGAGAATTCTCCAACTCTGAGCCCCAAATAAAGGTTTCCTCTTCCAATTGTTCTTGTAAAGTCCTTTAGTCAACACAGTGAAAAAGTTATTAAAACAGACCAATTATTTAAAAAAAACAATAAATAAGTAGAAGGAAGAACAGTAGAGCAGAGGAAGGAAAATGGGAATGGAGGAGAGAATGAGGAAGCCCTGGGAAGTGAAATGGAGGAAATTATTTTCCATGAATGTGTGATAGTGTCATAATGAACCCTGCTACTATGTATAACTGCAAAGCACTAACAAAGACAATAACAATGTTCTGAAAGGTTTTTGATGTCCCTCATGGCATAACCCTGGGTGGTTGTTAGTGCATCAGGTGGGTGTCTCAGGAGAAATGTACACTGCTTTCTCTCCTCCATCCTCTCTTCCATCCCTCCACAAACCATGAATCTGAATGCACATGCCACATTGTAGGTACTGGTTGGGCTACTTAGGATAACCAGGGTTTTAGGAACTGAATAGTTGATGTAGATGGTGGGTCCTTTCCTTTTATCTCTTCCAAGATGGTTTATTGTCCTGAGCCAAGCTAAAAAGGTGGTATGTGGTTCTATGATTGGTCTTCTGAACAGTTAGGTACATGTGCCTCTCCCTCACCTCTTCTTTCCTTCAGTGTTGCAGGAGAGTACAGTATGTTCTGAAAATGCTGTATTGGCTTTCTTGAGCTTAAAATGTACACTCCTTTCAAAAACAAGGAAAAGGAAAAAAAAAGTGAAAGGGCATCACAGTCAATTGAACAAGAATTTCAAAGTTTAATTGCTTTCCTTTGTAAAAAAGAGTCAGAGATAACAGGATTAATCCATGAACTTCAACTTCAAAACCATTGGCAGCACAGAGCACAGAGCTGAGAGGAGTCCTTACAGGACTGTGCACACTCATGTAGGTAAAGCCTGAGGTGAAATGAGAAAACATGGAGAAGGCAGGCAGGTTTTGACTGGGTGCAACCAACCCCAATGGGTTCATCCTGAACCAAAGTGAGAAACTCACCACCATTCTGATGACTGGGTAAAAGCTATTAAAAAGTTTCAATTTATTGTACTGTACATGAGACAAGCTGTTAAGGAGACACACAGACCCCTCTGGTTCAATTCACTATTTCCATGTAAAAAGAAGGAGTTTCTCAGTGTTTGGTTTGATTGTTTGCCTGTTGGTTCGTTTGGGGAAAGATAACTAGATCGAATCTATAAATTAAGAGTTCCATGTATTTTATAATCTAAGCCTTTTTTATTGTAAATTTAAATTATTTTATCTGATATATAAAATTTTAAATTTTTACATATTACAAACTCGTTACGATTTCTTTGTAAGAACTGACCAGGAAGTGTTCTTAGTACAATAAACCACATGTTCTCAAACAGGCTCATGGATGCCTATGTAAAATGATGTGGCTGCTATCCCATCAAAGATGGGCTGTTTAGCAGAGGTTATCTGCATATCCTTCCTTGAAGTGGGGAGCTGGGGTAATAGTGTGTGAGTATTCACTGAGGGTGAGAAGAGGTCTCAAATACAGAGGAGAAAGGAGACTGGAGTGCCTAAGAGTGCATGAGGAGGAGTGCCAAGGTCACAGGGAATCTTGGAAGAAAGAATTTCATTGGTGACAACCTGTCATGCACTCAACATAGTCACAGCCACTGGCCTAGCTTACAGAGATGGGAGCAGATAGAGAGGTTAGACCAGAGAAAGTCACATTAAACTTAATTTCCCTGAAATCCCAGCAGCCTGGGAAGCTGAGAAAGGAGAATTGGAAGTTTGAGGCCAGCCTCAACAACCTAGTGAGATCCTGGCAAGTTAGTGAGACCCTATATCAAAATAAAAAATAAGAAAAAGATAGGGAAGCTTCTCAGTGGTTAAGACCCCTGGTTAAATACTCAGTACCAAAAACAAAAAACAAAACTTAATTCCCAATGCAACTTGCAGCATCAAACTTGAATCAAAAAGAATAATGGGAACTATATGGGAACCACAGGGCTTTATTTGTCTTGTGAATGAAAAGGACTGGAGCCTTTGCTCCCCTTCACTTTTCTCTAAGGCTATGGTTTCCTGCCTTGGAGTAAGGGTGACGAAGCTGTGCCTTCCAACTGGAAGACACTTCCAATCTTACTTTTCAGCCCTTTGTTAAACAGTAGACAATTCCAGGAGTCCATGTAGTATGTCTTAAGGATGTGAAAGATTTCAAACATTTTCTAGGCATGCCAAAAAATCCCTCATCACAGAATCCTGGCCTGGACCATCCTCTGTGTTTCACTCACTCAGTTGTGGAGGGGAGCAGATGGGACCCCGAGACCACTCTGGGGTTGGCATCCAGAGGATTTTCCCAATTTCAGGGACACACTTTTCTCTCTCTTCCTGAACTTTATTACAGAGCATTTTCTTGCATAAAGTTCTTTGTTGTTGTTTTTGTTTTTAATCCTATCTTCAAAATAAGGTACTTAAACACAGTAGAATACAAAGTTACTTTCCAGTTCTGTGATTCCACAGATGTAGAAGGATTTAGTTTGGAAGAGCCTGTGGTCTCCCCAGAAGTGGTATGCAGTATGGATGAGGGAAATTATGTCTCCAAATTAGGATTTGATAAATTGCCAAATCAAAGAATAAAATAACAGCCACACTCAGAAGCACTGGGAAAATGGAATTTGAATCTTAAGATTTATTTTTAATTTTTCATCTTCAAAAGATTGACCTACCACTGCAGATAGGTATTGATTATGAGATCAGCCAGGATTACTGTCCTCTAAACTCTGCTCTTGAATGTCTGACTTACAGTGACACATAGAAAAAAAAAAAGAATTCATCTCAGTAAAAAACACTGGGCCCTAGGTGATGTATAAGGGATGCCCTGTTACCTGTACTGAATACATGAGCGATCTCACACCTGTGTTTATCATTTCTGAAGAAAGTAATACACAGATGTTACTGTGTACAATATGCCCATTCTCTAGGCTAACTGGTCATCTCTGCAGCAGGTCTTTAGTCAGCTGAAGTCCAAAGGAGCCTCAAAAATGAAGAACTTACTGGAAGAACTCACCCTTTCCTGGTTTATGAGTCTTAAAATCTAATGCTCTATCTTAGTGGAGATGTAGCAATGGTCTTTCTTTCTCGGCCATGTTTGCAGGTGTGCATGTGACCTTGTTCTTGTTTAGAGATATGATCTCTTCATTGAATCTTATCATGCACTATAATTGCCCACTGGGACGGGTCTATACTGTCCAAGCCAACATGATTGGGCTCTAACTTGTCAAGCTTCCTGAGATCCCTGCCTAGAGGGCTCTTTGTCCCATGCTCATAGTTTTAGTGAGTAGAGAGCATCCTGTATTCTGTATAACAACACGATCTCAGGACACAGAAGCCAGGTGATATCGTCTGCTTAGCTGTGATGCATGTCTTGATCCAGCCAGTCCTGCTGTTAAAGCATTTGCTCAGCAGATCAGATCCATTAGGGATACACTAGCCTCAACCAATGCATCCCATTCCATGGGTTACTGCGGTCTTTCAGCTGGCCCTAGGTTTGAGAGTGAATCTCATGAAGCGTTGGCCTCAGGAATTAATCATTATATCCTAGAAAATACAAATCTGCCTCAAAGACCTTATTTCTGGCTTTCTTTATAAATCTTGAGCTGCAGCTATTACAACTTCAGAATATGAGGAGGACTCTCATCCTCCATCTCCTTTTATTTTCCTCTGAGTGCGTTACCTTCTCAGAAGTCTGCATAATCTCACGTAAGTCCTTCTTGCTGTATGTCATTATAAATTTGGAAATTCCAAAGATGGTGACGACTTGAATGGTCCCAACCCTTCAAGGACATGGAAGCTATCCAGATACCACTAACCAAACTAGGCATCTTTCTGCTTTTCCTCCTTCCTGACCAACCATCAGGCGTTCCTAACTCGCTGCCTGTTTTTCACCTAAACCTGAAGTTCTCGAAGCCAGGTGAGTATTAGAGAAATGGTCCCTGATGGAAGGTCAGGATTCTTCCCTTTATGTGATACACATTCTTTTCAGAGTTACCAATACTTAGTGCTCTCCCACAAGAATTGGTTATACCCAGGTGCAGCCATAGACCAGATAATACTGTGCCTCAGGCAGAGAAGAACTCTGTTCTCAAAGATTTAAGAGTCTGTACTACTCAGAATTCTCCAGACAAACAGAACCAATAGGAAATGTTTGCATTTAGAGAGAGATTTATTTTAAGGAGTTGGCTCATGTGATTAGGGAGGCTGAAAAGTCAAATTCTGCATGGTGGACCAGAACGCTGGAAACTCAAAGCAGCTAGTGCTGCAGTTCAAGGCCACAGGCTGTCTGCTGGTCCTTCTGGCTTTGAGGAGGTCAGTTTTTTGTTCTATTTGGGCCTTCAACTGACTGGGTGAAGCCCAGTCTCATAATGGAAGGTAGGTACATTGAAGTCCACTGACTTAAATGTAATCTCATCCAAAAAAACATCTTCACAGAAACTTACAGAAAACTGTTTAACTATCTGGCCATGGGGAACCAACCAACATTGCTAAGAAATTAACCATCACACACTGAAGTCAGATCTCAGTTCTGAGAATCTTAAAGACCATCTTCATTTTACTCTGCTTTGGATGTGAATTTCCAACACTTTCCTGTTCAATTTACCTGTATGGACATAGTGCCTAGTGGATGGCCAAGTCTGGCTTCGTGCATTGGAGCTCATTGGCTCCCATCTGAGTTGCGTCACTGCCTGGTTTGCAGTATTATGAAAACGCCTTCCAGCCGAGATGGCGTCCACCTTTGAACTGGGAAAGTTCTGCTGATGCTGTGGATGATTTTGAGCATTACTTCTAAAAGATAAGGAGATATCAGTAAAGTGTGTGTTCTGAACAATGAGAATAGAGGCAGAAGGTGAGGGTTAGACCCAGTCATGCCACCTACGTTCATTGTCTACCAGACCTTCAGTTAAAAATGTTATCACTTCATTGGACTTTTGTTTTCCCAGCTGTAACTTAGGAATAAAATACTTTTTTTCACAAAGATAGTTTGAAGATCAAATGAGGGAAGATTTTTGAAGATACTAAAATGTCTGCAGTGCAGTCCCCACATTAATTACATGAAACAGTTGCCTCATGCTAGATTGTATTAAAATGTCATCCTGCCCAGGGAACTGTGAGCTCCTTAAGTGCAGGGATAATGTCTCTTTTACCCAAACATCTCTAACACCTCAACATACCTTACAATCCATATTAATTATAAGTATGTATTTAATCAATTAGCACTTATTACATGTCTTCCATGCTTCATCTATTTTAGCCAGTAAATATTGGTTAAATATAAAAATATATGTGGAAGAATTTCCTGAGATTGTAAAGGAAATACATGAGAAGCTTGCATATTTACTTTTGTTTGATTATTTCTGTGTTTTGATGCTTGACTCTGCTCTCTTGATCACCCATACCTGCTGATACTTGTGCAATAAGCAGCCTTAACTACATAGCTTTGGTGCTGACATCAAGCCTAAACATCTGTGTTGTTTCTCTGTCAGAAATGAGGTGTCCAGTTCTGATAACCAAGCTTCTCTCCTTTCTTTCCCATAGATACACCCATGGATCATTGATATCTTACTCTTTTGCTGTTCTGGGTTTTATGCTCAATTATACTCTGTAATTACTTGCCATTTTACCTACTAATAATGTAGTTAATTTTGCTGTTTTATGTTCCAAATGAGATGCCTTAAATCTATGGTTAGAATGTGCTCCCCTGTGATCATGATGAGGTGGAAAAACCAATTGTAGTTTGGTACTTTTAGTTATTTTTTTCTTTATTCTGACAGCCCATGTACCATTGTTGGGTGTACCAGGTATCATGTTAAGGACTTTATGTTCCCATTTTATATAATCATCTCAATAACACTGAAAGGAGATGACTAGAGGCATTGACATCATCATCCTCATCATTCTTAGGTGAGAAATTCTATAAGTTTAAGTGTATCTAGGGTTACAAGGTTCTTGGGTGAGAAAGCTAGACTTGAAGCCAGAACTGCCTAATCTGAATCGTGTGCTTTGAGCCCTCATGTGGTTTACTTGCAATTATTCATATTTCTTGCCTCTGGAGCACTGTCATCTCATTTTTTGGATGAGACTCCACTTGATCTCTAGGTCAGATTTAATCAGTGGCTTTGTCAAGAAGCAAGGGTGTCTGTGTGGGTCAGGGTGTTCGCCTCTATCCCCCAGGTTAGTCCCTCTCCACCTCCACAGCTGGGCTCGTCTTGTGGTACTGGGAAGATGTGGCACAACCAACCAAATTCTGGGATTCACACTTTTTGGTGGGTCATTATACCAAGCAGAGGGAGAACACAACACAAATTCACCCTGCTTTTGCTGAAGAAATTACTAAGAAAAATGTCAAAACTCTAGTCTCAGCGCTGAATTGTACTGAAAAAAAGTGGACCATTAATCAAAAAGGAAGTCTAAGTCACTGGATGAAAAGCCACTTGATTGCTCTATTCTATGTTGGAATTTTGTGAACTACATCACCTTCTTGAATCTGAAACTGTTCTCTTCCTGAGGTGCCCCCATGTATTTTCTTTTCCTAGAAGATCTGGAGTTTTGTGTACCAATGAAGAGGGGACTGAAACTAATAAGCTTGGAAAGGTGGGTGGGGAGAGAAGAGGAACATGTGTGGCTCAAATGGAGCCCTTGGCCAGTGAAGAGTTGGTATCAGCAAACGAAAATCTTACTCAGGATCCAATAAATGTAACTCATAAATGTTTAATCCACAATGGAGAAAATAATTTGATTTGGATTTGAGAAGAAGATTCTTTTGTCAAGCACAGCACTCTGCAGACATTCACAATAAATTCATGGCTAAGAAGTTTAAATGTTCATAAATTTCTCATGCAATTTGTAAATAAATGTTGATATAATGATGTCATTACTCCCTCACATCTTTATCCACCAAATTCCTAAACAGGAAGATCCGCTTCCAGTGGAAGCCACATAGTCATCAGTGATGTGCCTCTCAATAAGGCCCATTGCTTCTGGGCCCCAGCTATAAAACTGGTTAATAATTTATGCATGGAGTTATGGGAACCTTTTAAAGAATTGTAGACAAGTGATTGGCAAGCTTTTTCTGCAAAGGGCCATTTAGCAAATGTGTTAGTCTTTGCAGGGTATAGAGTCTGGCACAGCTACTCGACTTTGACATACTAGGAAAGCAGTCATAGTTAATGGATAAACAGATGATCATGACTGTGTCCCAATAAAACTTTTATTTATGGACAATAAAGTCTGATATTGTACAAATTTCCCCTGTCACAAAATTTGCTCTTTAATTATTTTAACAATATAAAATTTTTTAAAAAGTCATTTTTAACTTGGGATGGTCATACAAAAATATAGGTAACTATATTTAGCCAGTGGGCCATAGCTATGGACCTGTGGAAGGGTATATTTTTAACTGTTATTTAAACATAGAAATGTCTAAAAATAGAAATAAATTGCAAATAAAATGTTTTTAAAACCTGAAAGGTGATAATGTTACCAAGTAAAAACATATTTCTAGTTTTATTTATGACCAAAACCATTTTTAAAATTGATAGACAAACATTCTGATAAGTACTTCTCCAAAAATTAATACTTCATTTAGCTATAAAATTAATGTAATTTTATCAAGAAGGAAGCAGAGGGGGAAAAACCCTTTAAACATCTGTTTAATTAAAAATATGGTATTTTAATCTTAAAAGGCAAAGAACAGTCACAGGTCATTATGGAATATGCCTTAGGTGGTAAGTATAATGTTTTAATTTAAATCTTTATTGCTAACTCTCTTCTCTTCATTTGTGGAAGATATGTCATTTAGAAGTCATTAATAAATCAGTAAGTGAGTATCTACTAATATTTTAAAAATACTTTATATTTTTTATTAAAATCCTAGAAGTTTTAAGTTGAACTCAAAAAAGAATTTTTCTTCTTGTTAGAAAAATAAACTCTAAATTTGGTGATCAGGAAAAAAAGTGAATCTTGGGTGATTTCAATTTAAATCATGTATGTTGACTTCTCCTGACATATCATACTAAAGTCTTCCACCTGAAGTCGTATTTACTGTTCCAAATGCACACCACAATGGATTTCAATGCTTGGGTTGTACAGATAAGCAATGAAAATAGACGGTTTCTTCCTCATGGAGCTGCCTCAGGGCTCCACTGTCTCCCAGGACATGAGCACACACAGACTGCCAAATGGAGAGGTGTCCATGGGAAAGGAAGGGAGAGATCACTTTCTGGGTGCCCATTGTGAGCACATCACTACAAGAGGTACCAAGTGCATTTGTCCATCGATCCATCCATTCAACCATGGAAATTCTCCCCCACATCAACGCACACAAATGTGGGTTGATTCTCACATTGATCCTAGCAGGGTGAGCATGCATTATCCCAACCTGCCTTGGCCCTGTCCACCGGGAGTGACTGCCCAGCCATCATGAAAACTCATATGAACTCGGGAGCCCACTGTCACAGTGCCATTAAGTGTTGGTGTCAAGAGCTGGACCTGCCCCAGCTTAACCTCAGGGCCTTCTCCT
The DNA here is from genome assembly GCA_028644305.1 of Xerus rutilus. NCBI lineage: Eukaryota > Metazoa > Chordata > Mammalia > Rodentia > Sciuridae > Xerus > Xerus rutilus. The sequence continues at coordinate 177,327,761 of CM053400.1, forward strand.
GGCACATACCATCATCTCTTACACCACAGAGATCACCCACAGGACGTGTCTCTTCAAGAGTCCTCAGCTGCTTCTCCACACTTCCCCATCCTTGATCCTCACCCTGGCAATGATGGAAAGGGAAGAACATTCCACCATGCCTCTAAGGCAACTGGTTTTATGATCATTTTGCAAATAATTTCCTTTGTTTCAGAGCTACATCTATAATGGAGAGGCTGTGGAGGCTTGACATGAGTTGGAAGTAGGTTTGTATTTGTTTGAAATGATGACACCAGCCTCCCCTGACATTTGTTGTTAATTATTCACTGGGAAATGGAGAAATATGTCAACACAACATTTGTCACCCGTTATTTAGAGGCTCAGGTTGACAGATCTTGGCAGAATTTTTGAAAGATGTATCTGACTTGGTTGCTTTTAGGCTCTTTATTTATTTTGTATTCTCAAGAGTGTAAAATAAAATAAAGCCTTCAGCTAGTGAGATAGTTACTCACAACAAAGACAAATATTTTGGACAGGTGGGCAGTTCTGCATCCTTGATGGGCTAAACTGGTGGCATTCAACTGTGCAGGAAGGGAGTCATCTGGGGCACCTGAAATGCAGACATGCCAGGCCTGGTGGAAGCCAGTCCAAGGAAATATGTAATAGTGTTTCTTTACAATTCTCCCCGAAGATGCCCACAAGAGAACTCCTCCTTATACCTCTTCATTTTCTAAGTGATAGGTTAAGCCATAAACATTAGAATTAAAACAAATTTCTAAAAATGTAAATACAGCATCTTAAGTGTTGTTCCTGTTCAGCCCCGTCTTGCTGAGCACATGCCAGGGCTCACTGCACCTCCAGTTCTACCTGGCCTGAAGCTGCACGTTCCAGGGCACCTGGTAAAATCTCACTGAAAGCAGCCCCGAGAACCCCACATGAGAGTGCTGGCCATGCCCAGAGTGAACCCAGTCTACCCATTTAGCCTCCCAGACTCAGTTTCTTTCTTTCCATGTTGACCTAAAGAGTAGGGGTTTAAATAAGTTATTCCACTGCTCAAAACCACCTATGGTTACCTCTCCCGTCCAAAGGGAAATTCAAAGTCCTCATCACTGTGCCCAAATCCTGACATATAATCTGCTTTTTGTAGTTTCTTTTTTTTGCTCTAATTTGACCTTGCCTTACCATCCTGCCCCTTGTTTTTTCTGTTCCCTTTGCCAGTTCCAGGCTGTTCTAGGAAGCAACAAGCCCAGTGTACCTCAGGGTCTTTGCTCTTGCTTCTGTTTCTTCCTAGAGTCCTCTTTCCTCTGACATTCCCAAAGTCTGACCCATCACCCCAGAGAAGGGTCTGTTCAGTCATCACATTATCAGACAGCCTTCCTGATCCATATCATCCAGATGGTCCTAGCCTCACCTCCTGACAATCTAGGGCCTGAGACAGCAGGGGCCCATTTAGAAGGCAGATGCATGGGGCGGCAGGAGCTCTTAATTGGAACAGTCTGGTAATGAGGGCAAGGTGGGGGTGATGTTTGAGAGGGAGGCTGGAATAATTGATCACGTTGAAGAGTTTGAGTAACTATTATGAGCTCGATGAGAATTTATTGAAGAGTGTTTAGGAAGAGGTCTGGCATGCTCTGTTTATATATTCCACAGACTGTGCTGGTAGAAGTCGGAAAATGGATCAGAAGGCGAAACAATAAAAGCAAAGACATTTTGAAGGATCTGAGAAGGCCGAGGAACTTCAAGCATGTCTAAGTCAACTTGATTCTACCTCGAGGCCGACCCACAGCACCATTTCTCATTAAACAGAGGAGACACATGACTGGTAGAATAAGCTGGCAAAAAGGCAATAGGCTATTAAAGGATTAAAAGATCCCCTAAACC
>CM053400.1:177329720-177340609 GCA_028644305.1 Xerus rutilus
AAAAAAAAAAAAAAAAAGATCCCCTAAACCTAATTTAAATTAATCTATATTCGATATCTTCTCAAAAGACAAAAGAATTCTATTGGGGACACAGTCCACGTGGTTAATACCAGAACCACCGATCTCATGTTCAAGGCTGGGTTAGTTTGGACAGTAATTAATCCAGAAGTGGATTATCTACCTACTTACTTACCTACTATCTATGTATTGTCTATCATCTTTCTATCACCTCTCTGTCTCCCAACAAAAGAAAATAGGAATTTAATTTTTTAAGAGTTTCCATTTTTAAGAAAGCATGCCAAGGGTCACCAGGAAAATGTTAATTCTGCCCAGGGACATCAGTGAGTCCTAGAATGAGAAATAAAGTAAAATGTAGAGCAGGAGTTGGTCACCACAGAACAGTTTAGGAATCAAAGAGCAAATCAGATTCAATCAGTAGGGTCAAGATCTGGATTCCGCTTTTTCTTTTGGATACAGAACAGGGAATATGTGGGAGAGTGACATGGATCCTTTTTAAAGTTCCTTATATTTTTAACAGGTATCTCACTGTGTGTTGGGGCCAAGGAATGGGTGCATTCTGATGAACTGGGCTTGTCTGGTGGGGCCTGTGAAGTTGGCAGACAGTGAGGCATGTGAGGTCGCTGTGGCTGCATGGAACCATCTGGTCCTTACATATAGGAAGGACCCTAAGGGACCTACAACCTGGTGTCTCCAACCCAGGTCCACTTTAGCTTTAGCTTTGTTAAGAGGACTTAATGCTTTCATGTATTGGAAACTCTATCTTCATGTATTGGAAGAAGGAAGAGACTCATTTGAAAAATGCTCAGGAGCAGAGAGTGGTATGAGGAGAACGTCTGTGAAAGAAGAGTTTTGACAAGACTGTCCTTCTAAACGAAAGCTTAGCTTTCCCCTGTCACTGGAAGCTGAGTGACTGCTGTAGAGAATGTGATGAATTAAATTCAAGTATCAGATCAATAGACTGGAATTAATTTTATTTAAGATAACCTTAAGCCTCGAGTTTTGTATATCTTCTCTATTATTTGGCTCATTTACTTGCAAGTTCAACCAATATTTATCAAAGGCCCTCTCTTAATCTGCTCAGGCTCCTATGACAAATTCATAGGCTTGAGGTTTTAAATAACAGAAATTTATTTTTCTGAGTTTTGGAGGTTAAGAGTCCAAGATCAAGGAGTCGGCATACTTGTCTTCTGAGAGCCCCTCTCTTGGCTGGGGGATAGTGGCCTTTGCTTGGTTCATGTTCTTAGAGAAAGGGGAGGGGGAGATGGAGAAAGGGAATTCCATCATGAATGGTGGAGATGAGACCCAGGGCTAAGCACACGCTCCACCACTGAGCTACACGTACAGTCCCTTTTATTATATTTCTTCCTTTTTAAATGGGGATATTAATCCTATAGCTGGAGCTCTACCTTCATGACTTAATGGGTCACGTAATTGTTGGAGTTAAGGTTCTGAGAAAAATGACACAGGAAAATAATCAGAGATGGGCTATTTCATATGCAGGTAAATGGATAGAGTTGGAGAACATCATGCTAAGTGAAATAAGCCAATCTCAGAAAATCAAATGCTGAATGTACTTGTTTATAAGTGGATGCTGATCCATAATGTCGGGGAGGACACGGGAAGAATGGAGGAACTCTGTTCACAGGGGTGGGAGAGGGAAGAGGCAAGAGGACAGTAAAGATAGTGGAATAAGATGAACATCATAGCCCTAGCTTTATGTATGACTGCATGTATGTTGTGATTCTACATCACATACAACCAGAGAAATGAAAAGTTGTGCTCCATCTGTGTACAATGAATCACACTCTGCTATCATGTAAACCTAAATAGAACGAAGAAAGAAAGAAAGAAAGAAAGAAAGAAAGAAAGAAAGAAAGAAAGAAAGAAAGAAAGAAAAAAGGTTCTATAGAAGGTACATCTTAGCGAGAAGTTCCAGTGTGAGCATAGATGTATAGATGGAGATGAAAAGAGATGGAGGGCAGGTGAGGAAGGGGAGGAAATCAGATACCATGGACTTAACATGATGTGTGTATAGCTAATGAAGTATCTTTCACAGGGCTTTTGGAAATCATCTTGGAAGCTGTGGTGGGGCCTGACAAGGACATACGGAAATGTAGGTGACGAGTACCACATCTAAATCTGATCATGGAAGAAGAATCTATAAAGAAGATCCTGAGAGCACCATAGGAAGGTTTGAAAAACACGAGGATCCTATGGACCATTTCAGTGCAGGAGAACTCTGTTTCTACAAGAAACAGCAGCACATGTTAAGCTGCAGACCATGCTATTATAGCAAGACCATGTTGTTCCTGGTCCACTCAATTTTGCATAGTACTGCAGAGGAAGACTACAGGAGTAAAAAATATGCTTTCTTTTTGAGACTTCAGTGTAAACCTAATACATTAATAATAACAACATTACCTAGTTATTTTGACAATAACATTGACTGATTGTCTTAGAGTAAATAATATTATAATCTGTTCTTCAATATGGTTATTGTCTGAAATAAAACTAAATAAAGATATGACTTTGTGCACAAGAAAAGATTGAAGAGTGCTCTGTGTATGATTTTCTTAGTGGTTAAATATATTTCCTAGCCAATGAATAGAACTGTCAGGAGAAATTTCACAAATTCTAGAATTAAAAGGAAAACAAATATTTTCATATGTTTGTTTATTCTTTCAGCAAGATACACAGATATCCCCCACGTATTATGTCTGTATTCACTGAAAAAATAAAAACAAATAAAATGAGGTTTGTACCACCAGGATCTCTAAATCTACTCAGGATTTCTTGCTCTTGTATCCATTTTGAGTAAATGAGAGATTTTACATGTTTGGAACTGAACTGTTGTTGTATACCTTGCCCAGGTATCCAAGAAGGCACACCCGGTTTTGGTTCTGAAACAGCACTGTTCCCGTGTGACTTCCTCTGATGACGGGAACACCCACGGAGACCATTTTGTTACTGAGTTCCAAAGCTGTGACTAGTGTGACAAAGTTTTAAAAGATTGTTTTAATTAGTTTAAACTTCGTTGTCAATCATCGCAAATGCATAGCGGCTGTCACATTAGACAAAACAGCTGGAAAATGAGTCTTCTACATCCTAGGGCCCATAATGTTTAAAAACTTCATCTTAAAGGAAAAGGGAACGAAAAGTAATATGAAATGAGAAAAACTGACCATAACTTTAGAGCAATACAAATCACTTCCAATCTCACACTTGTCCCTGTTTCTTCCGATGATATCTTCAATGAGCCATGAAGCTGTGCGGCCTTGAGTGTTCTGGGTTGTTTGGTAAGCAGTTTCCATCGGAAATTAATCTGAGAGGGTCCTGCCTCAAAGCCATTGTCTCGTTTCCTTTTGTTTCTCTTTCCACCTCCCAACATTAAAATAAAATATTGATACATTTTCCCGTTTACTTGCAATTCCAGAGAAATAAAGAAATCTTCAACACATAGGACTAAACTGGAAGGTGCAATTTTCATCTCCCATCTGAACAAATCAATAATCCTTAGTAATTTTATCTAGAAAATGGGGACAACCTACTTTAGTCAAAGGGGCTCTTTATTAAAGTGCATATTGCTACTTAGAAAAGTAGATGTTTGTTCAAAGTTGTAATGGGATAATTTTTTAGAATGACCTAAAGCAGAATTCGTAAACACTGTTTGTGTGAAGGTAAAGAGCTGAACTGGAAGCTGGGCGCGGTGGTGCAAGCCTGTAATCCCAGCACTTAGGGAGGCTGAGACAGGAGAATTGCGAGTTCACAGCCAGCCTCAGCAAGGGCGAGGTGCTAAGCAACTCAGTGAGACCCTGTCTCTGCATAAAAAACAGAAAATAGGGCTGGGGATGTGGCTCAGTGGTCAAGTGCCCCTGAGTTCAATCCCCAGTACCAAAAAAAAAAAGAGTTGAACTGGAGAATCCCATCAATTCAAAAATTTAAAATGGAAATAACAATCTTCATCATAACATGTTTTTCAACTTATTATTCTGCTTTTTCTCCTACTCTTTCATGGCAACATTCATGGTCCTGGTGTGTGATGTCAAGTACAGATGTCAGAATTCTGCAAATAGAGAAAGGTCATCTGAAATCAACAAAACTCAACTTTGCAAATTACAAATGGTTGGTTTCATCAACTAAAACATTCAGGATGATGATATGTCAGTTTTAGCAAATGACACTTCATTTTGATAAGAGTAGCAAGAAACATGGTTTTCATAAAGTGTGAATTTAATTGCATTAATTTAAATGTTCTTTTTTATTGTAAATTCAACACATAATCCATTACAAATAAAGCCATCATCACCTGTTCAAAAAGAAAGGAGAAACAAAATAAGAATTTTATCATTTCGTTTCATTTTTATCAGCCAAAATGTGTTGATCACCTACTAAGTACTGGATATTGCTAAGTTCTGCAGATAATATTGTATATAATACATAGTGCTTGTCCCTAAAGAGCTACTAGACCAACAGAGGAGCTTGGTGAGTCCTGAATGCAAGGTATGAGGAAGCTCAGGAAACGGCGGGTAGTGGGGAGGAGGCGCTGGATGGAAAGACTTAGGCAGAAAGAGCAGTGCTGAGGAGAGACGGAAACTGTGCATCAGAAAGCAGCAGGAAAAGCCAAGCATGGCGGCCCATGCCTGTAATCCCAGCACTTTGGGAGGCTGAGACAGGAGAATCACGAGTTCAAAGCCAGCCTCAGCAATGGCGAGGTACTAAGCAACTCAGTGAGACCCTGTCTCTACATAAAACACAAAATAGGGCTGGGGATGAGGCTCAGTGGTCGAGTGCCCCTGAGTTCAATCTCCAGTACCAAAAACAACCAAAAGAAAACCAAAAAAAACAAAAAATAAACCAAAAAAGCAGGGAATAGGGAAGGGGGCAATTTGAAAATAGATATAAAAGTCTAAACTTAAAAATTTAGTGGCTATTCCAATTAGCAGAGATTTTTTAAAGGGAAAAATGAAGGAAGATATTCAGATACTTGGTTTTTCAGTAGGATTCCAGGGAGATAGGAAAGCCGTCTGCATAGAGGGAGCAATTAGTTTTTTTCCCTTTCCTTCTCCTCTTTTCCTCCTCTTTGCTTTTCTTCTTCCAATCTTTCTCTCTCTCTCTCTCTCTCTCTCTCTCTCTCTCTTTCTCTCTCTCTCTCTCTTTCTTCCACTTAGGAACCAAGAGTTTGGAATACACTGAATTAGATTTTGTACCTTCCTTGTTTGAGGTGTTTTTGGTGATGCTGGTCTAGATGGCTTCTAGAAGCTTGAGGCTGGGGCCCAGGGAGGCTGTCTTGACCAGAGACACCTCTGAGACAATGCCAAGATTATTGAAGCTACAGGAGAAGATTGGGTGTATGGAAAGGAGATTGGATGATGGAAAATACCCACACTTCAGAGAATGTGGGAGAAGAGATGACAAGAAGCCAGAGAAGATTTGACAGAATGGTCGTGGATATAGAGAAAACAGCTGGATGTTAGTAGCCAATAATAGCGTAGCTCCATTTGCAGTTTCTGTCAGACACTGTGCTTGTGTGAATGTTGTTCAGGTAAGTGATGTCTGGCCCAGAATTTTCTTGACTCATTTAGTCAGGGGCAGACAACAAGATGGATACTCTGTTTACCTTCATTAAAAGACGAATGAAAGGAGCATGGTTCTGCCTGAGGTCAAATATCTATTAGGTTGCTGAGGTGGATTTGAAGTGCAGTTTACTGTGTGGTTTTCTTTTTCAATCTTTGCATGTGTTTGCTTCCTGCAGCCTGCTCCTGCACGACCAGGCTCAGCCTGGCTCCGAGGAGGTAGGCCATCTTAGGAGGGCTTCCAGGGTGAGAGGCCACAGTGTGGCCCAGGGCTGCGCTAATGAAGTTCCTTCTCTGATGAAGAAACTAATTCTGAAAAGGGCTCACACACACCCTCAGTTAGGAGGAAGCAGGGGAGACCATCTGGCTGTGGAGACCAGGAGGGAATCCACAGGCACACCAGGGGTGATCTGGGGAGGTCAACCCAGGCAGGACATGGCCGTGCTCTCTAGAGTCTTGTGCACTCTCTGTCTTCATCTCCACTGATTCAGGCTTTACTTCTTCATGGTGATGGGGGCAGTCCTCTCAGCTCTACTGAGTATACAGGGACAAAACAGCTTTAGTTGAACTAGAACCTTGAGGCAGGAGGGAAGCCCTGGGCAGATGAGAGCTGGCCGGGGAACAGGAGGAACCACTATCTTCAACCAGTCCTGGAAGGAGGCCGAGGGCTGAGATGCAGGACTCTAGTCTCTGAAGTCTCTTTCCCATTCTAAACTGGCGATTTGGAGTGTGATTTGAAGAGCAGTACTTTCCTTATACTTCCCAATCTTGTAGACACACAGGAGTTCTCCTTCTCATTGATTATATTATTGTGCACTGATTGGGTATATCTCTGAATGACAGGAGTTATGGGTGTGTGTGTGTGTCTGTCTATCTGTCTGTCGGTCACTGTGTTTTTCTTCCCACTCACCCTGAGTTTGAGGTGATCCAGATCTGATTTTAGAAAGCTTTCAAAAAGAGCCTGATCAGGTTCACGACTCAAATCTCAGACTGTGGGGTTTGACCACCAACCTGGAGACCCTACGATGTCTTTGATGCATTTGTGCATCCCGTTCTGTGCACATCCTTTAGGAGCTGGCGTGGAGGATTAACTGTGGATTTGGGCGAGATCATGGTTATTTCTGCAATCTATTTTCCTAACTCCACTTTAATTGGAATAATCCTTTTTGTCCCTACAAACCTCTTCTTTGGTTTGACAAAATTAATTTAAATCCCATTAACAGTAAAGGGATAATGAACAAGTCACTCTCTGGAGGTTCAGAAGGAACTGAAGACGGGCAAGGCAAAGCGAGCAGGAGGGTGTCCAATCTTCCCCGTATTTATGTTGAACTCTATTTCTTTCATCTTCTTTCCACAAAATCAACTCATGATGGCCTTTAACCACACTCCAGAAAACAAAGCACCTGCAAACAGCATGCAGAGGGGACAAACTTGAATTAAGATTGGTGGACCCCGTGTCTAGGTTTGAGAAGAGGAAATGCCTCCCACTCAAATCCCGTTATTTCTTGACTACGGGCAGCACGTTTTATTATGATAGCAAGACATTTAGCGATGATGCTGCCATCTCAGCACCACGGTGGTGAGCTGCAGGACGGGTGTTCAAATGTTCCATATGTCTGTGCTAAATGTGGACACAGCTAGATTCAATTTAAAGGAAATATAGAAAGATGCCTCTTTGCAGTTGTCTCCGCTTGTGACAGACCCCGTCACATGCCGAACCTCAGCAACCGGGAATTAATGTTGCATATCAACTCCGATCGTGGAGGAAGAGCAGTCCCACACAGCCGCTCTGAGCAGCCTGCGTGGCTCCCAGGATTACCCTCTGGAGTTAGCACCACCCCCATCCAATGGCCATTGCCACTGTGCAAACTACTGCATTTTTCTGCAATAATATGTCATCATTAACCATATGTCTTCTTTCCACTACTTTTTTTCCCCAGCAATTCCCCACCATTAATTTTTAGTACAGTTTCTTGAAGACAGTTGGCTCCTGTCCAAATGTAATGAGGTTGAGATTCGTAAAGTTCGATAATTGTCAGGGGAAGAATATAAATGCAATAAAATTTAAGTTTCTTTTTTTTTTCCTTGTCTTTCAGCAATAGTAGATGAACTGACTCTGGTCATCTCTGGACTGTTCATTGGAGAAGGGGTTATTTGTGTCATGAGAGACCTTCACTCAATACAAGTTAACTAGCAATCATTTTTGATAAATGCCAAGAATATATTAATAATGATTAATAAATTTCATCAATTTTCACAGAATATCCTGTATCAGCAAAGAGATCTATTGTTTAATTTAAATTGACAAGTATTTATCAAATTCCTGAATGTGGTGGATATGTTGTTCCAGAATACATCAAAATAAAACATTAATAAAGCTTAGGTACCTGTTTTCAAAACATGCTCCACTACCTTGGGGAGAAGAGTTATGCCAATGGTAAAATTGTTTCAGTTCAGGAAATTCCCCATGGTTTTATGGAATAATTATCTGTTTTTTTATAGCCAGACCCACTGAGTTTATTTTCAGTATGTCATCCTGAAACAGCAGCCTTGAGCCTCTCCAGTTATTGAGCACTTAATAAGTGGCAAATGTATCTGAAGAACGACGTTTTCAGTTTTGTTTAATTTTAATGAACTTATCATATATATTTTTTAAATCCCTGATACTTAGTCCATTGCTGGAAATCATTTCATTATTCTCACAACCACCTGAGTGTAAACAGGCTTTTGATATTGCAACTTGAATGAAATCTAAGGAGTGGCCATTTGTCTCCCATGCAAATCGAGCATATGGATTAAGATGTATTAAAAGTGCAAAATAAACCAGGCCCGGTGGCACAAGCCTGTAATCCCAGCACTTAGGGAGGCTGAGACAGGAGAATCACGAGTTCAAAGCCAGCCTCAGCAATGGTGAGGTGCTAAGCAACTCAGTGAGATTCTGTCTCTACATAAAACACAAAATAGGGCTGGGGATGTGGCTCAGTGGTCGAGTGCCCCTGAGTTCAATCCTCAGTACCAAAAAGATAAACAAAAAATAAATAAAAGTGCAAAATACATGCTGATTTCTAAGACTTAACACAAACAAAACATCTCATTACTATGCTTTAATGTTGAGTATACGTTGGAATGACAGCCTTTTAGGGGTTACATAGAACATTATTAAAATTAACTTACTCTTTCCTTCTACTTTTTCACAAGTATGAGGGCTAGAAAATTTTCAATTACTTCTCCTGGTTCCATTATATTGGTGTTGAAATGCTACTGGAAAATGAAAGCCATACTCCTTCCCTCAGGTGATTACAGCTGGCCAAACCCCTTGACACTGTCATCTAGAACATCCCCACACGGTATCTACAGTCCTTGGTACAGGGATAGACACAAAGAGATGGAAACCATGGAACCTAAAACCTACCTATACCACCTCAGCTTTAGATGCCATCTTAGCAAAACTATATTCCAAACTCTTTTTTCTTTATACAGAGACTGAAACCCAGACTTATTAAATACCCTGATTAGGATTATACTAAAAGCTAAAAACAATGCAAAGGCCAAAAGGTAGATGTGGAATGTCATATCTCATGAAATAGACTAAAATATCATGTCAAAATAAATTACTGATATTTCTTGGGGAAAAATAATCTCATAAGGACATTCCTTTGCTTCACTTGGTAAAGGCAGATATTTTCATGGCTAATAGTCTTTGAAAAGCCTGTCCTCTTTATTAGAGTTGAAATTACTAATTAACTCACCTACTTAGAAAAGACTCTTGGACCTGCTTGGAGGGAATGAGCTGTTGCACCACGGTTGTGTTCTGAGTGCCTGTGGGAGCTGCCCTTGCCCTAGAATGTGAGGCAACACCGCCACCTAGTGGTCACCTACACTGCGTGTGCTCACTACCCCTATAATCTTGCTGTCTACAACCATGTGGCCTAAAGAAAACAATTACAAGTAGACAATGTACTCAGGGGCTTTGGAAAGTTACGATACCTGTACAAATCATCTAAATAGATGATTTCATGCATTTGGAAAATGAAATGCCTTGATACATCTGCGCAGGCTCCTAAGTGGAAGGTGTTCCCGGGTTGTGATTCCTAGAATGATGGCACAGAGCATGTAAAGAGGTTTGCCTTTGCTTTGGGGTAAACTACTAGTTCCTCCTGGCTGATGCATCTATCTATCCTGTTAAATTTATATTGCAAACCAAAACTGGTATTAGTAAATAAAGAAATAACCAGAATCAAGTACAAGAACACAAGCATGGTGCATTAGGTGTCCCACTCATTCAGCAAGAAAGCCCCATGGAAGTGTGGGGGCTTTTATGATTTTTAGGTTCTCTGGTGGAATAGGAAGGATTCTTCCAGGACAAGAAGTCCACAGTGAGCCAGGGGCAATATATCGACTTTAAATATCTAATTGGAATATTCAAAGCTTTGTCAGATTTGTTGAAATGAGAGTTTCAATTATGCATCTTCAGTATGTTAAAATTTTAGTTAATAGACTAAAAGTTCATCTTCATGATCATAAATTTAGACTCTTAGAGCCGTAAAATTATAGAATGCCAGAATCTTAAAATCATGTATCAATAGCACTAGTTCTGGAATGCTCTAGAAATAAATAGTTCCTTTGCTTAGGGCCATCTTCAGGGACAACACTGGGGGACTTAATTTCTCCATACATTTTTATAATTTTAAAAATATTCTTAGGAAAGCCTGTTTCTCCTGCAGCAAGTTACTGAAATATTCTCCATCAGATGGGAGACTTAGAATTGGGAATTCTGTGTGGACGACTTCAGCAGGAGAAAGCCAGACTAGGGCATGACTGGCCATGAGCTTGAAGAATGTAAAGTGTTATTTTATTTGAGTTGGTAAAAATGGAGCACTTGAATAACTAGTCTTCCCAGAAAAAAAGTGGATTGGAACTCATATGTACACTGAAGAGCTCTACTTTTAAAGAAAAACATTGAGTATTATTCACTGAATCATTTTTTTACTGTAATTATCAAAATCAATTTTTGATCTACTTGTGGAAAAGACATGGAAAAGGAAACTTGGGGAACAAAGGAGTTCAATTTTTGATGCTAACGGTGGCCAGTGGTTCCATTCAGTCTCATGTAATTCATGACGACCTCTAAGCAAAGACTTGTTGTATTTATTTTTTAGACAAAAAACCAAGGTGCAGAACAACTAAATAAACTATCCAAGGAAAAATAGGTAGCAAATGTAGACACAGAATCTTAGCACAGATTTGTCTTGCCATTTTGTCTAAAATATTAAGCGCTAGGCGGGAGTGTTGCTC
>CM053400.1:177341109-177366377 GCA_028644305.1 Xerus rutilus
CCCCACAGCAGTAAATTCTTATCTGTCCTTCCTTGGAAAGCCCACAACAATCAACACATGCTTTGTTTGGCTCATTGAGTCCAAGTTTAACTATATAGAAGCTTGTGTTTCAGGCCTGATTTCCTGTTTCTGAATTTCAGTTTCTGCCAACTGCAAAACCTGGACATAAACATCAACATTGTAAGAATGTGGTGAGAATTAAATGGAATATTCCAAAGAAAACCACTACTCTCAGTCTCATCCCATCCTGCTGTTTTCCAAGACAGAAAGATCTCCAACAATTTGTCCTGTATTTTTAAACAAGACATAGCACATGGTAGTTCTCAATAATGTTATATTCAGAAATTTAATTAAAATATGTCCCCTAAGAGGTATTTTGAACTATGGTTCAAGTTATTAGTCTTGTAGCGTGTCTCAGGCAGACAGTCCTTTGTGCTCCTGAGCACCCTAGAGACTGCCTCAGGTGCCCCAAGTTTAATGAGAGACTCCGTTCCTTTCCTGCATTTGTGGCACAATGTCCTTTCATGATGTTTAACAAGACAAAAAGGAAAAACTACTGAAAATAAAATGCTAAAGTTTCAGGGAAATATAAAAAGAAAAAAGAAGGTAAATAATGAATTCATTCCCTTGTGTTTCTTTCTCTAGCAGTTCCATTTGCTGATTTTTAAAGGTTATCACCTGTTTCTCTTTCACTAAAAATAAATTAATGAAAAATTTTGTCCAGAAGGTGTTTCTTTGAAAATTCCACAACTGCAGTCAATTTTGCTGGAACGTGAGAGGTTGGAAGTTGAGGAACATCAGAGGGAAGGCAGGTGTCATGTGAAGACCAGGAGGGCAAGGACAACACTGGAGTCTGGGTGGCTATCGTGTTCTCCCAGTCCTGACAGCTGCTCTGACCTGCACATACACAACAGAGGCACTGTATAGTTAAATCCACTATTTCCTGTGTTATTTTTTGTTCCTATATTTTTTATATATATCCAGATGTTTGATTATCTTGACATAAAGACTAAGCAGCAAAGTTTTTTGGTGTGCACGTCTGGTGGGACTCGTGCAGGCATTTTAGAGGTGTCCCTCAGCTGTATCCATGCAGGCAGTGTGAAGTGATGATAGCCATGTCACAGGGCCACTCCTGGTGTATGATAGCCCCATCCCCTTCCCATCCACCCTCAGCTGAGTATGCACACACACACTAAATCAGCCTGCGTCTCCACTCCTGCATGGAAACCTGTGTCTGTCACTGGTGGTAAGGAGAGATTTCAGAATAAGGAAGATCTGGACCTAGAAAGTAAAGAAGGCCCAACAGTGTGGCCTAAGTTTTCAGCCACTTCCTGGTGACCTGGGTTGCACAGCCCAGGCCTTGGATCACAGAAGGTATCTACAGCAGGTATCTGGGCAATGGTTCAGAGTCCATAGCAGGGTTTCAAATGAGGCATTGAGTAGAGGGAAAGTGGCTCCCATCACCAGTGGGGAATGCAGACAGGGTGGTGACCCTGCAGAGAGGAAAGTCAGGAGACAGTAGGGTCCCACTGGGGCAGAGAGGGATTCTCCCCTGGGGCCAGGTGGCTGTCAGCAGAAATATGGAAACAATGATGAAGCCAACCAGTATCAGTCTTCCTATTTGTACTTCCATGTACCAGAAATTCTGAACAATGTGGGTGGTGGAATATTCTTCCCTGAAACTGAACAAAACAAAAACACACCTTTTTTTTGGTTCCATTTTAAACAGTCCTGCAGCTACTGATACGTTCTAAGCATGCAGACCCACATAGTTGCTTCAGAAGAGCACATGTTTTATGAGTTTTATTTTGATAGACATAGTACTGTCTGCAGAGGTCCATTCTTAGAATTCCCAGCCAGAGTCAGCTCCTCACAAACAGGGTATGAGGCTTCTGTTTGGTGAGCGCAGACATTAGTGCACATAAAAAATATTTTACTGAATTTAATAACAGTTTGGAATTTAATTTGGGTATTTTTAGTTGCTTTAGAATAATACAGAAAACAGTGATTGATTCTAGACACCAAGGTTGCCGAAAAGAACAGAGAGGGATAACTCTGTCCCAGACTCTATAGGTCTTAGGAGTGTCCTGAGTCAGCTTCATCAGCTCAGATGGTGGAAACTTCCAGAAGCACAAAGCCTTGTCCGATCCACTTTAAGGGTGGAAAACAAGGAGAATTTAGGACCAGAGCAGGAGGGGAAAGGTGAGGTGACTGATGGCTGGTGATGCAGATGGAAGCCTGGTCAGTGAGCTCCGGCTCCTGGCTCCTGGCTCCTGTGCACATTACCCAGGCTGAGGAACGCTTGAGGAGAAACCAACTATGTGGTTCTCAGTGATGAGCTGCCAGGCCACAGGGCCAGGGCCGCAAAGTCCTCATCTGAACAGGAGGGATCTCGCTGCCTGACTTCCTCCCTCCCCACTATCCTCACGTGCATTCTCTCTGAGGCTCTGTATAAGTTGGTCAGCTCCAACGCCCTTTCTAGAACTTCCGGTTATCACAGTGACCTCAGAACAGGCTATTTCCTAGAACATAGGTAACTTGAACTGGGAAATACTGTAATTCATGTGGGCATTTTTCTAAATTTCAAAATGAAGAGAATGAAATAAAGAGAATTTAAATATCTTGCCCCAAATCATTCACATTCTTGTAGAAAGAGGTTATTTTAGGATTTTAGCTCCGCTAGTCTCTCTCAATAATCTGTTCTCTTAACCAAGTCTCATAAGACTGTTGCTTTTTAAAAAAAAATCCACTGAAGAATTCTCACTGAAGATTTGCATTTTAATAATGAACTTGCAGTCTTTGCCAACACTATCTTGGTTCTGTGGCATTCTGTGTTATTTTGGTCATGCAGGGATTTGCTGTGTCCTTAGTCCTACTACCTGTGACCATATAGTATCTCTGGGCTGTATGGTGTCAGTACTAGTTAAGGTAATTCACAGTCATATCAGTTCACTTAGTAGCCATGGTCTCCTGTGGGCTAGAAATTTAGAAGCACTCATCATAGCGTTCAGATATCAGAGTTTTTATAGATTTACTGATTGATTTTTATTGTGTAATAAAACTAACCAAGGCAAATTACCAACTCAGTCCCTCCACCAATTTAGAAGAATGTTATAAACAACACAGTGAACTTAGAAAAAACATGGATATTTGATTCTTTTCTCTTTCCAGATTTTTGTCTGTCACTGTTGATTTCTGGGTTCTATCTCTTGCCTTGATGCTTCCTTTATTTAATATCATCCTCTATACCAGACTTGCTTATTTAGGTTTGCTCCCTGTCCTTCAGTCTCGAGAATGATACCAATGCTTTACTATTCCATCAATTTACATTAGAACTTTGGAATCTACACCAAAACTCTAAAGTTTCCATACTTCTCTTTCCTGACCTTTGCTGCCTACACCTGCACTATTCAGGGTGGACTAGCTCGTGCTGCAGTAACAAATAAGCCCCCAACACAGTGACGTAAGGAAGCAACATTACTCATTTGCACCCAAGGCCAGCAGGGCTGATCTTTTACTGCGATTACTTATGACCTAGGCAGATGGAGGACTCATCTAAAGAATGTAAGAAGCAAACAAGGTAAAGGGAGTGATATAAATTATCTGTTGACAATCAAATCTTCCTTGTTGAAGTGACTGGTATGAGTTCTATTCATTTGTATTCATCTGATTGAAAGTCATGTGATCGTACCTAAATTCAGTAGACATGAGAAGAGACAGTCTTACATGTGAGCCACTGTGAGTCTCCCTGACCACACAGCAATTACCTTCCAGAGCATCCCCCACTGTGCAAACCAATGAAGGAAGAAAAAGACACATCACTTAACTTTGCCTTTACTTTTAGAAAAGTCTGTTCAAGTCAGCTTTGCTGTTGCTAAGATGGAAAAGATCTGAGAAGAGAAAAAGATTATTTGGGGCTCACTGTTTCAGAGGTCTCAGCCATGAACAGCTGACTCCATAGCTCGAGGTGAGACAGAACATCATGTGTGAAGAGCTCAGTGGAGGAAAGCAGCTCAGGACATGGCGATAGGAAGCATAGAGAGCGCCACTCAGCAGGGACAAACTACTAACCCTGAGATACCCCCAGGAGCCACCTCTTCCAGTCAGACTCTAACTTTCTATGGTTGCCACCCACTTACTCCCTTCTAAGGGAGTTATGCACCGATTAAGTTAAGAATCTCATAACCCAATCATTTCACCTGCAAACTTTATTACATTATCTCACTGATGAGCTTTTGGGGCACACATCTGTCTAATCCAAAACAGAGCCTTTGAGTTACCTAAATTCACAGAAAATATAGGAAAGCAAACTTCAGTGTGTAAAATAAACATTCGACTTATTTAAATGATGTTGTATCCCCATGTAGCAAACTTTTTCTGAATTGAGGTTTTTAAAGCCCATTTAATATTTTAGGAATTATAATAATACTTTAAATGTATACAATGCTCTAGCTACTCCTCAAATTTTCAGAGTTCTGCTCTTTGATGCCAGTATTACGTGGCTCATAATGGCCTTGGTTGATGGTCAGGACGGCACATGAACGCCCAGGCTGCTTAGTGGATCACATGTGGGGTCTGTCCTCCCTTAATTACCTTTTCTGTTTCTTACTCTGTTAAGGTGCCATCAGACCATGGCTCTCCTGCTTGGGAGTGTGCTGCCTCTGTGCTGCTCAGGAAGGCAAGTGGGGCTAATGGAATAAGGATGCGGCTTGTAGAGGAGGAAGTCTGGGCCAAAGTGCCAGCTTCAGCTCCAGATCACACCATCCCAAAGGGGATGACAGAGGCAGGCCAATGGTATGACCCAGGGTATACAGCAGGTGGTTTCAGGGAGGAAAAGCACTAATAATGGAGGCGGCCAAGCACACCTGACTATAAGGTGCAATGTTGAGAGAAGAGGGACTTCCACCCTGGAGGGGTGTGGCCTCCTTAGGAGAGAGTCAGGTTTCATTTAAGTGAGCGGTGATGTGGTCATTTGGAAAATAGCAGGGAGATGTGGGTGAGGCTTGTGGCCTCACATCATCTTCTCCCACATCTGTTAAACTGGAGTCTAAGACCTTTTATTTCTTCCTTCTTTTAAATCCTTCCTTCCTTCGTTCCTTCGTTCCTTCGTTCCTTCGTTCCTTCGTTCCTTCCTTCCTTCGTTCCTTCCTTCCTTCCTTCCTTCCTTCCTTCCTTTCTTCCTGCAATTAAGATAATTAGAATTATGAGCATCTCCTATGTGCCAAGATCTGTTCATGGCTGAGATCCAACCATAAGCCCAGCAGACCTTGTGTGCAGGTATAAATTTATGTACATATTAGTGCCATTGATAGCGGCTGTGAGGAAGATGGAACAAGAGGGAGGACAGAGGTGCTGGAGGGAGGTTTTCTCTTGCACCATGTTCATCTCAGGAGGTAGGGAAGGACACTGTGGATAGCAAGGTCAGCGAGGCCTAAGTAAAGGCTAAGCAGGGATCATGTGGACATGCTGAAGAAGAGTGCTTCCGGCAGAGAAACCGTTATGCAGTAGAATAGGAATCGCTTCCTATGTTCCAAGGACCCACAGCACAGAAGTCACGAGAATAAGCCCAGTAGGTGTACATGATGTGGTGTGTGGCCAGGCCTGAAGGGCACATTAGGATTGGGCACTTCATTCCAAATGCTATGGAACATGTTGGACATCTGCGATCAGAACGTTACAATGTTCATTTAAGAATAGCAATATGAATGCTGTGTGAACACTACACACAATGGTGACATTAGACAATTCTGAAGAATCTTGGATACATCATGGTTCCTCAGTGAATATCTGATGCAAATAATTAAAGAATTTATTCCTTTTCTGAATTTTGTCACTTACAATGTGGAAAAATGCTCTGGGGACCTGATGCATGGTTGCTGAATGTAAGCATGAATGAGTCAGGACTCAGCTCCCAGCATCTGGCACCAGACCTACCATTGGACACAGCCACCCCAGGGAGAGCAGACATGTGACAGGCTTATCAGTCATAAATCAGGATTCCATTCTTTGAATCCCTAACCACAGTGGTAGTTGATGTAGCCCAGAGTGATTCAAAGATGTCACCAATCCACTAGCTTCACCCCAGGACAGAAGTCGCCAGGGTCTCCAAGTTTGAGGTCATGCTGAACTGCCCAGGGCATTTCTGTAAATTTGCGTTGTGATTAAGATATTGCAGTGGGCACAGTTACTGCCATGGCTCCTTCTCTTTCCCTCTCTTTTGCCATATTTGTACATTTGTGCCTCAGCTTCTGTGTGATTTGACATTAACTGATCACACCTGTGATCTTCCAAAATACCATAGGGCCAGCTGGTAGAAAGAGCCGAAAGTGACGGACAGTTTAGAGTTTTACATCTCTCTACATTCTGCATAAGTATATAGACCCACTCTCAACGACAGACTCATAGGATATAAGAGTACAGAAACCCTAATCCCAGCACTTTGGGAGGCTGAGACAGGAGAATCGTGAGTTCAAAGCCAGCCTCAGCAACGGCGAGGCGCTAAGCAACTCAGTGAGACCCTGTCTCTACATAAAACACAAAATAGGGCTGGGGGTGTGGCTCAGTGGTCGAGTGCCCCTGAGTTCAATCCCCAGTACCAAAAAAAAAAAAAAAAAAAAAGCATACAAAAACTCAACTGTTTTTTTCTCCTCCTTCTCCTCCTTCTTCCTTTTCCTTCCCCCTTCTCCTCTCTTCTCTTTTCTTCCCTTCTCCTCTCCTCTCCTCTCTTCTCTTCTCTTCCTCCTCCTCCTTATTACTATCATTATTTTATTTCTTACCATTACAGTAGTGAGGAATCAAACATAGAGCTTCACACAAGATACAAAAGTGCTCTGTGACTGAGCTACATCCCCAGCCTTTCTTTTCCCTTAATTTGATTTTGAGACAGGGTCTCCTTGCAAATAGCCTTGGCTAATCTTGAACTTGTGATCCTCCTGCCTCAGACTGCCTTGAAATTGGGTTACAGGTGCGCACCACAGTGCCCAGCTCCTTTCCCTTGAGACAAAGTGTCCTTTACCATCAGGCTGTCTGGGCATCTTGCACTGTCACATGCTAACTTCTTTGCATGTCCTTGAATGATCCAACCATGCCCGCACTGTTATCTATTGGTCAGTTTTAGAAAAATGAAAATGTAAGACATCCAGATAAATTTGATTTTCAGATAAACAGTACTTTCTGTTGTTGCTTCCATGTGTTGTATTTTGTTGTTTTCTTTGCATAAGTGGGTCTGATGCTTTATTCGAGACATGATTTTACTAAAATATTATTTGTTGCTTACATTAAATTCAGACTTAACTGAGTGTTCTGTATATTATCTAGAAATTCTGTGAAGATTCCTCCAAAATCAATGCACTGGTTGGTGTTCTTTTCTCAGGGCTTTCTTCTGGCAAAATTTCTCTTTGGACAGCTGAGGCCAGTTTCTCTCGTCTACAGCCAGTAACCTAAGCGAGCCAGATGTAGTCTGTATCCAGAGTTGCATATGTGTAACACATAACCTTTGTAGTCCTGTGACAACCAGCTTTAAAAGTAGATACTGTGATGGTTACTGTTTGCTGTTTCCTCCTGGATAGGAGCTGGGCATTCTTGTTAGAGGCCCCACAAAAGCATCCCAGGATGCACTGCAGCAGTGGTCAGGGGACATCTTGAAATCAAGAACGGATATGCTGTCCACCTCACCAACACCTCTCTCAGTGCCTGGCTCAGCAGCACATCTCCCTGCACTCCACTCTCTCTATCTACTGTTTCTATCTACTTTTCTAGCCATTAGGTTTAAGTATTCTGAAAACGAAAGCTTCAGATGGTGCTGAGGAATTGTGCCATGCAAGAGGTAATCAAGAAATGGAAGCTTGTTAATTTAGAAAAGTCAAAACTTTGGAGGACACATGACTTTATAACACCTCATTTCATAGTAAATCAAGTGGTTCTATGTTTTCTTCATCATATGAACTCTGTTTTTGACTGGAACATGCACTCCTTGGGGGCATAGGATACCCCCCCTTTAAATTAAAGTCTCTAGAGTTCTTAGATGGTATATATACTGCACATCTGTCAAGAATGAAAGAAAATATAGGAAGCCTTTGTGGTGGGGGAAGCCCACTTATTTGCTTTCTAAAATGTAGAACTAGCTCCCATACTAGTGTGCTTCAAAGAAAGAGGAATTACATTCTTGGGGAGAGGAGGAGGAAATGACTGAAGGGCCTCAAACATCTGACAGATTATGTAATGATGTCAAAAGTATCAGGATTCATGACCATACAAGATGCTTCCCTAGAGACCAGCGCTTCTCTTTGGGGCCATGAGGATGTGTGCTGTCATAATAGCAAGAGCCTGGTTCTATATCAAGAAGAGACTTATTGAATTTAATAGAGCAGAATATCATTACATAAAGAATACTGTCCCTTAGCTGCAATCAAGTCACTCAGCCATGTGATGGTTTCATACATTTCCTGAGCACTTTATATTTTCTGTGATTGCCATTTCCTAGAACCAGACCTGGGCCCATGCACTGTGCAGGGAGCAGTCACAGGTGTCCCTACACCTCTGGTCTCCATTGGTTACAAGGCCAGTAGACCCCTTCATATTAAAGTTCTTTTTGGGTTTTTTTTTTGGGGGGGGGTTTAGTGTTTGTTTGTTGCTTATTTTTGGTAAACATTTATTTTAGAACCGCATAAAGGTTTAGCCATGAGTGGATCTCTGATTTTCATCCTCCCACTACCACCAATTTTTGATATAAGCAGGCTTTGAAGGTTTAGTGTCTTATGTTCAAGGAGAAGGCTATGGAGTTCATAGTTGGCTACCAGGATAATGGTGTGGTAGTTTTTCATGATATAATAGCTGAGCATCCAGAGATACTTAAATTGATTACTCAGCTCAATATTAACCAACAGGGAAGTTCAACATTATAAAATTTAGGCATCTATGATCAGAAGCCCAAGTGTCAATTCATTATTAAGTAGGTCTATAGACCCTGGCTCCAATCAGATCTTCAATAATCTTCCAAGAATATACAATTCAAGTAAAAACATCACATACTGCATGAGTTTTCCACGGATTTGATTATCTTTGGCTCATCACCCAAGCCACATTGTAAATAGTTTTTAGGATATAGTTTTTTCTCTAGACTTATCCAAAGTGATTTTGGGTGTGTCTGACCTCTATTGTGCCCAAGCAAGAGCAATTGTGCCTTGGGAACAGTCATGTATGTTCCTCCTTATTCCCCGCATCCTGAGAAAACAGTAATAAAGACCACAATTAATATTTACCACACTGGTCCCACAAAATCAGCCCTTTGCCCTGGGTGTCCTGTACACTCAGTCCTGACTGGTAAAATTAGCCTGCTCATAAATCCTTTCTGGTAAGGGTACATGCTTTCTCCCGATGCTGCTCATCAATTTGGTCAGCCTGACCACTTGGCATCACTTTAACCCTTTACGAGGTCTTAAAGAGTTCAACATTGACCTTGGGTTTTCTTTGACTTTGAGAATCTTATTTCCTTGGGACAGCCTAGCTTGGAAATACTTTTGGCTTTTGCATAGCAATTTGCATATATTCCCTGCGTATCCTGCTTCTAGACTTAAAATATGACCGTAGGGCCATTTAACTGACATCTAGGATGTACTGCCCCGGCATTGCTTTAGTTCAGCCAAAGGTTCACTGGGTGTGCTTTTTTAAACTTGCAAACAACCACAAGCAGTGGTTTTGCCAGTCATTTTGTTTGTTGGCTTTGCTGTGCTGGGCGTGGACCTCAGGGTCTGGCATACACTATGTGAGTGCTCTACCTGTGAGTCACATCCTCATCCCTCGCCAGCCACTGTGAAACAACATTGTGGGGACGGCCCTTGATCCAGGCGCTCTGAGAGCTGCCTCGATGTTCTCCAGGCTCTGCTGTATCCTCAGCTTTCAACTTCTTTCTGCTGTTCTTTTCTTTTATTTATATTTTAGTGTTTACTTAGTGCATTATAGTTAAACACAGTAGCAGATTTCATTTTGATATATTCACATATGCATGGAATATGATGTTTTAAATTTCAGTTCTCAGTACTTCTACTCTCCCTCCTCTCCTCCTTTCCTCTTCTTCCCCTTCCTCTACTCTATGGGTCTTCTTTCTGTTCATTTATTGGATTTTAATTGAATCGCTTTCCACCTTCTTCCATCTTCCCATCCCCATCCCCTCCCTCTCCATTCCCTTCCTCTACTCCACTGATTTTTCTTCTGTTTCCCCATCCCACTTTTCCCCCCTTAGTTTACTCTAGCTTCCACATATGAGAGAAACACAGCCTTTGACTTTCTGAGTCTGGCATATTTTAGCTATATGATCTTCTCCAGATGCATCCATTTACCAGAATGTGCCACAATTAAATTCTTCTTTATGGTTGAGGAAAACTGTATTGTGTATATATACCACATTTTCTTTTTCTTTTCATCTATTGATGGGCCCCTGGCCTGGTTCCATACCTTAGCTATTGTGAATTGTGCTGCTATACACATTGATGAGGTTATATCACTATAGTATGCTGATTTTAGATATTTTGAACAAATACCAATGAGTGAGTCATACTAAGGAGTGAGTCATACAGTAGTTTTCTTTCTAATCTTTTGAGGAATCTCCATACTGCTTTCCAAAGTGGTTAAAATAATTTGCAGTCTCCACCAACAATGTACTAGTGTATATTTCCCCCTGCATTCCTGCCAGGATTTATTATTATTTATATTCTTAGTGACTGCCATTCTAACTGTAGTGAAGTGTAATTTCAGTCAAGTTTTGACTTGCTTTTTCCCTGATTACTAGAGATGTTCAATGTTTTTTCATATATTTGTTGACTATTTGTATTTCTTCTTTTGAGCCATGTCTATTTGGTTCTTTTGCCCATTTCTTGATTGGTTTATTTATTTTCCTACTTATAATTATTGGTGTTCAATTTTTTGCATTATTTATATATTTCAAATATTAATGCCTTGCCAGAGGAGTAGCTGGCAAAATGTTTCTCCCATTCTGTAGGCTCTCTCTTTTATGCTCTGAATTGTTTCTTTACTGTGCAGAAGCTTTCTAATTTGATGACATTCCTCTTATTGATTATTTATTTCTTGAGCTTCAGACATCTGGTCAAGAAACTTGGTGCCTGTGCCAATACATTGCAGAGTTAAGCCTATGTCTTCTGCTAGCAGTTGAAGAATTTCTGGTCCAATTCCTAAGTCTTTGATCCACTTTGATTTGACCTTTGTGCAGTGTGATAGATAATGAATCTAGTTTCATTCTTCTACATATGGACAGCCAGTTTTCCTAGCATCACTTGTTGAGAAGCGTATCTTTTCTCCAGTGTTTGATTTTGGCACCTGTGGTGAGTATCAGATGACTATATCTGGGTGGGTTTGTCTTTGTGACTTTTACTTGATGCCATTGGTCTTCATGATTGTTCTGATGGCAGTGCAGGCTATTGTTGTTACCATACCTCTGTAGTGTAATTGAGATCAGGCATTGTTTTGCCTCGAGTCCCTGCTCTTTGTGTTCAGTGTTTCCTTCTCTATTCTGGGTCTTTTCTTCTTACATATGAATTTGGGGACATTTTTGTCGAGTTGGCTGAAGAATGTCATTGGTATTTTGATAGAGATTGCATTGAGTCTGTATATCACTTAAGGTAGCATTTGCATTTTGACAATATTAATTCTGCCTGTCCAAGAAAACAGAAGGTCTTTCCATTTTCTTGGGTCTCTTAAATTTCTTTCTTCATCCTTCTATAGCTTCAATGTATAGGTCTTTCACCAACTTGTTTAAATTTAGTGCTAAGTATTTTGTTTAGGTTATTGTGAAGGGAAGAATTTTCCCGACTTCTTTGTCAGCAGATTCATTATGGGAGTATAGGAAAGTTATTGATTTCTTTATGCTGACATTGTATCCTGCTTCATTAGCTTTAGAACTCTTCAACAAATTCAGGTGGAATTTGTTGATTTTTCTACAGGTAGGATATGTCATCAGCAAACAGAAATGATTTTAAGTTCTTTTCCTATTTGGATACCTTTAATTTTCTTCTCTTTCCTGATTTCTCTGGTTAGAATTTCAAAATCTACATTGAATAAATTGGTGAGAGTGAACATCTTTGTTCCTGATTTGAGAGGAATGATTTCCGATTTTCTGTTAGGTATGATGTTGTCTTTGAGTTTGTCACATAATAGCTTTTATAATGTTGAGATAAGTTTCTTCTATCCCTAGTTTCTTCAATATTCTTAAATATTGAAAGAGTGCTGGATTTTGATGAGGAGTCTCAGCATTTATTGAAATGATCATGTAATTCTTGTTCTTAATTCTTTTTATGTGGTTAATTCCAGTTTTGTATTCGCATATGTTGAGCCAAACTTGAATCCTTGGGATGAAACTCATTTGATTATGGTACACAATATTCTTTATTTGTTTTTTAATGCAATTTTCTAATATTGTGTTAAGGATTTTTGCATTTATTTATCAGGGATTTTGGTCTATAGTTTTCTTTCCTTGATGTGTCTGTCTGGTTTATAACAAGGGTATACTAATTTCACAGAATGTATTTGGGAGTGTAACCTCCCTTTCTATTTCATGGAATAGAGGAATATTGGCATTAGTTCTTCTCAAGAGATCTGATAGAACGTGGATTAGAGTTCATCTAGTCCTAAAGTGTTTTGTTGTTGTTGTTGTTGGAAGGTTATTAATAGATGTTTTCATCTCATTGTTTAATGTTGGCCTATTTAGGCTTGTATATCTCTTTTTTCAATTTAGGGAGGTGATACATATGTATGAATTTGTCAACATATTTTCTAGTGTATTGGAGGATAAATTTTCAAAATAGTACATAATTACCCTTTGGATTTTAGAAACATGTGATAATATCTCCATTTTCCTCTCTAGTTTTGTTAATTTATGTCTTCTCTTTCTTTTGTTTAGTTTGTCTAAGGGTTTACAAATTCTATGTATCTTTTCAAAGAAATAACTGTATGTTGCATTGATCATTTGTATTTTTTAAAATTTTGATTGTGTTAATTTTGACTCTGAACTTAATAATTTCCTGTCTTCTATTGATTTTGGAAATAGATTACCTTGATTTTCTTGGGTTTGAAGTGTAACATCAGATTATTTATTGGGATATTCTGGGTTTTTAAAAAAATTTTATGTAGGCCCTTAATGATATAAACTTTCCTCTTTGAACTCTCTTTATCCTCTACATTAAAACAATTTATCTTTTAATCTCATTATTGACTTCTAATTTTATTCCATTATGATCTGATAAGGTGCAAAGATATATATCTGTATTTTTGTGTTTAATATAAATTGCTTTGTGTCCTAAAATATGGTCTGTTTTAGGGAAGGTTCCATGTGCAGCCGAGATGAAAGTGAATTTACGTGTTGATATATAAAATAGTCTATAGATGTCTCTTAGGTCCATTTGATTAATAATGTTTTTTTAATTTTTAGGAGTCTTTGCTTTGTTTATGTCTGGTTGACCTACATATGAGAGATGTGTACTGAAATCACCCTGTATTTTTATTGGGTCTATTTGAGTGTTTATTTTGAATAGGGTTTTCTTTATGTATATTGGTGCACCAATGATTGGGGCATAAATATTTACAATTGTTATACCTTGTAGTTGGATGATTCTCTTTAATAGCATGAAGTGACCTTTTTTTGTGTGTTCTGAATAATTTCAGCTTAAAGTTCACTTTGTCAGTTTGTGAGAAGCTACTCCTTGTTTCCTTTGGTTTCTGTATGGTATATATTTTTCTATTCTTTTCCCCTCGTACTGTGGATGTTTGACTATTGAGTTTTTTTTTTTTAAGCAACATATGGTTGAGACTTTTTTTAATCCACTCTGCCAATCTATATCTTTTGATTGAAGAATTTAGGCCATTTGCCTTCGGTATTGTTTTAAAGAGCTTTTTTTTTTCGTTTGTTTATTTTGTTTTTAATTTTCTGCCATTTTCATTTATTTCTAATGTTTAATTTAGGCTTGATTTTCATTTAATGGACTATTCTTTTAGTGAAATTCATCCAGATGGTGGCTCTGATATTTATTTTGTTAATTCTTCTAAGTGAAGTATTTCATGGAATAGGTTTTACAGTGCTGGCTTAATGAATATAAATTCTTTTAATTGCTGGTCATCGTGGAAGGTTTTTATTTCACCTTAAATTTTGAAAGAGCTTTTCTAGATATAGCAATCTTGGCTGGCATCCATTTTCTTTCAGGGCTTGATATATATTCCTCCAAACTTTTGTGGCTTCCAGAGTCTGGGCTAAGAAATCAAAAGAAAATCTAATTGATACTTCTAAATGTGACCTGCCATTTTTCACATGCAGCTTTTAAAATTCTATCATTGTTCTGTATGTTGAACTATTGAATTATTATGTGTCTGGGAGAGGGTATTTTTTATCTTGACTATTTCAAGTTCTAACATCTCTTGTACTGGGATTTCCACCTCATTCCTAAGGTTTGGAAAATTTTATGATATTGTCTCATTGAAAAAGTTGTGCATTTCTTTTGATTATATCTCAGTGCCTTTTTCTATGCCATTGGTTTTAAACTGGATCTCAACGTTATCCCAGATTTTTTGGAATATTCTGTTTCTGGTCTCTTAACAACTATTCTTAACTGCCACTTTTATTTTCAAAATTGCATACTTTGTTTTAATGGCCTGGAAATCCGTCTTCTATGTGTTCTGATCTATTGGTAATGCTTTCAAATAAATTTTATTTTTATTTATTGCATCTTTCATTTCCAGGATTTCTGCTTTTTGATTTGTTTTTCAGAATCTCCATTATCTATCTATCTATCTATCTATCTATCATCTATCTGTTTTTGGTACTGAGGATTGAACTCAGGGGCACTCAACCACTGAGACAGGGTCTCGCTGAATTGCTTAGCACTTTGCTTTTGCGGAGGCTGGCTTTGAACTCGTGATCCTCCTGCCTCAGCCTCCCAAGCCCCTGGGATTACAGGCATGTGCCACTGTACACGGCTATCTCTTCATTGATATGTTCTTTCACCTCCTGTCTTTTATCTCTTAGTTCTTTTTTTGCATCTTTTAGTTTACTGAATAGTTTTACCATGAACTTTCTAAATTCTTTTTCCAACATTTTCTCCACTGTGGCATCAATGGGATCATTTGTTGAAGTGTTGTGAACGGTCTGGAGTGGCTTATGGCCTTGCGTTTTTATATTGTTTGTATCTCTACCCATTTGCTGGGATAATTGTCTCTTTCAATTTTATACAAAGGACCATTTAGTGAGCCTTTTTCTCTTCAAATCACCAGGTTAGCTGAATATCTAGACGTTTATGCTCAGTGTGTATCCTCTTCCATGTCCAGGACCCAGCACCACGTTGAGAGAAGACACTAAACCTTATTATATGCAATCACTTCAGAGAAAAGCCTTGCACTAATAAACATTAGAGGGAAACTTAATGAAAATGTTCTCCATAATTCTTCTAATCAAAAATAAAATTGGAATAGTGTTCTTGAATATGTTAAGAAATTTATTCTTAAAGGTAATACAGTTACTGTCATTGGGGTTAAAAAAAGGGAAGAGACAAATAAAAAGATAGAGAAAAGCAAAAATTAATACAAGCTAAGATTTAAAAAGACAACGAGCGTAGGAACTGAGGTGGGAATAGTTAATGCAAGAGGAAAAATAGACGCTCAGAGGAGCACGTGCAAACCTGAGCTAGGGAAACAAGATTGAAAGCATGATTCCAGGTAATGCTTTAAAACATTAGAATAATAAATACAATCAGTTAGGTTGAGGACTGCAATATCAAATAAAGCAGGAACAGCTATCAATTTAATAAGAAATATCTATAGTATGAAAACTGGCATTAGAGCTATTTATGACATTCCATGCTAAGCAAACTGAGTGGGAAGATTGCTTACTGAGCCTTCTTGGATTTCAACAGGTTTGGAGACCTTTGGAAGATGCCCACCATTCCTTGGCTCTACCTCTAAGTTTCCCTGAGTGTAGAGGTAATGATCATACTAGCTCACCTTTGATACAATTATAGGAGGCTACCTTTAATCTTTGGTGTTTTCAGGTACCTATTACCTTTCTGGTGCTTCAGAGGAACAATCTCTAATTATCTGTGATATAGCAGCCAGGTTGTTCCCTGTAGGGGGAGAAAAAAATACCCTAAAGGATAAAAAAAAGCTCCTAAAGAAAAGCTGCATATATCTATCACTCTCAGATCCGGTGAGGGCTCCCCTTGTTTATTCGGTGGTGTTCAGGCTGTGGTAGCCTAAGGTAGAAATAGTGTAGTATGGTTGAAGTGGTATTGGGTGGCCCATGGGAGGTGTAGGGCTACTACTCCATCTAAACTGTGCAGGTCACAGGTTGATAAGCTTGTTTCTGGGCACACTGGACAGTGAATTGTGTCTGTGGAATGCTCCTCTGTAAATGTTTTTGTGCAATGTGCTGTGTTGTGTGAGTATAAGGCTCTCCTGACTGCTTTGTATTTTCCTCAGGAAATGCCTTCTGTGGGCCTGTGCATCTGAATGAGACCTGAGACTTGCAGCTGTGAACTCCCTCAGAGGTGCTTGGCACAGGAGCTATTTTCTTGGTTGCAATCTTTCTCTTGCCAGCTGGTGCTTGTTAGTCAGCTCAAAGGCCCATGAATGGGTGATTAAATGGTCCTGTGCCTGTTGGTGTTTCGGTTGGGTTGGAGGCATAGGGCACAGGGCTCAGAGCTATTGCTGGCAACTTGGAATGCTGAGTGCCCACTGGCCTCTGCTGAGACATTTTTAGCAGCACTATCTAAGCACTTGGTGACTGTACAACTATTGGGTCCGTGAGTGCAGAATCTGTGGGCAATCTGCTCTCAAAATTCTCCACCCTGGTTGCTGCAGCTCACTGGAGTTTTACCCCTCGTCATGACTAGGATAGGATATCTATTGACCTGACTTTATCTGAGCTCCTACAGCTTGTGGTTGAGAATCACTAAGCATCCTCTCTCCTCTTCAGGAGATTGCTTTTATCAGTGCTGTCTAAAGTTTGATGGTTAGTGCTCAGTTTCTGTTCCACGCCACTCCTCTTGTTCACATTGAGCTAGCAGCTCTCAATCTACTAATTCCTTCTAGAAGGATTACTGAGACTATCAGTTTCAGAGGCATTCCATATGGCTTCATTTGTTACTATCTGCTGGGAGTATCCATGATGATTTAATTTCCTCTTGGGAGGCTGACTAGTGTGGACTCCACCAAATGACTTTCCTGCCTGGCACAGATTTCTGCCAATCATTTGGGCTGAATTGTGTGATCTGCTTATGTGTGCTGCTCCTGTCCCATTTTAACTTGGTCTGCTTTTCTTCCCAACTGTTGCTAAATAAATAAGCTTATGGACGTTTCCTTTCTCTCTTTCTCACTTTGTTAGCTCTTCCCGTGACCCCACCCTGCTCAGGGTTTAGGATCAAGAAATTCTGTTTTTATTTTCTGCTCCAGTAACCAAATTTCAAGCCCCTCCAAGTCTCGGGCTGCCCCACATTGAGCTTTGGCATTTATTCTCTGGTCAGCTGTTTTTTTCAGTTTCATTTCTGAGCTGTTGGGGAATTGAGAATTACTACCTAGATCAGCTCTGCCATCTACCAGTCCATTTCCTGGCTTTCAAGGTGCCCAGTGTTCTCCCTATAGACTTTCCAGCACTTTCATGGAAGAGCAACCTGATCCTCCAGAGCATAGGAGAGGGAACCTAAAGGTGAACCCCAAGAATGGCAGGCTCCAAAGAAAAAGGCTGTCTCTCTATAGCATACTTTGTTTAAAATTTAATTTTATAAGAATTTAAATTATAGAACACATATAGCTCTTTATAAATTTTATATCACATTTATTTTCTTCCACATTTTTATTGCTGCATTGTAGTTATCCACAATTGTGCATGTATATTCAAACATGCACATAATTCAGCCATGTAATCTGACCGATATCATTCCCCAGGATTTTCCTTTTCCCTCCCCGTCTCTTCCCCTGGTTGCTTTTCTCTATTCTACTGATCTCTTTGATTTTCATGAGATACCCTCTACCTTTCTTTCCTTTTTTGCCCTTCTTCACAAAAGCCAATGCCACATGTTATGTTCATTTGCAATTCTGGGGTCCAACTGCTATATCAGGAGCTGCTGTCATTTAACATCATCCAAAACTGAATTGATTCAAATAGCCACTCTTTACTCATGATTTTGGCAAAAGGCCATGTTCCACCTCTGCTGACTTTGGCTGTACTTTCTGTCTGTGACCTGTGGTGGGCAGTTATTCCAATCTGCTTGTTTTATGTGGCTTTTTTTTTTTTCCAATCAGGCTAGACCCTCTGGTCTCCTGATGAGTTCACAGCTCAGGCAGATGCATGTGTAATCCACAATGATGAAATAAGAACCATACAGTTGAGCTGACATCAAATTCCCATTCATAATTTTAAGCAAAACACTTAATTTTTGTTTTAAGCCCTGGAATTGTGAGGTATAAAAGCCAACTGTCATACCACAGGGCATGCCAAAAAACTGTAGAACATATATTTCCCAACATGTGTAGAAGGAGGGAAGACAGCTAACATGTCTGATGATTTAACATCTTTACCTTATGTATGTATGGTAAAATAAGCAAATATAAATAGTCATGAGGGCAGTAAGCTATTAACTTAGATCAAACATGTTTATTTTTTTCCACAAGAAATATATATATATATATCCAGTTCTATGAGTTTATCAAATATACCAGATCATCAAATAAAACAACTCCTTCTTTGAGGCCCCAAAATGAGGAGTTGTCCAATAAATATCTATGTATATACCATATGCATTACGGAAAGGCTAGAAAAGTGTTAAGGCAGCCACAACGGACTCAGGACTGAAGTAAAGACAAAGCAGATACAAACCAAAGAGTCACTGTCACTGTAGGTGATTATATAAGCTTAGGGACAAGCCAAAGAACTTAAGGCACAGAACTGCCATTGCAGAGCACTTGTCTACTTCTGGGTCTTGAAGTATGGCACTTTGAGAATGTTAGCTCAGGATGTCAGTTTGAGAAGTCAGCTTGGAGTGGAACTTTTTGGTTGTCACAGGTTGGCAAAAGCATGGCGTGCTGAGGCACAGGGAGAGAAGTGAGGTCCCTTCCTCTGGTGAACTTCCTGGGCACATCTCCTGAGGCGTAACCTTAGGTGATAGGGTCAGGTTTCCACATATCCAGTCTTGGAGCGCTCCTACTTTTTTGTATCTCTGGGGACAGAGTTACTTCATTCAGTGGCCCTATGGTATTTGATAAACGCATGACCCTGGTTTTTCTGATATGAGGCTGATACTCAAATGCATATGATTAATTTGATAAGTCTACAGGTAGTCATTATTTTTAGCACAATTAATTTATTTGTTAATTTGTGCTTTGCAGTTGGGCCATGCAGAAGGGTGGTTATTTACTTGAACAAACAAGGTGTGGAATCATCCCCCTTCAGCAGTTGTGCTCAGAATGGAGTAACTCCTGGCAAACTACTGCTTCACAAACTGCGGTAACTCAGGATTAGGGGCAATCTGAACACTGCTGTTCTTATACATCATAATGTAACTCAAAGCAAGGCACATGTGACCTGCTGTCCACATAGATGAATGAGAAAAATGGAGCAGAAGTGGTGAGAAAATGACTGAGATGGCAAGAGAAAGACGACTTACAATGTGCCGGGTTTCACTAGGAAAAGAACATGGATTGAGTTTATGGGTCAGAGTCGAGTACCTAAGATCCTTTCCTAGAAATCAACATTGAATTTTATTTGTACTTCAGAAAGTTCATGTATCTGGATCTAGTAAAGTCATTACAATTTAGATGGCATAACAAGGGATCATGTGAATAGTGAATTATTAGGAAGAGTGTTCAGAAGTGAAATCACTTCTAAATGAATTGTGGCTGTCACTTGCCCAGTTGGCTTTCTTCTGTCCTGGGAAACTGGACTCTTTTCACAGCCACACACACCCTGTCGCTATGATAAAGAGTGCTCTTTAGGCACAGTAATGACATTCTCCCAGACACACAAACTCATGTTCTGTGGGAGCAAGGGAGGGTGGGGGAGATAATGGAACATGCATTTTATTCTCCTTGGAAGAAGTCAATTAGAGTTCAGGTCATAGACCTGTCAGTCCAGTGAGTTTCTGAACAGGGTAAGAGGCTGAACCTTCAATACAATCCTCTCTTCTCTCTCTATCTCTTTCATGTTTTTTTTCCTCACTCTTTCACTTTCACATAGTATTTCTGTTAGCATGATTTTATTGAAATCTTGTGTAATGTAAAAAACTAATTATGCCATATTGGACCCTAGGAATTTACACTTTTCTTAAGTTGTTACTAATGAGATTTTTATTTATTCACTAAAATAATACTAAAATACAATAATTACTTTTTTGTAAAAGAGTATATAAAAATATAACTGCAATTTCTTTAATTACAACGTCACAATAAACTCTAGCATCCGCCACTCCTCAGCCAATGCCAACATAGTAATCCAGTGCCTCGTGATAAATTAGTAGGCACATTTTCCAGAAAAAATGTGGGCACAATTTTATTTATATTTCTCTTGTAGGTTTACAGAATAATCTGACATTTACCCAATAAGCCATAGGAAGAGGTTTTATGGAACTTGGATCTAGACTTTTTAAAAGTTGGAAAACAATAAATGAATTTGAGTTAATGTTACTAGATGGCAGATTAGTGCGTTCTTAGCAGAAAAAGTTTATGTTGACTATTCAATATTCCCTTGTCCTGAACTCTCATGTCTGTTGAAATGCGTGAAGTCTAGTGTTCACTTAGTATCATTATTGGCAGAGAGAACCAGAGACACCATGGACACTGCTGGAGCTGCTCCTGTAGTGACATGGTGCAGTCTCTGATGAACTCTGACCCTCATCAGAAGGTATACTGAGAAATTCAATGGTTATAGCATGTTTCCCCAAACACAATGGGTTCTCCACTGAGCAAGGGGTCCAGGAGTCAGATGGTGCTAAACAAAACCTAGAAGTATCAAAAACTGAGTGCTAGAAGAGAAATTTGATTCAACTCTAGAAATACAGAGCTTTAAAGTTACTTCTACTATTCAGCATACATCTCCCTTTTCACTGAAGATTCATTAATTAGCATAACAAACTACCCTTACACTTATTCTCATAAAATTGCAGCAGTATTTATTTTGTTCATGGATGCACAATTTGGACAGGAATTGTTAAGGGGATCACAGTTCCACTTGACCTCCACTAGACTGGAGCAAGGGCAACTGGGACTCCTCCTCCAGGGTCAATACAGTGGGTTCTCTTTTGTATGCTTGGTGTTATGGTTTAGCTATGAGATTACCCCCAAAAGATCATGTGTGAGATGATGCAACAATGCTCAGATGTGAAAAGATTAGACTGTGAGCGATATAACCTAATTGGGAGATTAATCCACTGGTATGGATTAAGTCGATGATAACTGTAGACGGATAGGGTGTGACTAGATGAAGTAGGTCAAAGGAGATGTGCTTCGGGGTTTCTATTCCATTCCTGGTGAGTGGGGTTATTTCTCTCTGCTTCCTGGTTGCTGTGTCCTGAACTGCTTTTCTCTGCCATGCCCTTCCACCATGATGTTATGCTGTGCCTCACTTGGAACCAGAGCTATGGAGACAACTGACCATGGACTGAACTTATGAAACTATGAGCCCAAATAAACTTCTCCCCTTCTAAGTTGTTCTTGTCAGGTCATATGGTTACAGCAATGCAAAGCTGACTGAAATACTTGTTGTATTTCAGCTCAGGGCTCCAAAGACATTCATAGAAATGAAAGATATATTCCTTTTCCAACTTAGCTTTGAAGGTCACACTGATCACTTTCACCTAGGCACCCATTATATGAAAACCACTAAGGCCAGTCCACATTGAAGGGTAGAACAATTAATCTTTACCTTTTTATGGAATGATTGTTAAAAAATTTAGAGATGATATTTTAAACCTGTACTACTTGAATCTTACTATTTTAAAATTATTTGATTTATATATCTTTGGCATATCTTTACCCAATTTTTGAACAGATCCTCAGAAGCTATTATTTTATGATGTAATTTTTAATTAGAGTCTTTTTGGCACCTATGTGATAGTTGGATTTTTTTTTTGTACTTAACAGTGTTTATTTCTCTGTCCCTCTAGTAGTTGCCTATGGAAATCTCACTTAGGATAATTGGGAGTTCACACTGTAAAAAGAAAAAATAACGTATTTCAGGAGTATAGGCCAAGCCTAAATTGAAAACACATTATGTTAATCTGGCTTACAACACTGTGACCAAAATGCCCGGAAAGAACAATTTAGAGGAGGAAAGTTTATTTTGGCTTATGCTTTTAGAGTTCAGCCCATAGTCAGGCAATTCTATTGCTTTAGGCCTCAAGTGAATCGGAACACCATGGTATAAGGGTGGCAGGGGAGGCAAGCTCCTCACCTCATGGTGGCCAGATAGCAGAGAGGGGAAGAGGAAAGGTGCCATGAAGAAGATATACCTTTCCAGGGTGTGACCTCCATGATCTACCTCCTCTAGCCATGCCCCACCTGCCTATAGTTAACACCCAGGTAGTCCTTTTTAATCTGAGTGGACTGATCAGGCCATGGCTCTTATAATGCAATCAATTTACTTCTGAATATTTCTGCATTAACACTGGAATGTTTGGAGAGAGGCATTTTATTTCCAAACCATAGCATACATTTTGATCAAAATTTTTTTAATGTAGAACAATGCATATATGATCTATGTAGAAATGACCTCAATTTTTTTTTTTTTACTTTTTGTTGGAGATTCAATAGGTAAGCATTTTGTGGAATAGAAGAATGTATACATCCAATTTGCAATAACTAACCTTTAGAATGAATAGTATATCGGGATATACATAGAACACACACAGAAGTTGTTTTTTGTAAATGTTCCATGTTTCTCAAGATATCATAAACAACATACCTGCTAATACATATGCGACACTTTCCATAAGCCAGTCATTGGCATAAAAGTAGAATTCAATGAATGTTGTTTAAATGAAATGAAACACAGGACAAATAAAATAAAACAAATCTCATTCATCCTCATCCCAGAACTTCTGGAACTGCCCCAGGCTGAGTTGAATGCCCAGTGCTGATCTCCAGGATCGGTTCTTGGCAGATGAGGGAATAGCACAGGGGAACACAACAGGCTACAGAGGTACCTCAAAGTTTCACGTCCATAGAGAGGTCTAACCATAACTGCTGGGAACACCACATCTTGATGACCAGAGGGATAAAATTTTCCCTCTGTTTCAGAACCAGAATGCACCCTATACAGCCTGATTGAAGCCTCTCTTTTGTGGGTGGTCCTTAGAGTGTGATCATTTCATGGATCCAAAAATTGGTCTGCTTTAATGTCACAAAAAACATTGCAACATTCAAACACACTTTTCTCAATTTTAGAGTATTTAATGTGTTTATGTATGTATATGTATAAAGACATTAAGACATGTATAAAATCTAAATATAAATACAAATGCATATGCCTACAGAAGGAAGTATATTACTATACTACATTTGAGAAAACTAACCAAAAGTTTTCTTATTAGGAAGAACACAGAGGGCTGTTAGGTGGCAAGATTGTCTCCACAACTGAAATTTACCTGTATTTAATTTTTTTTTTAGAACGTGATCACTGAATTAAGCCATAATTGTGTGTGGCCCACTGGTGTTATTAAAATATGAACCAATCATTCCAGTATTAAATCAAGAACACAAAATAAGCAAGCTTTTCCTGAGCTGGAACAGGTTCCAATCACTCTGAGTAGCTCTCCAGTTGATGGTGAAGAGGTATCATTATTTCAAAAGCAATTCGTTCCTATAGATTAAATTACATCTAATCCTCACCACCGCCAACCCATTAAAATATCAAGACATTTCAAACCATTCCCTCGGCTTTCTCGAGGGCTCCATTAGCACCACGAGGAACGCAACCTGTGAATTGGCAAGTAATTAAGTGCAGCATATGTCGAGATTCTGAAGTCCTGATTCTCTTTGCAGGACACCCAGGTGTCAAGCTGAGTGGAAATCTGAGGATCTCGGTCACCTGAAAACAGGATTCACTCTGCAGAGCCAAACGTGCTATATTATGTATGGGAAAATAATAGAAATTGTTCTTATTAGGAAGAGCACAGTGCTATTATATGGTAAGGCTGAATCTTCACAAATGACATTATGAAATATGACAATTTCCCTGTCCCGCAGGCCTCGCATTCTGGTGTGAGAGACACATAAACAAAGGCAGACATAATGCTGTGTCACCAGTGCAGAATGGGTCACTGCACCAGGTGTTTGACTTAGTTCCTGTTCTTCAAAGCACCTCCACCTTCCTCCACCTGTCCCCTGTCTGGCATGTAAATGCAGTCTGAAGACCATGGGGACTCTTTCATTCAGTTGCCTCAGAGACTCCATTTACTTTGTGGTTTCCAATTGAAAAAAAAAAAATACAGAAAATTACCAAGAAGAATATGACAGTAATCCTTATCCCTATCCTTCAGAATTAATCAGTTTTGGAATCTAGGCATAATTTTTTTCATTTAAAAAATGTGTCTTG
Organism: Xerus rutilus; assembly: GCA_028644305.1. Classification (NCBI taxonomy): domain Eukaryota; kingdom Metazoa; phylum Chordata; class Mammalia; order Rodentia; family Sciuridae; genus Xerus; species Xerus rutilus. The sequence goes on from CM053400.1 coordinate 177,365,684, forward strand.
TTTCATAAAAATGGTGTTATTTATAAAATAAAATGTATACGAATGAAGAAATTTTTAAAAATTACCATGACCCTCATTACTTAAAGGTAACCATCAGCAGTGTCGGGAGCCATCATGGCAGACACCTTCCAGAAGAGCACATCTTCAGGGAAGTAGGTATGTTGAGGGAGGGGGAAGTCTCATCAGGTGGGACCTACTTTTTCTTAGAGGGATGTTACTGTCTTCAGCCACTCATTGATGCCCATTTCCCTGTTTGCTTTTTGAAGTTCTGGGATTGAACCCAGGGCCTAGAGGCTGCTAGGCAAGCACTCTGGTTTTAAGCTATACCCCTGTCCTCTCCTATCTAAGTTTTGGTACTAAATAATATCTCTAGTATTTTACTACAGTTTGATTACTTCCATAGGCATTGGAGGGAGGAAGCATTTTGTGTTACAACTTTAGCTTTCTCTCTCACTTTTTCTCACCTGCTTTACTTCACTTTTCTCTAGGCAATACTTGATTATTCATATGCGTCTTCTGAATTTGGTTAAATGTTATGTTTCCTTTTATCAGATAACTTTTTAACTTACGCTATTTAAAAAAAAAAATCAATCGGATCACTAATATGCTAGCAACCATGATGAGTTTTCTGTCATCCATGGGGAGAATGTGACACAGCAACCAACTAACAAGATTATTTTAAACATATGTGTGA
>CM053400.1:177366877-177397087 GCA_028644305.1 Xerus rutilus
AAAAAAATGTATTTTTATTGAAAGTTTGTGAGAATTTCTACATAAAATTTTCTGAGTTTAGTTGTATTTAAGTTTTGTTTGTTTGTATATTTGGGCTTTCTGCCTATTGCCAAATGAATATTTAAATTTTTGAAATAAATACTCTGTATTTGTTCTAGGATAAACTGTTTTATTAAATTATACACATAAAGTACTCTTCTGCATTTATTTAATCTCCTTGACACTTCTAGTGATTTGTGTTCTTCACTGGCAATACTGTTTACTTACAATGTCTCTCTTTCTAAACTATATTTGACATTTTCAATTATTTATGCTACATATATACATGTGCTTTCTCACTTTCTCCTTCCTCTCCCTTCCTACCTATAACACTTCCATTAGGAATTATAGAGCTAAATTGTACAATTCTCTAGCCCTTTCCATGGGCAAAACTAAGAAACTGAATTATTGAATGTTGATGATGGAAAAAGTTACATATAAGTTTACATACAAAGAAAAATATAAAAACACAAATAAATTTGTCAAGGTCAAAAGATAGAATTTAGCTATTCAAAATCAACCGTATTTCTAGATTCTAATTGCAAACAATTGGAAAATTAATTGGAAATGTCATTTACGGTAGGAAAATACCAAATTCCTAGGAATAAATTTAATAAAACATTTGCAATATGTCTATAATGAAACCTACAAATAATACTAAAATAAATTAATAAAGACCTAAATAAATCAATGGACATCATTTTGGAAGATAGTGTTAACATGTTGACTTTGCTAAAATTGATGTGTACATTAAATGTAATCCCAATAAAAAGGCATCTTTCTTTTTTTTGAGGGGGGTACCAGTTATTGAACTTGGGGGTACTTGACCACTGAGCCACATCCTCAATCCTATTTTGTATTTTATTTAGAGACAAGGTCTCACTGAGTTACTTAGCGCCTTGCTTTTGTTGAGACTAGCTTTGAACTCGCCCTTCTCCTGCCTCAGTCTACCAAGCTACTGGAATTACAGGCATGTGTACCACCATGCCTGGCAAAGCCATCTATCTTTTATAAAAAAGTTTAAAATTAACTTGAACACACACACACACACACACACACATATATACACACACACAAAGAAACTAGATAGCGAAAACATATTGAAAAAGAATAAATTTAAGTTATTTCTACCATGTGATGGTGGGATCTGGAATGTCCCCAGCGTTTTACAGAATGCAGGATTGGTCCCCAGTGAAGCAGTGTCCACAGATGGTTGGGTCATTAGGAAGTGGATTAATAACTTCACTGAGAGGTTTTGAAAACTGTAAGCGATTGAGACATGGCTGCAAGAGCAGGTCACTGGGGATGTGCCCCTTTTGGTCTATATATTGCCCCTGCTTCTCCCCCCCCCTTTTGTTGTTTGTTTGTTTGTTATTGGTACCAGGGATTGAACCCAGGGGTGCTTAACCACTTAGCAACACCTCCAGCCCCTTTAAATTTTAAAATATTTTATTTAAAGACAAGATCTCTTTAAATTGCATAGGACCTCACTAAGTTGCTGAGGGTGCCTTTGAACTTTTGATCTTCCTGCCTCAGCCTCCTGAGCCACTGGGACTACAGACATCTGCCACTGTGCTCAGCTTCCTCTCTTTCTTTTTGCTTCCCAGGTACCATGAGCTAGTATCCCTCTTCCACCATGCCCTTCCGCCAGGATGTTCCTGCCTTGGAACCAACAGACTATGGACTGAAAATTTTGAAACCGTGAGCCAAAATAAATATGTCCTCTTCTCATTTGTTTATCTCAGTTATCTTGGTGACAGCAAATAAAAGCTGACTAATAGTCCGAAATTATTCAAAGAATTTTTCACCATGTAGTATTGATATGTAAATAGAAAAATAGAGTGACAGAATGAATTTTCAAGAGATGGACATCATGGAGGTGGTTGTTCTATTTTTGATGAGGTAGAAATGACAGATAGAAAGAAATAAATAACTTTCCTTCCTTTTTCCTTCCTTTTCTCCCTTCCTTTTCTTCTCTGTGTGTAGCATGAGGAAATGATCAAGTTTCTTCTGATTTTTCTTTTACCATAGAAATGCCAGTTGCTTTAGAGGTATGTATTAAGGAAAGAAAACAAGTAAAGAGAAAGTAAGGGAGAGAGGAGGAAAGGAGGAGGAGGAGGTGAAGGAGGATGGGGGAAGGAGGAGGGGAGGAGGAGATTTATCAGTTTTATTAACCCCTTCAAAATATCCAAGTTTGATTGGCTAATTATCTGTTTTTGTCAATTTTCAATTTCATTGACTTTTACTCTAATTTTTATTATTCCTTTTCTTCTGCTTGTTTTAAAATTAAATTGTCCTTCTTTCTCTAATCTTCTAAAGTGGAGAATAGGTTATTGTTTTTAGATTGTTCTTATTTTTAATATATGTATTTAATATTCTAAATTCTCTACAAGTACTGCATTCTCTGCCCTTCATAATGTTTTTCTTAGAAACATTTTCATATTTCTTTAAAAGATTTTTAAGATCTATTTTTAGACTTCTCTTATCCATATGTAATTGGATATTTTTGGTTAAAGTTCTGAATATTTCATGAGTTTTCCAACTTCTCTCCTGTTAAAGGTATCTAGATTAATTTTACTGTAATCCAAGTATATACCTTACATGATTCTAATATTTTAAATTAATTTGTTTAATGACATAATTTGTTCTATAATGGTCAAGAAATCTTGTAAACTTAGAAGAAAAGTTGTCCTGCTATTATTGATGGAATGGAAATTGTGTAGGTGGCAATTAGAACAGATAAATCGAAAGTGCTCTGCAGGTCGGTTATATTCTTACTGAGTTTTGTGTGCTTGATCTATAAGTTACTGAAAATAAAGATTTAAAGTCTGCAAATAGAGCAAGCATGTGTCTTCTTACTACTCTATCAGCTCTCTCCTCATGTAATTTAAAGCACCTTTTGGGAATGTATGTATATGTTATGGGAGAAATGACACTCTTGATATTATACAATACCCCTCTTTACTCCTGATAAGTTTTCATGTTCTGAAGTATGCATTCTCTAAAATTAATATAATCCCTCTAACTTTCATTCCATTAGTAAAATGTATATCTCTTTCTATCCTTTCACTTGAAACTTCTGAGTCTTTTCATAAAGATAGTTTCATACAGATAGCATATAACTGAGTCTTGCTTTTTTATTCATTCTTTCACTTTGCTTTGTTATATAAAATATTTAGGCTGTTCATCTTTAAAGTGATAATTGACATGACTGTGGAAAGATCTACCGTGTTTGAAGCGGTTTTCTATTGGTTGCTATGGTCTGCTTCCTTTTCTTTCCTTCTTTTTCTGCCATATTTGCATTTAATTATATTCCATGATTCCATTTCCCTATTGCTCTTGCTGTATGACTTGTACTTTACTTCTCTCTGTATGTATGTGTGTGTGTGTTTGAATTCATTTGAAATTACATTTACAGATAATCAAATCCCAATTTCATATAACCTTACAGCACATCACATCATCAAAGAATTTGCAAGTCATTCCTGCCATCCTCAGAACATTTTGTGGCATTTCCCTGGTGCACATGCTCTATTACCCTGAAACAGTGTGCTGGTATTCCATTGATCCAATAGTGATCTGTTCAGTCAACAAGAGTAAGAAGTGAATACCATCATTTTCCTTATCTGTGAAGAATCTGTGCTGTAGGATAGTGTTGCTGGCAAAGAAATTTCTCTCAGTTTTTTTTCTGAGAAAGTGTTTATCATTACCTTTGATGGATAGTTTTACTGGGTATAGAATTCTACATTAGTGTTGCGTTTTATTTTAAAACTTTAAGCATTTCAATACACTTTTTTGCTTCAGATAAATTCACCGTAATTCTTATCCTTGTTTCTTTCTAAAGTAAAGGTTGATTGTGTTAATGCTAGTTTTGTGTATTTTTTGTTTAGTTTTTTGTATTTTTGTTTAGTTTTTGTTTTGTTTTGTTGAAACTGACTTTTAAAAGAATTTCTTCCCTCTTTAATTTTTTGCAAATGTAAATATAATCAGTTAGATATAATTTTTTTATTAAAGCCATTTTGTTATTTATGCTGCTTCTTGTTCTTTGACTTTCCTGAAGTTATGGTTTGTTATTTACCATTCATTTTGTGAAATTTCCAGTTACTTCAAATATCCCTCCTCCATTTTTTCTCATTCTCTTTCGTATTCCAATCACATGCATATTACATATTTTGAAACTTCTAAAATTCTTAAATACTTTTATTTTCCTCTCTTTTAAATTTGGAAGTTTCTACTGGGATATTTTCAAGTTTACTAATTATTTTCTTTGTTTGGGAGTGGGGAGGAGATACCAGGGATTGAACTTAGGGGCACTCAACCACTGAGCCACATCCAAAGCTCTATTTTGTATTTATTTAGAGACAGAGTCTCACTGAGTTTCTTAAGTGACTCCCTTTGCTGAGGCTGGCTTTGAACTCAGGATCCTCTTGTCTCAGCCTCCTGAGCTGCTGGGATTATAGGCATGCGCCATCACACCTGGCCTAATTCTTTCTTTGGCCATAAACAGTCTGAAAAGAGTCTATATTTCTATTGTAGTGGTTTTGCTTTGGATTATATCTTCTGCATTATTTCTTGATGTTTTTTTTTTTTCAGTGCTATGGATTGAACCCAGGGCCTCGTGCATGCTAGGCAAGTTCACTATAACTGAGATATATGCCAAACCTTTTTCTTAGATTTTTGATCTGTCTTCATAGACAACCCATCCATTCCTATATATTAACTATATTTGATAATTCTAAAATTGATGTCATATCTGAGTCTGTTTCTCATGCTCATTTTTCCCCTTTATACTCTGTTTTATTTCCTTTTAATATATCATGTTGCTTTTATTTTTGAAAGCTAGATGTGATATAGTGGATGTTAGGAGCATCGCCAATGGTCTATCAAGTGTGAGGTTTTATAATACTCTAGCTAAGAAATGGACTGTCAACATCTGCCACATCTGAAGGTGACAATGGTTTAGATTTCTTCTCATACCCTTGTTCTTTCTCTCCTGCTGTCTTTAGGTTTCCCTTGGTCTTGCTCTCCACAGATACCCATCCTTGCAGCTCTATTAGTCATACAAGGATGTCAGGGTTGGTTTTTAAAATCTTCCCAGACCCTGTAGGAGACATGTGAACAAACTGGCTTTTGAGATGATCCTATCACCAGTCTCTTCCTTAGAGCACTGGGACCCCAAGTCATATCTCCTCCGAGCTGCCACCCCCAAATACCTGAAATGTGGTACCCATAACAGAGGGTATGTTACTATTGATCCTCACAGGCACTAAGTGGTGGATAGACTTTTTATATAGTTATAGTGAGTAATTTTGTTTGTTTTTTTTTGTATTACAGATGTTAAAATTATGGTCATATTTTTTTTTCAGACAATGACATACTATATGGATAGCAATATAGTATGTGTGACTCAGATATTACTGGTGGTTCTACAATTCTGGTTCCTATCAGTAATCATTTCTTATGTAGCAATTGCGTTCAATGAATATCTTCCTCCAGAGAGAAGAAATACCATTCTTTATACTTCTTTCCACCACTGGTCCTAGTGTTGCCTTTCAGCATAACCCAGAATAAGTCACTTTAACAAACGAGGGAGTGAGGCAGTCAGCAGACTGTTTTGTCTTCATTACCAATTCTCTGTTATTAGTTACAAGGTTCACAGTTTTCACACAGAGAACAAACTATTTGCTTCAGTTCACATGAAGCCCTGTCTTATTTCTATGACAGATTGTTTTTGCCAAATATATATTTCTCATAATACATTTGAACTTTTGTTCAAGGTCTTTGTAAACTATTTTCAATTGGAAGTAAATCAAAAGCTTAGTCAAAGTAGAATTCCACAATCCCACTTCTTTTTATTTTTACAAAATTCAACATCTATGTCTAGTTACATATTGTATAATTTATATTATATCATTATATTCAAGCCTATAAAGATAATAAATTAATCCTTATCTTTAAAATAAATGTGATTTCCCATAAAGTGCATGTCACATATTGCCATTGATTTAAAGTTCAATACTACCAGCAAAACCACTCAGGATTGTGGCTTTTTTAGAGAGGTAAGTGGAATTCTCATAGAAGGGTGCAAGGGCAGTTTGAATTTAAGAAATATCACATTTGACATGGGAAAATGGTGGTAAGTCAATGAAAATTCATCAGGCTCTATTACTATGTTTTTCCTTTTATAAACTTTCATCTATTTGTATTATATTTCTTTATTTTAAAAAGAAAAACTAAATAACTTCTATAGTTAAATGTTAAGAGCAAGCCAGATTTTCACATTTAACTCCCCTAAAAATCTAGTAAAATGAACTAACATGGGTTAAAATTAAAAACAAATATAATCAGAAAGAAAAGGTCACTATCTGTACCATCTTGCTTCTGAAATTAGCAGCTAGGAACATGATCTGAATGCCTTCACCTGGCTCTTTGGTGCCTTGTACCCTGCCCTAGAGCCACATGCAGAGGAAAGGAGTGGGTCACCCAGTCCTGAGAATGCTTGCTGATCTCCTGGGAGCCCCACTACCAGCTAGAAGCACTGCAGCCCGGAGGCTGCTGCAGGGTAGGATTTGGCAGAAGTCTCCTCAGCAAGGTGAACCTCCTCTCTGTACAGACTTACCAGTCAAAAGACAGGAGAGGGCCGAGGTCCACTATTGTGTCTGAGGTTGGGTCAGAGAATGAATACAGGGTACTTTCAATCCCAAGAGAAAACTACCTCCAATATCAAATAGGAAAATGGAAAGGAAAGGTTCAGATTATTTGAGGAGTCTTAGCATCAAGGGTGCCAGGAGGAAGCTCTGGGAGAGTCTATAATAAGCACCTACCCATCTTCAAACACTAACAATTCCTATATCAAATCTCTGAGTTTTCTCTGTTCTTCTACTGACTTGGTACAGGAGGCCAAGCAGGTTGATCTTCAGAAACATTACTGGATAAAATATGTGAAGGTCAAAATACCTTCTCATCAAATTAAGATGTAACTCCAGTATGATATATGGCCACCACACACACACACACACACACACACACACACACACACATGCACATGAACAAAATAGCAAGGAACAGAGTCCTGGAATACCAAAGCCCTGAATTAGCCCAGAACACAGTCATCTCACACAGGTTAGATGATTCCTCCTTCCACGCCTTCTGGGACTGCAGAAGGAAATTTGCAAATCCATCGTGTTCCTCCTGTACAGAAGTTCCTGCTGTGAAAGTGTATGTCCATGGCACCCTGCAGGACTGCTGGCCACATTAATATGTCACAGAATATTCTTGGATTTGTGTCTTCGGGGTTCATCCAGTTAGAGAAGTTAGTTCCAAAAGAATAAAAAGACCTTGTTTATTTATTTGTATGTTTTCTCCCTTTAAATGTAACAAGAAATGATAATTTGAATTCTCAAATGATTATGATAGTGTTTATTCATCATTTTGCATGTGCATATTTGTTATGGAAAATATCCATTATGGAAGAAAATAGAAATGTTAAATATGCACTTTACAAAATATATAGCTTCCAAAGAAACATCACTTTTGCCCCATGAAATAATGTCATCAGTTCCCAATGTACTTAATTTACTTTTACAAGAGATTTTGGCATAGACATTATAGTAGGGAGAGGAAAAAATAATGTGCTTACTATCCTGGAGTTAGACCTGCGGTAAGATCAAACATGAGAACGTGATCCTGTGAGCCTGCACCCTGGGTAAGAGTACAGGAATACTTTAGAGCGTGACAATCACTGGCATTTTGCTTGGTACCTCAGATTTTTACTAAGCGGTCATTGTGTCACAATCTTAAACATTTTAATTATCTGCTTTCTTAGTAATCATTATTCAATGTAGTATTTGTTACCTAGTATCATTCAGGCACTGTATCCTTGGATGCTAAGATGTAGAATATGCATTCTAATTCTAAGTAATATGTAAAAAATAGCACATGAGGGGACACTGCATGGGTACAGATCTGAGACTAGCATGTGATCATCAGTAAGTAAAAACTATTTTTATAACAACAATTGCAGGAGACTTGGAAACAAGATTAAAAGCCATTGGCTGTACGGCTGCACAGCACATGAAACTAAGGTACAGCCCTGCTCATTCACCCCTGCTCATCATGGCCATGGTAAATCACCAACAAAGCATTAGAGTGATGGATTGAAACAGCAATTTCTGATACGAGCAATGCATTATTAAATTATGAGTAGAATATTGTTGTATTTTATCAGGATAGATAAGTGTATTACTATTTACCATGATTTCCAACTAGATGCTTATATAATTATTAAAAGAACAGCACTGTCAGAATCTCTCTAAATTTAACTCACAGTAAGCATTGTGTGTATTAATAACACCCACAATGCCTGGCACTATTCTTCTATATGTGTAGTAATATTCTGCAGGTGTGACTTCTGAAATTGTAACCTCATATTTGAAATAAATTAGTTTCCTGATTATTTATACTTTTCAATTTCTTATTCATATGCTCTTTTCTATCTCTTCTTATCTTTTAGTTCGCATACACACATACCTTGATTTGTGATTGGACCTTTATAATTTTTTGGCTTTGCAATGATGTGAAAAGGATATGCCTTCAGAAAAAAATAGATTTTGAAGTTTGAAGTTTGACCTTTTTCCAGTGAGAGATGTGCAGGACCACGCTCTCCTGTGATGTTGGCAATTGACACGTAATCATGAGAGTGACCAATCTCTACTCTGGTCAGCGGTGCCGCCAAGCCAGGGTGTTTGGCAGTTTGGCTGTGTTACATGACTTTTCACTTACAGTATTTTCAACTTATGGTGGGTTTGCCAGTGTGCAGCCTCCTCACAAATTGAAGAATAGCTTTATTAAAGATAATCCATCACAATGAAACATAAACTGTGTGATTTATATGTCACTCATTAATCAACCACCCCAATGTAGATATTGTACGTGTTGATGCCATTCTTGTCTTTATCCGGAGTGATGCAAGACTTGACATTTTCCATAATGGGGTATCTTATCTTGCTTTCATTATTCCTCATTACATACTTATAGCTTTCTTTGGACCTGTATAGTAATTACTATGATATATTTTTCATACATTTTACAATATTTTACCAGAATCATATATTATAATGATGCATATAAATTTAAAATTTTGCCTTGCTTACTTCTGCCATTTACAGGTAAAGTTGATAAATATTCTAATACAGTGTTTCATATACCTGGATTACTTCCTTATGTTAAATGGAAAGAAACAAAGATTAAAAGGTATGAATATTTCTACAATTATCTTATACATTTTTATTTCACATTTTGAGTTTTCCTACCAAATTTATTGTATTAAGCATTAAAGTCCTAACAGCAATTCTCTATGGTCATTTTCTCTTTCCTGTATTCAGCACATTTATTTAATGTTTCATTACTTTCATTAATAGTGCCATCACATTGTTAAACTAGATTACTTTCAGGTTGTAAAATGCATATTGCTATAACTTCGCTGTGATTACAGGCAAGTTTTTATTATTTTTCCAAATATCATTTCAACTGGGCACAAATCTAAATGATAAATTAATTATCTACCTACCTATTTACTAGAATTAATGTTTATGTATATTTTCTTTTTTAGTTTATGTTACATATTTTATTATTTAGCCTCCATCACTTCTCTTCAATATATTGATAGTAAACACTTTCAATTTTACTGTCAGGATTTCTAGTGTCTAAATTGTACCCCGGTAACATAGAATTATAAAAAAAAGTAGTGCTATCAAATAAAATAGGGTACACAAAAGTGCTTTGTAAAATTTAAACCTAAATCAATGTATTAGTATTAATATTTAATTTCTGAGAATCCTCATAAAATTAGTGTGAGTTTAAGGAATTTAGTAGCATTATACTATAATAAAAAACAGAAGCCCATAGCTTAGAGTGATTAAGTTACAGATTGAAGATCTGAGATGAATAATAATTAAACTAGTGAATCTAATACCTAAGGAACACTCATTAACTAATATTCTATTGATATTTTTTTAAAAAAGCATTTGTAGTGGAATAGAAAGTTAAGCCCTAAAAAGAGATAATAATTCATATTCAACAAGCACAAATCCTAATTATCATAAAGGAGAAGCTGTTATGAGCTTTAAAAAGCAACACTCTTGGGCAGTTGAGTATCATGGGCAGTGCCTATGAAGAAAATATAAATTTGCTAAGCATTGAGTTTTGAGCAGTCACCTGAGTTTCATGTCTCAGTTTTTAAAAGTCATTCTTAAATGTTTATTCTCTCTTGCTCATAAAAGTGTTGCAATGGACCTTTCTTGTCTTGGAATGTAAATTCCATGAAGTACAGTCACTCACTAAATTTATGTTATTCCCCTTCTTCCAAAGAACACTAGCCAGACCAATAGCAGGCTTTTCACAAACAGTTATCACTTAATTAATAATGCATACCAAGTAACAAACTTGACATTGCTTCATATCAAAGAATTTATGTTCCAAAGACTAGGGTATCAATCACAGTATGGATATGTGCCAGCTGTTAGTCAGCTTTACGTTGCTGTGACCAAAGACCTAACAAGAATAACTTGAAGGAGAAAAGGGGTTCTTTGGGGCTCATGGTTTTAGAGATGTTAGTCCACAAGTTGGCCAGCTCTACTGTTCTGGGCCTGAGGCGAAGCAGGACATCAGGCAGGAGGACAAGACAGATGAGAGCTACTCAGCACGTGGAGTCTGGGAAAATAAGAGAGAGAGAGAGACAGAGAGAGACAGAGACAGAGACAGAGAGAAAGAGAGAGAGAGAGAGAGAAACCAGGGACAAAATATAATCCCCAAGGACATGCCCACTCCGTGTCTACTCCCACCCACCTCTGTGATCTACTACCTCCAGCCATACCTACCTGCCTACAGTTACTGCCCAATGATCTATTTAAATTATCAAATCATCAAAGGGATCAATCCACTGATTAGGTTACAGTTCTCATAATCTAACATGTCGCCTTTGAACACTGCTGCATTGCCACATGATTTGTTGGGGGTCACCTCACATCTAAGCATAACATTGAGCTTCTTTCCTTTATCACAGTTTCCTGTGACCTTAAGGTATGCTAGAGTGCAAAGTGACAAACAGAGGTTGTTTCTGTTTTGTTTTGTTTAATGAGTCCCAATGTCCTTACATGATTCACTATCTCTGCAGAAAATAAATGGCACGCTTATAGAGATAGTTTAAACAATACAAAAAGGACTTGAGAAAGCATAGTCAGGATTAAGGGATACAACTGGACAACATGGGACACCCAACAGCAGCAATCACTGCTCTGGAGGCTGTTAGCACCCTGGGCTGCAGGTCAGAGAGGAGGACTTACCTCAGAAACGTGGTGCATGGACTGACCAGAGGAGTTGGTGCCTTGTGCTGAACCAACTGTGGTTCTTCAGGAGGGAGATGAGACATTTCTCAATTCTTTCTTCTCTTGCTTTCAACCAGAGACAATATGGAGAATTCAGTTAGTACATAGGAGGCAAATACCGAAATGGAGGTTGGTGGCTAACAAAACTGTCTAGAAAAGGCCACGCTTTTCACCACTGACGTCTACCTAAAAGTGTTGAGGCCTTAATACAGCCAGCATCTGACTATGGGATGATAGTAATTCAATTTCTTTTACCACCTAAAATTGTTAGCCTCTGCTTATGCTCTCCATGGATCATGGCAATAAAACAGGAGGAGAAAGAAGCAACTAACATAGCTCATAACACTTTTAGAGTCATTGAGTTCTGTTTCTGTAACAGTTTGTTGTTTTCAATTTGTGTGTATGTGTAATTAGATGATGATAATGATAGCAATTGGTTATAACATATTTGCTATTTTGCATACAGTACTTTAGAATTCCTCTGTCATGAGGTAGGTAGAAGTATTTCGATTTTATTGAGTTACTCTGTTTGAGTAGCATGCCCAAGGCCCAGAGCTGGTGAGAGGAGCTCTCAACTTGGTCTTGCAGAAGTATGCGTATATCTGTGTATTTATTCTATAAACACACACACAAACACACACACATACACACACGAACACATGTAGGAAACTTACAGGAAGAAAATATACAGGAAAACACACACATCAAGCAAAGTTCCTTGATTTATCTATATCTATAAATGATCTATATCTATCCATGTGCATAGAGAAAAGGAAGAGTAATCAAAAATAATATTTTATTTGCATTTCATTGAGTTTATGTGTTCAAACGGCATAAATCTTGTAATAAAAAGCAGTAAATAGAATCATATTATTGATCCAATATGAGTAATTTAAAAATAATAATTGTGCCTCCTCCCTCATTTTAGCTTGTCTCAAAGACTCTAAGAAATGGATCTTCTTATTTTACATAACAATAAAGCTTACAAGTTAGGACAGTTTTCATCTTCAAAGCCTTTTATAAATGGCTGCAAATATTGCCTGAGCATTAATTTAATCTCTGAAGCACCCACTAGAGAGCAGCCATTACTCTGATTTATATCTGTTTTATTAGCTCCAGCTACAAGAACAGATACGAGGCTCTTTGGAATCAGGCCTCCCAAACCCTGCAAGCTGTGTACAACCTGGATTGGTCTGTCTGCGTGCACAATATCCACTCTCCTCTGGAAGTGTTCAGGGGCTACAGGAGCTGCAGACTATGAGCAGGAGTTTCACATGGGTCAATCCATTGGCTCTCCAGCCTGTTTGAAGGCTGTGTCTGTGAATTTTTCATCGAGAGAACTGAACTATTCTTAGATAGGGACCATGTACATCAGTCAAAGGGAAGAATTTATGAAACATATTTAGAAATTTCTAGTACTTTCACTGATTAATTTTGCTTCCCATTCTGCCTCCCTCTTCCCAGCAAGCAACAACAGAAAACTAAGGCCAGAGTGTGTCTCCATGCAGTGGACCTGCCTGCCTGTAGTTCTCCCTCAAGCCCTCTTTGAGACAAATTCTCTGCCTCTGTTCAAATTCTGGGCTCTGCTTTCATACTGATGTGATTTGAGGTTGGCTCAGGACCAGCCTCAAATCACGTAAGTAATTTTAGTGACCTCAGTTTCCTTGTTTAAAAGGATGATGACTAACTTTGCTTCTTCCCTAGTGTATCATTAAAGTGAAGAGAAAATTCATCCAGTGTGTGATACTTAGTAGTCTCTCAGTCAATGTTAATTTAACAATTATTATTAGAATTGTTATATTTATTTTTATAAAAATATAATATTCTTAAAATTGATTATTGACACTTGAGGGCAATTCAATAAATGCTTGAAGAATAAATTAATGTAAGATTAAAGGATAAAAATTCATACTACCTCTTCTGTCTCTGTTGTTTATTAAATCACCTCCATACCTACCTGAGCAGAGGGCCATCTGGAATGGGACCAGCATCCCCATCTCTGACTCTTTGATGCACTTCTCCAGCAGGTGCACCTTGTGCTCTGCCTGGAGCATCTTCCTGTTGTTGCGCACACAGCTTGTCTACTGGAACCTCTTTGCCTCCCTCACATGGCAGACTGTCTCATCCCTTGAGAGCCAGCTCAACCATGACCGCACTGGAAAAATATTTTATTCTCCGGAAGGTAGTATTTATTTCCTCATCATGGCCCTGGGAGACAGATGAGTACCTAGGTTTCCTTCATAGAATTCTCCATATTGTCTGTCATTCAGCACCACCAAGGGAACTTGATATAGTTTCTCAGTCAGCCAGGTTGTTCTGGATAATGCCTTTCAAGCTCTGTTCTTTCTTTATGCTTTGACCACCAACATTCCACCATTTTACTACATTTTCACCAGTTGGTTTTGCCGCATTTTTCACAAGCAAAACAGACTCTGCCAGAAAATATCACCTTCCTTTTTCTCAAAAAGACTACAAATAAACAGTCATTTGTTTTATCCCTGCACCTGTTCAACTACTCTCCTGGGGCCCATCTATAATTCATTTTCTGTAATAATTCATTTTCCAAAATGCTTAAGAAAACCATAAATTGTGATCCTACTGCTCTAAGCCCACAGATTAATTTCTATTTTCCTTTAAATAATTATGTTGTCCATCATGTTGGTGATGTTATATTAAGGTAAGCCCTGGTTCCTTAGCAGACTCTGGCCTGGCCATTCTCACCTGTAAGGCAGAGTGAATTCTGAATGGATTTGAAAAAGAGAGAAAAGAGGGATGATAAAATGGATGAGAGTGCTGGTATCTCTTTGGAGAATCTGAGGAAACCAGGCTTGCATGCTGGGTCCCCTATTAGCCAAGTGTGAGGCAACGCTTGAAACTGAACTTGGAAATTTGACAGACTCACTATCTCATATCTGCTCTTAGTAGATGTTGTCAGTAGTGATACTTTCTCACATAATCTATTTAGTCTTTATCAGAAGCCTAAGAGCTTCATATACTTGATCTCTTGATAAGAGAACTGAGACTGAGAAATCCAGCACCCATCACGCAAAGCTGGGCCTTCATCTGAGTACACTGTCCCCAGGGAGCAGTCTCTTAAATGCTATATGGGCATGTCATATTCAGAAAGTTTAATTGTGTCAATACGTCTTGGAAAACATTTTATTTATTTTGGGGATGTTTTCTGTTTAATGCGTGTAAAAAGAAAAAGATAGCAACTTAATGAAGCATAATATTCAATCAAGTGACCTCTTCTGAAGAGTCAGCTCTTACTTTATATCTTCTTGTAATTTTTCTCTTAGTCTCAGGGGCCTGAGATGGTTTTAGATATTTAGTCAATGGTCAGCTGTTCTGGCCCAAGGTGAGGCAGAACATTGCAAAAGGTCACAGCAGAGGAAAGCTACTCGGTTCATGACAGTATTTAGGGTGCTTTAAACTGGTTTAAGCAGATAGGAATGATATCACAAGGATATAGGGACCCTAACCAGAAGCACAGGGCAGAGAGTACTTCAAAGGCTGGGGAAGTATTTGAACTGAGGACTGAAGTGTGGCCAGGAAGCTGTCTGCTCCTCTCAGCATCCCTCTGTCTCCTCTGCTCCTGATACTCTCTCATGCTTTCTTACTTGGTAGGCAGCTTTGAAGATGTGCCCCAAGGATTCCAATCCTCTATTTATTCAATCAAACAGTAACGTAGGTATTGCTGCGAAGAGACTTCGGAGATATTATGAAGGTCGGGAACCACAAGATGAGGAGATAATCCTGAATTACCATCTGGCCCTGCATGAATCACATACATGAGTCCTTATAAGCATATAAAACTTTTTTTTTCTCCTGCCTGAAGTAAGAAAAATACAGAAATAGGGGTGAGAAAAGAAGAGAGAGATAAGGCACAGATTGAAGTGAGAAAACCTGGAGTGTGGTGAGAAGTTGACACCCAACTACTGACTTTGAAGATGCATGGAGGCCACAGTTCAAGGACTATGGGTGACTTTTAGAAGCACAGCCTGACCCTTGGCTGGCGGCTGGCCAGAAAGCATACTATGATCACAGGAACTGAATTTTTCTAAACACCTGCATCAGATGGATGCAGATGCTTTCCCAGAGCCTCCAAAAAGGGGTGCAGCTGTATCGACATCTTGATCTAACCCAATGCAACCTATGTGTGACATCTGACCTGCAGATCTATGACATAATTTTATACTGTTTTAAAACACTAATCTTGTGGTCATTTGTTACAGCGGCACTAGAATACTAATGTGTCCAGACCCTCGTAATGTTGCCCCCATCCTTACGTATGTGCTGCCCACAGTCCCTTCCACTGCACATTTCTAAGAGAGGAAAAGTCGAATTTTGCCAGTCCAATTGCTGAATCAAATGCTCTTTATGGGGTCACCAGTATCCATCCTGTCAAATGGCCAAGAATCTTGGAGAAGCGGACAGTGCCACCCAGGTCTTGGAGGGGCAGGCTCACTAAGGGACACTATAAAGAAGTCACACTGCTGGTGTGGGAAAGCAGCAGATTTCTAGTAGCAATGCTGAGGAGATGTGGGTAGCATGCAGTAGATGGAACCTGGCAATGCTGCAGAACACATCAAGAATCTGAGAGAAGAGAGCATGGGAAAATTCAGATTGCAATATTTTCCTCCATCACACTTAATTAGGTTTACATCGATTTTCCAGATTCAGGAAGGACAAAAATCAACACCAGATCATCACCAATTTAAACATAGGGGTTAATCGTAATGTGATTTTTTTGTGTGTGTGTGTACGTGTATATGTGAGCTCTTGTGAAATATATGTGTATGAATATGTATTTATGCTCAATTGTGCTAGCCATCATTTTCCCCATTTTTTCCAACTATGTAGGCTCAGCAAAATAAAATGGCAAGTGGAATAATTAAAAACACAAGTAGCTGAGATTACAGTCTTCCAAGATTTGTTCTGGCTCAGATTTTATTTAATGCTATAGAATACTGACCTGGGGAAATAAAAATGCATTCATTTGGGAAACTTTATTGACAAAACGGGAGTAAGAATACAACAAACTTTAAAATGCAAAAGTGGTCCTGGGAAATTGTGTGCTTAAGCATTCTGTGCAATTCCACTAAACACTGGTTTCATAAATCCAAATGTCTAGTTCTGTTATTTAAAGTTGCACCTTTCATTGCAGAGAGTTGTCTGGGCAATGCATGAGGTCACAGGACTTGAGCTGGATGTGCAAAAGCTGAGCAAAGTTTTCTGAGTCTATTTTTTTTAACCTCTTCTCTATCTTTTGCAAACTCTTCTATGCTCTGAGCTCAACCTTCCACAAGCTTATTCACAGGCACTCTTCCTCTTAGCAGGGTGTACTGTTTATTGAGCAGTGCCTTCCAAAAATTAGAGCACCAAGTCACTCACCAATGCATACCACCAAATAAGCCTCAGTGTAACCATGAGATAAATAAGACAAATCATAGTACCTAGTGTTTTTTAAATACAACTTGTTCAGCAAATATTGACAGTATTGGCTCTATGCAAAGGATTGTTCTTCATGTTTGTGATACATGAACATACAACATGAATTATGGTTTGGTCCTTATGCAACAGGGACAGGTTAGATGAAGAAATTGAAGTCCAGATAGCAGCTGGCCTATTCACAAAGCACCTTGCTCCTGCTGCTGAATTTTAAGGCAAGTAAATATCCCAGCCTCATGGAAATAAATATGAGCATAACAATATGTTATTTTGTGTTGCTTCTGATCTAGCAAAAATAAAATAAATGTTGGTGATGAGCAAACATAGAGCTGACCACCCTTGTGCCTGGTGGTAGACATGTGAACCACTGAATCACGTTTAGATTGCAATTTTACAACATTCATCAGTGTCCTCAAAATAAATGTAGTGACATCTATACTAAACTATTTTTCAAGATAAGTCAAACATGACATTTAAGTTCTGAACATCAGTCAATTAACACTCTGTTTATTTGTAGACATATCTATGGTTATATCACTAGCAATTTTGAAAATAATGAAGATATTTAAATTCCTCAATATCAGGAACTAATTGCATACATCATAGGTTTAGTGTTGTATGTCTGTCTGCATTGCATCAAAGAACATTAAATGCTATGTTAAAACACTCTTGACAATAATGTTAAGAGAAAACATAAGATGTTAATCTTATTGGAAATGCAGTCTCAAATATGTAAATAACTGTTAATGCAATAAATGTGATTTGAAAGTCCACTGCATATGACAATCATTATGTTAGTAATTAGAGCTGTAAAGTTGAACAGTATGGTTGAAAATCCCTTCCACACAAGAGCTTAAAATCCAGATGCATAATCGGTTGTACATAGCTATTTAATAATAGAACATTATAGTTCCTCCTGAAAAGGTTAAAAATGTAAAGTTAAAATTTAGGTTCATTTCTAATACCAAATTCTAGTGTCATTCAGCTAGAGGACCTTTTTTCTTCCTTCTTTCCTTACTCTCTTCTTTCTATACTTTCCTTCCTCTCTTCCTCTCTTCTTCCTTTCTTCCTCCCTTCCTTCCTCCTTTCCATTTTCCTTCCTTCCTCTCTTCCTCTGCCTTGCTACATTATAGGCACTGTTCTGGCTAGACACATAATTAAGCTATCAGATATTCTATAAGTCACTTGTCTAAATCCCTACTGGTGGATTACTAGGAAAAAAATAAATCTCTTTGTGGCAGCGAGGGAACAGAGAAGAAAATAAAATACCTAACAAGACAAGGAAGTTCTTACATTCCTCCAGTCTACATCAGTGTAGTGGACTAGAAGAAAGTTCATGTCAGAAAGAAAATGTGTTATGTAGGTGGTTTGGGGAAGCAGGTAGAACAGTGGCCAAAGCTATAAAACTCTGAGTCATAGGTCTGTAAAATACTTGTTCATGATCTTGTCCAAAGACTAGTGGAAATCTGTCACAGAATGTGCTCGATATCATGCTGAGTAAACTCTTAATAAATCTCCTCCCAGCCCCAGATACCAACTGCCAGCCATTCAATGCAATCTTGAATTAATATGTTCACTCTCAGGTAGAGACTGCCTCATAAGCAAGTATTTACAAAGCAGAACCTCTGATCTTTGCTTATTCATTCAACCAGCATGTGAAATTTGCTCTGAGCCATGCTCAGACAAGGCACCTGCCAGGCTCCCCATACATCCTCTCTCTATGCACACCCATGCCCCCCCCACACCTTTCTGCCTGTTGATCTGTTATTTCAAACTTTAGCTCCACTATCATTCCTCAGAAAGCCCTCAGCCCCAGCCATTTCTCCTGGTGCACACTCAACTCTTCTTTACAATGTTTCATATGGTTCTCATTTTACTTTTATTTGTGAAACTATTCATTAAAATCAACTCTTCCAATACTCTGAGGTCCTCATGAAAGTGAAGGCTATGTCCAGTTTTGCTTTCCCTTCACCTCCACACCTGACACACCGAGGGGTCACGATATGCATTTGACTAGTGATGGAGTGAGAGCGGGGCTGATCACTCCCGGCTGGTGGAGTGCACAAGCCTCAGGGAGAAATGGACGCTGCAGCTGAGCTGTGCCAAATCTACATCTCAGTAGGGTACAAAGACAGGCAATTCCTCACTAGGTGGAGACACAGAATTCTGTAGGTACTGCGTGGACTAAGGGTGAAAGAACCATGTGATCACAGCAATTCTTTCTTCCCAAAGGTTGGGCATTTGGCCTAATGACCATGCTCTATTGCATCACCTCAACAAGACGCAGGGATCCTGGAGTAGTGCTTTCAGACAGACACAATGAACACTGCTAGCCTGCTGTGTAAAGCTTCCTGCCCCAGCCAACTGCCCTTTGCCTCCTTTCTGTTGCATCCTTTGCACTATTAGTGAACACACACCCACCTCTCCTATTATTCTGGACTCTGTGAAGATTGAGATACCTAATGGTCAAGGTTTGGCAAGCTGTTGATCCAGTACCAGACTCTGAGCTGAATGCCTTACTTACATTATCCAATGCTGAAAACAACCTTAAGGATTTTAAGATGAGTACATGGTGATGACCTGGAGAATATGCCCAAAGTGACATTCCTCTTCCTTAAAGGGATGCACCAATCTAAGTGGATTATCACAATAGAATGTGGTAAGAATGACAATAGGACATTCTTACTGCTGGGAGCAAACACAACAAAGGAGGCCTGCTAAGAGGAGCAGAGGTAGGAAGAATGTGAGCATCAGTGCTAGAAGCTGACACAGCTGGATTTCAATTTTTCTACAATTTGTGCCTCCAACCAAAACACAATATCTAATAAGGTTCTGAAGCTGTCTTCCTTCAATTTCCCATATGCATATACTCAGTTTTATGTTACTATAAGAAAATACTCAAGGGTGAATACTTTTGAAGAGAAGGGGTATATTTAGTACATGGTTCTGGAAATTCAAAGGAATGGTGCCGGCATCAGCTCAGCTCTGTGAGAACCTTCAGGACCATGGCACAGTAATGGGTAAGTGTTTGCCAGAGGGAGAAGTCACATTACCAGACAAGAAGTCAGAAAGTGGTAGAGGGCAGATTATTCCTTTATGACAACCTTAGGTCAAGAACTACCTAAGTTCCCACAACAACTATATCAATTCTTTCCAAGGGAGATGTGCCCAGGAACCTCTTTGCAACTCTACAGCTTGAAGGCCATCACCTCTTAACATGAGCACACTGGGGACCAGGCTCCCAACACTCAGCTTTAGTGGACAAACTCAAACCATACCCAAATGATATCACCACACATGGTTAAACTATTATAGGGACTGTGTGTAATAACAGGATAGACAGTGATATACATTCACTCTGGAGAGAAACCATTATCTCTACAACCAACTGAACCTTCTGTCCCATTTTCCAACAGAAAACCCTGGGTAAAATCATAGCTGCTTCTCTGCATTCATGTGAGGATTCAATGAGAAAATGCATGCACAACACTTAGAAGGCACCAAGGGGTTCTGTTATTTCTGTTAGAGTAAATTCCTTGATGGTCCATGTTTACCCACTGATGGTCCATGGCATGCTCTCTAACTTGAGATCCACAATGCTCACAGTGGAAGGAGGTATTAGTATCTAAAATAAAGTCACTTTCCTGCATCCCAAAATGCACATGAAGCAGGTACAATGGGTGTGTGTGGGTTGTCAGCCTGCCGTAACGCCGTCCCAGGCTTAGCTGAAATAAGTGAAACCTTATTTAATTTCACAAAATCCTTTGTGAGGTGTTAACAATCCTTACAAGACAGTTAAAGAAACAGGCTCTGAAAAATGAAATTTTTGTCATAAAGCTAATCAGTAAAAGGAAACTCCAGAACTTTATCAAGCATACATTTTTATCTGTGTTCTAATGGATGAGGCATCTTTGGGATCTAATAGTTGCATTTGGTAAATTGATTTTCATTATTCATATGTAAAAGTATCTCCACTTTACTTGATTTACATATAAAAATTGTCATTCTTTTATCCTAGCCTATTTGGGGGAGGAGGATTACACCTAGATCCCAAATCCAATAATATTATTCCTTAAAAAAAATGTGAAAATATTTCCTTCAAAGTGTTTTTAAAAAACAGAAATCAGCTTTCTATTTTGCTCTACAAAGATAAGCTTTAAATTTCTGTGTTAAGGACCAGTGTTAAGAAGCTATTTTTAAATCTCGATCTTAAGTTTTCTGACAGTAAGTAGTTCACATTCATCTGTGCTTTTCTGACGGTAGAAATTTTACAATCTGTTACTCATGTGAAGCACATAGAGGGATACAAGAATTGGAAAATAGCAGTGGTAGATGGTCACTGTATATTTATTATGAAATATTAAATCAGATAAAAAACCAATGACTAAACACATGTTTATATAAGTATTTACATACATGACACCATGTTTGTGCTCAACAGTGACATGAAATAAACTGATAACTGTGTCTTAGTCATTGTAGTACCTTAGCATCACATATGGATCTGCAATGTAAAGTACTCATTGATATTTGTGAAACTGAATTTTCATTTGATCCTCAATTTATCCATGTATGGATATTATTGTTTCTCTACTGTATAAATGAAAACAAAAGTAATATCAAAAATTAAGTGATTCTACTTGCCCCAGTTAAGTGTTATGATTTGGACATGAGGTGTTCCCCAGAAGCTCCTGTGTTAATGCTGAAATATTCAGAGGTGAAATTGTAGATTATAAGAGATATAATCTAGTTAATCCATACTAGCTTAAATGGACTAACTGGGCCGTAACTGTAGGCAGGTAGAGCATGGGGGAATGCCCTAAGAGAATTTATCTTCCCTGTGGACGCTTCCCCCTCTCTTTATGCTTCCTGATTACCATTTTCTGAGCTGCTTTATTCTGTCATGCCCTTCCACCATGACACTCAGTCTCAGCTTGAGCCCAGATCAAAGCAGTTGGCCAACTATGAATTGAATCTCTGAACCATGAGCCAAAGTAAACTTTTCCTCTTCTAAGTTTTTTTTGTCAGTTATGTTGGTCACAGAAAGGCAAAGTTAGATAACATAGAAATTGGTACCAAGAGCGAGTCTGTTGCTGTGACTAACCTAAGTATGTGGTACAGAAGCCTTTGGAACTGGTTCTTAGGAGCAGTTTGGAAATCTTTGGAAATGTAGGATGAAAAAGTCTTAGGTGCTGTAAGTAAAGCTCAATGAGCAATTCTGGTGTGGGCTCTTAGACCAGAATGCTAATAGAAATGCAGACAGCAAAGGCTTTGCTCATGAGGACTCAATTGGGAACTGGACTAGAGGCCACACGTGTCACATTCTGACAAAGAATTTTGTATACCTTTTGCCCATGTTCTGAGACTTTTCCTGAGAGGTTGAATTTAAAGCTGATAGACTAATTAATCTAGCAGAGAAAATTCCAAGGCAGCACAACATTTAGGCAGTGGTATTAATATTGCTTGCAGATTTAAGCCAGGATTATTTAGAGAACTGGGAACACAAAGCAGAGGAGGAGGATTTTAAAAACCTGCAATTTGACCAGAAAAATACATGTAAAATTAAGGCCAAGGAAAGTGTGGTTGTTGAAAACATTACAACCACTAAAGAGAAGTTAAGTACTTTGCACATAGACAATGAGAAAGATGCCTTTTTAAAAAATATTTTTTAATTGTAGATGGACACAATGTCATTATTTTATTTATTTTTATGTGGTGCTGAGGATTGAACCCAGTGCCTCACATGTGCAAAGCAAGTGCTCTACCACTGAGATACAACCCCAGCCCTAAGTAATATGCCTTGAGGGTATATCAGAAATCATCAAAACCACACCCACTACAAGCTCACCTGTATAGAAGTAAAAAATCCTTTAAAGGACCATGGGAATGCCCTGCTCACATAGGGGTGACCAGGAAGTTTTTCCCCTAATATTTATTTTATCACATTCAGCTGTCTAGGCACTCAGAGTTCACGGAAGCCATGGTCCTGGGGGCCCAGTAATGGCTTGAGCTTTTGGAAGACCTTAGCATCATCTTATGGTACTGGTTCTGCAGGAATACAGGATTTGGGAATTGAGGGTTCAAGATGGCTTCCATTGAGATTTCAAAGGAAGACTTGGGAGACTAGTGTGTTGGGGTCTGAATCCTGTGGGTAGCCCAAGAGAGTGATGTATGAAGCTGTGAAAATAAAACTAATGATACTGTGGCAACCTTCAGAATTAAGAGAGGCCAGGAAGATGGAACATCCTCAACGGAAAGCTGCTGGCTGTGGACAGAGCCAGGCTAAAGACAGGACAAATGAGCCTCAACCAGCAAGACCAAAGAGCATGGATCTGCCCAAGACCTTTGGAAATCACATCTCACCACCATGTTTCCCAGATGCTGGAGGTGGAGTCACAGGAAATATTTGCCTATTTGAGTTTAGGTCATGCTTTTTCCCCATCCCTTCTTTCTACACTCTCATTCCTCCCTTTTGAAATGAAAATGTTTCCTTTGCTCCATTGTATATTGGATATATGTAGTTTGTTTGATCATTCACAACAGCCAAGAGTTGGCCTCGAGTCTCAGAGGAGACTTTGGATTTGGACTCTTGGCTAATGCTGGAACTGTTAAGAATATGGAGAGTCTTTGAGCTGAACTAAATGCATTTGGCATTGTGAGATGGACAGACACTTTTGGGGGCCAGGGTAAAATGTAATTGTTTGGATATAAGGAGTTACCCCTGGTATGTGAGTCTGTAATTGTAAATGCATCCATATGAGGAAAGGCAAGAGAATTGAGAAACCCTCATTCAGCCATCTAGAACTTGTCATGGGCCTGACAAGGCCTTCAAAATGGAACAGACAAAAGTTATTTTGCAGTTTGGAGGCACATGGTGGGTGCTGAACACCTCCTAGTTACTTCACATACATGCATAAACTCTTACAGGTAAATGTTCACATTCTTGGTATGTGGCTCAAAGAGGAAGAAAAGAATGTGCTGAAGATAGGTAGCTCAGGAGGACACAGGAGGACTGAACCCATGTCTCACTTCAGGTTCTTCATTTTCTCTACTTGTAAACCAAATATCTGTAGCTGAGAATCTTGTAGACCTGTCTTAGAAAAACTACAACTTGTTATAAAGTCCAAAAGTACAGGGTTTCCTGGAGCAGATCTTAAGGCAGTGATGCAGTGATTCTAAGCTGATGAACAGTAGGCAAATTATTGGATTCAAAAGAACAGCACTTGTGGTGGCCAGTGGCTTGGTCCCATGAGGTTGAGTAGACCCAGCCTTCAAGGAAGCTAGTTATGGAAGAAATCACCACCTTCTCTCTGTCCCCTGCAAAAGAAAAATAAGTGTAAATAAATAAAAAACAGCTTTACTTATCATTTTTATTAAGAGACACTGTTGGTAAAATTCCTATTTGAGGAGGTGAATTTTGTCTTGGCGTAACTCGATATTGTCTTTCCCTGAGCTATTGACATTTGGAAGGCACAGGTCAGTGTTCTGTGTAGAGACAAATCTGCATTTGGCATTTCTTGCAAATGTCCTGCTTCTGTGAAAAAGGCCTCCTGATCACTCTTTTTGGAAAGCTTCCAGTCTTGAGCATGGGAGCAGCTTGACATAAAATGCTGTGCTTCCGGCAGGTAGAAGAGCTGACTCCATTTATCACGGCTGGATGCTGAAAGAGCATGCATTGGAAATACAGAGTGAACATCTGCTCTGCTCACTGCCAATTCCCCAATGACACTGGCCTGGTCACTCGCTCTCCAGGTCACTGTTACTCAGGTGTAAAAAATCAAGAGGATGAGGGTAACGATGATCACTAATGTTCTCTTAGCAATCAAGTTCAGCTTCTTAATGAGTCCGTGGACCCTTTTTGTCCCCCTCGGGTTTTAGAACTTTCACAAGGTTTCATCAAGTGTAACAAACTAAATAATCAAAAGCATCCCGAAACCAGGCACGCTGGTGCACTCCTGTAATCCCAGCACTTTGGGGGGCTGAGACAGGAGAATTGAAAGTTCAAAGCCAGCCTCAGCAATGGTGAGGCGCTAAACAACTCAGTGAGACCCTGTCTCTAAACAAAACACAAAATAAGGCTGGGTATGTGGCTCAGTGGTCAAATACCCCTGAGTTCAATGTGCAGTACCAAAAAGAAAAGCATCCTCAGTTTATTTATTTATTTATTTATTTGGTATTAGAGCTTGAACTCAGGGGCACTCAACCACTGAGCCACATCCTCAGCCCGATTTTGTGTTTTATGTAGTGACAGGGTCTCACTGAATTATTTAGCTTCTTGCCCTTGCTGAGGCTGGCTTTGAACTTGCTGTTCTCCTGTCTCAGCCTCCCTAAGTGCTGGGATTACAGGCTTGCGCCACCGTGCCCGGCTGCATCCTGAGTTTAGATGTGATTTCTTGGCAGTGTAAAAGCAGTTTCTGAAGTCAGGTCAATTGTTTTCTAAATCTATCTGGGGTGTGTGGTCAAATGGGATCAGTGGCTCTGAATACTAAATGGCTTTCTGAAGGGCAGGGCATTAAAGGCAAGGCAGGGGAAGCACGCAGTACCCTGATTGAGAGGTCCTGCTCATTTTACCAAGGAATGCTAATCTGTTAGGGTTTTCTTTTACTTGTTAAAGTTGATCTAATTTATGTAGATTTGCATTGATGTGTTTGAACATAAATTACGCAGACTGTTATTAGTCAGGGTTCTCCAGAGAACAGCACAAAAAAAGAGAGACTGTCTCATGCAATAGCAAGGGCTGACATGCCTGAAGTCTGCTGGGCAGCTTGGCAGTCTGCATAGAAATTCAAGTAAGATTCTGTTGCAGACTTGGATTCACAGCTGGACACCTGAATCCATTCTTCCAGAAACATCAGTTATCCTCTTGAGGTTGTCAGGTGTGGAGTGATCCCACACACATCGGGGACAGTGGCCTGCTTTACCCCAGGTCTATTTGGCTGGCATTGGGCCAAACTATTGGGCACTGTAGTGTAGCCATGTCAGCACATGACAGTAACCTTCATAGTGATATTAATCTTTCAATAGGAAGAATAACAGGTAGGCTTTGGGGTGTAACAACGCTGAGTCACAAGCATTCATTTATTCAACAAAAACAATGTGTAGCACCAATGATAGCCACTGATGATTTATTTGGGGCCAATAATGATACCCAACATTGGATCAACATATTTAAACTCAGAAGCAGCCCTAGAAAACAGGCACTATTGTTGTTATGTTCTTTTAACAGACACAAAGAGGTGCAATTCCAAGGTCTCATGGAACAGGGAACCAGAATGTAATTGACCATGAGATTCTTATTAAAAGCAAAAGTTCTCCCTTTGTTTATAACCTGTGTCCACCACTCCTATGATGGGCAGAAGAGTAACCACCCCAAAGTTGCCCATGTCTTCATTTATAGCACTGGTGAATATGTTAGTTTACAATGCAAAGGGGAGGTAGTATTGCAGATAAAGTTACCGATGAGTTGACTTTTAAGATCATCCGAGTACATAAGCACAAAGTTCCTTGGAGTGAAAGAGAGAACGAGGGAGAGGGCAGAGTGTGGCTTTGGACTGGAGACCCCACTCACAGGAAGCCAGGGGCAATACTGCTCATCTCACTGGTGCCGCAGACCCACCACGATTGTCCAAGCCCTTCTTTTGGTCCAGCTAACACGTTCTCATCCTTGTCATCTCCGAGTTCCAGGAAGTGGATGGATTCAGGCAACAGTTGACATTCAGGATTTCAGACCAAATCATTAGGCAGTGGAATCTTCATCTAGTGCCAAAGAATTCCTGTGCTGGGATCCTGGACTGTCTGGGCCCTGACCAGAGGGAGGGAAGAAAGCTGAAGCAGAGACGGAGGACGTTTATTTGTTACAAAATAGAAAAAACAAAGAGGAGGAGGAGGTGGGCAGGAGAAGACAAAGAAATCCCATAAAATTAAAAAACTCAAATACTGTTCAAACTGCTTCTGGTCTTTTGTCTGTCTTTTCATTATGGACAGGTGTGCATACACACACACAGAGACAGAGATGAGAGATTAAAACCAATGTACCTATTAACTAACTGCAACAGTAATTACAAGATATCACAAGATGACCAATATCTTTTGGGATTTATCAATACTCCAATTTCCTCTTTATAATTCACATTTTTATAACAAATCTCAGACCTAATGGGATTTTGTTTTCTAAATGCTTAAATAGGTTTCTTTAAAAATAAGAACACTTATAAATATAACCACAGCATAACCCAGGGACTCTTAACCATGGATCCACATCCCCAGTCCTTTTTTTATATTTTATTAGAGACAAGTTCTTGCTAAGTGTCTTAGGGCCTCACTAAGATGCTGAGTCTGGCTTTGAACTTTAGGTCCTCCTGCCTCAGCCTCCTGAGTCACTGAGATTACAGGCATGCACCACTGCCCCCAGTTCACAGCATCATTTCTATTTTAAAAAATTCACTCTGTCATTGAAAATTCCAGTTAGTAGTCTCATCCATTAGTAGTCTCATTCCATTACCCTCTAGTCTTATTTTAACCTTTGATAGGTTATAACTAAGGTACTGCTGTTATTCCTACTTGAAGTGTTTCTTCTCTTCCGCTCTAGGGTTTCTCCCACACTGGCCCCTTCTTTCAATGATTATTTTGTGAAAAATCCTAGAATGCCTGTCATTTAGAGATACTCACATTGGGGAGTACAGAGTGCTAGAATGGTATCATCTCTGTTTTTCTCACCTTGGGTTTCCTATAAACTGATGAACTGATCTAGATGATCAATTGATTGATGAGATTCAGACCCGATTATCTCATAAGAGGACTTCAAAGTTGGCTTCATGTAATTCGCACAGGAGGCTCAAGGCAACTAATCATCTCTCTTCCTGTGATGTTAGTAACCAGTGTTGGTTATCCATTGATCAACCAGCTTTTTAGAATGTTGATGTTCTGTTTGGATGCCTGCAATATCATTATAACTATTATGTAATCTTAATGTCTTCCCCGATGTGATTTTCATCCCATAAAGACATCCAAATTCCTGCTTTTGGATTTCTTTTTCTTCTGGTTTCTTGCCATGACTTATTGACTCTCTACTCCATCTCCTTAGTAGACTCACTTTCTCTGTAAGAAATGAGAATTATGCCCCAGTCAATGAGAAGGGAAGTAAGAAAATTATATGCAAAAGGGTGATTTACTAAGGAAGAAACCATATGGTAGTAGCATCTGTTTTTTCCAGCACTGTCCTAGAAAAGAAAATTCAGCTCTATACTTATAAAGCTCTAAGTTGTTATTTTTCACCCTAGGGAGTAACTCTGGAATCTCT
Source organism: Xerus rutilus (assembly GCA_028644305.1). Classification (NCBI taxonomy): domain Eukaryota; kingdom Metazoa; phylum Chordata; class Mammalia; order Rodentia; family Sciuridae; genus Xerus; species Xerus rutilus. The sequence continues at coordinate 177,395,051 of CM053400.1, forward strand.
ATGCTTTAAAATCTTTAAAGATTAATCTGGTAACTTCAAAAGAGGATTGCTTAGCTACACAGAAAAACTGTCCAGAGATAGCATCCCAAGGCCAAGAGAGGATGACAGGAGGGGTGCAAAGATGCCTGAAACTTCCTCAGAATCCTCCAGCAAGGCACAGTGCTGTCACAAGTGTGATGAAGTTAATTCATAGAAGCTATTACTAGTCTGCTTCATCAATATGCAATCCACAGATGGTAGCCAGGGGTTCCAATAATCTTTTACTCTGGTCAACACCAGATGTTTTCCTAATGAGCCTAATGAATGTTACAAATAAGCTGTCAATGATGAAATTAAGGGGTTTATAAAGAGCATGATGGACTTTAGAAACAGACTCAGTGTAACTCATAGCATTCAAGATATTTGAACTGGCTTAAATTCCCAGACACACTCCCAAGGAGATATGGAAAGGGTATAAGGCTCCAGAGCTGTTTCCCTGTATGATCTTATACAAACTGGCACCAGAGGCTCTTGCAGCAAGTCTTGGGTTCACTGGGGATTCTGCAGACTGTTTGATAGCATAACCTGTGTAGTCTTTCTCTGGAATGTGGCTGTCTTCCACAGAGGGAATTTTGGTGCAAAGAGTACCTAAAATAATAGAGTTGGAATTCTTTCCCCAAGCATTTTTTTTCACTTTCTTGATGATTAATGTTTGTTTTTAAAATATCTGTGATAGCAGTCCTTACATAATTGTACCGGATATTTGCCTTAGAAATGACTAATAAGGTCTCCAACGGAATGAACCTGTCTACCAGGAAGGAAACACTAAGAGGTGCACGGATGGCTTCTTTATTTGCATCCATGATATTCCTCTCAGAGAGGAAGACCCAGTCAGCTCCTTGTCTGTGGTTTTCACTGGAAATCACTTCCCTGTCCTGCTTTGTCCCACATTTTGCCTGGTCCATCTTATTTTTAGTGCCTCTGGTTTTGATTTCACATTGGTGCTCATTTGCTGAAGTTCTGCTGTGTTCTTCTTGGGGCACATCCCTCCAGATCCCAGACTGACAGCTCCCCTCACCTGTCATTCAGTGGGGTGAGCATGGAGCTTGGGAGGAGAAATAGCTTGGCCTTAAGGACAAGCTTGACCATCTCAGGGCATGGGATCACAGGGAGAGGATGTGAGAGAGGAGAAAGAAGCGAGGTGAAGATCCCTGCCAAGGGCTGGGGGTGTACATGGGCGGTGGATCTCTAGGAAACACGCACAGCATGTCACCGGAAGAGGAGGAACGATGCCAGTAAGAGGCGGGAGAAAGGGCTTCCAGAAGAAGGTGGCAGAATGATCGTCTCTCCTCTCTGTTCTCCATTTCACATTCTTGCCTGGTTCAATCTTCAGATGATCTCATAGAGGTTTTCCCATCACAGAGGCAATCTGCTGCCCTCTGTTAGAATCGAGAAGAAAGGCACCTGATTTTAAATGTTCACATAAATTACTCTTTCTTCCAGTAATTGGTTTCTCATCATATTTTGTTCCAGCATCTGCATGTTCCTCTCGCCTTCCCTGGAGCCTCATTAGATCAATCTCTTTCCAACACAGCTGCCCAGCAGGGAGTACCCTCGGAAGAGCTGCCCATCCTTATGCTCAGTGCCTGTGAAAACAGAGTAGCTGAGGACTCAGGATAGACTTAAGCACACAGGGCTGGGAGGGTATCAGTGGCAAGAGCTCTGAGTGACCGTAGGTGGTGCAATCAGTTCCTTGAGAAGGAAGAGGGAGGCCCATCGATGTGTATGTAGAACCACGGCCTGCTTGGAGGGTAATAGGCTTCCATCTCTGGCTGAGGTGACCTGAAATGCTTTAATGCACTGACCACAGGAAAACGGAAATGATGGGGATCTGGAGTGTCTCCTATGAAGGGGAGAAAGAGAGAGAGAGACATTGTACCTTGTCCTTCTGTTCCACATTTCTCTTTTGAGCAGGGGAATTTAATTACTTGTTCCTTTGGTCTTTCTCACATTCATTCATTAATTCAAGTTTTATGTCTAGCAGGATGATCAGAATTC
>CM053400.1:177397587-177426017 GCA_028644305.1 Xerus rutilus
TGTCAGAGGCAGGCAGTGGGCCTCTCAGAGGGCTCAGAGACGAGGAGGCAGAGCTTTGGAGGCAAATAATGTGATGGTGTGAAGGGCTGCGGAGTCAGAACGAAGCACTGCAGGAGAACTCAACGTTCTTTAAACTGTTCTTTAACGTGATTGACAAAAATCTGGAGAGACTTCTCAAAAACTCTCTCCTTTGTGCTTAGACAGGAGGGACTCAGGCCTGAGCAGACAGAAGGAACGGGAAGAGCAACACTGAGGCTGGACCACTGCGACCAGGGCTGCGAGGTCCCGCTGCCCACCACACATCGTGCGGATGCAATGGAATACGCTGAAGCGTGCACAGAGGGGAAGGCTCCACAGCAAGCCCGACTGAGCCTGCGGGACTGAAAGGCAGGGGTTGGCACACCCCTGCCCCTGGCAAAGTCTGCTTTTGTGAACAGGTTTGGTGGATCCTGCCACCCCTAATTGTTTAGGAGTATCAGGGGCTCTTTCTTGCTTCGATGGTAGCACTGAGTAGTTTCAACCAAGAGCATGATGCCCACAAGGCCAGCATTTATTCTCTGGTCCTTGACAAAAAAAGAATGCCTATTCCTGGTTTGGCACTTAGTTCTAGAGATCTGGTGTAGATCTTTTTCCTTTAATAGCAACTTTTCCCCCCTGCTATTGTGGTTGTTCTCACTCATTTTTATCTGGTGGCCTCTTGGTTTAGAGAGGACTGAATACAGGCTGGCTTAGAAACATCAGATCAGATCAACAGAACCATCACTGACAGAGCCAGGGGACCTACTGGGGTGTGAGGAAGACAGAATCGAATAGTACATTGTTCTAAATCTTACTGTTTTTCCTTTACTATTGGTACTAAGGGTAGCTCCTAGGGCTTTGCATGTGCAAGGCAAGTGCTCTAGCTTAAAGCTATGTTCCCAGCACAGCACACGCTTCTCGTCCTTAATGCGGTATAGTGGGAGGGACACTGAGGACATGGGTGAGCAGCACTAGTGAGATCGAGTTCCAGGCAAACAGGCACAGTTAGAGCAGCATGGTTGCATTCAGAAGAGCCTGAACATACTGCTCGAGAAAACCTCAGTGGCTTCCTGCTGAGGGAGCATTTAAAGTAAGGGTGGAAGGCTGGTAAACTCTCAGCAAACTCAAATTTGAGGCTGGGCATTGCCCCATGGGCAGCTGGACAGAAAGCCTGTGTCTCTAACTCAGCACAGCCTTGTTGGATCCAGCCTCCCCTAATTGTTTAGGAGTTATCAGTGGCTCTTTCTTGCTTCAATGGTGGCACTGAGTAGTTTCAACCAAGAGCATGATGCCCACAAGGCCATCATTTATTCTCTGGTCCTTGGCAGAGAAAGGGTGACAGAAAATAGATTTATTGATCTATTGACTCCTGGGAAAACCAGATCTTCTGTGGGAGCTTCCACAGTCCCTTTATACCTTGCTTGATTTCTTTTTGACTGGGAGCACCTTTCCCCAGGTTAAAGGGCTAAATGTGAAGATACCTTCTGCCTATTTCTAATAATTAAAGCAAAGTAAGAGGATGACGAAGGAACCGTCTTTTTCAACCCCATTCATCTTGGTCACTCTGTTCAGCGATTTACTGACTAAATTAAATCTCTGACTCATTGGGGATATGTCTGACGCAGATAGAAAATTGAAAATGTATTTCCACTACATTAAGGAAATGGTCATTTTCAAAATGAATCTCTTTATGGGAAGTAATCAGAATTAGATAAGGATGGAGAGAAAAATGCCTGCGGTATTTAGATGGTTGAGATATTAAGGGTGATTAATTATCATCTTAATATCGCAGGCCACATTTGCCTCATCTATTCTCCTAACTGACCTCTTCCATGCCCATTATACTTCTCCAGAATCAAAATGAATTTTTAAATGGACACTGCAAAGGCTGATGCTCAGCGTGCGTTTCTCTGATGAACGGGACAAAGTGGACGGCGATGTTCCTAGCTGGTTAATTTCTGTCACTATGGAAAGGACACACCCTGGGAACTAGAGTCAGACAGACCTGAATTAAAATCCTTAGGATTCACTTCTTTCTGGCTCATTTTCTTGGACTTTTATAGCAGTTATTTCATTTGGCGATGGTAAGGACTAAGTGAGAAATAGGTACATTAAAAGATAAAACAGTCCCACATGTAACAGGCAGCAGGAGCTCAGTCATGCTCCCACCCTCCTTGTTTACACAACTAGATTTCCTTCCAGAAGTAATGCCAGCAAACACATTGGGCAGAGGGGAGACTGTTTTCTGGTCTCAGATAATAGAACGTGTGCCACAGCAAGAAAAAACAGAGCTCTCTGTGCTCCGCTGAAGATCAGCAGACACGATGGGGCAAAGCCATTTTAGCACACTTTCTTTGCAGAGGTAGTGAGCACAGTCCTAACCTCTGCTAATGCCATGAAGAAAGAGAATGGGCTCACTAAAGCTCTTATGTGGCAGGTGTGACTCTGGGCTCTCAAGCCTCATGGCAGCTGAAGATGAACGTGCCATCACCAATACCAAGAAAAAGTAATTGTCTCGGTAGGCTGCAAGAGTTAGCAGACAGCTCATTCCAAAGAAATCAAGCCCAAGGAAAATTAGAGGATCAGTGTACTCCAGCATTTGCCACGACTCCCAGTACTCTATTCTTGGTAAGGTGCAGCCAGAACCACCCAGGGATGTTTCTTAAGCATAGTAGATCATCAGCTAAAGAACTGGGATGAGGAGGTACACGCGTTTACCTATCTACAAGGAGGTCCTGGACATCTCCTTGCAGGGTTCTTCTTCCTGCCGAGGAGGATATAGGCCACCTGAGAAAGCAAAGTCTAGAATAATTAGCAAAGAACAAAAGACAAGGACAGAATTATAGTTTCAAAAGTTGGAGCCCCTGATAGGTCTAGACCACACGGGAGCTAGAGCTAGACAACTAGAAAATGGCTCCCATAGTTTATTAGGAGGGTACATCAAAAGCAGAGATAAGGGTTCAAGGGTAGAGTCTTGTTTCTGGGTGTCTTGAGGTCAGCAATTTGATTGGCATCTTGGCACGTCACACTTTTCAGAGGTGACGTGCTGCTACAGCAGGTCAGCCCATCTCCAAGGCTGTGTGGGACTCTTGCTTGGTGATCCACACACAGCCCGCGGGCGGCTCTCTACACATATCTTTAAAAATGGGAGATTTTTGGTGATCACTCATTGTCATTATCTGAGAACCACTGATAAAAAGAATAAAGGAGGAGCTGGGCATGGTGGCGCAAGCCTGTAATCCCAGCACTTTGGGAGGCTGAGACAGGAGAATCGTGAGTTCAAAGCCAGCCTCAGCAATGGCGAGGTGCTAAGCAACTCAGTGAGACCCTGTCTCTACATAAAACACAAAATAGGGCTGGGGATGTGGCTCAGTGGTCGAGTGCCCCTGAGTTCAATCCCCAGTACCAAAAAAAAAAGAAAGAAAGAAAAAAGAAAGAATAAAGGAGATGCTCAGGCTGGAAAAGATAAAACTTGCAGGAGTAAGGAGGTGGGCAGCTGGGAAGGAAGGTGTGTCCCATTCTATGGAGGAACTGAAAACCAGGAGCCAGGAAAACTAGCTCCATCTTTTCCTAAAAAAGTGAGCCAGGGCCAAAGCTACATAGAACAAGTCATATATGCAATTAAGAATTTTTCTGAGTGTTATCATACCTTTTGAAACAATGACAAACTTTGGTGCATCCAACCAGATAGGGAAAACATGTTCTGGGATCACAGGAAAGAAATTCTTGCCTAAGGTGTGAGGTGTAGAGGCCAGAGAGGAGAGAGTGGTGGAGCTCTGACAAGCGAGTCTGGGATTCCCTGGGATTGCCACCAAACTCCGTGGCATTCTCCACGGCTGCCTCTTAAAAGAGACGAGGAGGCAGAGCTTTGGAGGTAAATAATGTGATGGTGGGAAGGGCTGTGGAGTCAGAACGAAGCACTGCAGGAGAACTCAAGATTCTTTAAAGCGTTCTTTAATGTGATTGAAAAGAATCTGGAGAGACTTCTTGTGACTTCCACTAAACATACCTTATCTGACTTTAAAAACACTGTTCAGTGTCTTAGTGAGGAGATCATTGTGCCGTAGCCTCCTTTTCATCCAAAGACAAGGGAAACATTTCAAGGTACGGCTAATCAGCTGCCTGTTCTCAAATGATGCACGTTCTAGCATCACTTCACCCTGTCAATGAATCCTTATAGCTACATCCTTGCCAGTGTGATGACACTTCAGAGACCACAGCACAGCTGGCCTGGCAAGCAGAGTAAGAGGGCCTCTGAGTAATGGGAAGCAAATGAGGAGGAGAAGCTTATGAGAGGACACAAGTTTGGTGGAGAAAAGAGCAGCCTGAGGTTCTGGAGAGACAACACTGTCAACAGATCACCCATTGTTGTCTTGGCTCTGTTAAAGAACAATCACAACTGCTTGGGACCCTTTGGGATACACAGGATGCAGAACCAGCTAGAACTAGCAATGGGCCAAAGGAGATGCTTTCCCCTTGCCCTTCGAGGGCAGAGGAGCAGCGAGGTCAGTGCCTCCGGGTGACCTCCGCGCTCTCACTTCTGCTCCTCGTGCTCCTCAGCTTCCTTTCCTCAGCTCTCCTCCCTCCACAAGGATCTCCAGGCCTTATTCCCAGAAGGGGAGAAGCTCTTGCCATAGCTAACACCAACTTCAAACCTGGCCAAACGCCTCTGACTGGCAGTAAGTCTTCATGTCGGCACGAGGGAACCGTGCATTCCAGAAGCCATGGTGGGGACAGGCTAAGCAAACTGAAAAAAGAAAAGAAAGAAAACAAAACACAAAATGTGTGCTTGCAATTGAGTTGATCATCTTCAGAGGTGAAATCGTTCCTAAGAAGGTAAAGCGGTATTGAAGGGTCAGAGTAAGGTGGCACCAGATCGACTCACCTTTGTACCTCTGGAGCAACTGTTCAGTCCTATGGAATAAACACACTTCTGGCAATTCACTCTGAATAACTCATGATATGGTTAGGTTCACTGGATTATTAGTGGTAATGGTGAAAAAAAATAAAAGTTAAGTTCCCTTAAAAGAAGCTATTGAGCGAATATCATTCCTCTTAATATAATGTTGTCTGGTCATTAGACTGTTACGATTATATGACTGGAAGCTACTTATCACACTGCAAGACATGCTATTCATGGACTCCAGGAAACATTCAACAATGTGGCATAATGATGAGATATTTTTTTCTAATTCTCTTTAAAACTGTTAAATGGATTAATTGACCTCAAATGATGTCCAAACACTGAATATATAGCAGGGACCCTTTTTCGGTCTTACTGTCTAATTCCAGAGCCTGTCCTCCATGGGATTCTGTTCCTTTGTCTGGCTTTATCATGCTGGTATTTTCAGGAAACCACCTGTGTGCTGTGTCCATCTCTAGTCTCTCAAAGGCCTTGCCCATTCTCATGAATTCATGTGTCATCTTTTGCACTGATGACTGTAAATGTGTCACCTTTGTAGAAAGTGGGTCATTGATTATTTGCAGGCTCCACTTTGAATTGTAACTCCCACCAAACATACTGTATTCCCAAAGAAATTTTTATTCCTCTCATCCTGCCCTCCTTTCATTCTGGGTTCTCTGTGTTTGAGATCAAGTTTGAGATCACACAAACATCACTTCATCTTCATAACCACACATTGATTTACTTCCACTAACTTCTTCCCAACACTTTAAAATGTTTTTCAGACATACACTTGGTGGCCACAAACCTACTTGGCACAAGTAATCAAGAATGTACTGTGTAGAATTAAAATCCATCTCCTGCCCATTACCTACAGGATATGCTGAACACACTTGGCAAGACATGCAAGGCTTTTCCTACCTAGACCCTCTGAAATTTAGAGAAAAATTTTATGACATGGAATCATTTGTATTTCCTCCACAAGTGGTGAGTGCTCCTGACATCCATACTAAGAGTTTTCTCAGGCTATTCTTTCTCCCTTTTCACCAGCTCAACCCCTGCTCATCTTCAACAACTCATTTCGTAAGTTCCCCAGCATACAAAGAACGCTTGTTAAAAATGATGCATGGATAAGCAGACACAGCTGAGGAATGGGAAGCTCCTTTCCTAGACGGGGAAATGAAGGACAATAAACCTGATTGTTCTCTAATATTGACTCATTTCCTTCTTGCTAGGGTTTAATTGTGTCTTCTATAAAATTCAGGTTTTGCCAGTGTGTCCTTATTAAGAGATGACCAGTTCATGAAGACGCTAGACTATGAGGTCACTAGGCCATGAAGGGGCTAGGCCATGAGGTCACCAGGCCTTAAGGTCACTAGGCCTTGGTTCCATTAGACCATGAAGTCTCTAAGCCATGTAGTCACTAGGCCTTGAAACCTCTAGGTCTTGAAGTCTCTAGGCCATGCAGTCACTAGGCCATAAAGTCACTAGGCTATGCAGTCACTAGGACTTGATGCCTCTAGGCCTTAAAGTCTCTAGGCCATGCAGTCACTAGGCCTTGTCTAGGCCTTGAAATCTCTAGGCCATGAAGTCTCTAGGCCATGCCATCACTAAGCCATGAAATCTCTATTCTATATAATCACTAGGCCTTGAAGCCTCTAGGCCATATAGTCTGAAGGCCTTGAAGCCCCTAGGCCGTGCAGTCACTAGGCTATGAAATCTCTAGGTCAGGCAGTCACTACGCATTGAAGTCAGTAGGCCTTGAAGCTGATGTGCCATCAAGGTTTCTCCTTTGTGAGTAAAATTAGGCCCTTATATAAAGAGGCTTCATACAGCAGGCAGCTAACTTGCCCTTCCACAATCACCTTGTGAGGGACCCTCTGGAGGATGCAGCAAAAAGGTGCCATCTTGGAAGCAGAGAGCAGCTTTGGCCAGTCACTGATCCTATAGCACCATGATTATGGACTTCCAGCCTCCAGAACTCTAAGAAAAGACATTTCTGTCTTTACAAATTACTTAGTCTACAACATTTTGTTAAATGAGCACTGAACAACCCAAGACAATCTCCTTAATAACTCTCTGCACCTAGTCTTGGTACTATCCATATTTGAAATAAAGGTAACTGAAGAATAGGGAAGTCATTTACTAGTCACAAAGCCCTTGTGCAGCAGGACCAGGGCTTGGTGCCAGGCCTCCTACCACCACAGAGTACTTCTTCCCTATATAGACACAATATGACATCATCTATAAAACAAAATGCCACAGAATCATAATCCACTTGGATCTAAGATCACAAAATTCTATTCTTTTGAATCTCTTGTGTTTCCGCTCTTATCTTGCAATGTATTGCATATTTTCAATACATTGACTCACTTTGGTCCTGCTAGTTGGAAGGCCTTTGTCTTTGATGCAGTGATGTCAGACTCTTTTGACCACAGCCCTCTTAGGCCACCATAAGATCTCATGATCACTTTTTACCCTGTTCTAATTTTGATGAAGGGAAAAAGAGTAACTCAATAACGATATAGAAAAAGAACAAACAGGATTGAGAACCATAGAAAAACAGTAATTACCCAAGAACAAAATGAACAGCAAAATTACACCTAAATGCAATCCACCATATATATTAATGACTACCGAAATAGCAGCAATCAGAATTCTCGACCAGCCCGAGACAGAGCAGATGACAGATGACGCACTTCAGAACAAAATTATGAGAATCCCAATTATCTCTGATTATGTATGCACAGTAGGAAGTTTGTAGTGCTTCAGACAAAGTGTTGCATGGCAACCAATTTTTTTTTTCTGTTAGAATACTAAATTAGAGTCTCCAGTAAATTCTACTTACCCAGTAATTTTAGTTTAAAAATATCAAATATTAGTCACTTTTAAAAGCTATTTCTGGAAGGATGCTAGAAAATTGTCCATAAACACATTAAGATATCAGTTGCTAGAACTGTCTGATGTTTGCTTATATGGGACACAGTGTATAATTTTGGATTTCTTATCCACACACAGGAACCTCTACTCTAATGGTCCTCCAGTGGACATTCACAACACCTACACTTCTGCTCTTGAAATAATGTTTAGAGAAAAAATGTAGCACATCTCTGTCTTACCTTCATTCATCTGATCTGATCTTGATGGGATAGGGATGACTGCAGGTGGTTCACTCTGAGACCTGCTTTTGGATTGAGGACTGACCTGCTGTCTGATGTCCACATAGTTTCCTGGCAGCCATGTTCTGCAGTCATGTCTGCTTGGCCATGCTGATGTGATCTTCTGCGTATGCTCTTCCAGAACAGACTGTAGGGTGATTTAATATGGCTAAGTGATGCTCTGCTTGGTGTCGGAGGAGAGGTGGGAAATAGGATTCACAGAGGAGAGGTCTCTTCATGTGCCATAACCAGAGTTCAGATGCTCAGACTCCAGGAAGCAAGTTACCAATATTAATACAAACTCAGATAACAGCCAGATGGCTCAGTCCCACATTCTCACTAGCATGTCATTTTCTACCAGTTTCTTTACCTTTCTGCCTCTGGATCCTTACTGGCAAAGTTGAGAAACTAAGACACACACTTTACGTTTACAGTGTTGTGTGAGGATTAAGAGGCTTTCTATGCAGGTGGATGAGCAGGGTATCTTCTCACAACACAGACCAGAGAGATGACTGTGAACCCCAGAGGCAAGGGAAAGAGAGGGCAATCCAACAGGGGCACAAAAGGGCCGAAGACACAGAGACCCGTGCCTGATGAAAATGTGGGTCTCATTGTCACCAGAGGACAAGTAGATGTGAGAGACCAGGTCTGAACAAGACAACAAGCTGTATGTGATGTGGAATTCTTCATGTTTCTTATGTTCATACTTTTATGAGACTTTCACAACCACTATGTATACTTCACAATGCAATCCATTCTTATGAAGTTGACAAATAGGAGTTATTTCAAATGTAAAACAAACAAATAAACAAAAAAATAAGGGTGAAACAAACAAACAAAAAAATAAGGAGCTCCTGTGATACTGCCCCACCATGTTTCTTGAAGTGTCTAACTCTGAGTGTGGTCTTCAGTTTCTTTGAAAGTTTCATCAGTACTGAGTCAGAAGCCTAGAATGTTCAGATCACAAATAATGGCCCACTCCACCATGCCAAGGCAAGTTACGTGGTTTGATGAAAACCACAGAAGGTGAAAAGAAGACTACAAATGTTTTAAAAATAATCAGAAATATTTTAATCAGAATTCAGGAAGCAGAGTCTGAATCAGAAGCCCCAGGAACAAAGACTTGCCTCTTTGATTTTTGCTTCTGTGCTCATGCTCCCTATAACAACACCTGTACTGCTGACTAAATATCCACATCTACGTTTGGAAAGATTCAAACCCAGATGTCTAAAGATTTTGTACTTCTTGAAATTGGGGGGAATAAATGCTCCACACATCGTCAACACTTATGGAATTGCAGTTTTTTCTGTGTCCATAGTGTCAGCAAATGCATCACAAAGTTCCAATTCCATGCTTAGAATCCTTGCTACTCTACTCTTCTTACCCAATCTACTCTTCATGGAACACGAGAATCTTCCTGTGTTCTGCTACTCCCCCACTACTTCCGTTCTCTAGTAGAGGAGGAGCTCCTGTGATACTGACCCACTACATTTCTTGAAGTGTCTAACTCTGAGTGTGGTCTTCAGTTTGAGAGAATTTTTTGCTCATCATTATTTGGCTATGTCTCCTTTGTAAGTCCTGCACGACTAAACTCAGATCATTTCTTCCCAGAAATCCTTTCCTGTCCACCTCTCCCTCACAGACTAACAAACCCACACTAGGTCTCCATGGGCAGAGCCCCAGCATGTGCTGGGTCTTACTATTTTCTGTTCGTAAATCACTTCTGTAACTATGTTTACAACAAATTATAACACCTTTTTATCGATATGACTCCTCTCTCAGTGGATTGAAATGGGTCAAATGTCACCTTCCTCATCTTTGGGCCCACACCGTGTATCTGGAACTTGTTAAAGTACAATCAATATTTCTTTAAAGGAATGTTCATGATCATATTCCACAAAAAGTAGTCAACACAGGTGAGAAGACCTGCAAGTTGATCAGTCTATATAGCCCCAGTAGACTGAGGGAAATCCTCTTGTAGTTGTAGCTTTTATCTGTGTGGACATAGTACCTACCACACAGTGCTAGTGTCACAGGGCATTGTGCTCTGTTATGCACAGAAAACCCCCTAAGTGATGCTTCGTGGCCTGTTCTGACTTGAAATGAACTTGAAATTGTACTTGAACAGACATTCAAAAGATTGTGTTGAACACAAAAATGATACCTTTTAATCTTTTTTCTTTTGTTCACTTAATGTTTCCAATGAAAAGAAAGGCTTAATAAGCGAAGAGTCCAGATAAATATGAAAATAGGTCACAAATTTAAACATTGGAGAGATTAAGTGAATCTCTAGACAGGAAGTCTGAATTTTAATACCAGATTATTTTAATAATACAACAAAGTATTCCATCACTTTATTTTTTGTTCACCCAATCAATAATTTATTCACTTTATGTTGATTGGGGACATATGTATTGTGTACTAGGCATTGTACTAATGGGATTTAGGTAGATGGTGTTCATAATATTAACACACTATGATTTACAAAAAGAGCATTTTCACGGCTTGGTAGTCATAGAACATCTATTAAATTGTTCTTAATATCATCATCTGCATTTTATAAAGAACAAAAATCAGATTCAAAGTGGTGAGTGACTTTCCCAGTACATTATTGTTGATTTCATGCCAACACTTGGACTTGAAATCACGTTTTGTGAAGCAGCACCTCTGGCATATTGGGCAGTTTTGTGGTTAGCTTCCACATCGTCAGGTTGACATCCCACACATTCATTCCCTTGGATGATCTCTGCACCATGCATTCTCCCCTCCCTCCCTCCCACTCCTCCTTCCCTCCTTTCTCCTTTCTTTTTAACAAGAGTGATTTGTAAAGCCAGGAGACCAAAATAAATAAAACCGCTGGGAAAGGCTTTATTGGGAAATACGCTTCCAGGCGAATCCCCCCTCCAACAGAGAGGGTCCAGGAGAATCGCACACGTGTTCAGAGGTACAGAAAATTTAAAGAGCCCTGTCAGGAAGGGGAAGGCTTAAGGCAGGAAGAGGAGGGTTTGAGGTAGGAAGAGGAGGTATCTGGAGTCTTGTGTTCTCTGGGGTTGGTCAGGGGATCCTGCTGAAGTCAGAGTCCTTCCGGGATGAGTCAGGAAAAGTCTGCTGATTGGTAGGAGGTGCCATTACTGTTTATGCATCAACATCTGGTTGGCTGTTCCTTTGCGTATGCGGGCTGCTTGATGCTTCTTTCTCCAAGGTGACATTCACCTCGCGAGAAGAGATGCGAGATCTTGAGCTGACCTAACATTATTGATACCTACTTTGTCTAAAACCTCTGTTAGATATCTATATTCATTCAATGACTCAATTGCTGTTGGGAATTAATAGAATACTGGTGACTATCAGTTGTAAACATAGAATATATAATATAAATTCAGAACAAGTTAGAAAGTTATTTATGTTCCAGAACATTAAAAAAGTAAAACAGAGAGCAGTAGTTTAGAGGCAAAAATGCTTTGAAATACTTTTCTTGAAGACAATGCTCCTGAGGAAATGGTTTGTCCTGAGTTGCATTCCATATTGAAAATAATGAGTAATGATACAAAAGTCCTGGTGTTTTTACTTCACTGTTTACAAGTTTTATTTTTTTATTTACAAATAATATCACAATACTATTTAGAAATGTGGGGAAAATCAGAAGTGCATACAGAAGAAAACAAAACAGAATTATTTCCTTTTTGCACGTATGGAATAGAAGGAACTTCGGACAATGTCCTAAGATTATATTATTCTGGTGTTTATATATATGAAGTTTTTATTTACATTATTATACTTTGTAGATTTAGTGTCTTGTCCTATACTTCTAAATCAACCTTTTTATGTGCAGTATTATATTACAGATATATATTTGTGAATATGTATGCATATATGTATATATACATACATGTATATGTATGCATATATGCACACCCTGAGATGGCTTTAGAGGCTCTCGCCTTCATCTCTGGACACTTCTCTCCTTGGTACAAAGTTCTCTACACAATTTGTATCACCCTGGGCAACTCTCTGCCTCTCTTTGGATAGAGAGCATTGCCATAGGAGGCCAAGGGGTCTGTGGAGAAGACTAGGACTCTGTACAGCATAGGGATGCTCAAGAGCAGAGAGGAGGTTCAACATTGCTCTACCCTCAGCCTCTCCAGGCTCATCAGCCCTTTGCAGTTCACTGGAATCTCTAAGCTTGGCATGTATCTATGCTGAAAAATGGCTTTGATTTTAAATGTACATGTATGCGCTTTTGCTTTTGTATTGGCATGCTTTTGGCTTATACGAGCAGAAGCTCCTCAGAGCAGAGGAGTCCTGTGTCATACTTATTGCTGTCCATTGAGCTCAGCCCAGTGCCCGACATAAAGTAGATGGCCAATGCTTATTTGCTAAGTAAATGAATGAGAGAAGGAGGGAAGGAAGAAAGAAAGTTTTAGAGAGAGATTTGAAGATGAGGTTTAAACTGCATTTTAAGAATCTGTAAGGTAGCCCAAGGAATGCTTTTCTAGGGCTTCTCTCTAAAATTTGGAGGAGGCTTAGGTCAAGAGCTAGGAGATCCTTGGGTGTCCAGAAGTAGCACATGGCAAACATTACTCTATGTTTGAAAAAAATTTAATCTTAAAAGCTCATTTCACCACTGCATTCTAATTATTTATGCATCCATTTTTAATATTTTAAAATCTGTTCACTTACTGTATATCAGATGGTGTTTCAGGAAGATACTTAATATCTACTATGGGGACTTGTCTTGCAACTCTAGTGCAGCATGCTTCAGCTCTGCGGGAGAAGCCTATCTGGTGAAGACAACTGTGAAAGCCTTGGTGAACAGTTAATTTTGTAAATGGCATGCTCATTTTTAAGCTTCTTCTAAATTATATGTATGTTTGTGATGACGATAGATTGGAAGGCAGAAAGTTAATGCCATGTATTGGATTTCCTTTTGAAAACTATCTGTCAAAGATGCATAAATAAAAAGTAAGTAATGCTGATGTAGAATTTCTCAATTATTGAAGGGTAATTTTAAATTATAAGTGCAATTTAACACATAGGTTTAATTCTAATATACTATGCAATACTTCATTTAAATAATTTGCATGAATGTTCCATATATGCACAATCAATTACTGGGACTTCAGTAGGTTGGAATTTTAGAAAAAATACTGGTGGAAAGTAGAAAGAACATAGGCCTGGTGGGGACCTTGGAAGGTCTTTATTTCCTACCAGCAAAGTAAGAATTTCAGCTCTGTGGCTTTACCTTTGTGTGAGCCACCAAAATCCATGAGAGAGCTTTGTGTGAGCCACCAAAATCCATAGAGAAGGAGGATGAAAAGATAAAGAATCGTTAGAACATATTATACTCATCAAAGAAACAAAAGAACTGTTTGCTCTAGGATCTTTCCAGAGATGACAAGAAGTGGGTAAGTACACCCTAATGTGTAACAGGGCACTTTAGGTTCTATGACTCAAAAAGTGTAGCAGTTACAGTATCTCCTGGGTCTACCCCACCTCTCTGTTTTTTCTGTCTCTGCATGTGTCCCTGTCTCTCTCTCTGGAAAGTGCATGTATGCACGTGTGCACATAAACGCGATGGAAATTATTTATGGTGTGAATCAGAGGAGGCTGTGGGGTTACTAACCTGGACAGGGTACAAGCGGCTACCCACTGCTGTATAGCAGAAAGAGAAAAACCACAAGATCTGCTCTAGTGCAATGCAATAGTCATCAGCCTAGAATTTGGGCAAGGATTCGAGTTTCTCACTGAGTAAGACAGAGACAGTACAATCAAGGGAATCCACCTTCCTCAGAATGCTTGTTACCCACATGGGTAATCTGATGCTCATGGGAAATCTGTACTCAGGGTCTTCCCTGGTACACCAGTACCTGGATGCAGCTAGATGGCCCTGAGGCTGCTCTGTTGTAAATCATGGAGTTCCAGTGTTTCCAGAGTGGCCTGGGATGGAACCTGCAGTAGTGAAGAGAACTTTAACAAGATATCTCTCTTTTTTGCATGAAGAATGCATCTCAGTCTCCTAGCTCCATGCTGACCTTTTGTACGATTGGTCTTTATTAAAAATTCATGCCCTTAAAATACTTCAAGAACTTTATTTACCATTCCTGCTTTGATAACATAGTTGAAAACACCAGTCTCCACCTCTGCCTTCACCTCCCAGAACCTTGGGTTTCTCCAAGCTGCCTGATGGAAGCCCAGCTCCAAGAAGCAGGGCGAGGAGTTGTTAAGAGGATCCACACAAATTCAAACACATCGTTCTCCTTTGCTATTATTAAGATAATGTTTAGTTAACTGGGGGTCCTATGACAGGATTTTTAAATAGATGCATTTTTGATCTCACCCAAACATAGCTCTTTATTATGCAAATGAACACTGTGGACTTTCTGTTGATGTTTCTGCTGAATTAAAGCATATTTTGGCATGAACTGCCTTCTCCCAGCATTGATGTACTGTTGATTAATCACACGTGATGGGGGCAGTGTGTGGGGTACAGCAGCTCATATCATCACTACCCACTCATCAAGGTCACTAACACATCGCCTCATTTTATTGATGTACCTTGTTAGTGGGAGAGGAAGAGAGAAGAGAGAAATGGAAGGAGCAGGAAAAGAGGCATAGGGAAGGAAGATGTGTGGCCATGCAGGGGGGAAGAAAGAAGTATCCAAGTGAATATGACAGGAAGAAATTAGGAGGAGATTACAAGGATGTGAAAAAATTGGGTAGCTGAACGGTTCATTCAGCAAATGCTGCCCCCCCATGGAGTGTATCCATAACACCTGATGCAGGCAGGGATCTGACAGGCAGGGATCTGATGGAGGCACCAGAACCATGGCCATGATGCTCCAGAGTGTGGAGAAGGAAATGAGTCCCCTCGCCTGAGGACATAGAGGTCAGGCAGGGCTCCCAGGGAAGGGGATCCTTGATATGTGTTGCAGAATGAGTAAGAAGCTACCTCTTTGCTGCTAAAAGCAGCTCCCAGGTGTCCTACATTCACTGGGTTGGGCACAGAACTCTGCACATCTGTGCCTTGTCCAGTTTTTGTGAAGACCCATTTTGAGTTCATGTGACGCGTCCAGCCTTCCACAGTGTGTAGGTCACCGAGCACCGCAGAGGTTTCAGGTCTGGTGATCTCTCCCTGCTGTCTGTGCATAGGCTCTCCTAAAGCCCTTTGGCTTTTCAGTAAGAAAACCAGGCCAGCAGGGTTGTGCGTTGGAGAGCTCAAGCTGCACACCCTGGGGGACTAGGACTCCCACTGGGCAACTGCGTCTGGGAGGAGCAATGCTGACATGGCACTTTGGCCACAGGGACTGGCCCATCCATAGTGTAGTCTCATCTGTCTGTCCCCACCTTACACCAACACCAGTTACCCCTCCAAGAAAGCAGCTCACTTCTTACCAACTAGCTTCCCTAAAAACATCAAGTTTGTGTGGATTGGCTGGTTGGAGTAGGGCTGCTGGACAGGCATCCCTCAGGGTGACATTAGGGTTGCTTTTAACTCTCTTTCCACAATTTCCCTCTTGCATTGTGTCATTCTGATCCACTCTAGTTTCTAAATTTCCCATCGCTGAGCTCACATTTTCTCTCCAAGAACCATTTCTTTCTCCCTTTCTCTAGATAATGTTTGTCTCCTTTCTCAAGCCTCATATCAGATGTCCCTCACATTTGGAGGTCTTTTCTAATCTCTCAGGAGTCAAGAAGGTGGTAAGCTGCTCAAAGAAGACAAAGAGGAACAAGAAGAGACGTGGGAAGGAGAAGCTGGGAAGCAAGAGACTAAGACGAAAAGAATGGATTCACTAGTATTCTAAAATAGCTTCATTTTTTTTTTCCATCCACATCAAAATGAATTCCAGGGTAAAGAATCCAGGGTCAGCTAGGTGCAGTGGTGCACGCCTATAATCCCAGTACTTTTGGAAGCTGAGACAGTAGAATTGCAAGTTCAAAGCCAGCCTCAGTAAAAGCAAGGCGCTAAGCAACTCAGTGAGACCCTGTCTCTACATAAAAATACAAAATAGGGCTGGGGATGTGGCTCAGTGGTCGAGTGCCCCTGAGTTCAATCCCTGGTACCAAAAAATAAAAAATAAAAAAATAAGAATCTAAGGTCAGTGCAAGGAAACCACCAGTTCACCCTGAGTACTGCGAGATGGATTCTTCTATGAATGCTCAGCATGCGGCTTTGGTTTTTACACAAATCCTTTGAAATATCTTAGACCATGTCACTTTTCTGCTGAAAACTGTCCAGGGTTGAGTTTCACCTGGTCATGTGGAGGAATCCCTGGTGCTTGATGCAGTAAAAGTGGGACTCCTGGGCACTCTTCTCAGCCAGCAAAGACCTCGAGTGCCATTTGTCCACAACCCCATGACCTACTGCCCCTGGTCTTACCATGCTTCCCTCCCTTGTCCACACCACATACCCCTGACTCCTCAGGGGACAACGACAACTCTGCTAGTGGATCTTCCATTGACCAGAAAATGGTGTAACTCATCTTTTGGTTGCTCTAAAACAACCCTTGCTGTTTGCCAGTTGAGGCCAAGTTTTCTAGTAAAACTTTAAACAGTGCATTGGTGAAAGGCCTAAGGAGTACTCTGAAAGTTTGACCAAAATCCTGAGTTCTCCTTCTGGTTTACCAGGCATGCTTGAACTCAAAGTTACTTTCAACTTTTTATCTGCAATTTCTTGTCTCACGTTACTACGCATGATATCTATTTTTAATTTTCTTATCAAAGAAGAACCATTTATTTTTTCTTTCTTTACCATTATTTCTCATCTTAGAGGTTCAGCCATTCTGATATTGGATTTCAAAATCAGTTCAATTGAACCTAAGAATTTGAAAAAATTTTAAATAAATTAGATTTATCAGGGTCATATAATCCTCATTAGGCATCAACAAATGCTACTTCTCATTGATTAATGTTTGGTATAAGTATGTCTCTTGATGGATAATACAAATTGCTTGCTATTTATTTGTCTTTTTTTTTTAGTTTTTATAATTGCATGTGTGTATTACTCTGCATAAATACTGGACTATTTCTAATCCCCAAATCTTAACTAAAGTTAATCTTGAAGGCTTATGAGGATGCATGTAAGAGTAGGGACAAAACACATTATCTTTAACTTAGTGTATGAAATCACTTTCTATATTTAAAATTATATTTTGTAAAATTAAATACTAGCCTTGCTATCACAGTGTTTAAGTGAAACATTTCTATCACTAACTAAAATTAAAATTAGGTCTCATTTTTCTAGAAACTTCCTCAAACTGTCAGAAGAAAGGTAGGGTCATGTTTCAGGATCATCATTCATTAAAACATGGAGTACAAAGTGTTTTTTCTCATCCATTCTAAGTTTAATATTCTTCACTTTATAAGGGGAGAGTCAGGTTTATGACTAATTTTTCACAATCTCATGTTTTTGGACAGCAATTAGACCTTTATTTTGTAAATTGTAATATTCTAAAGATGGATTTTATGTGGCTCATAAGTAATTGAAATCTGCTCATTTTTCTTGCCTCAAATTTCTTAAAGCATGCAACCAGAATTTTCTGAGGAATTCACAATTATTATCCTTTAAAATTAATGTATTGATTATAATTTATATAATAATGGTGTGCATTTATGGGAAACAATGTGATTTTGGGCTACATATAGATCATAGAAAGATTCATTCAAACTAACAAATTTATCATTTCATTCACTTCTTTTTTTTGTAGTTAGAATGTTAAAAATTTATTTGTATAATAATTTTGAAAGACACACTATATCGTTACTGTGTTCACCATGTAGTGCAATAAATTACTAAAACTTATTACTACAGTCAAGTAAAAACTTTATACACTTCTATCAACATCCTCTTTCCCATTTCTCATCCCACCTAGCCTCTAGTAATGACAGCTTAACTTCTATTTCAGTAACCAACTTTTGTATATTCTATACCTAAGTCAGAACATACAGTACCTGTTTCTCTGTGTCTGGAGTTTTGTTCTTCTTAAAGCTATATTATATTTCATTGTATACCATATTTTCTTTATCTATTCATACAATGAAGGATGCTTGAATTGTTTTCATATCATGACTATTGTGAATAATGCTGCAATATATCTGAGACTCTGGATATCACTCTGATATGCTGATATCAGTTTCTCTGGAGCCAAAAGTAGGGCAGCTGCATCATACTGTGATGCTATTTTTAGTTGCTGGAGGCACCACCATAATATGCTGAAGACAGATGTACTAATTTACATTTTCATCAACAATGTTCAGGGATCCCTTTTTCCACATTCTCCCTAACACATTTTATCTGTCATTTTTTTTCTGATAATAGTCATTCTAAGAGATGTGAAGTAAGATCTGATTTTAATTTGTATTCCCCTGATGATTATAGATATTTAATATTTTTCATATATCTGTTGACAATTCATATCTCTTTCAAAAAAATAATGTCTATTCAATCTCTTTGTCCAATTTTGAATTGGTTTGTATTTTATTTTTGCTATTAAGTTGCTTGAATAGCTTATATATTTTTTGGAACTTAATTTTTATCAAATGTTTATAAATATTTTATTACTATCTGTGGATTGTCTCTTCATCCTATTATTCCTTTTTCTATGCAGAAACTTTTTATTTTATGCACTCTCATAGTATATTTCTGCATTTGTGGAGAAGGAAATATTTTAAAACATTTTATGAGGTCAGCCTTACCCTGATACCTAAGCCAGAGAAGGACATCGCAAGAAAAGTACACTATTCCTAATGAACCTAGATACCCAAATCCTCCATCAAGTACTAGCAAACAAAATTCAGTAGTGTATGAAAGAGAGTATTCACTATGATCCAGTGAGCTTTATCCCAAGGACAAAAGAATGTTTCAACATGAAAAAAATCAATAAATGTGACACACTATGTTAACAAATGAAAGACAAAATTCAACATCAATTCATAATAAAATAGGTGTAGAAGGCATATAGCACAGCATAATAAAGGTTATGTAGGGTAAACCTGCAGGTAACATCATGCTCAATGGTGAAGATTTGATTTTCCTCTAAGATCAGGAATAAGACAAGAATGCCGGGTATCACCATTTCTTTCCAAAACAGCTCTGGGAATTCAAACAACAGCAATTATGTTGAAATAAATAAAAGGCAACCTTATAGGAAAAGAAAAAATGTCCATTTATTGATGACATAATCTTGCATATAGAAAATCCTAAAAACTATGAAAAAAACTGTTGGAACTTATAAACAAATTCAGTAAATTTGTAGGTTACAAAATCAACAAAAACATAGTTTTTCTAAAAACAAGTGGCATATTACCTGAAAAAGAAATTAAGAAGCAAAGTCAAATAAAAACACTTTAAAAATAATGAGAGTTTGTTCAACCAATGGTGTTGAAAAGGCTAAATATCCACGTGCAGGACAGTGACGCTGGCCCCTCATCTCCATCATATGCAAAAGTCAACTCAACAATGATAAAATATTAAGTGTTGGACATGGGATAAATCTGTGCAACACTTTCTTGATTATTTCTCTTTTTGAAGAATTATTTTACTTTTTCTATGAAAAAATCTTTTGTATCTCTACTTTATGAGAATCTAAACTTGTCCTCAACAGAACCTAAATTTATCTATAGACCCTGACCTCATACAAATTTTGTCAGCCCTCCCAGTAATAACTGGGAGGCCAAAAATAGAATAGAGATCAGGGAGCTTGAGGAGGAGAGTGGAGATGATCAATGGGTATAAATTTACAGTTACATTACATAAGTAAGTTGTAGAGGCCACCTATACAACATAATGCCTAAGTTAACAATATGATACTGTTGTCTTAAAAATTGCTAGGAAACCATATATCATGTGGTGCTCTTCTATCCACACTCAACTGAGTGATCAGAGGTTAAGTAGGCCACTAACCAAGTGGTGTGACTTGACTTGAGGAATGATAACCCAGACCAACCACATCACCCCCAGCTTTCTGTCATCACTGGCCAAGTTCCTTCTAATAGTTATTTCTTTTGCTAAGATTTGAATGCAATTTCAAATGAAAATATATCATTAGTTAAACCACTTGATGGCCAATACTTTTAAATTTTTTTAAAAAATTAAGAACTTTATTCAAAAAGAAAACATAAAGAATCATGCAATAGAACATAATTTGCAATACACATATCAGACAAAGGAGTCATAACCAGAATATATGTACATTCCTATAAATCAAATTGTTTTTTTAAAAAGAGGAAAGCCAATGGTAAATAGGAAAAACTACAACAGATATTTTATGAAAGAGTATATACAAATAAATGGCTTAACATCATTAGCAATCAGAAAATGTGAAAAAAACTCTGCATTATTCCTAGAACTAATAAGCTATTATTGTTAGATTACAAATTGCTTTTGTATATACTATAGATGAAGAGTGCAATTTTAAATTAAAAATCCCTTATAATTTATAGCAGCAAGCTATAACAATGAAATATTTAAAGACAAGTCCAATAAAAACATGTATAAGATACATATGAAGGGAACTGCAAATTTGAAAGTTAACAAGGAACTAAATGATGCAGAGGTATTCCATGTTTATGGATAAGAAGATTGTATATCATCGAAATGTTGATTCTTCCTCTTCCAGACTATGTATGCAATGAATTCCTATTGAAAATTCTAGCAATTCATTTTCTTGATATCAACACACTAATTCTAAAGTTTATGTGGAGAGGTGAAAGCTACAGAATAGCCAACTTAATGTTGAATGAGAAGAGAAAAGTTGGAGGACTAATAATATCTTACTTCAAGACTTACTGTAAAGCTACAATGATCACTATTATGATTTGGCATTGGCATTGGCAAAGGAATAGATAAATAAATCAATGAAACAGACTTGATGGTTCAGAGATTGACCCACATCAATATCATCAATAAATCTTATACAACCACAAATCATGGAAAAAAAAGAAAAATCATAGTGCTGGCACATTTGAACATGCAAACTTATCTAGATACAGGCCATGTACTCTCCACAAAATTTAAATCAAATTGTATGAAAGACCTAGATGTAAAATTTACCAAACTTAAGGTAAAACATAAATCTATACACCCAATAAGGTCAACAAACTTCAAAAAGGATAAACACACACACACCCCTTAACACATCATAATCAAACTATGGAAAAGCAAAGACAAAGAATCTTGAAAGCCAAGAAGTGCTAAGAGAGAAGTGATTCATTGCTTTCAAGAATCTCCAATAGATTATTTTTTCTCATTTTTATTTGTTACTTTTAGTTATACATGACAGTAGAATGTATTTTGACATATTGTACATACGTGAAGTATAACTTCCTATTCTTGTGTTGCATGATGAGGAATTAAACCGGTGGTGTATTCTTACATGAACATAGGAAAGTCATGTCTGATGCGTTCTGCTGTCTTTCCTATCCCACACCCTATCCCTTCCCTTCATTTCCCTCTGTCTAATCAAAATTGCTTTTACTGATGGCCAATCTTATGTGTCAGCCTGTGTGCTGCAGGCAGAATTCAAAAACAGGAACCTAAGATAGTGATATTCTGAGGAGCAGAAAAACAAAACAAAACAAAACACTGCAGTGTCGCTGTAGAATGGTGAGGGATTCCTGGAGTTGAAAGACTGATGCAAGTTTAGTGGGTGTTTTGAGTCAAGCCTTAAGGAGTCTATTTGCCATATTTACTCAAGGCAAGTCCAGGACTAAAAATTACTATTCATACTGGTGCTTCCTTCCTTTCCTGTGCATGCCTCTCTCTCCTTTCCAGATGATTCAGAAGTGGGGATAGAGTACATTTAGATTCCCAGCTTAGTTCTACCCTTCTCTGTGTGTCTTCTTCCTGATTCTCACCCTATTCCCAGTGACTTTTTCCTCAAATTCTGGGGATTCTGAATTACAAGATAATTAAAAAATACAGTAATAATCCTCTTCTACTAAGATACTCCTCCAGAAACATTTTCTGTTCCTAAAAAAACCCACTCTCGTCCACCCCTTACACTCCCACTGACACATGCTAAGGAATCACTCCATTCTGTACTCCAGGAACATCTTCGTATAGGCACAGAGAAAACTGGGGTGGGGGGAGGTGGAGCCTGGTCCTTTGCAGATTCCATAAAAATAGTTATCTAACACTCAATATTGAATTGAAAATCAGGTGATTGCACACCTCATCAATCTCCACAGCCAGTCTTTGAGCCAAGAATTATTGTGCTCCCCTGATAGATTCAGAGACAAGAACTGAAGGGATTAAGGTAACTAAGATACCAGGTTTGAAATCATCTCTCAAGGCTCCCCTCCAGCACTCTCACCTTTACATCGTGGTTTTCTCCCTGTCTTATGGAAGCTCTAATGTTTCCACCTTAGTTTAAAACAAAGGAAACTGAAACAAAAATCTCCATTTCCAATGTTGTTCATTCAAATGGGAACACATGGCCTTGACCATGGGATGGCTGGAGCTTCATCTCCAGGAGAGAAGGGTCTTTAGTTTCTAACCAAGAACTGTGTGGAGGAGCATCCTCTAAAGCTCAGGGTGGCAGGAGGGTGGGCAGCCTTGTCACACCTGGGAACGTGAGATTGAAGTGTGTGACCATTGTCTTTTCTTCATACTCATGAAATGTTGAATGGCAACCTAGCTCAGAAACTGAGTTAACTAAAATCCTCTTTTCTGTTCAGGAAAATGTGGACTCTGGATGAACTCTTATACTTTTTGGCCTCATCAGACCTTTGGCACCAAGAAGTCACTGAAGAAGCACCAGCCCTCTCAGAGCTTTGGGGTCCACATAAACTAAGTTTCAAAGTCTTGTTTTGTTCCTTTGATGGTGAAAAAGTCATTTGCTGATAGCTTTGCTTCTATTCATTAATCCAATCACTTACTAAACAATCAATGTGATAAAATCTGGAGTTTAAAAATGCAGTCATTTGCGCCTCCCCATATTCAACATGAATTTGTCAAGAAAGTGGGAAGAAGCCGAGCGCGGTGGCGCACACCTGTAATCCCAGCACTTAGGGAGGCTGAGACAGGAGAATCGCAAGTTCAAAGCCAGCCTCAGCAATGGTGAGGCACTAAGCAATTCAGTGAGACCCTGTCTCTACATAAAACACAAAAGAGGGCTGGGGATGTGGCTCAGTGGCTGAGTGCCCCTGAGTTCAATCTTCAGTACCAAAAAAAAAAAAAAAAAAGCAAGTGGGAAGAACAGGAACTGTGGTCTCTGGTAGCCTGTCTTTAAGGCTGTTCCCAACTTCCAAAGAAAATAAAATTCAAGTTTCCTTTAAATAGTAGGCTATGTATCATATTCAAAGTCCCAGACTTTTCTGGGCGAAATGTAGAAGCTCCTGCCAAAAGGTTTTCCAGGTCCCGGAGGACAACTCTAGGGGTATGTGAAAGCTTAGGTGCTAACTATGCTCATGGTTTGGGAGGTAACCAGTAAACAACCTGGGGTCACAGGAAAACAACCTGGGGTCCTGAGTAGAAGATACATTTTTGGATTAATTAGGGATGATATGTACCTGGAATTTATTGTCTACAGTATAATTTTGTGTATTATCAAACTACATGTCAATCAGTGCTAAAGGCTTCTGACCCAATAGATTCAAGAAGCATTTTTTTTTCCCCATTCCTCTTCTCTGGGACAAACTTTTTCTCTTTTAGTTTAATCTTGTTTACACTATTTTTAAAGACGTTCTGCTTAAGTTTACCTACTCTGTCGGTTTTAGAATCTTAGCTCATCTATATTCCTCTCGCACACTACCAAATCCCAAAATAAATACATTTCAAAGGTTTTAAATAGATGTTTACTTATTTCTGTATTTTGACCATGAAAATACACAGCTAGGTCAAGTATTGTGTTATTACCAAGTTCCTCTTGTTGAGTTTTACTCTATCCCTAGGATCCCTACAAATTCTATAAAGCATCTCTCCAATCCATTTTCCACATCTAAACTGTCAAATAATTTAAATTGCATTTTCACTTCTGATGACATAATTTCCAGAACCATCTAACCTGTCTAGATGGTTGGTCTTGAGAATCTACTCTGCAGTAATATTTCGGGGATTTTTTTTCAAGATTATCCTATTAAGTAGTTTGGTTTGCTCTTGTGCTATTGGTTTTCAGGGTGTTGAATGCTATGTCTCCATCCCACCCTACCATTTTTAAATTCATTTGTTTATATTTTATAAACTTCATGCTTGACACTATGGCTGGATTTGAAATTTGAAATTTAAGATATATTTTAAAGTCATGCAAAGGTTAGTTTTTATTGTTGTTTTTTTCTTCTCCTTCTCCCACCCCCCATCTCTGTATCTCTCTCTCTCTCTGGTTAGTACTAAAGAAAAAGCCTCACAAAGTACACAATGTGAGAATCAGGCCTGAGGACTGAGCCAACTATTCTAATATCAGAGTATCCGAGGACAGGCAGAAGGAAGCCAGCCTGCTCAAAGGCCTTGATGTAGGGGTGCTGGGGAACAGCACTCTGTTTACTGGACAGAACCCAAGTCCTCTAGAATCTCACATCCAGACCCCTGTGCTGCACCAGATTCCCACTGACCATACCCCTCAGAGACAGGCACCTAATCAAAATGCTCCACGTCAGTGAGTCAGTTTCCGGAA
Organism: Xerus rutilus; assembly: GCA_028644305.1. Lineage (NCBI taxonomy): Eukaryota > Metazoa > Chordata > Mammalia > Rodentia > Sciuridae > Xerus > Xerus rutilus. The sequence goes on from CM053400.1 coordinate 177,422,274, forward strand.
TGTTAAGATGACCATGGCCTGAATCCGTGACAACACGATGTCCCTGCATGCCAAGCTGTGGAGCCCTAGTGGCATTATCTGCTATCCTCTGAAAGTCCTGTCTGTGTGCCCTCTTACGAATGGAATAACCCCATGAACCAGGAACAACTGTCCTTTTCCCTACAGAGGAAGGCCTGTATGGAAAATGAACTTCACACTTCCACACAGTTCTGCCCGGCCTCCTCTAGACCCATGCTTTGTAAAGTCAATAGTTCCTCCTGCAACCCCATGATTAGTAGTGACATGGCTCTTCCTCCATCACTAGCACATGTTGGATGTTTAATATTCATTGCTATTAATTTTATCCTGCACGCGCACAGTGCTCTGAACCACAGGTAGGTTTCTTATTAATTTACCTTGCAGTGAATAGTAAGCACAGTGGCTCCTCTTGCTGCAGGGGGAAGAGATGAAAGCCAGAGCACAACTTCCAAGAGGGCAGCACATTCCAAAGGGGAAGAGAAGGGACAATGGTGTTTCATCTTTCCTAGGCAAGACGGATAGCCTGACCCCTTCTCCTCCAGCAAAAAACAAACAAACAAACAAATAAACAAACACTTTTGTCCTATTGAGACATAATAGACTGGATCCTGTCCCTTACTCTAATGTTTTGGAATATAAACTTGCATTCCATAAAGATCAGGTAAATTCAAGCAACTGTCTTTAAGGCCTCATATGTCTCCTGTCTGAACTTGAAACCTTTTGAAGTGCAGACAGCAGGAGAGATGGCATTCTAATCTTCTGGGAACCTCTAGGCTGAACTTCCTGCCTAGTTGGGATGTAATAATTGAGCCCTCTGGGGTCAGAGCAATTACCTAGGAAAATGGCTGCAGTGGTAATTCTCATGGTGCTTGAGGAGTCAAATATGTCTAGCAAAGTTCTTTATCTTCATGTCATGTCTGTTTCCCCATTAAGAGGCCAGGTTGTGGAGGAAAAACTGAGGAAGCCAACGATGTCTTATTTCCCCACGAGGCAACTTGATGCTCTCCAAGGCAACTCGCCTCGTTCCTGCAATGCTCCTGTTGAAGGTAATGGGCCAGCAACCATGTGACCAGCACAAGAGTCCCTCACCAATGGAAAGGGCCTGTAGCAACTGGTTCATGTGCCTTGGAGTCACATCACACTCCTCTGAGATCAGTATTGTCCCATGATAGAGTGCAAGGTCATGGGTTCATTCTACAGTAGTGAAAAAATAAAATTAAGAAAACATATAAAGACAAGAGGTGTGTAAACTGAAGCTCAAATTTTGAAATTTCCCTGACAGTCCTTAGCTGCTAGGCTTGTGCTTGGGCCCCTGAGGAGGGCCAGTCCGGCATCTGCTGTGCCCTCTGTCCTCCACTGAGCTGATGCTGGTCCTGTCTCCACCCTGCACGCCAACCTTTTCAGCTGCATCATATTCCCAGGGCCTTGGTGCTCTCAGATGTGTGTTCTGTCGGGAGTTCCAGGTCTTCTATAAACCTTGTCCCCGGCCTCTTGCTTTCAAAGTCCTTTTGAAATGAAGTGTTCTGAATGGGATCCAAGAGCTTTTGTGTTAAGATAAGGAGTTGAATTTTCTTCTTCAAGGTGATTGAGTGTTTCAGGGGAGCACAGTAAGCAATTCCGCAGTGTGTAAGGTCACTTCCACACTGTCGTGGAGAAGGAGCTGAAGCAGATCCAGCAGGGGCAGAGGGGGCGAGTCGATGGCCATGGAATCACTGTGGAGTGCAGATGAGAATGTGCAAGGAGTGCTTGGCAGTGAAGGTTTATTTCTCTATTAATGATCTTGACACTTGGGTCTGTAAGTTTCTTTTCTCTTTCTTCGCAGCACGGGAGACAGAACACACTGCTGTGTACATGCTAAGCAAGTGCTCTACCACTGAGCAACATCTCCAGTCTCGGTTTCTATCTTTATTAAGTAGGTTCTAACACCTTGCTCTGATCATTTTAAACTACTTTCACCTTTGGATAAGTGAGGTCGGATTAATTCTTGATATTGGTGCCATTAATACCTGGGTGTTTTATTCCATAAAAGCTAAGTGGCTTATAATTCTAAACTATGTGGGGATTCCATGGAAGGAAATTCTCCAAAACTGTGGGTAACACCATTTGAGAGGTGATTAGCCTAGTGTCTTTAATGACATCCCCATTCTGTTGTCATTCAGCCCAGGTGGTCACTACATTGTTTCTGGAAAGGGATGGCATCTGCCACCATAAATGTACAGTGGTGGGAGAAAAGAGTTCTTCTGGTCCAGGGAAAGTTTTGTTACAGATGTTCACTTTTGAGATACTTTTGGATAATGCTTTGTCCATCTCCATTGGAGAAGCTTCCAGGCATGCCAGTACCCAAACACACAAACTCACACCCCCACACACAGGTACACCCACTTCCCATGCAGTCCTCTAATTAAATTTAACTAACACATGTTCATGCAGACAACATTGTGCATCATGTGTATGCATCATGTAAACAGTCAGCACCTGCTCAGACTTGCCCTACCTGTAAGCACACAGCAATATTCTCTTGTCAATATATTACTACAACATATTAGGGCTCTCATGGAGAATTGAGGGAAAAGTGCCAGGTCTTTCACTCTGTCCCCAATGGAAAAGGGAATATTAAGAGCAAGAACAAGACTCATCTTGCAGGATGAAGAACAGTGTGCTACAGTTGTAGCATCCTATTTGGAGAAGAGGGCTTTTTTTGAATATTTTGACGTAATTTTGGATCCCTGTCCTTATCACGTCTGTGAAGCTGATGCATTACTCAGATGACCTTCACTTGTTGGGAATTCCCTTCACCAGTGTGAACTCAGATGGACCAACGGTACAGCCAGGATGGAGCCAAGCTGGGACAATTAAATTTGCTTTTACTGTGGTCCAAAGGCAGCCTTCTCTCTTCTGTGAGACCCAGCCCCGACAGTAGAAATTCTAACACAAAGCCTCCTAGGATGAGCAGCATGTTCTGCTTAGCATGTCCCACCCGAAGGCACAGTCGCTTGGATGGTGGCCTTTTGTGCTTTTCGTCTTTTCTCTAGTTTTCCCTCACCCTCTTCACCTGCCCTGGCCAGTCACACACCCCCATTTGGGACTCTGCTAGCAGAGGCTAAGCTGTTGCCCACAGAATCCTGGAGCAAGGCATGTGCCCAGCTTCTCCTCCAAGGTGCAACTAAATTAGGCATGTATACCAGCCAGCTCAAGCACACATCACTAGGTCTTTCATAGACAGGAAATGTGTGGAAGTAGCTAAATCACAGAATAATAAAATGGTTATTATTGATTCATTCTTAAGGAAAAATTCCTAGAGATTTCCTGTCAAAACTGAAGAATTAACTCTGAAGTGTCTATAAAACTAACATTATACTTTGCAGAGTTTGAGGTACTCAATAATCAAGAAATAATGAAGCTATATGCACAGACTTTGCCAAGAAAAAAGTGATTCAGATGTTCTCTACAGTTTAAAACAACCAAAGTGAATAATAAAATCAGTTCTTGTTAATAATTTTGCTAAGAAACAAAATACTATGTATACAGCTTCTAAACAAAACAAAACAAAAAGAAAAACCTCCGGAAGGAAGAAAATATTTTTGAAATCTAGCTCTGAAGGTATATCATCTCTAAAGTAAAGGGGGACAGTAAAGCTCCATGTGCCTGAATGCCCCCTTCTGTTCCCAAAAACCTAGTCAAGTTTAGTTCTTCTTTGTAGGTCTTGTAAAAGAAAATAAAATCATA